>OZ034979.1:2211922-2811922 GCA_964030785.1 Siderastrea siderea | reverse complement strand
GACTGGACCAAAGCCATCGGAGTAGCCATAGATGGAAAAAAGGTACTGGTGAGAGATTAGCTTTCAATCTGGTAAAATCAACGTCATTACAACGAGCCTGATTGTTCAGAGGCCGCACGGAGACTTAGTGAACCGACGTACGACAAACCAGGAATGCGCGTTGCATTTTACGAGTCGGCCGGACGTGCCTAGGCACGTCCACCGCCTAACAAAATGCTGGATATTAGCTTCCCAGCCAGAGGGGGGAGTGGTCACTTTATCCTGGATATCCTGTGATGGACTAGAGGAGTAGTAATGCTCCCAGTCAATTTATGCTGGGTATCCTGTGATGGACTAAGCATCCCATCCAGAGGGGGGGAGAAGTAATACTCCAAGTCACTATATGCTGGGATTCCTGTGGTGGACTGGCATTCCATCCAGGGGGAGAAGTAGTACTCCTAGTCACTTTATGCTGGGTATCCTGTGATGGATTAGCATCCCACTCATAGAGGGGAGTAGTGATTCTCTTAATTGCTTTATGCTGGGTACCCTGTGATGGAATAGCATCCCATCCAGGGGGGAGTGGTGATTCTCTTAATCGCTTCTTGCTGGGTACCCTGTGATGAAGTAGCATCCTGTCAAGGGAGATTTAAAACTCCCTTAGTCGCTTCTCGCTGGGTATCCTGTGATGGAGTAGCATCCCATCCGGGGGGGGGGGGGGGTAGTGATTATCATAGTTGCTTGTTGCTGCTCAGTCTGGAGATAAGCATCTGCCTTGTGGACCAGTGCAGGCTTGTAGAAAGAATAAAACGCTTTATGAACACTAACCTTCTCTTCCACACTTGTGCTATCATCTAATATTATCTCGCTGCAAACTTGTAATCCTCTAAAACAGACTCCAGTGTGTCAAATGCATCCATGAAGTCATTCTAAATTTGTTGGAAATAAAAACAAAAACAGCAAACAATTAATCAAGACTCTACTATTCGGGCGACGACGACACAGTATCGTAATTGGTATCGCTTAAAATGCCAAACATCGGTAAGTAACCTTCTCGTATGGTATCGATCTAGAAAACAGATATCAACCCATACCTTCTTTCGATCTAAAACGCCAATCAAAAACTTCTTTTAATAAACGAGCTCTAGTTAAGTAAGAATAACGCTTTAGAGGGAAAGATCACCAGAACCGTTCATAAAAACATGTAACAACTAAATAGGATTATAATTCTCCGCTAAATTTTCTCCGTTTAATTGGTGTTAATTGAACATGTGATGCAATAGTCCGCAGAGGAAAGCTATCAGGAAATAGTCCCTGTCGGGCAGAAAACCTGGATGGATAATACGCTTGAATACACTTTGTCTCGCGTTTAATAGTGTTTGTTACATTTTTTCCTATCTAAAAACTCGAACTTGGTGATCTGAAGATTTCACAGGGCAGTTTTTCAGCACAACAAAATTACGTAGTAACAGTTAACACAATGGAGTGCTTCTGTCTCGAGAGGCATCGGCTGATAGTTGTCCCTTGAAAATTTGATGTTCTTAAAACCAGCATATAAACTTCACTTCTCGGGATAATACTGTCAACTGGCGCTTATAAGCCCTGGGCTTATACAACTTCCTAAGGGGTTTTGGGTGGGCTTATAAACGGAGGGGCTTATATCCAGGTGGGCTTATAAACGGAGGGGCTTATATCCGGGTGGGCTTATAAGCGGAATTAAAAAAAAAGAAAAAAACGTTTCAGATGAGCCACAGCAATGCTGATCGAAAAACGTTTTTGATTTACCAGTTTTTAATTAACCTTTGAAACATTATCGTAAATCGAATTCATTTCAATTTTAACAACAAAATCAAAACTGTAACAAAACGAACGTAACCGGAAGGTAACAAAACAGAAGCTCAGAGTTCATCTTCGCAGTGTTCTGTGAGAGTGCTTAATATTAAGGAAACGAGGAACACTATTTCAAATTAATTGGCACTAAAAGCTGTTATTCATTATTGGCAATTATTGCCATTAGAACCAGTCAGAGATAACCTTTTTAGAGGTGCAGAGTTCCAATAATGTTATTCACTAACAGTTCTTTTATAACCAATCATATGTGTGTTATTCAATAACAAGATAATGGTGGATAACGGCAGTCTCGTTTTTCACTAACAATAGCCAAGTCCACGAATGAAATCTCAGAATCAGAAATAACTGAGCTTCTTCCCAAATTTGAAACGTTTCAATCAACCACAAGATTCAGCAGTAAATTTAATCTCCTCTTAACAAAGAAGGTCTGTTAAAAAATCTTTGTAGACCTTATTTCAGACTGAAACACACACTTTAACTTCGCATGGAGCTCAGCTTTGAAAAACGCTTTTACTGGAGTTAACGCCAGCATTCACAAGCGATCTGCGCTAAAGCCAAACAAACCACGCAAAGGAATTGTGACAAAAAAGACCAGCTCCCACTTGGCTTGTTAGCTCAATTGGTTAGAGCGCTGCACCGGTATCGCAGAGGTCAGGGTTCGAATCCCGGCAAGCCTGATTTTTTCAGGCTTTCTTTTCGCAACTGCATAAGTTGCGTTAATAACTGCGAGGATCTTCTTTACCTTTATTTGTTATAACTACAATTGCCAATTCTGTGCAGATGTCAGAAAGTACGATTATTAGGTTTTCCTCCACTTTTATCAAAGTTGTTGGTTGTTTCTCTAGCAAGTCGTGTCAGTTTCTTTTCCTTTTCTTCCAGAAACCCTTTACGTGATGAAGTACACAATCGTCACACGCTGATGTTCATACCTTCATTCATTATTTCATGTCATTAACGAGCTTAAAATTTACCAGCTTTCTTTTCCTATCATCATACAAGGTTGTTGTAAATTGTTTGCGTGCATGATCGATTTCTTATTTTCAGTTTTATTTATGCCCAGGAGGTACACTTAGGCGACAACAAGGTAATATGTTCAGCAACCTTGCAGTTGACAAAAAGATTTATAACCAACAGACGATAATACTAGTCCCCTTAAAGCAGAAGAGAATCCCGTAGCAAAAATATAAAAACGTTTTCTACGCTATCAAGTTGTCGCGTCCTTTCTGTTTGGATTTCAAAAAACACTCTCCAAACAACGATATACCGCACGAACGACCCATCGCTGCCGCAGGGATGCCTTGATTAAGTTTTGTGGATGCAACGCTCACATGTCGCTCAAGCAATGCTCGAGAAATGTTCTAATGACAGAAAAGAATTGTACACTACATAAGTGGTCCAATTTGTTTTTGGCGGTAAACGGCAATATTGAAAACAACTGCTTTGGTTGCGATGAAATTTTGATTACAAGCTTTATTTGCCATCCTTAATTACAGGACAAAATTTGGCTGCAGGGCTAAAGCCAGAATGCATTTTGAAATATCGCAAACAGCATGTACCTTGATATCGTATCAACATCATCAATCTGCAGATATTAAAATCCAGAATGATCGCCATTGCTAGTGGGGGGACTTATAACTGGATGTATTTTTTTGGTTGCAGGTAGATGGGCCTCTAACTGGGGGGGGGGGGGGGGGGGGGCTTATAAGCGGCAGTTTACTGTATTTGTTTTAAGAACAACATATTTCTGCAGGGCAACTATTAGTTGATGGTCCCTCGACAGAACCACTCTATTGTTTAACCCTTTCACTCCCAAAGTCACTGAGTTATGGAGGCATTAAGGTGATTCCAACTTCTGTGTCTGTGGATGAAATCCTATCGTGAGACCATTCAAATGAAACCTGTTCAGCAGTACTTTCACAGGGTACTATTTGTGTTTTAGTATTTTACAAAATGAAATTTGGAATTTGTCGTGAATTTTGCATTTAAGCCTCTTGAGAGTGAAAGGGTTAAGTAGTAATTACTCTAGTTGATTACTGGGAACAGGGTGCTTCTGACAAATTTTTACCTTGGAACAGCCATGCTTCCAGAACCAATGCAGATAAGCACCAGCATCATACATGGTTCGTGATTTTGCAATAACGTCCTCCAATGTCTCTACTATTTTTGTTGAGTTCAAGCACAGCGTGAGTGACTGGGAATCTTTAGGACCCATTGGATTATACTGACCTGCAAGAAATGGAGCACTGCTTCATTCAATTCTCCCATGAACACAATCAAGTCCGTTTACATGTATAACTACTGACAGGTGTCTGCTTAAGGTAAGTGTTTAAGTGTAGCAGGGACCATGTTTGAGCGTCTGCTTAGGAGAGGTGTCTCCTTATGGCAGGTTAAAAATGCTGTGTCTTGAAGTTCCCACTTAGTAAAATACCACTTAAGGTAGGACAATTATTGCAGTGTCTGTGTCTATGTGGTAGGGAACACAACCAAGTGCTTTCTTGGGAAGTTTAGAACATTTATTGTTGTGTTTGTATGTGGCCTGGACTGTGACTGAGTGTGTGCTTAGGAGAAGTGTCCACTTATGAGGTTTGAAAATGCTGTCTGTTAATTTGCAGCTGTGACCACACCCAAGAAGCCTCTTAGGAAAGAGTCGCTTATGGGAGGAAAATAAATGCAGCGTCTGTGTGTGGTTGGAGATATTTTAAGTAAACATACTTGTGTCAGCTTGATAACTGAAGATGACATAAGTATGTCGAAACATGTCTTGTAAACTTAGAAATGTTGTTTTATGTCTTAAAAATGCACATACAGGTATTAAATCGCAGCCCGTTTTGGCTTGGCAGTGAAAAATGTAAACTCCTACATGTCAGGTCTCTTCTGGATCACTGGAGCTTAGGGACTCAGCTTAAAGATAATTTTGTTCTGACTTTATAAGGAACACTGGGCCAGTTTGGTCAGTTTGCTGCTTAGAAGAATGAGGGTTACGTAGGGAGATTACACTGTCTAAATTACTACTACTCACTTATCCAGAAGTCAACTGGGAAAGGATTCCACTCCACATATGCCATTGAATGACGCAGCTTCTCCTCAATCTTTGGTGACACCTCCGCAAAGGACCCGTCATGGTCTCCACGGGCAACAAGAAGAGAATAAATGGAAGCAAACTGTGTACCATGTCTGTCATAGCGACGGATTGAATGAATGAGAGACTGAGCCAGGGCTTCCCAGGAAACTTTGGACTTCGCAATGTGATGCACCGTTGCAAATTTCTTTGATGGTTCTGCACAAATGGACCGAAGCATTTCCCATGGTTCATTTCCACTTGAGACCCCTGCTGCTAACTGTGATGGTTGGTAGCCATCAGCGTTTGATGTCCTGGTTTTTGAAGAGGAAGGGGATACAATTCCACGATAACGCAAAAGTGCTGATGCTGTAGATCTAGGCTTTTTGGCCATTTCATTATGAGCACCAAAATCACTTGTGAAGGATGACATATCAACAGAAGAGTCATCAGATCTAAACGACATTGCAGAGTATCGACTCGAACCAACAGAATGTGATATGTCTAGAGATTCATCCAGAGAATATGAAAGCTTTTTTGAAATACTGTCTGTTTTACTAGATCTTTTTCCATGATAATTAAAGTTCGTTTCCCTCTTCTCATCCTTCATTTTGTCCACCACTACCCTACTGCCCCTTTCCTTAGACTTGCCTTTTATCCATTTGGGTTTGTTTCCTAAGGGTTGGAGCACTCCAGCAAGACTTGCTGAAATGTAGCTGTTCATGTCTCTCAGTGAAATGGAGCCGGAAGGCTTCTGTTGAGATATCATACCACTGTGTGCTGTTATGTGATGAAGAACATCATCATTGTTGAATAGCAACACTCCATCTGCATGACTGAAAAAAAATAATGAAGTCAGGATGGTACTAAAGGCCTGGAACATGTGCAACATTTCATGCAACTTTGCACCATCTGTCCACTACTGAAGCTGTTGCACACAACTACTGCAGAAGTAGAAATATCTGTTTCCACTTTTGCAACATGGTGTGCAATGACTTCTCCTTGTGTCCACCATCTACAACATTACATGCTACTTTGTAACACAGATTTGAACTTTCAGCAAATCAATTTTCAACTTAATGTTTTCGCATTGAACAATAGTGCTGCCCATACTGGCCAGGAATTCTTTTTATTAGACTGGAGAGTGCAATCTCATTAAAAGATACACGGTGTCTTGATCAGCTGATTATTGCTGCTGGTTTCTGTTTCATGGCCACAGATGCCATGTTTGTTTTGGGCTTGCTGTCATATGAGCATACATTTGTGCAACAAGTTGCACAAACAGTTGCATACAATGCAATGTTGTAAGCTTCAGCCACCCAAATTGTAACATTTGCATGTAATGTTGCATCATAGGTCTGGGCCTTGTCTTTACTGAGCATGGCAAAAACTGTAAAGTAAGATAAGATGAGAGGAAATAAGATGAGGTTAAATGGGATGGGATGGGATGGGATGAGATGGGATCTGATGGGGTGGGGTGGGATAAGATGGGATGGGGTGCGATGGGATGGGATGGGATGGGATGAGATGGGATGAGATGGGATCTGATGGGGTGAGGTGGGATGGGATAAGATGGGATGGGATGGGGTGGGATGGGATGGGATGAGATGGGATGAGATGGGATCTGATGGGGTGGGGTGGGATGGGATAAGATGGGATGGGGTGGGATGGGATGGGATGGGATGGGATGAGATGGGATGGGATGAGATGGGATTAGATGGGATCTGATGGGGTGGGATGGGATGAGATGGAATGGGATGGAATGAGATGGGATGTGATCTGATAGGGTGGGGTGGTATGGCATGGGATAAGACGAGATGAGATGATATAAGATGAGATGAGATAAGTTAGTGGGTTAATACTATTGGGAATGAAATGGCTTAACACGAAAATATGATGTATGCTCACCACTGTAAGGTTGACAAACTAAGAAGTGAGTTGTAATGCTGTAGTGGACTGTCACCAGACGCATGTGGTGACACAGCGATGGACATGACATAAGCCAAGGGGTATGTATCCCTTATTCTCTCCACTAGGCGTGACCCCAGTCCAGAACCAGTTCCACCAGTAAGACTGTGTACCACAATAGTGCCTTATGGAGAAAAGGTCAAAAAAGCTGTTGTTAGATGTTACCAAGTGTAGATTGTTGACAACAGGAAGTAACTACATATATTGTCCATAGCGCAGTGGCGAGAACACTCGCCTTCCACCAATGTGGCACGGGTATGATTCCCAGTCCCGGTGTCATGTGGGCTGAGTTTGTTGTTGGTTCTCCTCCCTGCTCCAAGGTTTTTCTCCAGGTTCTCCGGTTTTCCTCCCTCCACAAAAAACAACATTTCCAAATTTCAATTCCACCTGCTTTTAAAGTGCATTTGATTATAATCACACAGAAAATGCACTGTATAAGTTCCAAATTATTATTATCTGTCCACTGTCTTATTCTTATCTGTCCATTGTATTTTTACTATGACTATCAATAAAAATTATATTATTATTAAAAAAATTATTATTATTATCATTATTATTATTATCATTATTATTAAAATCTCCGAACAGCAACTCAGGATTGGGGACTTCTTGAATTTGGATAGGTCAACTTACCAGCATAATTATCACATCTTTCGACTTCTTTTCTTAAAGTTTCCATGGCACGATGTAACAAAGACTTTTCCTCTGTCTCCCCGCTCAGTCCATGGTAGCCTAACGCCCAGTTATTTCCCCGTCCTCTCTGGCCAACAATCATGTTTCCTTCTCTGTACAATCCACTTGATCTTACATCCTCGCGATAGTTATGGTTTATTACCTTTGATTCACTGTCCACACATACACAGCGCAGTTTGCCATCTCTGTGACTGAGTGGGTGTGTGTCACTCTTGTCAATCAAACCCATTAGCTCATGTCCAACTTGATTACCGCACTGTCCAACCAAAAGCACAATTGATGACATGGCGTGGAGAAGACTCGAAGTACAAATAAGCCTCTTGTATCAATTTTTAGCAAGGTCTATTCACAATAAACTGAGATGAGCTTACTGCATTATAAAAACTGCAGTATACTTTGCCACCGTCTAGTCTCCACAGTCTAGAAAAATGACGGTTTATATCCCGAATTCTTACAGCTGGGATATCTTATGAATTTGCTTCAATCACATTACTTGGAATAAAACATGGAAAATCAACTTTCGTTCGTTTCCGCAAAATTTCTTTCTCCCGCCATCTTTTATACCGAGTAAAGGACTGAGACGAGCTTGGATACCTTATTTGGGCATAACGGGCGCAAGACCCGAGTCTTGGCTTGCGGCTTCTCCCATGAGATCAAAACAAAACATTTTGTGCAAACTCATGAAAACAGACAAATGTTTTTGTTTCATTTTATCCCGAAAAACATTCATTATGGCAGAAAGTAGCCCGTATTTTAATAGCATTTTAAACCGAGTTCGTGAGAAACTAAGATCGGAGAATGTGAAGCTTTGGCTTGCTCCGTACACTACATCAAACGATGAACCCGGAAAATATCCTGAGGTACTGTTTGCCTTTCATCCAACATAAAATAGTACTGATATTTACACGTTGATTCACAAGATATGACTCTTAAACATTGGGATCTACTTAAAGAAACTGTTGAAAGAAATCGGGATATCCCCATTACCTTAATCAATAGAATATGCCATCGTTGGAGTCGATAATAGTTAATATAATAATTTGTAAGCTCGATGATGGTATCAATTTATCAGTCGACTGCGGCTAGTCGATGAAAGGTAATGAGGTGAGTTTTAGCTGGACTGTTTTTCAAAATTGTTAGCAGCTGTCATCAGTTTTTGTCAGCACTTATTTCATAGTCAATTCAATAGGTTTCTTACAGCCCCATATATTAATTATGTATTCAACTACTTTCATACTATTTCTTATTAAAAAAAGAGCAATCATGAATGGAACTTAATAGCACTATAACAGACTCGTACCCAGTTGCTATTTATGAGTCTGGGGGAAAGGGAGAGAAGATTGGATTCTATTGAGGTGTGCAGGGAGTCATGGGAGGGGCCTTCCTTCGCCCCTTCGCATGACTCCCTGCGCACCTTAAAGGGGCAGGCTCATCAATTTTTAGTATCACTGTGAAAAGCCAAAAGACAAATTTTTGTCTATGGAGGCCTAAAAATAATGGTCCAGTAGTATTAAAATAGGTATTCCAGTAGATGGAAACTATACTAAGTATGTCTGGATAGGGATGGCCAGGATGGAAGTGGCATCTGACTGGAGAACTTCTGGCAGAATTTTTCAAGTTTCACCCTTGTGTCTCAGATAAAATCTCTAAAAACTAATTTTGGCTTGTTGTTGTTTTGAAAATTCATTTAATATTGTCCCCTTGGTGGTCTAAAAGCAATTCATGTGTGAGCAAGGTACTTTGATATAAATTAATCAAAACTGTGACAAAGGTGATAGGAAAATCACCATGAGACTGGCCCTTTAATAGAATCCAATCTTCTCTCCCTTTCCCCCAGACTTATAAATAGTGACTGGGTACGAGTCTGCCAATAAAACAAGGTGACGAGCGCAAGTGTGTGGGGCTGGACTATGTTGACGTGAGATGGTACAGAAAAGCTGTCCATTCCCACATATAAACAAGGGGGTTATAGTTTCTAAAGAAACTGTGGTGCTGCATCGGTGGGGATGTGAAACACAAAATTTTGGATTTATCAACTGAGTTGATAAGGTAAATTGGCCACCATAAAGAGATTGAAAGCTGACATTTCAAGTGTTAGCCCTTCGTCAGAGCGAATTAAGGAATAATTCCTTAGGGTTAGGGTTGCACTTCCTTCATGTGAAGAGTGGTGGAGCTACACTATTGGTAGGAACATGGCAACGTGCCACATTCCCACACATAGCTTAGCACACACACAATTCAACATTTATCAAGTACCAAGCAAGATATTTTCATAGTTTTTAATCAAATCAAGCATAAAAAGTGTTATGGCAATATACGTACTTTTTGACTGAGTTACAGTGTAGGTCGAGCTGGATAGAAAAATTATTAATTAATGTCTTGAGCTCAAGGTGTCTTATGAAGTATGTGGCTGTGCTTCTGCCTTTACAGTTAAACAAACAAATAATATAATATTATTATACAGTGTCTCACTCAGTTGTAGGAGTGCTCAATACAAATACATGCAGTTTAAATTTGTTTGCTTACAGTTAGATATTTTTATAAATGTATCATAGGAAATGGTGAACCGTTACTCAGCAGCCTTAGGTGCATCTCCTGAAGAAATTAGTGAGGCATTGGAGCAGCTCAGAGTTCATGCTGTGACAAAACTAAAGACAGAGCAAAGATTTGCTAAATCAGGAATTGCAACAATTAAAGTTCACCTGACAGGTAGTATTCCACTGGGAATAAACAGCAGATTGCAAGTGCAAACTGGCTTGCATGTGAGTGGAGCAGATTTTAAAAGAAGGTATTTTTTAACACTCCTATTTGTTTTAAAAAGATGAGTATTGTCACATAATCCTGATGACATTCTGTAAAAATATCATCTTTTTATTTGGTGACCATTTTACATGTAATATATAAAATCCCATTTAAATCAGTCTTTCAGGCTTCCACTTAGAACTCCTCTTAATGACTGTATAACGACAGTGGTTTATTGGTTATAATTATTATGTCCTTAAATGGCTGTGTTTATTGTTTAGGGGATGGGCGGGGGTAAGGAAAAGGATAACAGGAAGAAAAAAGGAGGAAGAACCAGCAGAAAATGGCTTCTGATGTAAATCAACAGAAAGCAGAACAAAAAAGAAGAAGATGTTTTTATTTTGCATAATATATTTTACAATAGGAAAAGTGCAAAGAGAAGGGAAACAACATGGTAAAGATATGGGAAGCAGGAGCAAAGAGTAGAAAACAGGAGCTTCATCTATACTGGGAGATGGGAAATGGGGAATTGCTGTATATTCCAGGCCCCAGTTGTTCAAAAGTTGGATAGCGCTATCCACCGGATAAATCACTATCCAGTGGATAATGCAGTTGGTTTCCCTAACGTTTATCCACTGGATAGTGATTTATCCCGTGGATAGCGCTGTCCAACTTTTGAACAACTGAGGCCAGGGCTTTACCAATTTGTGGTTTATATAAATGGTACCTTTAAGGGGGTGGGGAAGAGGCAGAAGAAGTTGTCCAAAAAGTAACCTCCTGTGAGAATTGGTACCTGTTGGCCCACAGGCAGCCCAGACGCGTTGTAAGTGGAGTTCATTTAAAAATAGAAAAGGGTGAAAATATATGTAATAGCACGAAATAAATCTTTACTTCACGAAATAAATCTTGTTTACTTCTGCTTATTGTGTCCTGTTTAATTAATTTCCGGTTAATCTTGCACCGCTCTCTTAAATTACGCAATCGCTTGTTAGCGACGCTGCTTATATAAGCCGTTAAGCCTAAGGTTTGCAGAGATTTATTACAGACTAACCGGTGATAAAAGAATCGAGATATCTTGAAATAAAGCCTGTCTACTTTCAGCTCAATGCTCCCCTGTTCGTCCTGGCTGGTTTAAATGACAGTTTGTGGCTTTTTTCAATCGGAGGTAGCTTCCACTAAAGAACAATTAATTCTTCTTTAGTGGAATTCTTCTTTAGTGGAAGCTACCTCCGATTGAAAAAAGCCACAAACTGTCATTTAAACCAGCCAGGACGAACAGGGGAGCATTGAGCTGAAAGTAGACAGGCTTTATTTCAAGATATCTTGATTCTTTTATCACCGGTTAGTCTGTAATAAATCTCTGCAAACCTTAGGCTTAACGGCTTATATAAGCAGCGTCGCTAACAAGCGATTGCGTAATTTAAGAGAGCGGTGCAAGATTAACCGGAAATTAATTAAACAGGACACAATAAGCAGAAGTAAACAAGATTTATTTCGTGAAGTAAAGATTTATTTCGTGCTATTACATATATTTTCACCCTTTTCTATTTTTAAATGAACTCCACTTACAACACGTCTGGGCTGCCTGTGGTTGGCCACACCCAAACAGCCAAAATTGGGAACATTAAAACATTTTAACAAGGACCCCCTGTCAGGTTTATATGGAGGTCCCCCCTCCCCCTTCCTTCACCCCACTCAGGAGTTCTTACATAATTTAAGATCAAATATGTTTGAATCTTCTTTTCAGCCTAAATACAGAAACTGGTTTAGATCCCGGTAAAATGAAACTTATTTGCAAGGGGCATGTTATAGAAGATGGTATGTATTTTTGTCTATTGTTGATAGTGTGCCAATGTGAAATGAATTGGGCAAAGATTTTACCTTACCTTGCCTTGGCTTACTTATGCCCTGAGTATTAGGCTGCTAGCCATGACCTGGAGGGTCAAGGGCTTTTCTTTTTAAAGCCTAATCCGTCCCTTATCCAATTCTGCAAGTTAGGTCAAACTCACTCGAGTGAAGTTGAGTGAATCCCAGCTGGCCTAGCTAGATCCTCAAACTCAACCACCTTGACAAGGGACATACCCAGGTTAAAGAATTTGGTGTACAAATACCAAAGCATGTAACTTTCTAATATTTATTTTTCGTATTAGACAAACCCCTTGAGAGCCAAAATGTAAAAAACAATGGACAGATTATGGTCCTTGTGTTGTCACAGTCAAGTTCAGAGACGGAACTTCAGCAAAAGCAAGTGGAAGAAACTAAAGCTAGTGTCTCACGGACAAGACAAGCAGCAGAGGCATTGTCAAGTAGAAAAGACAGTGAGTGTTCTAAAATGAGCTTTTGCTTTAACAAACAATCTTTGGCTTTTAAGCCCCAGATTGTTAGTAATTATTAAAATAATTATTATATCACTCTTTTGAGCTAGAGGAGAAGATTGTAATGTGATTTCCTGGTTTCTGCAACTGATTTGGTTCAGAAAAGTTTTACAGCCCAGATGTAAAACGCTATTAATGGAACGTGACGCATAAAACAATAGGTCTATTTTGTTGTCTGGGTTAGCTCTTTTTTTTAAGTATGTTGCAATTCTCTCTGTTATGGTCACTTTGTTAACAGTCTGGTGCCAAACTGTAAATGCTGCATTCATGTCTCAGTAGGTATTATGTAATGTCTAGTTTATCAATGGTTGAACGTTCCCATTGGTTAAAGCAATGAACATTGTCTAGCTATATCAGTCAGACAGACCAAAGTGCAAAGTCACTTGTGCGGTGACTTGTCTATTGAACACTGCTTACTGTTACATCGGCAATCAAAATACCCTCCCTCCCTCCCATTTGTTGTTTGAGGGCACTCGTGTAAATATTCAATAAACTTGGGGCCGCCTCTCAGGGATTGGGGTTCAATGGAAAAGTCTGCACAGCAACTTCCCCAAGCTGTTTTGTGCATTTGTTACACGTTGTCGACCTGCCAAAAGTCTTGTCCAATCCAGTACTCCTGGGGAGATAGGTGAGGCACTATAGGTCATGCTTAGTTTTTCTCGACCTGCCAATACTCTTCTCAAGTTGGGGCATTGCTGTACTGAGGTTGCAGCTGGTAGTGCCATGAGGAGTGAGGATGAAGTGGTCATGCAGTGCTTGTGTTTTCTAGACCTGCCAATACTCTTCTCCTGCTGTGAGAAGTGAGGATTTGAAGTGGTCACATAATGAAAGTCGTCTGTCAGGCCAATAACTGAGAGGTGTCCCCCTTTATGCCAAATGCATCTGGTTGTACCTTTTATTGTACTTAGTTTGGGATTTTGGGATTTAAATTTATTAAGCGGAACATTGACATTAATGTGTGAGAAAATCAATTTGCACTGCATCTTCTCTCGAGCACTAACCAGGAGGATAGTTAATGATTTCAAACGAGCCTTTAAAGAAACTTACAGTGTAAGTCAACAAAATGTTGGAGGTATATTGATAGGTTTATTTATTATTATTATTTTTTAATTTAAATCAGATTTCAAAGATGACCATTTTTTCCTGGAGATTAATAATCAAGAAGGTCGACCAATTCAGTTACCTGATAATGAAAGAAAGGTTAGTTTGTGCAACTCACTGCATTTTTGGAATACTGATATTAATGTCTGATAATGTTACATTATGTTTAGACAGTTATTTTTATTTTTATGTTCTGGTTTTTGCAGGCCTTGACACTGGCTCTAACCTTACATGAAAAAGGTCGAAGTGTCCTTAAAAAGAGAAATTATGCAGAAGCTCTGTTATTACTCCTTGAGGCAGAAAAAGAATTCAGGTACTGCAATGTTTAAATATCAAGAAGGTACAGTAGGATCTGAAATTAAAGGGGTGGGTCAGAGATCATAGGGGTGGGATCAGGAATAGAAGGGGTGTCATCAGTTAGTAGGATCAGGCATCATAGAAGTGTGATCAGGGATTATAGGGGGTGGGATTAGGGGTCATAGGGGTGAGAACAAGGATTGTATGGGTTGATCAGGGATCGAGGGGGTGGAAAGAGGGATCAAAGGGGTGGGGTCAGAGATCATAGGGTGGGATCACGGGTCATAAGGGTGGGATCAGGGATCACAGGGGTGGGATATCAGGGATAATAGGGGTGGGCTCATGGGTCATTGGGTGGAACAGGGATCATTGGGGTGGAATCAGGGTTCATAGGGGTGCATTTAGGGATCAAAGAGGTGGGATCAGGGTTCAAGGGAAAGAAAACAGGATATCATTATTCACAAGAAAAGGCAATCGTCCTCTGGAAATGTCTGTCCTGCATGTTTTAGAAAAGGTTGTGGATCAATCTAACTCATTTGATATTGACCTATGACAGTTCTTTAGTCATTGCAGGGCACAGATTCTAACTGCTGTTGATAATTATGGCATTCTCTGTCTGGACATTGTCTGGTGTTACTTTTGTCTGAAAAGCATCATTGATTTGCCAAATGCAGAGGAAAAATTACAAAAGTGTAAGGAATGTTTTCAAAGGAGCTATGGACAGAATTTGGAAAGGCTGACTGTAGTGAGGGTAATGTTAATTTGAATCTTTGTTGCCTTATTTTCTTAAGCACCATCCTTTCCTGGTATGGTTAAAATTACAGCCTTATTTCTTCCGTGGAATATGAATTTATGTGTTGCCAGTTCTCAGAATTTAGAAATTAGAGTGGATGCTCAGTGATCCCTTTAAAAACTTTATACTTTTTATCTTCACTCTTTCTGACAGGGTGGTAGTGGGGGAGAGCTGGCCCTTTTTGTTCGACTTCATGTCCTAGAGGCTGTCTGTGCATATCACAAAGGAGACATCACTACTGCTGCAGCATGCTTGGATAAGGTAGAGTGTATACTTCTAAAGTTGGGTGGGGCCGGGCACTGACTGCGCACATGACAAAGAACCAATGTAACTACGGCAGTGGTATACTTGGATAAGGTACAATAAACTCTTCCAGGGTGGGGATGGCGATAGTACAGTTCACACCTCTGGTGGGAAGGGGGTGCTGACTGTCTACAGGACAAAGGATATGCCACTGCTGTGACATGCTTGGGTATGGTACAATACGCTCAAGGGAGACTCAAAATTGTTCAAAAAAGCAGTGTGCAAGACAAATGTTAAATTAAGGTATAAAACTGTGGAACATCATCCAAGAGGAATGACAACCTTTGAGCTAAAGATAGTGGGAGGATTCAATTAGATAGTTGGGGTACAAGGAAGAAGGGGTCTACTTTGTATGACTCTCAGAGAGGATGAGAGGGAAAGAGACTTTCCCCACATAACATCAAGGAGATGTGACTGATGACTCATCTCCTTGATGTGAAACTAGTCGAGTTGACCCATGATCTTCTGCACACAAGTTGGGTGTTCTAACCACTGACGTAGAAGGAGACCTATGATCCCAGACTCCATTCTTTGTCCCATGCTTGTGATCTCCCAAATAACACAATCTCTTATTTTCATGACCAAGTTCAAAATTTATCACCCTTTAAGAAAAGGTTTGTTTGAAATTTGTTTCCAATTATGTCCCCAGCAAATTCAGCGGCAGAAGTACAGAACTGAAAACCAAAAATCATCTTATCTGACAGCTATGTTTTGAATTTTATCCATTGTAGGCTGAAATTATGCAAAGGAAGTTGTATATCGATGAAAATCAACTGACCCAGTGTAAGTTCCTCACTAGTTGATTTCTCTGTATTTAGAAAAAAAGCAATAATGTGAATCGTCTCTTTTTTCTGCTAATTTTTCTAAAGTGTACAGAGATTGTGGGAAGGACAGCACACCGCATTTCATTGTACCACAAAAAAGAACTGCTCAGTTAAGCTTTCACTCTCTAGAATGTCTTCAATAGGCTTAAATATTAGACTCACCTTATACAGCAGAATAGACAACACCACAGGAAAGTACTGCTCAGTAGCTTTCATTTGAATGGTCACACTTTAGGATTTCATCCACAGACTCAATAGCTAGTACCAACTTGTACTGCATAATAAACAGCACCATAGGAAATCACTGGTCAGTAGCTTTCATTTGATGGTCACACTTTAGGATTTCATCCACAGGCTCAAAAGGTAGAACCACCTTGTACAGCATAATAAACAGCACCACAGGAAAGAACTGCTCAGTAGCTTTCATTTGAATGGTCACACTTTAGGATATTCATCCACAGACTCAAAAGTTAAAGGAACTATGTCACGGCGTTTTCATTCATTTTTCTGATCTGACAAAATTATATCTTCTCATTAACGGAAACCTCAAAATAATAGTTTCCTAAGGGAGAAAAACACCAAAGAAGTAATAATTAAGCAAAACTAAACAAGGATGGTTACGACTGAGGGAGATTGAGACGGATTACGAATGACAAACTTGAAAAAACTTGCCAGCTTTTTCAAGTTGCGTTATCCGTGACGTAGCTCCTTTAAACACATAGTGTACAGCATAATAAACAGTGTCACAGGAAATTGACTTGGTCGATATTAGAGATTCAATGTTCTTTGTTTTGTGTTTATAGTGTTGTTGATGGGTTTTACTGAGTCAGAAGCTCGGCTTGGTTTAAGAGCTTGTCAGGGGGATTCAACGTCAGCCGTGGAGTACATTACACAGAGAAGACAGGTGATAACTGAGCTCAATACAATGTGTTGTTATAAAATTAGATACCTCAGTGCTTGATCACAATTAACATAATTAACATGACACAGCAGATAGCAGATAGACAAAAGAAGATTTTCCAGACGTCACAACTATGTTAGGGACAGCCAATTATCTACGAAATAAATGATGTACAGTTATAGCTATACACTCACACAACCTCTTAATGTATTTATTTTGATGGGGATGATAACTGGTGTGGGGTAGGGGTTATGGTAAACTTGGAATTTAAACATTGCAAGATAGGTGAAAAGAAATTATGTAAAAAGGTGTGTAAATTCTTCATATAGAATTTGTTGGTCTCACCTTACCTGTCCGGTAGATACTACAAAGTCCATATAGCATAACATTTGAGACTGATCGGGGTGAGCCTAAAACTAAGGGGAGGGATGGGTACCATATTTTAGTTGTTGAACTATTTACAGACATTCTAATTCTGGCCACATCCACTACAGATAAACGGTTTTGGTGGCAGGGTTCTATCTAGGGTATTTGAGGGGTAGAAGCTTCCCCCCCAAAATGCCCAGCTTCCCCCTCCCCAAAAGAAAATATTGTTCACTTCAGCAAATATCGGAGCTAAATGTAACATTGTCAGAACATGATCACGACTGAAAAATAAAATAAAATACCACTGTAACATTATCTCAAAATTGTGTCTCAAAATGCACCAGATTGCATCTCAGCGCATATTCATTTCAAAAAATTTCCGGGGGGCATGCCCCCGGACCCCTCTAGGAAGCTCGTGGCCTTTGGTCGCAAGGGACTTCTCCCCTAAACAATAAATCCTAGATAGAACCTGGGTGGGGAGGTAGTGAACGTAACAACATGATGGATTATAATATAAACCTGTATAGTTCTCTTATAAAAGATAATTAGTGTTGCTCCTAGTTGATTTATGATATGTCTGGTATGTAGAGATGAGCACAACTCCTTTTTTGAGGGAGAAAGGTACCGTTGTTATTTTGTTCGTGCATTACTCTTGCCTATTTTTACTTTCTTAAAAAAAAACAGGAGAAAAAAGAGAGAAGAGAAAATGAAGAAACGGAAAGGAAACGAAAGAAGCTCGAAAGAAAACTGGGAGAGACTGCTGCAGGAGAATGGTAATAGTCTTAAGAACGCGCGAAAGTAGACTGCCGCGCGTGTGGCGAACTAACCACGCGCGTTACGTTTCCACGCGACCACCAACATTTGCGTATGTTGGCATGTTCTTATAGCCCGGCTATCCTTGAGTAGAAGAAGAGACTGTTCATAGACTAGTTATTAATTTACCTGCTTTACACCTGCGAGGTTCACATTCTGTTTTTACTGTTTGTTTTTCAAGGGTGAATGTGGACACGTATAAAGCTCTTGTGGAGATGGGATTTTCCAAGAAAAAGGCAGCTTCAGCCTTGAGACAGGCAAACAATGACGTTAATAACGCGCTACAGGTGAGATACATCACTTTAAATTGTAGAGAACAGAGATGTTCACTGTTTACAAACGTTTTTTAGATATATATATATCAACTACGCATATATGCATATATGCCTAGTTATATACAGACCTCCTTCTGGCGGCCCTGGAAGAAAGATCTTGGGGCTTGGGTACTACTATTACATTTAATTGGAGGAGTGGTAATACTTTTTGTTGCCTCGTGTTTCAGAAACCATACTCAAGTTGTCCATGCTCTATTGTCCTGTCTGGCTCTGTTTATACGTTTGGTTCTGCCGACACATTAAGTTAACCTTACTAAGTATTTTCTTATTTACAGGTTCTTCAAGATCATCCAGAAATGCTGGATTTTCCTGATGTCGGAAGGTAAGGTTGTAAATCGTCAGACAATCAGAAATACTTCGATCTTTGCTGATATAAGAGTGTGTAATTCCATTTCTCGTGAGCGATGCCTTATGAAAGATAGTCGCTATAATAGACATACTATGTTCCCCTAAGCTGAGAACTATTTCAAACGAAACTTCATGAAGGTGGTCGGTAACAAGAGAGTGTAAATAAAGTTATTGACTGAGAACTGATTCAAACGGGATTTACTGAGAGTGGTCGCTTACAAGAGATTCTTAATAGTGTTTGACTGAGAACTGATTCAAATGAGATTTGAGATTTGAGATTTTCATGGAAGTGGTCGCTTGAAAGAGATAGTGGGCTTCAAGTGTGGTGACTGACTTAACAACGATTTTATTGAACTGATGAATGTTTGTGGTTTGCCTGTGGATCAAATCGATCGCATTGAGTCCTTATGCGAGACACTTTCCTCCACATTGCTTTTCTACACCCAAGTGCTAAACTGGGAAACGACTAGCATCTTATATCGTGGAGCGGGCAGGGGAGGGGGGGGGGGAGTGGGGAATTAAAAAAAGCTTTTAGTCGTTTCAATGTTTTCTAACCTTTGCTGAGTCACAAATGAGTTTGAAGAGCGATGCTAAAATTCGGCCGCAAGTTTAAGTTTCCAAGAAAACTTCCCGTTGCTTATCATGTAACATTTGTGTCTTTCAGCTCAGCCATGTCAACTTTTAGTGATGACCAAATCCCTGATGAACATGTTGCTCAGGTATGAATGATCAAACCAAACCCTCCAGGGTTTTGCAGGATACCACATTAAACAAATTATCAACATTTCAAGTTATAGTGGTTTAAACACGCCTGTACAGTCAAAAAATTGTAACGGTTTTCACTATAGACTGATCGATACGGTATGTTTATTTCTTGCAGGCCATGTCGATGGGTTTTGCAGTCGAGTCGGTTAAGGAGGCTCTGAAGCGTTGTCGTGGTGATGTTGAGAAAGCTATTAATATGTTAGTATCAAATAACGGAGTGCTTCCTGCAGTATCACAGTTGAGTAAAGGTAAGAGCTATCTAACGTAACGCAGTCAAAGGTGCACTTGTGGACACCTCACATAATACCTCACTTGCCTGTCCGCCATTGTACACGATTTCTAAATTGCACTGAGAGTTCATCCCTGAATTGCTGTGCACAGCATTACAGAAACAATTCAGAGTAAAGTGATAAGGTACATTAAGACACACTGAAATTACATTTTGTGCAATGTTGTGTACAATGTTACACTTATTGCACGGAATGTTGCATCTGTTACGTGCAATGTTTCATCTGTTGCGTGCAATGTTTCACCGTTGCGTGCAATGTTGCACCTGTTGCGTGCCATGTTGTACCTGTTGAACACTGCGTGCAATGTTACACCGTTGTGAGCAATGTTGCACCTGTTCCGTGCAATTTTACACGCAACGTTGCTCCTGTTGTGTGTAATATTACACCGTTGTGTGCAATATTCCACCTTTTGCTCGCAGCGTTGCACCTCGCCTGTTTCTTAAAAAAAGTGTATTACCTCGGTAGCGTCTGATCAAAGCTAACGGTTATCGGAGCTTCACTATGATCGTTATTTAATAGTTATTGTTGTTTTCGTGTTTTAGACAAATCTGCTGGAAGCGCCAGCGACGATGACGAAGAAGAAGAAGACCCGGATGTTAAAGAAGCTGTAAACGAACTCGTGCCAGATCTCGCAACCGAGGACGAAGAAGCTCATTTGAATCTGTCTCTGGAGGAGGAATCTTCTATTATCGCTGAATATCGAACACTTATTTTATGAGCTGGTTACAACGCCAGCTCTACTGCTGAAAAACCCTGAAAACAGCATATAAACTGAAGTTTAAACAGTCTTTCGTAAGCGATAATGTCGCAGCACCGATTTCCAAAAAAATACCCAGCGTCGTATTCAGTTGCGTATCAAACTGAAACACAGACATCGGCCCGTCATCAGATCCAGGGACGTTTCCCAACCGACGACTGTGTCAAAACCAAAACTAAAAGTTATCACATCACAGCAATCAGAGCAAACGCAACTGATGGAACAAAGCAATCAAAACTCGAAGCAAAAACAACCAGCGGTGCCAAGGTGTCACTCGTATCCAAACTCCTCTCGCCCGGAAATCAAATAGATACTCAAATCTTCTAAATAGCGACTGGGTAGGAGTATGAATCAAGTCGGCTCCATATTTTTAGTACCCTGACAAAACCGTTTTTGAAGGAAATTTTCTCAGTGAAGTAATGCAGCTCTCAACTCAGTTTATTTATTGTTTATTGTACGCTATCAAGGATCCAAGTATTTTAAGGACTTAACTATTTTAACTCTTGAGATAAAGATATCTCTTACTCGATATCTCTGTCCTCTTTTCAAGAGAAAATAGAGGAACCACAAGACCTGCATATAACTTTTTTCATTTCCTATTTTAAACAGTCTGTCTATAGCCACAACAATTAAACAACTTTTACAGATCCACTGCAGATAGTGTCATCGTAACTACTGTAAGGAGAAAGCTTTGTGGTTTCTCGTTAGGCTTCTCACCACTTTTCAATTTGTATTTCGTTTAAATTTGTGACTTGAATTTGTATGGTGCGGTGAGTAAACTTGAAACTCAACACCCCTATTAAACCTTGTGTTCGTGTGGGGGGGGGGGGGTGTTTTGTATCTCTATAGAACACAATACATGCAGGGAGGCTCCGCCCGAAACTGAGTACCTTTTTACGCTTACAGTATGCGAAAGACTAGAAAAATTAGATATTTTAAAAAGGGCAGCTGAAATAGCTAAATCTAAGCTCTATAATACGCCCGTGATAATCCCCGCCGGTTTTGAGGAAATATTTGTTCCAGGTGTACGGAAGGGTTACCACCTAAAAAAAATCGTATATGAAAGAGTAAGGGTTTTTAAAATCCTTTAATCCCCAATAATGACAGGCATCTAACTTCTCCATACAATATCACTACTTGATCAAACGTACAGGTCACAAGAATAAAGGAAATGATCACCAAAGATAAGATGACTTGATTTTTATGCAAATTCTCCCAACTAGTACCATAAGAAATATATGGAGAACAGCGAGGAGAAAATGCATACTGATATTGGGGTTTAAAGGGTTAAACATCGCAGGGTGCCCACCGTGCAAAACCCTTATGCTGCTTATGAGTATCCCCGCCTCTCTCCTGGGTATTAAACAGATGAAACGAAAGTAGACATCGTTTTATGTTTTGTGTTTCGCCAAGCTTCGAGTACAACCAGTTATTTTCAGCACAATAAGCAAATACTCTTTTAGTATTAATATAAATAATCAGCTCTGTTAGCGTTCAACACTAGTCACTTATTTTGACATTTTTGCTCAAGACTAGAGAAGAACTAACATATCAGGCTTTCAGCTGACTCAGTCCCGATAAATGCATTACAGAAATTCGCGTTAGGCTAATGCTTTTGCTTCAGTGTGAGAAGATATTGTGAAAGAACTTTCTCTGGGGAAACTCGCTTGCTTCAATAACTTGTCGCTACATCAGTCCTTTTCTTTTCTTTCGTGCACAGGTAACCAAAACGTAATAGAGGTCGTAATATGAGAGTTTGCACAGAGCTGAAATTCGATCGAAAATAATCAGCGGTTTTCCGCCGAAAATGCATTAAAATCAAAATAAAGTCTGCAAAACCTTACCTGTTGTGTGTTTGTTATGTTTTATCGCTGTTCCGAGCTTCTGGAGGCCGTTTTGCGCGATTTTCTGCTTAACGGTCGATGCGACCTTATGTCACGTAGCTCTCTTCAGTGCGTGACATGACGAACACAGGAAAGGAAGCTTCGCAACTCAGGTGAATAAAATTTACTTATTTTGAGTTTTAAGTGTGTTTTTCCAATGACCTAGAATTGTATTTATCTCTTAAGATGTGCGTATTTGGTGCGTATTCTGTACGTTGGGCAACGGTTAAACTGCTTGTGTGGTGTATTGTTTACGAGCGGGTACTTTTATTCTGAGGGCTGCCTGATTGTGTTTCGACGTGCATGGAAAGTTTTCCGAAAATTTTGCCCTCTGTGCTATAAACAAGTAATCGCATTGAGTCCTCGTAGAATTAAGAATAAATGTTCACATGTATTTTCAAAATTTTCACAAATCGCCCTTGTCGCTGCGCAACTCAGGCAATTTTGTGAAGACTTTGAAAATACTCGTGAAAATTTATTTTTAATTCTACTCGGCCTCACGCGATTACATATACTAATTGCTCAGGTGATTATCAGAGCAAATGCATTTTCTTTTTTCTTTTCTCCAGAAACATCAAAAATCGCGCGGGGCCATTTTGAAAATTAGTTCTTCATTATTATATATATGACGTTATCCTCGACCAATCAGTGCGCCCTTCTCTATAATCACCTGAGCAATTATACTAACTTGCTATAATCATCCCGCTCGGGGTGATTATAATACTGAAGCACTAATTTTCAAAATGGCCACCGCGCGATTTTTGATGTTTCTGGAGAAGAAAATGCATTTGATCTGATAATCACCTGCGCAATTATACTAAAACAATTATTCTCCTCAGGCTCAGCGAATATAGTGGAATGATCCCCTCGACTTCGTCTCAGGGATTATTCCACAATATTCGCTACGCCTTCGGCGAATAATTGTTAAATATTACGGACTTGGAGCATTCAAGTGAGTTTTCTTTCATGTCCACGCTGATTGCCACTTAGGTAAACTAATCTCAAGGACAGACATAATGCACCTCCTCGAGATGCACTCCAAAAAAAACTTGACAGTTTTCTTGATATTCAGTTCCTTCAGCTTGAGTAAGTGCGGAAAATAGTTCTGAACACACCTTTTTATATATGTGGAAATGGCTGATTGACCCTCGAAGCCATACTGTTTTTGTATTACCAGAGAAAATAATTATAAATCATCTTCTAGCTTCTGATCGAAAAGAAAAGTTGCCTACACTCAGTCTGCAAGTATTTTTTTTTTTGTCTGTTTTTTTAATATTTATAATCACTTAACTTACAATACACGTTACAGTACTTACAATACATTACTTGCAGTAACTTACTTACAATACACGCCACAGTATTCACAATACATTACTTACAATAACTTACTCTCTTACTTTCAATACACGTTACATTACTTACAATAAATCCCTTACAAGAAATTATTTAGAGCTTGAGTACTTTGGTTTGACTGTCTGCTCTCGGCAATGCGGTCGTCTACTGCTGTCAAGTTGCTATATAATGTTTTGACGTGGGGATGCTCTTCGCCGAAAATCTTTTTCAGAATTATCAGTGCCTTTTGATAAAAAACTTTGGCTTGATTGCATTCTCCAATATCTTTGTACACTGCCGCCAAGTTGTTAAAGCTCGTAGCGATGCTTGAATGCTCTTCGCCTAAGAACTTTTTCATAATCATCAGTGCCTTTTCATAAAGTTCTTTGGCTTGATGGTATTCTCCAGTCCTGTAGTATACTCCTGCCAAGTTTTTATAGCTTGTTGCGACGGCTAAGTGCTCTTCGCCGAACATCTTTTCCCTAATCCTCAATGCCTTTTCGTGAATTTTTTTCGCCTGAGTGTATTCTCCAATGCATTCGTACACTTCTGCCAAGTTGTTATAGCTTGTTGCGACGTCTGAATGCTCTTCACCGAAAATCTTTTTCATAATCATCAGTGCCTTTTCATAAAGTTCTTTGGCTTGATTGTATTCTCCAATCCTGTAATACACTCCTGCCAAGTTATTATAGCTTGTTGCGACACCTGAATGTTCTTCGCCGAAAATCTTTTTCCTAATCATCAGTGCCTTTTCACAAAGTTCTTTGGCTTGAGTGTATTCTCCAATGCATTCGTACACTCCTCCCAAGTTGTTATAGCTTGTTGCGACGGTTGAATGCTCTTGGCCAAAAATCTTTTGCCTAATCATCAGTGCCTTTTCGTGAAGTTCTTTGGCTTGAGTGTATTCTCCAATATCTTTGTACACTGCTGCCAAGTTGTTATAGCTTGTTGCGACGCTTGAATGCTCTTCGCCGAAAATCTTTTTCCTAATCATCAGTGCCTTTCCAGTAAGTTCTTTGGCTTGATTGTATTCTCCAATCCTATGGTACACTCCTGCCAAGTTGTTATAGCTTGTTGCGATGTCTGAATGCTCTTCGCCGAATATCTTTTTCCTAATCATCAGTGCCTTTTCACAAAGTTCTTTGGCTTGATTGTATTCTCCAATGCATTCGTACACTAATGCCAAGTTGTTATAGCTCGTTGCAACGCTCGAATGCTCTTCCCTGAAAATTTTTTTCCTAGTCATCAGTGCCTTTTCATAAAGTTCTTTGGCTTGACTGTATTCTCCAATCCTATGGTACACTCCTGCCAAGTTGTTATAGCTTGTTGCGACGTCTGAATGCTCTTCGCCGAAAATCTTTTTCCTAATCATCAGTGCCTTCTCATAAAGTTCTTTGGCTTGACTGTATTCTCCAATGCATTCGTACACTAATGCCAAGTTGTTATAGCCCGTTGCGACATTTGAATGCTCTTCCCTGAAAATCTTTTTCCAAATCATCAGTGCCTTTTCATAAAGTTCTTTGGCTTGACTGTATTTTCCAATCCTATAGTACACCCCTGCCAAGTTATTATAGCTTGTTACGACGTCTGAATGCTCTTCGCCGAAAATCTTTCTCTTAATCGTCAGTGCCTTTTCAAAAAGTTCTTTGGCTTGATTGTATTCTCCAATGCATTCGTACACTAATGCCAAGTTGTTATAGCTCGTTGCGACGCTCGAATGCTCTTCCCTGAAAATCTTTTTCCAGATCATCAGTGCCTTTTCATAAAGTTCTTTGGCTTGATTGTATTCTCCAATCCTATGGTACACTCCTGCCAAGTTGTTGTAGCTTGTTCCGACGTTTGAATGCTCTTCGCCGAAAATCTTTTTCATAATTATTAGTGCCTTTGCATTTAGTTCTTTGGCTTGATTGTATTCTCCAATGCATTTGTACACTCCTGCCAAGATGTTATAGCTTGTTGCCACGTCTGAATGCTCTTCGCCAAAAATCTTTTTCCTAATCATTAGTGCCTTTTCATGAAGTTCTTTGGCTTGATTGTATTCTCCAATGCATTTGTACACTCCTGCCAAGTTGTTGTAGCTTGTTGCGACGTCTGAATGCTCTTCGCCGAAAATCTTTTTCCGAATCATCAGTGCCTTTTCACAAAGTTCTTTGGCTTGACTGTATTCTCCAATCCTGTGGTACACTCTTGCCAAGTTGTTATAGCTCGTTGCGACGTCTAAATACTCTTCGCCGAAGACCTTTTTCATAATCATCAGTGCCTTTTCATATAGTTCTTTGGCTCTACTGTATTCTCCAATCCTGTAGTACACTCCTGCCAAGTTGTTATAGCTCGTTGCGACGTCTGAGTGTTCTTCGCCGAAAATCTTTTTCCGAATCATCAGTGCCTTTTCGTGAAGTTCTTTTACTTGATTGTGATTACCTGTGATGTTGTAAACTACTCCGCTCGTATTGAAAATCCTTGCTTTCAGTGAGGCTCCTTTCTCAGTATCGCTTATGTTCTGTAATAAGCTGCACGCTAGATCGACAGCGTTTTTCGCAGACGAAAAGCCAGACAGAGTTTCACAAGCATCAGCGAAAGAACCTAACCAGTCAACAACTTCGCCAACAGTTATGAAGGGCGTCAATTGCTTCAGCAAAGAGCTATCAAGGCAACTAAAATCAGACGTCATATGCTCCAACAGCGATTTGCAGTGGGATGTTAGTTTATTTAACAGTGAATAACTTAGTTCTTGTGATTTAAGCAGAGAATTAAAAATCTTGACTGCTTCTGCCATGTTCTGATACCTTTTCGATGGTTCAAGCTTACTAATCACACCTTGCCCGAGCATGGCATGCACAATGTTATGCAATCCTAAATACTGGTGTTCCACCTCTTCCTCTGCTGAGACAAGAATTAAGGAAGACCCTAAAATCTTTGCCTTAATTAACTCCTCTGGTTGGTCCGTCATTCGAGCTCTTACAAACTTCACAACGGCTTCAAGCGGAATAATTTCCGAAGAACAGAGCGCCAAGAAAGAAAATGTCTCACGAAGCACTTCATCAGTTTCAACAGCTGTCTGCAAAGCCATTGTTATGGCGGTCGTGGTTGTTTTTGCATAGGCTGAGCTTTCACTTGCAAGGAGACTTTCAGTCGCTTCTCGCTGGCTGTGTGTTAAGCCTTCCAGGTATTCTGTCCAGCTGTAGTTTGGAGATCCACTGTTCACAATTGTTTGAAGAAAATAGGCAGCAGCTGCTAAGCCTAGGGGCTGATAATCGAGAACGTTTGCAACATTTTCTGCTTGTTCTCGATCACAAATGCGCGACACTTTTTCCAACAACTCTACTGCGTCATCTGGCTGCATTCCTTTACTGAATGATTCATGGTAAGTATGAGGAGCATTATGGGGAATTGAACTGCCATCTTGAGTGGTAATCAACACCTGACCATGGCCCCATTCTTCACTGCCAGCTTGAGGCAAAAATTCGCGGACTAATTTCAGATCATCCACGTTGTCTGCAATAATAATCCACTTAGGGTATTTTCGGACCTTCTTCACAATCAGTCGTTGAAGTTGTTTAATTACTTCACTAGGTTTTTCTCTTTTCGAAGTTTCTAAGCCAGTCAAAGTATATTCTGTAATTCCTAGATGTCTAGCAAAGGTGATGTAAGAGTCAACTAGTGTCTCAATACTTTCTGCATTAAGGGTCGCAACAAACATCATATCCTCAGCATCATCTGTTCGTTTGGAAAAGAACTCCTGTCCCAGTTGACGGGCAAGTTGACTTTTGCCGCATCCGGGATTTCCTGACAGATAGATCGTGCTAACTGCTCCACTGGCGCCATTGTGAAGTTCCTGCATTTTGTTTGTGATTCTTTCAGTGTCACTGACACGTCTGATGACTTCGTGTGGTGGTTTCAATGTCACAAAGCAAAATGGCTCAAGCTTGGAACCTAATTCTTGTGTGAGAGACTTGTTTTCTTCTTTTGCAGTGTTCAATTCAGCCTCCTTGCTCTGTAGTGTATTCTTTGCTTTCTCAAAGTTAGATTTTGTTTGGTTCAACTCAGACTTTGTCCGGTCCAAGACAGATTTTGTCTTGTCCAACTCAGTTTTGAGATCACAAACTTGCTTTTTTAAGTTTTCAAGTCCCTTCGTTGGAAAACACGTCTGGTTCTTGACGTCTTCGATCTCGTTAATAGGAAGACCCAAAGATGTAAAGGCGTGTAACACTCTCACTGCATAATTTTGGAACTGGACATCAGTCAGTTCAGCCTCACTGATGTGAGCAATGTCGTTTCGAACTTGACGAAGATCATCGACATCATTCCTGACAGTTAGACCAAGGGTGGTGCCAATACTATCTGAATACAGGATCGCAAAAAATAAGCAACTGCAATCCCACTCCGTCATGTTGCCGTTCTGTATTGTCACCAGATATCGTGCATTCTTTGTGCGACTTCTTCGAGATTCTTTGCTATAGAAGTCGCTGCCATTCTGTGGCGTCTCCTTCCATTCTCCAAGCGAGGTTGTCTTGTATCGGAAATCCCATTCCTTCTTAAAAATAAGCCGCAGTCCCACAGGAACCAGATTAAACGCCACGTGGCAGATTCTAAAGTTGTTCAATTGTTTTGGCGAGTACTCCATGGTGCATCGCCCTGTAAGAGAAACTCGCCTTAAGTTTAAGTTATGTGTAACTTAGATCAGATTTTTAAAAAATTGATTTGGGGAATAATAAGCTGGTCTTGTGAGGGCGTACGGTATTACTCAATATTGACCTATTCTCAGTGTTAACTCGTTATGTAAATCACTCTATACCAGAAAAGTAACCGTTTTATTTCACCAAATAGCACAAATTCGTTACGTCGTTTTCATCTTGTATGATGCAGCAACACGGTATGTATATGGTAATTCTCATAATGCTTATGATAACACTAATGGTTTAAGAGCGTCCAGGTTTGAAAAGTGTAGCTCACGGCTTGTAGTTGGAAAGGTCAAATTCATCACAGTGTTGCAAAATGAGAGCCGCTTTTAAATAATCGGCTTCTCTGAGGAAGAAAGGAAACCAAATTGTAGGGGAGTGAATGACAAACATAGTCTACACAGTTTGTATGTTTGCAAGGAATTGGTCCGATATCCGGCGTACGAACTGCTTGGTCTAAAAACAGAGTCTGGAGCGAACGCGCGACACTCGCGCGTGACAATTTTCGCACGCAAGCAAGTAAACCCTGATGTGCTTCACCCTTTCCCAGCCGACTCTTTTTTTGCCGTTAAAGCGGTTTTTGAGTGCTGTGTTGCCAAATGCCACTAAACTTTGCTACAAAAGCGTTTTCTTACAATTTAGCTAGATTTTGAACCAGCTTTTGTTGTAAATTGTACAACAATACACTCTTTTTGCTTTATAAGAACCATTTTTATAAGAACGTTGAGGCTTAGATTTGGCCCCAAATTTAAGAAAATGTATGGGCTAAAATAAGAACATCCTCAGGCTCGGCCAAATTTTACGCGTTCTTATAAAAAAACAGAGTGTATTTTGCTTTGACGCATGCGCATAAGCCCAAATTTGGGCACTCTTTTTTTGGCAGATTCATTCCAAATTTTTTCTCGTTTCTTTTGCTTTCCTCTTTCTCTCCCTTTCCTATTCTCTTTATCTTCTACCCTTTATCCCCTTTCTATCCACTGGAAAAGTTTTGGCCTCAGCCTTCAAAAAACCTGGAAGTGGACCATTGATCAACTAGGTGACTTGACCTATTTTACCACCAATTTTGCACCCCAAATTGGTGATTCTGTCAGAAAGTGGTCGATATTCAAAACGGACACACGCATGGATGGATCTGTCCTTGCTGTGTTGGCTGCTTATCAAAAAGCAATCTGGTGTCGTCAGAAAATGATGACGTCACAAGTGAATCAATGTGTACGACTCCAATGTCGGAAAAATACGACTCTGGCAGCGAAAGAGTTAATTGATTTTTCATTACGATACGTTGTTAAGTAAATTTGATCTGAAATTTATTTTTTAAGTTACGCTAGCTTACGATATCTGCTCTTTGAAGTAAACTTTCAAATTCAATGCTAAAAGGATTTACAAGAGGTATAACTTGGCCTTGGCAAGAAATCAAAAATCTAACCGCTGCTAACTTCTAGGGCACGGGTGAAGGTCCAAAAATCTTTTCTTTCTTTTTTTCGCTTATTGTGTAGTTTATGTATTGTTATGTTGTTATTTACAAAATGACGGCTATCTGATCGCTAGTTTCTGAGAAAGAGAGGGTTGAAATTCGTTGTTAGGTACGCCATTTTGAGCCGCCATCTTAGATTATTGCGTGTAGACTCCCTTCCGGTCTCGCGCACGGCTGGATGTCTTCGAATCGGTCAGTACAAAACGCAGACTGCAGACTAGGTACAAAATGCAGACTGGGTACAAATTGCAGACTGCAGACTGCAGACTGAGTACAAAATGCAGACTAAGACCAAAACGGTATATTTAACTACAAATGATATAATTTCAATCAAAGAAAGAAAAAGCTCGGTCAATTGACTAGCCACCGATCACATGCGAGATAATTTTGAGAGATAAAACCACAGGAAAATAAACAAACGGTCAATCATGAAACCACAGGTTGCTTTTCCTTGCAAAAATTCGACCTATCATCCTTTTTTATTTTTGTATCGGCATTAACATTTTTATTTTGTTGTTATTTTTTTCGAACATGCAGTGGAACGGCAGGGGCATTTAGTTATTTATTGCTTGAAAACAAGAACTGTCACTTCATCAAACACACAGTATGTTTTCAATTTTTAACTAGCCCCATGTCACGCAGTCGCCTTTCCTTTCTATCCGCCGAAATTCTCATTATTCATAGAGGTCAAAGCACACGAGACTCGATTAAGTTGTTCTAGTATTAAAAACTGAAAAAAAAAACAGACACCTCAACAGTAACCAAAGGACCAACGCACTATATTTATTGATGATTATAAGCGGTACTTATTGAGGTTCGTGTGCTCTTTTAATAGTGCAAATTTCTGCGGATAGGTGAACTCGGAAAGGTGACTGCGTACGTGACAACGCGCAAGAAAAATTAAAAATATATATTGTGTGTTTGACTATTATGTGACAGTTCTTTTTTTAACAATAAATAAATTCACTGCCACCCTGCAGTTTAAAGTAAAAAAATCTGTGTGTGCTCCTCACGATGCCTCCCATCGTAGTAGTCTGAACTAAGCTCTGGCCTCTTCAATACCACTGCATGTTCGAAGAAAATAACAACAAAATAAAAATGTTAATGGATACAAAAATTAAAAAAAAGGACGATAGGACGAATTTTTTGCAAGGAAAAGCGAACTGTGGTTTCGTAATTGAACGTTTGTTTACTTTCTTGTGGTTTTATCTCGCATCTGATCGGTGGCTAGTCAACTGACCGAGCTTTTTCTTTTCTTGATTGAAATTATATCGTTTATAGTTAAATATACCGTTTTGGTCTTAGTCTGCATTTTGTACTCAGTCTGCAGTCTGCAGTCTGCAATTTGTACCCAGTCTGCATTTTGTACCTAGTCTGCAGTCTGCAGTCTGCGGTCTGCAGTCTGCATTTTGTACTGACCGGTCTTCGAATCTACAGCGGCCAAGCGAAAGAAATTAAGAGCAAATGAAAACAGATAACGAGCTATATCAACCAGAATACTAACCGACTCTTTGGCTGGTGGTATTAGGATATCTCACACGTTTGAGAGAAAAACGCAAGTTTAGTTTATCATAATAACACATACACGACCAGAGTCACCAGACGAAAAGCGTACATGTACCGCGCATTCATGCAACAAGGAAAAGTTGACAAATCAAATGAAAAATGTCACAATTGCCTGTCACAACTACATCCTACTACAAGTACTACCAGTGCACACAAACTGCTCTTTCATCAGAGTATCTCCATTATTATTAAAATGGTGAGATCTTCAATCTTTGTTCGTGATGTGGTCCACACAGCTGAATGTTTCCCCGATAAACTCCCGATATTTACCGGACGTCGACATCATAACTACCTTTTGAACAAATCTCCCTCCAACATTTATTACTCCATCGCATCTCTGAAAGCTTTAGAATCTCTTTCAGGCGAATGAAACTGCGTACTTCTTGCACTCTTTAGTTCCTGGGCATACGAACCAGCTAGAATATTACTGAATATTATCATGTCTGCGTATTCGATCGTACGAAAATACGAACTCGAACTTCTCTTGAGTGCTATAAACGCGAGAAAACGCCAATGTTTCCACAAGACATTTCATTTCCCTTTCACAGTCCATTCAGAAAGAAAAATTCACCCGATCTGCCCGATAAACGAAGGAAAAACTGTTTTGATTGAATCTCGTGCGCCGAGTAAACCAAACACCCGCGTGATCACTCGATAGCTACCTCGAACACGCGCGACATATATGCGTAGTGGGTTGTGTGCGCATTGGGAACAAATTGCAAAGTAGTGATTTTTTAAGCATGATTAATGGCTCTGATTTTATATTCCTTACTGACACTTGGAAATGCACCGATGTTGAAGTTAGAGGGTATAGATCTATAATTAAGGATGCTATAGTCTCAAAAAACGGTGGTCGAAACTCTGGAGGAATTGTTTTGCTATAGAAAAATATATTTCATGATTGGATTTGTTTGGTTTACAATCAACAAAAGATATACCAAGGCAACGAAAGATATCTACGTTTGTGGTCTTTATATTCCACCTAGTAGCTCAAAATATTTTGACCCTGAACTATTTGAAGAACTAGAAAAAGATGCCCTAAATTTCTCTTCCCAAGGGTCAATCCTCGAGGACAGGAAAATATTCAGATAGTGTTTGTCATGCATGACGGAAACAACATCATAGTAAATGATCAATCTGAATCTTCATTTTGTCCAATTCGGCGGAATAGCTATGATAACGAAATAAATAATCACGGTAAAAGGCTTCTTGATATTTGCAAAAGCGCCGAACTTAAAATATTAAACGGAAGAGTCTGGGGTGATACCTTGGGCAGACCCACGTTCCACGGAAGAAATGGAATAAGTTTTATCGATTATGCAATTTGTGACCAGGATTTGTTTTCAAATGTTTCAAATTTTGTCGTAAGTCAACCATGTTCTATATCGGATCATAGTTCGATAATCACCTCGATAAATATTAACACAACTATTGGTGAACCTGAATCCTCAATTGAGAATAATCCACTGTCACGTCTTCCTATGCAGTTCCTCTGGGAAAATGATTCTGCATCAAAATTCAAAGATTTCTTGCGCTCACCTAATCTTCAAATGCTCATACGAGATTATCTTGATGACGACAACTCGTTTCTAGATGTTAACACCAGGCTAAAAAAAGTGGAGCACATGCTAATCTCAGCAGCTAAAAGAAGCTTGAAGAGAAGAAAACCAAAACTTCGCAAAAAAATGAAGCAAGTATCAAATAAAATATGGTTTGATAAAGACTGTCGTTTCAAAAGACACGAGGTAAGAAAGCTCTCAAACCAAAAACACAGGGACCCCTTAAATGAAAACTTGCGGGAGAAGTATCATATTGTCTTAACAGATTATAAAAAGCTTTTGAGTAGAAAACAAACTGAGTATTACAACTCAAAGATTACGGAATTAGAAAAAAGTGCAGAAAATTCGGATAAGAAACACTTTTGGCAATGTTTAAAATGGATGGATGACACCCAAAAAGATAAAGATATCCCATTAATATCGGAGGAAAGATGGCTCAATTATTTCCGTTCACTTCACTCGGAAAAGCCTTTAAATCCTACACAGCAGTCAATTATTAATGACCTGACATACCTTGAAAGTCGTAAAGATCAGATGGCCTCTTTAGACTACTTCATTACCGACAATGAAATTGTTACAGCCGCGAAGAGAATGAAAAATAACAAATCGTCGTTCTCAGAAAAAATAAAAAATGAAATGATCAAAGCTAGCCTTCAAGACATGATGCCCGTATATCTTAAACTTTTTAATTCAATTCTTATTTCAGGTAAAATGCCCGAGACGTGGTGTCGCGGCCTTATTACACCAATATATAAATCAGGTGATAGAAGTGATCCGTCAAATTACCGGGGAATTTGTGTCTCAAGCTGTCTAGGAAAATTGTTTTGTTGTATTTTAAACCAAAGACTGCTAAAGCATGTCAACTCGTGTAACATTCTCCACAGTTCCCAGAGACTCGGCTGATATTTTCCGAGACGCATCATTTTGGATAGACCATTCTATACCCCTAGCAGACCGTGTCCTCACAATAAGAACGTTAGTAGATAAATATGTGCATAACCACAACGAGAAAATATATGCTTGTTTCGTAGATTTCAAAAAAGCTTTCGACTCAATTTCGCATGTTGGTCTCTTATATAAGTTGTTACAAATAAATGTCGGAGGGTGCTTTTACAATTTGATTAACAGTTTGTACTCAAACTCTACATGCTCTATAAAGCTTGGACAAAATCAAACACGACCCTTTCAATATGCCAGAGGTGTTCGACAAGGTTGCATATTAAGTCCGTTACTGTTTAACCTTTTTATTAATAATAAACCTTTCTCTTTCGAAGAAACTTTATCTGACCCCTTTGTCTTACCAAACGGCGCGAAATTAAATTCTCTATTATATGCGGATGATCTAGTAATATTATCAAGATCCAAAATAGGATTGCAAAATTGCTTAAATATGTTATCTTCCCATTGCAATTCATGGATGTTAAGTATCAATCCTAAAAAGACTAAAGTTATGATCTTCCAAAAACGCGCAAAAAGATGTACTGAGTATAGTTTCATATATTGACAATGAAAACATTGAAGTTGTTCAGAATTACACCTACTTAGGAACATTAATCTCTTCAACAGGAAACTTTTCATTGGCGCTTGACAAATTGAAAGAGAAGGCTCTCCACGCTCTTTTCAGCCTCAGAAAACACACACATATCAGCAATCTGTCCCCATTCCTTGCAAACAAACTTTTTGACGCTACGATTTCTCCAATTTTAACTTACAACAGTGAAATCTGGGGAGTATATACCAAACCTGATTTCAAGTCTTGGGACAGTTCACAGATTGAAAAAGCTCATCTCCAGTACTGTAAACGTTACTTAGAAGTAAGCAGTAAGGCATCGAATGTAGCTTGTAGAGCTGAGCTTGGAAAGTTTCCTCTTATAATAGCTATTAATCAAAAAATAATTACACCTTATATCTCCACAATAAGGAAAATGACTATTGTTAAACAAATCTTTTAATGTCATCTGATCTTCATAACACCAGCAAAAATAGTTTTTACTCTAACGTTATGAGGATGTCTGAATATTATAATTTGCCCAATTTTGACCCTACTTTCTTAACTGATGCTAAGATTAAACACTATGTAAGTCTTATGCAACAAAAGTATATTTCACACTGGCAACACACTATTCGAAACTCTAAGAAATTAGAATTCTATAACACTTTTAAGGACGAATATACGCCTTCCTGCTATTTAGATCTTACAAGAAAACTAAATAACAGGAAAGAATTAGTGAAACTTAGAATAGGTAAGGGATAATAGACTCTGCCCTACGTGTAAATCAAATCAAATTGAATATGAAATTCATTTACTTTTCCAATGTACTAAATACTGTAGTTTTAGAGATGAATTTTACAAAAAATAGAGAACCAAATACCAAACATAACACAATTACCTCCTATGCAAGCCACCAAAAATTAATGAATTCTGATAATTATTATTTAAGAGCCGTTGTCAGTAACTTTCGAGAATCCGGCGACAGAGCCGAAAATTCGAATTTCTTTTTATTTGCCCAAAACAACCCTTTTGGTAAACTATTTTCAAAAATAATATTAAAAAGTTCCAGCGAGTTTTTATTTTGGCAAAAAAACGGAAAGTTCGAAATTGGCCTAAACGGGCCTTCGGACCCGATGTAAATTATGCAAATTAGTACATTTTCAAAACGCTCGTACAAGACAACGAAAACTTGCCTGGAATTAATCTTTTCACAGTTTGTTAGACATCTCTTGAACTTGCTTTCAAAGTAAACTTTACGTCGATCTAAACGTTCTTTCCTTGAAATCCAGGCGCGTAAAGAGTACAGTATTTTCTATTCCGTTGATACACTGAATTTTACCAATTTTTAGAAGACCATATCATCGGGGGTATACAAATATCTAGGCCATAAAAGGGCTCTTTGGAATCGGAAATGCTTGTTGTTTATCATATTAAAATATTTAGTTTGGCCCGTGAAAAGCGAGAGCGCGAGGTGAAAATATGTGGAGTGCACTTTGACAGATTTCGCCATTTCTTTACTGTACTCCTATTTCAAGTCACATATGTTTTTCAGACACAACGGTCGACGTTTCTGGTCTGTACCATACTGCTTTTATACTGAAAGTAAGCTAAAGCATTTCCTTATCTTAAATCTAGTTACAAAGCGATGTTTTGACTTTATTTTACGCGAGTTTCACATAATACAACAATTAGACGATGAAAGATCCCTGTCCTGACATTGTGATGTTTTGATACCCGATGTTAACCCGTCGCACGAGTATTTCGCTTTTCAGACTTTTCCAAACTAACTATCGTTACTTTAGGGTAGATATTAAAATTTCGAGTAAAAAGAAACCTTGAATAAATATGCCATTAAGTCACTTTACAATAAAGGAATTCGGCGGGCATAGATGCTATCAGAAATCTCCTTATGCAAATGAAAACGCGTCTGCGCGATGTTTTTGTGTTGCTTTATAAGACTTAACCGCTGGCGCGTAAATAGCCTGTTTTTACAGTCCACCTGCTAAAATACATTTGCCAATGAAGCTTATTAGCTTTGATATTTGTTTATTAAGATTTTTTGAAAATATTATGGAGTCAGGCCATTCGCACTGACTCATTCCGCGATTAGAACAGATAACTCTATAACCAGACAAAAAAAACATTCCATTGTTAAGATATACGGTGATTTACTTACTTGTAATGTTTGAATGAGTTTCTGTTCCCTCACAAAGCAATCCTTAGCTGAAATTTCGCACAATGGGCACGTCGGACAAAAATGATCAATGCCGGCCAAAAGCGAGTTGCATGTTGCGTGACAATTGAAATGTGATACAGTAGCGCTGGGGAGAAATGACCAGGAAATGACTGTCAATATTTGCGTTTCTTATGACAGTTTTTCTTTCTTTCATTCGTTCCTTCTTTAATAATAATAATAATAATAATAATAATAATAATAATAATAATAATAATAATAATAATAATAATAATAATAAACCTGTCAGGTTATGCTCGATGAATTAAAACAAGAAACACGATAGTTTCATTATCTATATATGATGCGAAGTCCAAAAAAATCTATCCTGTGCGAATTTTGGGGATGCTTTTCAGTGGGGCCAGTAATTCAGAAGGTCCGGTGTTTAAATAAAGCCTTGTCAGTCAAACTGAACGAACTAATCGGAAAATCAACAAAACACAGCAGTTTCGAAACTGCAATACCTTTTGAAAGTAACATTTTGTTCGGAAAGCTATTATGTAAATTCACAATGGCAACTTGCAGTCTTTCGTCCTTATTTCGCCTCACTTCGCTGTGCGGAGCAAGGTCAAGAGATCCACATGATTTGCAATGTGTTACGCTTAGAGATTACAATAAGGACGTTCACCCACACCTGAAGTCATTAGAAATTGGTCCGGATGAGGTTAATAGTTTTGGAAAAGAAGTAGAGCGAACGTGTACATCAGTTAAAAGTTTTCCACATAAAGAGGAACGGCTACTAGGAAAGCTCTAGAAACAGGAGGAGGGGGTGGGGAGGGGAGGGAGATCCTGGCGCGCGAGAGCCAAAGGGAGCGAACGCAAACGCGACAAGATGGCGGGAAGGATTTTCCCGCCTCTCCCCAGCTCTCTGTATCAAACGATAAACAAACATTACTACCGCCCTCAACTAAACCGGCGTTTCCTGACGATCGTCTAGCCCCCCCCCCCCCCCCCCGCTTCTAAGTTTTTTACCCTTTTTCGCCCCATGCCCTCTCGCGTATCCTGCTTGCCTCACACTTCTTTTGCTTGGCTAAAAGGAGACAGAAACGACTGCTATGCAGGGTATATATCGTTGGGAAACGCCGGTTTATTTGAGGGCGTTAGCTTGTTTATCGTTTGATACAGCGACTTGGGGAGACTGGGAGAGGAGGGATAATCCTTCCCGCCATCTTGTCGCGTTCTCGCTCCCTCCCTCCACGCTCGCGTGCCAGGATCCCCTTCCCCTAAAAAAATATACGGAACGAATGATCCTTACGGCATTTAAAGAAAGACACAGAAGACGAAATACGTAAAGTAAAAAAATGTATGTAACAACAATTTGCACGAGTCGGTTTGCAAGACAAGCCTTCTTCAGGGACTACAAGAGTAAAATGAGTAAATACGTTACAGGACCGTTAACATAAAAGTTACATAAAAATTTAAAAATAAAATAAATGTATAAATAAATGGCCTCAATTACTGGCTCCATAAAAAGCACCCCCAAAATTCACACAGGATAGAGTTTTTTTGACTTCACATCATGACTGAATAGAATATGAAACTATTGTGTTTCTTGTTTTATTTCATCGAGTATAACTTGAAACGTATAAGGAACGAACGAAAGAAAAAAAAGCTGTCATAAGAAACGCAAACATTGACAGTCATTTCCTGGTCATTTCTCCCCCGCGCTACTGTATCACATTTCAATTGTCACGCAACATGCAACTCGCTTTTGGCCGGCATTGATCATTTTTGTCCGACGTGCCCATTGTACGAAATTTCAGCTAAGGATTGCTTTGTGAGGGAACAGAAACTCATTCAAACATTACAAGTAAGTAAATCACCGTATATCTTAGCAGTGGAATGATTTTTTAAGTCTGGTTATAGAGTTATCTGTTCTGATCGCGGAATGAGTCAGTATGAATGGCCTGACGCCATTATATTTTCAAAACATCTTAACAAACAAATATCAAAGCTAATAACCTTCACTGGCAAATGTATTTTAGCAGGTGGACTGCAAAAATATGCTATTTACGCGCCAGCGTTTTAGTCTTTTAAAGAAACACAAAAATATCGCGCAGACGCGTTTTCATTTGCATAAGGAGATTTCTGATAGCATCTATGCCCACCGAATTCCTTTATCGTAAAGTGACTTAATGGCATATTTATTCCAGCTTTCCTTTTACTCGAATTCACGTACTTAAACATTTAAAATTTTAATATCTGCCCTAAAGTAACGATAGTTAGTTTGGAAAAGTATGAAAAGCGAAATATTCGTGCGACAGGGTAACATCGGGTATCAAAACATCACAATGTCAGGACAGGGATCTTTCATCGTCTAATTGTTGTATTATGTGAAACTCGCGTAAAATAAAGTCAAAACATCGCTTTGTGACTAGATTTAAGATAAGGAAATGCTTTAGCTTACTTTCAGTATAAAAGCAGTATGGTACAGACCAGAAACGTCGACCGTTGTGTCTGAAAAACATGTGACTTGAAATAGGAGTACAGTAAAGAAATGGCGAAATCTGTCAAAGTGCACTCCACATATTTTCACCTCGCGCTCTCGCTTTTCACGGGCCAAACTAAATATTTTAATATGATAAACAACAAGCATTTCCGATTCCAAAGAGCCCTTTTATGGCCTAGATATTTGTATACCCCCGATGATATGGTCTTCTAAAAATTGGTAAAATTCAGTGTATCAACGGAATAGAAAATACTGTACTCTTTACGCGCCTGGATATCAAGGAAAGAACGTTTAGATCGACGTAAAGTTTACTTTGAAAGCAAGTTCAAGAGATGTCTAACAAACTGTGAAAAGATTAATTCCAGGCAAGTTTTCGTTGTCTTGTACGAGCGTTTTGAAAATGTACTAATTTGCATAATTTACATCGGGTCCGAAGGCCCGTTTAGGCCAATTTCGAACTTTCCGTTTTTTTGCCAAAATAAAAACTCGCTGGAACTTTTTAATATTATTTTTGAAAATAGTTTACCAAAAGGGTTGTTTTGGGCAAATAAAAAGAAATTCAAATTTTCGGCTCTGTCGCCGGATTCTCGAAAGTTACTGACAACGGCTCTTAAATACTCAACTGATGAAGTTCATTTTGAGTTGCTTATCTTTACGAAATAATCTTCTATCGAATGAAAGTAATGTACGTATACATAATTGCTTTTTTTCCTATTACATGATTATGATTGTTATAAGTTTCGCTTTAGTTAAGTTTTACGCTTTTGCAATACTGTATGTACTTATAGTCACGCAAATAAAGCTTGTTGTTGTTGTTGTTGTTTGATTGATACCGCTGGCAAAAAGATCGCAGTCATTGTTTATCGCGGTTGCTAGGGTCTCTGTGATTGTTTGATTCTAGGACGCGTTTCACGCTCGGAATACGTCATTTTCCTCGTTTCTTCCACGAAATAAGCGTCCCAGAAGGCAATGCAACTTAAAACACAGGAAACAAACATGGCGGACGAGAATTGAGCAAACGAAAGCGTAAAGCCGTGCAAAATTCGAGGGATTCTTAGCGCATGTGAGGTGAAAACAGAAATATTTTTCACACATTTTAATCAATTCTGCTGAAATTTGCCAGAGTTAACAAACACAAATGGGACTATTTTCCCTGACTTAGCCGCCATTTCTCGTTGAATACTTTCGATGTTGTGGTGTGTCATGTGCCCCATTTAGGGCTATTTGATTTTGTCCCGTAGGATTTCCACCTCGATGGCGGCTAAGTCACACAAGAAAACGTTTTTCATAGATGTTTGATAGTGCAAATAAGAAAGCTTCCAAATAAAAAGAAACGAAGAAAAGAAAATATTTTTAAATTTGAGCGACGTTTTTAGGTGTTAATTTTCACACCTTTCTGACGGGAAATTTGCATTTTTGATTTCAAATTCGGATTCTACGGTAAAAATAACTTTGGAGTAGGGCAATTACAAATTTAACAAAGTTGATAACTTGCTTCAAAATTGGTTCTTTTTGGGCGCATTTGAGCCGTAAGTACTACCTTAATAACTTCCGGCTTCTCTTGGAAAGACAAGAAATGTAATTTATGCAAATTACAACCCCAGACATGCACAAATAATGTCTTTACTTAGCAAATCATGCCAATCGCAACCATATGCAACACAATGTTGTGTTTGCACTGCGGCAGGTTTTTATTTTTAATTGTCAACTCAAACGGAAATACAAGGTCTAATATACTTAGTTGGTCATTCGTGACTTATCAATATACTTAGTTGGTCGTTTGTGACTTTATATCAGTGACAGCGTGAGTGAAATGAACGTCAACAAAAAGTCATGCTATTCATGCCATGCTTAATATTTTTATCGTTTTTTAGAGACTGTCATTTAGGGAATTGGTCTGAATTCAAATGAGACATACAAATAAAGGTTTCCGTTGCAAAAGAGAAGTCAAACAATAGAGCAGAATTGGTCAAACTTGAAACGAACTGCGACGGAACAATCAACAGATCAGTTTGCATGGAAACGTGAATTATGATATTCTGAAATAATTTTTCTTTCTTGTTGTGTGGCTAATGCGCCGATCAATTTGAAACTTCAACATCCCCCCGGGCATACCCCGGACATTTGACTGTGCATCGTTACCGGGAAGGGACCGGATTTATCTCTCGTTCTGACGTAATACGCGCGTGAGTTTTTTTCGTTTTTTGCAGGGTTTGACGGTTTTACAAGATAGAATTTCGCGTATGTTAGTGAATAATGTTTTCAAAAGGGTCTTTAAGAGAAGTTTGAAGGTGTCATTACGGCATATCTCTCTCTGAAAGGCGTGTAAAGTGTTTGATTGAAGACGAAATTTGTCTTTAAGGAGAGGTAGTTCAGTACTAATTGGTGGGGTATTTGAATGGCTCTTTTTTCCCCCGAGGGGAGCAAATTTGAACAAGCCAATCTTCAAAAGTTCAAATGCCCGGGGGGTTGCCCGGGGGGTTGCCCGGGGGGGGGGAGATGTTGAACTTTCGAATTGATCGGAACAACATAAGATTTCGCCACTGAAAGAATATTTACCAGTTTTCAATATGTTTTTAAAGGGCAAAATCGGGTGATATTGCTGTGCAAATTGATAAAACTTAAAGCAGACAACAATGTCGTGACTTTTCCCTTTCACTTGGTCATAAACTACCATTTTAATTAACATTCAGTCTTCAAAATTTTACTTCTTTTCGCCAAGATCTATGACGTGTTTGACTAGTATACTAGAAACACACAATCCAACACCAGCAAAAGTTCAGTACCTCTACATCGGGGTCCTTTTAACTTTAGAATAAGCTGGAATTGTGAGGATTTCAGGGAAAGTTAATTGTTATCAAGATTACGATGTGATTCCTGGGAATTTTCCCTCCATCAAAACTGAGAGCGATTTGGTACTTTTCAGTAAACTTTCAGCACATTTCCTTCCCGAAATGTTAAAGTGCTTGTTTAAATAATGGAAACCACAAAGAAAGCAAGAGTTCAATCATTCTGTAAGTCTCAAAACATCCAAAATCATCAATACAATTCTTGGAATACAATATCAGGGAGCAAATGCAAATAGTCATATTCTTAGGTTTCGAGAGTTTTCCCTCAAACCGGCGTCAGCGGAAAGAATAAGATACGACAGAAACAAAGATATTATTGACCTATGAGGGTTCAAAACTTCATAAACCCTGCTCTTAAAACCAATCAAACAAATTATTGTAAGTTCCCAAGGATTTGAACTTTTATAATGTGCTGAGATTTCATACCGCTAACATTTTACACCCCCCTCAAAGCTGCTATTGTTGAATATAAAGTTTGTACTTACCAAAACTTGTTTAGACGACGCTGAATTTTACTCCGGCACGTGCAAGATGACTTCTATTTTGTCAGCTTATAGCCAGGCGAAGAAGAGCTTGAAAACACGACTGCTTCGCCTTGCCAGGTGATTGAAGTGGACACTGCATTTATCCTAACGTAGAAATTCTTGGGCAGTCACCCGTTTCTGGTATTGAGTTTGATCCCGCCTGCGCGCGGGATTCTGCGAGTCTCCACGCTGGTACCGCGTTAGTACGAATTTCCCGCCCTCGATCGATCGCCTCGTTCCTTTCCTACGGTGAGATTTTTTTGTCCTCCTCGTTTTTACCGTTTCATTATATCACCTTTGTTGCGCGAAGCAAGCCAGCGGGGGCTTGTTATTCCACTCGGGGCTTCACTACTTGCATTAGACTCTCACTTCAGGCGCGGATCCACACCGGTTTCCACCGTTTTACGGAAATCGGTCAGATTTTTCATAATAAATAACATATATTTTAATAATACTTAAAAAAAACTCTCCACTTTGAAATCTGGAAAATGGGACAGTGTTATGACGGTACAGGAAACATGTCAGGACCTTGCAATGGTGCAGCAGCCATTATCAAAAGGCAATATCCAAAGGCTGTATACTCTCACTGTATGGCTCACCACCTAAACCTCCACAAGGCGAAAAAGAAAATTTAAGGGACATTAAACCTGAATAAATCATGACTTAAACTCATGTTTACTTGGTTTAAGTTGGCGTTTAAGTCACTTAAACCCAGATTTAATTTCGACTTAAACCTAGCTTATACCACCTTAAGGCTAAAACTTAATGTAAGTTTAAGTTCACATTAAATCTAGCCCAAACATTTGTTTACGTCCCGTTTAGTCTTATGTAAATCTGTCTTAAAACCACATTTAAGTGCTGTTTAATAAAAGAAAAAGCTTATAAGAATGCTGCTTTTTTAAACTTTCTGTATAATCTATTTGCTGGTTTTTGCCTTTTCGTGGCTTTTGATCTTCTGGTATATTATCAAGTTCTGTCCCTCAGGAGCTTAATTGTTTTGAAATGTCACTTCCATTTCAAGTTCCAGGCTAACATCTGATAGAGCAGCCCTCTAAGTTTGCTTTCCAAGGGTAGTTGCATCAATATTTTGGCTGACCTTGCCACTTGTGAAAGACAGAATGAAAAGTCACCATCCCACCAGTTAGTATGTGACGCACACACAAAGATACTACAGAGTTATGTTTTTCTCAAGTTTCATTTATTAACTGGATAAATTAATTCCAATTTCCTAACCTAACCTTAATAAAAATGAATGTTGCTGATCTGTATTTACATGTATTTTGAAATTGAGCATGCCTTATAATTTAATTGACGAAACTTATAAAAAGAAAACAATACTCGTGCATCAAATACAAAGTTGAAACAAACACCTGTACATCAATATTAAATAGAAAACTAAAAAAGCAAGGGATAAAAGTGGTACAATGTTCACAACGAGGCTAATTAATCGGTAACAGTGTCTTTTCTTACAGCCCACAGTGGGCCAGCAGGGGCAGGTCGCTCAGAAACATGGCCAGCATTCCTTGGTTTGGCCATGGCCCTTGCATGTGGTGTCAGATTGTTTCGATGAATCCGATCAAGCTTGGCTTTAATATTGGTAAGAGCAGTCCTCTCCCATGGCAGCCGCTTGGTTACGTATTGAGTCAGCTTCTTTAGCTTTTCGCCTGTTACAAAATCTTCCTGGTCTTCATATTCTGATTCCTCGCTACTCATGTAGTCCACATACAAAATTTCACTCGTGCATTGTCGCTCCCTTGGCGTCATAGATTCTTTTACCATTTGGTATGCAGATGTACGTCTTTCCAATTTCTATAAAATACATGTAGAATAAAAATAAGAATTCAACAACAATCTCAAAGTTGTACAGGAACATGCATGTGTGGTAAGTATGTTGATGAATGAGGGACACAACTTGAATTCAGATGTTGTGCTTATCGGCTGAACCATTACAGAGGAGAAAAGACACTAATCAACCCTCCAAGTTTTTTTCTCCTTAGTTGCCATCTGGCAACCGACTGCTCAAGTTTGGTTGCCAGTGAAAAATTTAAAACGCCAAATTAAGCTCATGCTTTAAATCCTGCTTCTCAATTTTGGTTGCCAGGCTGGCAACTTTGGTTTAATTTAGTCACTAGCTCCAAAATTTTAGTAGCCATGGCAACAAAAATGGTCTTACATGTAACTTGGAGGGTTGCTAATGACAACATTGCAAATATCATGTTCTACAAGTACCAAAATCACTTTACACCAGCCTTCAGTGTTATTACTACATGCATAGCTATACTTGTTTTTGTTTCATTCTTTCTTTGCTGTTTGAAATAAGCCAATCAAAGTTACCCGATACATTTTGATGTTGGTTCCATACAAATGAGCTGACAAGGTAATGGGCGGCGATTGGCAAATTTATATCTTTGGTGTTTGTTAAGCATGTTGAAAGACAGATGTTGATACATGTGAATAACCGCTATGCATGTAACACTAAAAGTGGGTGTAGTGAGTAAAGTTTATGCACATTAGCACTAAGAGAAGAAAGCATTAACTGGGCCTTACATTAAGCAAACGTCTGCTCCTTTTGCACTTCTCTTTGTGCGCCTCATTCTTTCCTTTTCTTATTCTTTGCTCTCGCTCCTTGATTGTTTTGAAGTAGCGATAGAACTGAGCTGTTGAATTAGAAAAAAAATTATAAAATATCCTAAAAAATAGACAGACAGAAATACGTATCCTTAACAATAAGTTTAACAATAACTTGTTTTGTTCTAGCATTTTTAATACTACCTTATACATGTACATGTGGGCGATGATTTGTATGGAAAGGATACTGAATTAATCAAAGGTTGAAAAAATTTCACATACATGTAATAATTATCAACAGCTCAAAAAAAGGAAACAAAGACATAAATAATAATTTGAGACCAAAATTTAAGCTACTTCTGTAGTTACACTGAGGCCTTCTTGCGTGTAATGTTATTTTACAGTAAAACTACTCAGCGCATGCCACCTAGAATTCCAGAACAGTTTTGTTCAACTGTGAATGGATTACATTCATTTCAAACATTCAAATTTAATTTGAATACTGTACATCATCCAACCATGAACACATGAACCTGTCAAAAATTAACCAAACAAATCAACAGTACTCAAATTAAATTTGATTGTTTGAAATGAATAATGTTACCTCTTCATTCCAGAATTCTAGGTCACACGCGCTGAGTATTTTGACTGTAATGTTATTGTTCTACTAACTGATTCTGAATAAAAACTTGATTCATACAACTGTACCTTCCATCACTGAGACATGCAAGTTTCACCACCTTGGCATTGCAACATGCCCAAGGTTATTTTCCATGCGACCACTCTTCACAAAGTTTTAAAACATAAAGTTAAATGTTGTAAATTACATGTAAGTGACGGGCCAGGTTCATAATTTAATAAATAAGTGTACTGGCTACACAAAAATTAATTTAAATGCCATGACACAAGACTTTGTTCATTCAAAGTTTCTCTGCCCCAAGCACTATGACTGTACTATCACGTACAAGTAACTAGAAATCAGTGAATATATGGTCATGTTTCAACTGTTCAGCAATCAAGAATGGCTTAATGTGAGCTCACCAACATCTAGGAATTTTTAAAATGCAGTAATAAAACAACAATCAAGAAAGCTCCCAAATTATTGGTCAATTCAAAACATAGCAGAATGCGTGGCAGTTTTTGATGACTATTAATAATTATCAATAATTGCAAGTATCCATAGGATTTGTTTGGATATTTTGTGAAGCCAATTGAGTTAAATTCATCAATTGAAATTGTTTCTGGCCTTTACACTTCATTCAGTGTAGTGTTATGTTTTTAGTTTGAAAACTTAACAAAAGAGTCAAATACCAGATATGGAATGCACTGTTAATTTATTTAAGTCATCATGTGGTCTACTTTAAAAGTACAATTCCATGTACCGTAAACTTTGATACCCGGTGGGGGGGGGGGGGGGGGTACTTCCTAGTAATAGGCTAATGGGGATGTGCCACTGGATGGGGTCGCATTTTCACGACTGGATTGACTATAATGGGGTTGCATTTTCAATAGGAGCTAGTAGGAGTTACTAGAATGGGGTCGCACATTTGCGGGATTTCAGGGGTAAGTAAATTCTGGCAAGTAGGGATTTGGGGTATATTTCCACAAAAGTGACTAACATGGGGTCTATAATAAATTGGCTAGAGAATACACTATAATGGGTTAGGGGTTCGGAGAGGCCAGCAGCACATACCCAACAAAAATTGACCCAAGTACCCCCCCCCTCCCCAAGACTTTGATGATATATAGAGGATATTACACGGCGGTGCAAAGATATGAATTTTATTTTCGAGTGGTAAAAACAATATTTTACGAGCGAGTGCATCGAGTGAGTAAAATATTGTTTTTTACCGCGAGAAAATACAAGCCACAGTGTAACTTTCTTTTTATTATATAGACAAGAGGATTTTTGCACAAACAACGATGTTAAAGCGGGAAATGACGTCATCGATATCCTCACTAGTGAGGATATGGAAAATATTCCACTCAAGTCCCGGATGTAGTTTCGTATGAACTTTACGAGTGGTCTATTTTCCACTAACTACTCTTGTCTAACTAATAAATTGAGATATTACATGGTGGCGCGAAGATATGAATTTTATTTTCGAGTGGTAAAAACAATATTTTACAAGCGAGCGCAGCGAGTGAGTAGAATATTGTTTTTACCATGAAAAAATAAAATTTATACCTTCAAGCCACCGTGTAATTTTCTTTTTATTACATTGACAAGAGTGTTTTTGCACAAACAACAGTGCAAGAGCGGGAAATGACGTCATCGATATCCTCACCAGTGAGGATATGGAAAATACCCCGCTCAAGTCCCGGATGTAGTTTCGTATGAACTTTATGAGTGGTCTATTTTCCACTAAAACACTCTTGCCAATATGACTGTTCAGCCTGGTATTCCATGTACATGATGCAAGTCACCCTGGCCTAGTAAACACAGTTTACATGGAAAACTTTCAGCCTGGCTAGCTGGGATTCTGGCATCACATTGCTGGGATCCTGGCAAACTGGGCTGAGATTTTCCCATATAATTGCTTGGCCCAATTTTACTTTTGGTATGTTTAACAGTCCACATGCTTCCCACACAAACTATGTGGCCAGTAGTATGCAGTTTCAAAATGTAATGTATAGCCCTGGATATTAATGAAATGTTCCTATCAACATGAAATATTATTGCAAAGAATGCTAACCTTTAAGTTTAAAATAAACATACATGTACTCAGCAGCTCATGTCACAAGTTTTGACAAACGTACAATTGAATGGCACAAGAAGAATCTTTAACCACTGAGCTTGCCTTTGTGGTTTAGAAGCTGAGCGATGAGAATTTCTGGGCCAGTTTGAAATGCAGTGTTCCTTCCTTGTTTTTCTCTTATTATGTACAGTAGAATGATTTGCAAAACCCTTCAAACTGTACAAAATGCACCATTTAGAGCCACAAGGACCAAACAGAAAACCATTGAACTGATTTAATTTTAATATTGAGCTCAGGCGTAAATACCCTTCACAATATTCCATGTTAATAGGGACGTTTCGGTATTGCCGTATACCCTGTTTAGCCCTGCTAACCAGGCCAGGCCTCGTTAACCCTTTCACTCCCAGAGTCAGTCATGGAGACACAAAGGTATTTCTAACTTTTTATTCTGTGGATGAAATCTTATGGTGTGACCACTCAAATGAAACCTCTTCAGCAATACTTTCCCATAGTATTATTTATATTTTAGAAGTTTACAAAATGAAATTTGGGATTCGTCTTGAAGTTTGATGTTTGGTACTTTGGGAGTGAAAGGGTTAACAGGGATGGCTTGATCTGCCAACCCTGGCAAGTCTGTTCACAGGGGGCCCACATAAACTACCTCACTTTTAGTAGTTTCAAAATATAATTCCTTGCTCATGTTATCAGCCCCTATATTTATTTGCAAACCTTTCTCTAACAGTCAAATCTTCAACAAAGTAGATTTGATGAAGGCAATCCGATGTCAAAAACTAAACTACAAAATGTAATTTCCAATATTTTTCTTAGCTAAAAACTTACAATGTCGGTCCTCTTTGAGTGCACGTGTTCGCAAACAATACTGAAAACCTACATTATAAGTTACTATACACTACACATCATCTGCATGGAGACTAAAAGAAAGACGGCTTACCTCTGTTTTCTGTATTTCCGTGAATGGAGAGATCCAATCCAGAATAGGAGAAGAAAACTTAGCTTCACAAGCCTCATTGAAGCGTGCTTCAAGTTCACATATCCCGCCAGTTTAAATCCACGATTCTCGACGATTTTGCATTTGTGCACGATAGAGGTGGTTTTAAAACTCTCCATGAAACTTTATGGGATCACCAGCGGTTAACAGATCACTAGTATTTTACAAAATAGCACTATTCCAGATAACAAATGGAGCAAATTCTCGTTTTTACCTTTCAAAGACGTCGAAGAAATATCACACTTTCGTGTCATTTCAAAATGGACGCCAGAAAGTGACGCCAGCACAGAAACCGCTGATCAAGTCCGCCGCCTCATCTCGTTTCCAGTTCCCTTAGAGCTGCGCTTTGAGGAGACAACTATTTCCAGAGTATTCTTTCTACAACAGTTTCCACCCAATTTTTTTTCTTTTTCACCCAATTTTTTTCCTTTTTGACGAGGTTAAGCAAGAAACCAGTGTTTTAATTTCGCCGGAGGGTGAAAAGTTGCGTGAAAAGATGAATTGAAGTTTACACTAAGACGCTTTCTGTTATCAGATCCATCATCAACTGCCTTATGATGAGATTAACATTCCTTCAGTCATTGCTTATAAAATGACATGATTAAATGAAAGGTTGACAAATCAACAGCCCAATGCATGAGTGTTTGCTAACTTCTCTCTGACAAGTCACTTTCCGTCATGATTTTATTAAATGTCATGACTGTTGTCATGGACACAGATATTTCATTTCTCCTGTATATTAATAATCTGTAAATTGATGGAAAATTTGCGCGTAATCAAGGGTAAAAAATCATAAAGAGCGAAAAGAACGGTGCTTAAAGATGCGTAATGGGCTGAAAAGAGGCGTAAATTTTATTCAGTAAAGCCGTTCAAAACACAACGGGAAAATCACCTTATATTTCATATTTGCCTGTCTTCTGCAAACAATAACCTGTCAATTAGAAAATGTATCGCGCGTTAAGAAGGATATAGAATCGTAAAAAGCATAAATAACGGTGCGTAAAGATTCGCTGAACGGCGTTAAAGAGCCGTGATGTATTGACAGCAATGTATTGACAGCGGGGTGATGTATTGACAGCGGGGAAATCTTGAATGAATGATGAGACGTAAAAATTTCATTTCGCTCTCTATTTTCACAAGTAATAACGGCTAGTTAGACCCATCTTCATTTTTGTGCTTTAGGTATCTTTATTGCCCTTTACGCAGCCTTCACGCGTTCTGTGAACTTGGCCTACGCGCACGTGCTAAAACAAAATATTTCACAATTTACAACAGAGTCTGGTTTAAAATGTAGCTTAATTGTAAAGAAACGTTTTTATAGCAAAGTTGAATGGCGTTTGGCAACATAGCACTCAAAAAACCGCTTAACGGTAAAAAATCAGCAGTGAAAGGGTTAATTAATGCTGTGTTTACCTAGACTTAAAACGATCCTAAATCTCTACATTGATTTAATGTTGTTTTAAAGTAAGTTTAAATCCTGTGAGAGATTTCGTGTTACTCTAAATGTGGCTTAAAATAGCCTTAAATCATTAATCTGATTTAATGTTATTTAAGGTAAACCTAAATTTGCCTAAATCTTCTAACAGATTTAATGTCGTGTTTAAGTCTTCTTAAACTAAAGGTACATCTTTCACGTTATTTAATATTCATTAAACATTTATTAAACATAGCTTAAATCATGAAACAAATTTAACATGCATTTTAGAACATCTTAAACAATACTTAAATATGAAGTCTTGTTTAAGTCATATTTACGTCGCCTAACCCTACATTAAATTGATCTTTAGATTTAATGCCCGTTTAGTATTGCTTAAACTCTACTTAAATTAGGCATTTCACCTAGTGCTCTCTGTTGTGAGTGCGTGCAAAATGCAGAGTGTTCGGGACATGTTTGACACTGTTGGAGAGATAACCAGGTCCTTTGAGTATTCCCCAAACAAAGAAGCTCTCCTTGTCCAGAAAGTGAAAGACGTCTGTCCTGAATCCCGCCGTCACAAACTTCTTGATGTTTGCAAGGTCCTCTGGATCCAGCGTATGGGAACCGTCAAAACAAATGCAGAAAAAAGTTGGAATGTAGATTCAACTAAGAGGGCAGTTAGCCATTACCACGCCATCGCTAATTTTGAATTCTTTGTTACCTTAGCAGTGTGCCAGGCAGTGCTAGCTTTCGTAAAGGGGCTAACAGTTAAGATGCAAGGCTCCTGCAATGATATTCTGGGAGTCTTAAGCGACACCAAAGACGTAATAAAAACTTTATCTTCTGTGCGCCTAAAAATAGAAGAGAAACATGCAAAATGGTTTCAAGAAGCATGCCGAATTTCTGAGAAGCTGGACATCACAGTGCAGAAACCAAGAACCTGTCAGGTGCATGGCAACCGTGCAAACACCCCTGCCGAAACAGTAGAAGATTATTACAGGAGAAATCTCACCATTCCGTTTCTTGACCATCCGATTAATGAACTGGAAGTTCGATTTGGTAGTGGTGAACAAGAAACAGCAATGCAATGCCTGTTAGCTGTTCCATCAATTCTACTGGCATCAAAGGAAACATGGATGACGCCCTTTCGCCGGTTTTGTACGTTCTATGAAGATTCGTTGCCCTCGCCTTTGAGCCTTAATGCAGAGATGACTTTATGGCAAAGAAAGTGGGAACGACAAGATCCTAATACGGTCCCGACCACTGCATTGGCAACCTTAAAGGAGATCGACCATGCGCTGTATCCCAACATCGCCGAGTGCCTTAAAATATTTGTCACCTTACCAGTCACCACATGTGAGTGTGAGAGAAATGTGTCAGCTTTGAGGCGACTGAAAGCATACTTGCGGAGCACCATGTCACAGACGAGATTGACAGGACTCGCCTTGCTCCATATCCCCTACAACATGGAAATTGACCTTGATGAAATAATCCGCCGATTTGCAAGGCTTCATCCGAAGAGAACGGAACTGTCCAATATCCTGTCTGAATGACTCAGAAACCCAGGAAAGGAGACTTTAGAGAGTTAAAATCCAAAACATTTCCCGAGGGAGCATGCCCCCGGACCCCCAAGAAGCTTGCGCCTTCCGCGCTCGTTTAGGAAATCGGTCACCATTTATTCTAGATCCGCGCCTGCACTTTTACCCAAAATAAGCAGTCTGTTTGTCCTGGCCGAACCACGGAGAGTGTGTTTTGGTGGCTATTTGCTCGATATTCGCTGTTAATCGGTTTTAGCCTGCTTGGAGGCTATCCCATGAAAATTTTCCATCAACTTCGACTTCTGTAGACATAACCCTAACTCTGTCGTATTGGACACTTCTGTAGACAGTACAGGTCCTTAAATTGGAGACCTGTTGATTCTGAAACAGGAGGTTGGCGTTAATCCGTTTTACGTTTCAGTTGCATTTTACTTTTATCTCTCCCTGAAAATTACCCTTCACTTAGCATGCACCTCGAGTAGTCTCCTTCTTCTCTTACTTCAGCGTACGAGAAGATCGCGTGAAGCGTGAGATGTGGCCAACGATGTCTGAGAAGCGCTAACCTTGTTACAGTATAAGATCCCTCCTTTATACATTCCTGCTTACGTGTACTTATACAGTGGGATCTGGCGTCAAGCGTATGCGTTTGTCACGGCACAGTAGCCACACAATTCGTTGCGTGACGGTCCAAACATGTAGTACGCGCAAGGTTACATCGTCATGGACTGACATAGATCCTATTCTCGTCTCACACAGCTCAGCTGGTAAGACCTGAGCATAAACAACAGTCAGCCAATAGCCAAACTAGTCCTCGCGCTCAGACCCTTGCAGCTAAATGAAAAAGCTGGTTCTGGGGAAGAGAATGACTAACTCAATGCTCGTTCCCAAAACCACACTGTTCAATATTGTGCACGATGACTAACTTGCACGGCGTGTTTACTGGCCCCTGCAAAGCTAACCTGCGCGCAGAGGTCTCCTATTTCCTTTGCTTCACGCGGAAAGGAAAAAGGCAACCTGCGATCAGGCTCTATTTTCGTTTCGCTCGGTGAAACATTCAGGCGGGACGGGCGAAACGAAAAATAGAGCCTGATACAATTCTTCTACGAAACGTCTACCGCCCACTTTTTTAATTGATTTACATTCAACAAAACAACCAATCAAAATTTCTGCTGCTTGCACGATCCTCGATATGCAAATTCCCCATAACGGCAATTCGCAAAAAGGCACGCAAATGTCGGCAAAAATATGAAAATCATAGGCTACGATATATCTTCTAGGCACTAGCACTCAAATTTACACGATTGCTAACTTGAAGGTTCCGGTATTGTACATGGTTGCTCTGTCTGAGCTGAAACTGAATGAAAATTCAAAACACGACGTGGTTGTCATGTACCAAAATATGCTACATGCTGGAATCCTTTGGGCTATTCCATTTAATATCCGTCCCCCCCCCCCGATTGAGGACTGACCTTTCCCTCTTACCCCTAAAGATTTCCATTAAAAAGTGTTACCCCCTGAAGACTTCCCTAAGAAATTGGTTTATCCCTGAAGAATTTCACCAATAAAGCATTTACCCCTGAAGAATTCCATGAAATCTCTGTTTGCCCCTGAAGAATTCCACTTATAATATGGGTTTTACCCCTAAAGAATTCCCCAGCTTCTAGCCTTAACCCCTGAAGAATTCCACTGTTCCTCAACCGGGGGGGGGGGGGGGTGGATATTAAATGGAATAGCCCTTTTCCATTTCAGGTGGTATCCACAAATATTCTCTTGGCATTTGTCAACGATTTTCCGCCTAAAAAACCTTGGGCAATTAAGAGATATACCTTCAGTTTCATTCTTTAAAATCAAGATATAAATAAAACCGTTTATAAACAAACGAGTATTTTGTGATTTAATTTAGTTCCAGAAGTGATAAATGTTTGAGATTAGCAGCGAATTTTATCTCTAAACAGCAGCGAATTTTAAAACGAAGAACATTTATTATAAAACTAGTCAGATCCTTTGATGTCAATGTCAGAGATCAATAAAACGACATAATGCACCTATCATGTTAAGCCCGAAAGGGGGGAGGGACCCCGGGCATATGTGGGGCATTTGATTTTTTTTGAAGAATTTTTGATCAAAACCCCCACCCTAGGATCAAAAAAATGGTTCAATTCAGGTCAAGTCTCCCTACCCTGGAGACAAATTTTATCGAATATCAGAATACCTGGCCGTGTATTTGTGGATTTTACTACACTTTAGGGACATTAAAGTGTCATCTCTGCCTCAAATACGTTGTTCGTTCTTGTCTTTTATAATAACAGATGGCAATTTAGAAATGACTGTTCTATTTAATATTAAACTTTTGAAAAAACCTGTAGCAATGGAGTAACTCTAGCATTTGTCTTTCATTTGTTGCCATTTAAGAGGCATTCCGTGTAAAAACCGACCGGTCGATTTTCGATGGAAAATAGATTTCTTTCATTTTCTGTGGAGAAGTACAACATTATAAGTAAAGTACAAAAATCGCATTTGTTTGGCTTCATTTGATTTTCTACCTATTCTAGGCCGATAGTTCCGATGCGACCTCTGAACAAGGAAATCTTTCGGCCGGAACCCCGATTTTAACACTAAACTCGAGATAGCATAAAACAACACAGAGTTAACCAGAGCAGCTGATGTTTAATCCAAACCTTAAATAGGCCATGCTTATTATTTTCGCTGCTAAAGTAACTTGTTCTGTCTCGTAGGGATTTTGCTAGAATTTTTTTAGTACACCAACCTAAAGGCATTACGAACGCCATTGATCAGGTGCCTCCATTAAAATCAAGATTTCTTAAAAGTGGGACCTGACCTACAGCTCATTCTCTGATCAGACAATAGATCAAGGACTGGTCTAAAAGTAACCGTAATAAAATTTGTAGGCACTCATCATATCGTTATGGAAAAACCTAAACAAAATTCGCAAAAACTGCAACATTCACAACTTGACTTGATATGACTCGGTCAATTCAAAGACATTTTGATTTGTCTTCATTACAACTAAAAGCATTTTAACCCCAAGGCGTACTCAAAAATAGACCATAGAACAGTTTTCGAGCAAAACGGGATCAGTTTTACCTGAATTACCTCGGAATTATTCGAAGTTCACATCGATGAGCGGTAACGGTCAGTTTCTTGTCACGTAACACTCTACACATGGTCCAGCAGCATACGGTTTACCGCTTAAAAAGGCCAAACGTTCATTGACATGGAGTCATGGAAGAGAAAAATACAATAACCTTGTCTTCATCAGTTTTTTCTTCCAGATTATTACGTTCAGTAAGTGAGGTTCAAGATGATTGCTGTGTACGGGAACCAAAGTACTCCGCGAATGCTGGATGTTTTCACACTTGCGAGCAAACCAACAAATGCTATTCTTCCTTCAGTGGCTGTTACAGTGGTCTACAAAACAAGAAAACCATTCTTACAATACAAACAGTCAAGTACTTTGAACAAATTGGCCACTTTACCTTCGTACTCCCTCTCGTGCAACGACTGTTTCAAGTATAACATCCGAAAATTCTGGGGGGGGACTCGAGCCCCCCCTGCCCCTCCCCCTGCCCCTCCCCCTGCCCCTCCCCCTGCTACGGGCCTGTTTAATTAGGGTGTCCGAGGGAAAGGCTTTTCTAAGATGCTTTTGGAGAGCTATGTTATCGCCTATTTTTACATTAATTACGAAGAGGATATCAAAAAGTGAAGTTTCTCTAAACTAATTGGCCATGGTCAGTGACGGTTATTTCATCGTACTGGGGAAATATTGATGTCCTTGTTTCGGTGGTGGTAGTTTTGCAAGATGACAGACGGGATCTTGAGGACAAGAGATGAACTAAACAGTTTCGCTGCAAGCTGCTATGGCATAGTGCTCAGCATAATGCAGTTAGACTTTGTTTGCAATGATAAGGTCTTTAACCAGGTCGGTTGAAGACCTGGCGGCATCAGTGTAGAGTTCAAGGTAAGGGGAAGGGGTAACAAAGGATTCTAGAAAAAAGGAGCGACCATTCCATTTAGTGAGAAAGGCTTTCCACATGGTGATATCCCTGGAGAATTCCTTGTTTAAGCGGATATGGTGAAAGCGGTTCAAGACCCCCCCGCGTAAGGTTGATTATTCGTTGAAGAAAAGTCCTACCTGGTACCACTACTTTGCATGCGAATTGCAAGGTACCGATAAGGGACTGGAGGTCCACTAAGCGGGCAAAGCGACGGTTTGTAAATGAATCGAGCAACTGCTTAATCCTAGCGAGTTTATCCTCTGCCAACCGTGCTTCCATGCGATTGCTATCGATTACAATACAAGGCAGAATGGCCGGAAATTTACGCATAATGAGGTACCGTGGCAAGCCATTCAAGCATGAACGCTCCATAAAAGCGCCACAATAAGAGAGAAAAGGGACGAATCTGGCGAAGTTTACTCACTAAAAGCGCAATTTCGAAACACTCACAGGCTACTTTTTTAAGATGAAACAGCGGATTTTTGTAGTTAAGGGGCAAATCTACAACGTTATGTAAAAAATAGGAAAATACGACGAGAACAACTTCCAGGCTTTTTGCTTTCAAAAATGTGCATTTTCGCGATTTTTTATATGGGTTTAGACCGGTATTAAAATTCAGCTTGGAGTCTTTTTCGAAATAAGCAACAAACTCCGTATGAAACAGCGGATTATCGAAGATACATGTTTCCCCTACACCCTGGTAGTTTTTTCGTCCAAATTCGAGCAGAAGAAGTTCCAGACTTTTACGCTTGAAAATCCGAGGTTCAAAATTCGCGCGTGTTCCGAGCCAAGTCTTTGTCTTACCGTATAACAATGGTTACCATGAATAAACAATAAGTAGCTAAACTCTATTGTAATAAACTAAATGCAGTCATCTGTAAATGGAGTATTTATCCAAATTGCGTCTAAAATAAGGCACGCGCGAAGTTTGAATACTGTATTGGTATCGCTTATTAGATAAGATTTTCTTTTAGCAATGAGAGATCACGAGTATTCAAAGCTACAAAAATGGTTTCTGTACAATCAATGCGTGCGATTTCTGATAAAAAAAGACTCACTAATCGTAGTGATAAAACCCATTCAGTCTATAAACTAACATATGTAGTAGATGCGATCACTGAATCGCCTGTGTGTCACATATCCATATGATCGGTACTAGACTACGAGCAGTCTCTCCTTCCGCTCGGGGATATTCGAGGGAAACGAACAAGCGAGCGGGCGCGAACATCTCCTGCCGTGAAGCGTGACGGAGCACTGCACTAACGGCTCGACACGCGCCGCTGTTTTGGTTTACACAAAAGTTAAAAAGCTTCCAAAGACAGAAGCAAAACGTTGCGGCGTCTGCCGCTTCCGCGCACTAACAAGCGAAATGCTGGGTTTATTTACGACATAATCATCTCTCTCACGCAGAGACAATTCGAAATGGCCTTCTTTCGTTTGCCCAACTGAAACCACTCTAACAATGTCCACGCTATAATCAAAATGGAAAACCATTTCATGAAATGTTCTTCCAAAATATGTGCATATGTGCGATTTTGCGAAACAAAAGGAGAAATAAAAGCGCCCTGCGTTCATTGTTAAGTTTGCCGCCTACATCATGATAATGAGCATCGCCTTGCGTTCATGGTAACCAATGAATTAAGCTCTTTCTAAGCGTCGACGAATACCAATGCGCAATATGACAGACCTACAAACTTTCTTGCACTGGAGGTAAATGTCTAAAGTTACTTTTTTCTCGTCAAGTTACTTTTTTATCGTTGATTTTCTTGTAAGATCGAAAGTAAGATCATTATTTTCTCGCATTAGTTCGAGTTTATTTGAATACTTTATTTTTTTTCAAATGAGTCGGTTAAGGCTGTAAAGGCTCAAACTTTTCCACCAGGCGTGAGAAATGGGAACGCAGGCGTGAGTAGGCGTGAGATCGCAGTTTTCGATCCGCAGGCGTGACAATCACGCCTTAGGCGTGACACTTGGCAGGTATACATTAGTTCATGTCCAACTTGATTGCCGCACTGTCCAACCAAAAGCACAACTGATGACATGGCGTGGAGAAGACTTGAAGTACAAATGTGCCTCTTGTATCAACTTTTAACAAGGTCTATTCACAAACTAAGAGTAGCTTACTGTATTATGAAAACTGCAGTATACTTTGCACAACAAAGTCTGCGTACATAAGCTTATGTGGAAAACTGACGGTTTATCTCCTGAATTCTTACAACTGGGATATCTCATGAGTTTGCTTCAATCACATCACTTGGAATAACACAGGGAAAATCAACTTTCGTTCGTTTGCGCAAAATTTCTTTCTCCCGCCATCTTTTTTAGCGAGTAGGGGACTGAGCCGAAGCTTGTATAAACCTTATTTGGGCATAGCGGGCGCAAGGCCCGAGGATTGGTTTGCGGCTTCCCCCATGAGATCAAAACAAAAAAATTTGTGCAAACTCATACAAAACTGACAAATGTTTTTGTTTCATTTTTCCTCGTAGAACATTTGTTATGGCTGAAAGTAGCCCACATTTTAATAGCATTTTAAACCGAGTTCGTGAGAAACTAAGATCGGAGAATGTGAAGCTTTGGCTTGCTCCGTACACTACATCAAACGATGAACCCGGAAAATATCCTGAGGTACTGTTTGTACATAATTTCATACAATTGCAACTTGAGGTTTTTTACGCGCTGATTTCCAAGACATGACCCCTAAAGATTGGGATCTACGTTAGGAAACTGTTGAAAGAAATCGGGATATCCCCATTACCCTAATCAATGGAATATGCAATCGTTGGAGTCGATAATAATCAACGTAATAACTTGTAAGCTCGATGATCGTATTATCAGTCGACTGGGGCTAATCGATGAAAGAAAATGAGGTGAATTTTAACTGCACTGTTTTTCAAAGATTGTTAGCAGTTGTCATCAGTTTTTGTCAACACTTATTTCATAGTCAATTCAAATAGGTTTCTTACAGCCCCATACATTAAGTATGTATTCAACTACTTTCATACTATTTATCTTATTAAAAAAGAGCAACCATGAATGGAACTATACCACTATAAGACCCCACGGACACAATACTAAATGACACAAGGTGACGAGCCCAAGTGTGTGGGGCTGGACAAGGTTGATGTGAGATGGTCCAGAAAAGCTGTCCATTCCCACATGTTATCTGTTAGTTTAGCACACACAATGCAACAATTCAAATAGGTTTCTTACAGCCCCATACATTAAGTATGTATTCAACTACTTTCATACTATTTATCTTATTAAAAAAGAGCAACCATGAATGGAACTATACCACTATAAGACCCCATGGACACAATACTAAATGACACAAGGTGACGAGCCCAAGTGTGTGGGGCTGGACAAGGTTGATGTGAGTTGGTCCAGAAAAGCTGTCCATTCCCACATCTTATCTGTTAGTTTAGCACACACAATGCAACATTTATCAAGTACCAAGCAAGATCTTTTCATAGTTTTTAATCAAATCAAGCATCAAAAGTGGTATGACAATATACGTACTTATTGTCGGAGTTACAGTGTAGGTCGAGCTGGATAGAAAAATTATTAATTAACGTCTTGAGCTCAAGGTGTCATATGAAGTACTTGGCTGTGCTTCTGCCTTATCAATAAGTGCATAATACAGTTTGCTTACAGTTAAACAAACAAAAAATATAATATTATTATATAGTGTCTCATTCAGTTGTAGGAGTGCTCAATACAAATACTTGCAGTTTAAATTCGTTTGCTTACAATTACTGTCGTTTTTATCCAAGCGTGGGCACGTAATGGAAAAACATGTTCTAATTGGTGTCGATGGCGACATGTTTGGCCGCCAAACCTTTGAAGTTTGAAGGTTGTTAGAGCAGGTTTTGCAAAAATGGCGGGAGTCGAGAAAACAAAGAACACCTCGAAAATGCAGATTTTAGATTTGTTTCTTCGTTATTTGGGAATATTAAACGGCACAAGATTTTGGCATTGAAACCCAATCACGCACGTAGGAATGCAAGTTTAATGGCTGTCAAACTTCAAATGTTTGGCGGCCAAACATACCACGTTTGATATCTTTAATATCAAAACATGTTTTTTCTTCATGTGTCCACGCTTAGATGAAAACAACGGTAGATATTTTTATAAATGTATCATAGGAAATGGTGAACCATTACTCGGCAGCCTTAGGTGCATCTGCTAAAGAAATTAGTGAGGCATTGGAGCAGCTCAGAGTTCATGCTGTGACAAAACTAAAGACGGAACAAAGATTTGCTAAATCAGGAATTGCAACAATCCAAGTTCACCTGACGGGAAGTATTCCACTTGGAATAAACAACAGATTGCAAATGCAAACTGGCTTGCATGTGAGTGGAGCAGATTTTAAAAGAAGGTATTTTTTAACATTCCTATTTGTTTTAAAAAGATGAATATTGTAACATAATCCTGATGACATTCTGTAAAAATAGCATCTTTTTTATTTATTGCTGAATCCCAGTTAAACGTGTGACCATTTTTCATGTAATATATTATAAAATGCCATTTAAATCAGTCTTCAGGCTTCCAGTTAGAACCTCTCTTATTGTAAGCAATTATGACCTGAAATGACTGACTTGATTGTTTAGGGACAGGAGGTGCAAGGAAAAGGGTAACAGGAAGAAAAAAGGAGTAAGACCTTGCAGAAAATGGCTTCTGATGTAAACCAACAGAAAGCAGAACAAAAAAGAAGAAAATGTTTTTATTTTGTATAAAATATTTTTACAATAGGAAAAGTGCAAAGAGAAGGGAAACATGAAAAAGATATGGGAGGCAGGAATTAAGGGTGGAAAACAGGAGCTTCATCTAAGCTGGGAGATGGGAAAAGGGGACTTGCTGTATATTCCAGGGCTTTACCAATTTGTGGTTTATATAAAATTAATGGTACCTTTAAGGGGGTGGGGATGAGGCAGAAAACGTTGTCCAAAAAGTAACTTCCTGTGAGAATTGGTACCTGTTGGCCACACCCAAAGAACCAAAATTGGGAACATTAAAACATTTTAACAAGGACCCCCTATCAGGTTTATATGGAGGTCCCCCCTCCCCCTTCCTTCACCCCACTAAGGAGTTCTTACATAATTTAAGATCAAATATGTTTGAATCTTCTTTTCAGCCTAAATACAGAAACTGGTTTAGATCCTGGTAACATGAAACTTATTTGCAAGGGGCATGTTATAGAAGATGGTATGTGTTTTTTTTGTCTATTGTTTTTAGTGTGCCAATGTGAAATGAATTGGGCAAAGATTTTTAATTACCTAATACCTTGGCTTACATATTCCCTAAATATTAAGCTGCTAGCCATGGCCTGGAGGATCAAGGACTATCCTTTTTCAAGCCTAATCTGTCCCTTATCCATTTTTGCAAGTTAAATGACCACCTTGGCAAGGGACACACCCAGGTTGAAGAAATACAAATACCAAATGTACAACCTGGCACCAAACTTCGAAAGACACTAGGGGACAGATCTTTTACATCTGTTGCCCCTACCCTCTGGAACAAGCTTCCTGCACATTTACGGAACATGGACAATTTTAACAATTTTAAATCTAGCCTGAAAACTCATCTTTTTAGAATTGCTTTTTATAATTGTTTTTAATGTAGGATAAGATTTAGTAGGTTTTATCAAGATTTAGATTATTGGTGATATTATTTTTATCTTTTTATTGTACTTTGTTTATTGTAATTTTTATAACATAACTTTTATTTTTACCGTTTTCATTTTAATATCTCAGTTGTAAAGCGCATTTGATCATATTTATATGTTAATTTGCACTATATAAGTATTAATTGTTATTATTATTATTATTATTTAATTATTATACCATACCAAAGCATGTAACTTTCTAATATTTATTTTTCTTATTAGACAAACCCCTTGAGAGCCAAAATGTAAAAAACAATGGACCGATTATGGTCCTTGTGTTGTCACAGTCAAGTTCAGAGACGGAACTTCAGCAAAAGCAAGTGGAAGAAACTAAAGCTAGTGTCTCACGGATGAGACAAGCAGCAGAGGCGTTGTCAAATAGAAAAGACAGTAAGAGTGCTTAAATTGCATTGTTCTATTTATAAACAAATAATCTTTGTATTAATATACATCACACTTTTACCCTGAAATAAAAGATGGTAATTAAAAGTGATTTCCTGGCCGGTTTCTGCAACTGATGTAGTTCATTGATTAGCAAGCATGTGTGAGGAAATGAATTTACAATGCATCTTCTCAAGAGCTCTAACCAGGTGGAGATTTAATGAGTTCAAGGCCCGGGGGGGGTACTCGGAAAAATTTTGATGGGAGTGTGCCGCTGGGACTCTGAAACCCTTAACCTATACCAGACCACGTTCATGTCGTTTTTGCAACCCTATTCTAGACTAGATGCCAAAAATCCCTACCCTATCCCAGACTAGCTATTTTCGAGCTATCCATCAGAAATATAACCACACAGTGCTTTTAATGGAAAACCATCTCTCGATCAACAATATTGTCGCGATTTCATTTATATTTTATATTTCTGAGTTTTTCAAACCCATTAATTAATTGGATTAAATTTTCACACCACCCATTAGTTTCCCGGTAATTGATACCCTATCCTAGACCAAGACTCCGTGATTTCTATACCCTATCCCAGACTAAACTGCTTGAAAACCATACCCTTCACAGCGGCACATACCTATATAGGTTATATATGGGAGTACCCCCCCCCCCCCCGGGGTTCAAGGGGGCCTTTGGAGAACTCTTAGATAACAAAACATTGGAGGTATTTAATAAATTATTGATGAGTCTATTTTTATCTTTATTTAAATCAGATTTCAAAGATGACCATTTTTTCCTGGAGATTAATGATCAAGAAGGTCGACCAATTCAGTTACCTGATAATGAAAGAAAGGTTAGTTTGTGCTACTCACTGCATTTTTGAAACACTGATGTTACTGTCTGATAATGTTACACTACATTTAGACAGTTATTTTTTTTCATGTTTTGGTTTTTGCAGGCCTTGACACTGGCTCTAACCTTACATGAAAAAGGTCGAAGTGTCCTTAAAAAGAGAAATTATGCAGAAGCTCTGTTATTACTCCTTGAGGCAGAAAAAGAATTCAGGTACTGCAATGCTTATAAATCAAGAAAGTATAGTAGCATCTGAAATCAAATGGGTGGGGTCAGAGATCATAGGGGTGTGATCAGGATTAGAAGGGGTGTCATCAACAATTGGTAGGATCAGGCATCATAGAAGTGTGATCAGGGATCATAGAGGGGTCGGATCAGGGGTCATAGGGGTGAGAACAAGGATTGGATGGGTTGATCAGGGATCGAGGGGGTGGAATGAGGGATCAAAGGGGTGGGGTCAGAGAACATAGGGGTGGGATCAGGGATTATATTGTGGAATCAGGGATCATAGGGGTGGGATATATCAGGGATCATAGGGGTGGGATATCAGGGATCATAGGGGTGGGATATCAGAGATCATAGGGGTGAGAAATCAGGGATCATAGGGGTGGGATATCAGGGATCATAGGGGTGGGGTCAGAGAACATAGGGGTGGGATCAGGGATTATATTGTGGAATCAGGGATCATGGGGGTGGGATATCAGGGATCATAGGGGTGGGATATCAAGGATCATAGGGGTGGGATATCAGAGATCATAGGGGTGGGATCAGGGATCATATTGTGGAATCAGGGATCATGGGGGTGGGATATCAGGGATCATAGGGGTGGGATATCAGGGATCATAGGGGTGGGATATCAAGGATCATAGGGGTGGGATATCAGAGATCATAGGGGTGGGATCAGGGATCATATTGTGGAATCAGGGATCATGGGGGTGGGATATCAGGGATCATAGGGTGGGATATCAGAGATCATAGGGGTGGGATATCAGGGATCATAGGGGTGGGATATCAGAGATCATAGGGGTGGGATCAGGGATCATATTGTGGAATCAGGGATCATGGGGGTGGGATATCAGGGATCATAGGGGTGGGATATCAGGGATCATAGGGGTGGGATATCAGAGATCATAGGGGTGGGATCAGGGATCATAGGGGTGGGATATCAGGGATCATAGGGGTGGGATATCAGAGATCATAGGGGTGGGATCAGGGATCATATTGTGGAATCAGGGATCATGGGGGTGGGATATCAGGGACATAGGGGTGGGATATCAGGGATCATAAGGTGGGATATCAGAGATCATAGGGGTGGGATCAGGGATCATATTGTGGAATCAAGGATCATAGGGGTGGGACATCATGGATCATAGGGGTGGGGTCAGGGGTCATAAAGGTGAAATCAGGATTCATATTGAATCAGAGATCATAGGAGTGAGGTCCAGGGTCAGGGATCAAAGAGATGGGCTCAGGAATCAAAGGAAAGAAAATATTATTATTATTGTTATTATTATTATTATTATTATTATTATTATTATTATTATTGTTGTTGTTGTTGTTGTTATTATTATTATTATTATTATTATTATTATTATTATTATTATTATTATTAGTATTATTATTCACAAGAAACAGCAATCTTCCCTCTGGAAATATCTGTCCTGCATGCTTTAGAAAAGGTTGAAGATCAAGGATTGGGCTATCTAACTCATTCATTATTGACCTGTGATATTTCTCTCTTTTTTTTTTTATAGTCATTGCAGGGCACAAATTCTAACCGCTGTTGATAATTATGGCATTCTCTGTCTGGACATTGTTTGGTGTTACTTTTGTCTGAAAAGCATCATTGATTTGCCAGATGCAGAGGAAAAATTACAAAAGTGTAAGGAATGTTTTCAAAGGAGCTATGGACAGAATTTGGAAAGACTGACTGTAGTGAGGGTAATGTTAATAATTTTAAATCTTTGTTGCCTTATTTTCTTAAGCACCATCCTTTCCTGGCATGGTTAAAATTACAGCCTTACTTCTTCTGTGGAATATGAATTTACATGTTGCCAGTTCTCAGAATTTAGAAATTAGAGTGGATGCTCAGTGATCCCTTTAAAAACTTTATAATTTTTTATCTTCACTCTTTCTGACAGGGTGGTAGTGGGGGAGAGTTGGCCCTTTTTGTTCGACTTCATGTCCTAGAGGCTGTCTGTGGATATCACAAAGGAGACATCACGACTGCTGCAGCATGCTTGGATAAGGTAGAATGTATACTTCTAAAGTGGGTGGGAGGGGTACTGACTGCACACATGACAAAGGATCAACGTAGCTACTGCAGTGGTATGCTTGGATAACATACATTATAATAAAGTTTCCATATAACGCGCGCTCTGATTGGTTGAAACAGCGTGCCTTATCAGAGTACAGATGCACGGAGTAGCCCGTGACGCCATTCTGCGCGCGCTGGCAAGCTGAAATCCTTTCTTGCGCGCGCTTGCAAGCTGTGAAAAAAACTTGATTTCTTGCAATTAAAAGCCAGTTTCTTTACAAATGTGAGCAAAGCTTTATTATAAAACAAATAAAAAAGCCAAAACCGTGCTTTGTTCTGTGATAAAGCACTCAAGGAAGTGACGAGAGCACTCAAGAAGTGGGGAGAAGCACTCGCCTGCGGCTCGTGTTCACCCTACACTTCTTTCGTGCTGTCGTCACTTCCTTGCGTGCTTTATCACAGAACAAAGCACGGTTTTGGCTTTTTTATTTGTTAAATAAACAATAAATCCAGGGTGAGGGTGGGGGTAGTACAGTTAACACCTCTAGTGGGAAGGGGGGCTAACCGTCCAGAGGTCAAAGGATAATTATGTGACATGCTTGGGTATATGGTACAATACACTCAAGACAAACAGCAAATTAAGGTATAAATCTGTGGAACATCATCCAAGAGGAATAAAAACCTTTCAGTTCAAGATAGTGGGAGGATTCATGATGGCTGGGGTACACAGAGGCAGGGGTCCACTTTATATGACTCTCAGAGAGGATGAGAGGGAAAGAGACTTTTCCCACGTAACATCAAGGAGATGTGACTGATGACTCATCTCCTTGATGTGAAACTAGTCAAGTTGACCCATGATCTTCTGCACACAAGTTGCGTGTTCTAACCACTGACGTAGAAGGAGACCTATGATCCCAGACTCCATTCTTTGTCCCATGCTTGTGATCTCCCAAATAACACAATCTCTCTTATTTTCATGACCAAGTTCAAAATTTACCACCCTTTAAGAAAAGGTCTGTTTGAAATTTGTCTCCAATTACATCCCCAGCAAAATTCAGTGGCAGGAGTACAGAACGGAAAACCAAAGATCATCTTATCTGACAGCTATATTTTGAATTTTATCCATTGTAGGCTGAACCTATGCAAAGGAAGTTGCATATCGACGAAAATCAACTGACCCAGTGTAAGTTCCTCACTAGTTGATTTCTCTGTATTTATAAGAAAAGCAATAATGTGAACCATCTCTTTTTTCTGCTAATTTTTCTAAAGTGTACAGAGATTGTGGGAAGGAAAGCACACCACATTTCATTGTACCACAAAAAAGAACTGCTCAGTAGCTTTCACTCTCTAGAATTTCTTCAATAGGCGCAAACATTAGACTCACCTTATACAGCAGAATAGACAACACCACAGAAAAGTACTGCTTCATGCAGTAGCTTTCATTTGAATGGTCACACTTTAGGATTTCATCCACAGACTTAAAAATTAGAACCACCTTGTACAGCATGATAAACAGCACCACAGGAAAGTACTCCTCAGTAGCTTTCATTTGAATGGTCACACTTTAGGATTAGGAACCACCTTGTACAGTTTAATAAACAGTGTCACAGGAAGTTGACTTGGTCCATATTAGAGATTCAATGTTCTTTGTTTTGTGTTTATAGTGTTGTTGATGGGTTTTACTGAGTCAGAAGCTCGGCTTGGTTTAAGAGCTTGTCAGGGAGGTTCAACATCAGCTGTGGAGAACATTACACGGAGAAGACGGGTGATAGCTGAGTTCAATATACATTGTGCTTCTATAAAATGAGACCCTTGCTTGATCACACCCAGGGTATCAAATCGAACATTCGGTTTTCGAACTCAATCGAACTCGATCTTATGATTAAATTCGATGTTGTTCGGTCATCGAACGAAATCGAACTCACAAAAAATACACCTTTTGCTGTTCATTAGCGCAAAACGTACATTCATTTGTGCCAAGCGATGCATCAATAACTTGTATTGTACTTTCTTGAACACCGCAAGCAACATCATTGGTGCGAAACGACTTTCAATAGCGGTATTTAAATACGCGCGAGCATTCAACAGTATCAATAGACAATCAACTAAACGACGGGACAATCATTTGGGTGGAACGTTATTTCATGTGCGCGCAATGAAAATTCAATAGCACCAATTGACAAACGGTTGCATTTATTGACAATCATTCAACCAAAAATGAAACTTCATTAGTGTTATTAGCATAAACAAGGCAATCTATAGCGCGTTTGGACAATCGTAGCCATTCGAGATTATATTCTTTAGTGCGTTTTGACAATCATTTGAGCGGTTCAAAATACAATAACACAAAAGAAAAAATCAATACTACTTTTGTATTTTTCTATGTTCATGGATCAAAAAATAGCTAAAACAAAAAAGATTGCTCAAGATTCAGCATGAAATTGCAGTATAAAAGCAAGTTTTCGTCAGTTCAATTTCTCTGTCGCTCCAGAAACAGCCAAAATGCCTCGTAGAAATCGCATCATCCTAGAGCAACGCGAAAGGATTACAGTATTCAAGCTTTTGAAAACACAAATGAAGATTATCTCATGGTGGCCGATACAATCGGTGTTAATCGTTCCACAGCCAGGAGTATAGTTGCCAGATATGTACGGGAAGGTAGAATTGCAGAGAGACCAAGGGGAGGACCAAATAATGTACGTGTCGATAACCAGATGAGGGACACTCTCAATGACATTGTAAGTGAGAATTGTCAACTAACGCTGGCACAGATAAACCAAGAATTACGGCAACGTCTTCCCGCCAAACCACAAATCCACGACCGTACTGTGGCAAGGACCTTAGACGGAATGCTTTTTCGTGTGAAACTAAGCAGACCACTCCCAGCAGAAAGAAACAGACCCGATGTCATCGAGAAACGATATGCTTATGCCAATTGGTTTATGGGCCATGCCATAGTAAATCATTCTGTTTTTATAGATGAATGCGGATATAATATTTGGACTTCTCGAAGCCAAGGCAGAGCGAGAAGAGGAGAAAGGGCCTACAGGCAAGTCTGTGGTCAAAGAGGAAGAAACGTGACGGTTGCACTCGCTATTTCACCGACTAATGGCCTTGTCTTCCACTCTTCAATCATTGGAGGAATGAATGCGCAGAAATTTAACGACTTCCTGGCACAGACGCGTTTAAATCTTGACCCAGAAGAAAACGTCATTTTCATTTACGATGGTGCCCCAGCCCATCACAATCCAGTCAATCCAGGTGCAAACACTGAGCTGAAAAAATTGCCGCCTTACAGTCCATTTCTAAACATCGTGGAACAAGCAATAAGCTCCTTGAAAGCAGCGGTAAAAGCAGATATAAGTCGTCCCGCAATACAACAAGAAATGAATAATCGAGATGAAGCAAGAAATCGGGGCCTTGCTCTGGGCCATTACCGCACACAGCTGCTTTTGGAAGCTTTGAATCGAAATATTGGAACAATCACTCCAGCTAAAAGTGGGCAATGGTTCCGTTTTATGCAAACATATCTACCCCGTTGTATTAACAGAGAGTTTATCGAAGGCTGAAATTTAAATAGAAATGACAAGTAGTATTGATTTTTTCTTTTGTGTTATTGTATTTTGAGCCGCTCAAATGATTGTCAAAACGCACTAAAGAATATAATCTCGAATGGCTATGATTGTCCAAACGCGCTATAGATTGCCTATGTTTATGCTAATAACACTAATGAAGTTTCATTTTTGGTTGAATGATTGTCAATAAATGCAACCGTTTGTCAATTGGTGCTATTGAATTTTCATTGCGCGCACATGAAATAACGTTCCACCCAAATGATTGTCCCGTCGTTTAGTTGATTGTCTATTGATACTGTTGAATGCTCGCGCGTATTTAAATATCGCTATTGAAAGTCGTTTCGCACCAATGATGTTGCTTGCGGTGTTCAAGAAAGTACAATACAAGTTATTGATGCATCGCTTGGCACAAATGAATGTACGTTTTGCGCTAATGAACAGCAAAAGGTGTAAATGCGAATCGAACCAAATCGAACGTTCGATTAAGTTCGATGAGGTTCGATTTAGTTCTGTCGCCGAACAATACCTAAGCGAGCTTCCGTCGTATCACAATAATTTATAATCTGAATCGAGCAAAATCGATCACCATATCTGAGGCCTTCCAAGGGGTAAAAGCGACAAGCGACACGTGACACGGCCCTGAAAACTGGCGACATGGGACTTTCTAAACACCGACAAGCGACTCAACTGAACCGGTAAAATACGACAGCGACACAATAAGCACTATAGATGGACAGCGACGGCAGGAAATTCTGTATTTGACCAATAAAAGATAATAATTAGAGTCTATTTGACTGGTACTTCAGTGCAGCCAGTCAAAATTAGGACAGTTAACCACCTTAACCGCTGGTATGACTTCGGGGGTTCCGTAAATCGGTGACCTTTGATGCGTTGTATCCAGACTGAGAGCAGACGATCAGATTTTGTTCTGTTTATCTGTTAAGGAGGCTCGCAACAGTTTTTTTGGCCTTGGAGTGTATCTTTTGAAGTCAAAATTTCGCATAGAAGATAAACTTCGATTTCCTTGATACTACACCACCTTTTTAACAAATGATCAAAGTTTATTTTCTCACTGGTTTCCTAGCAACAGCTGTCACCATAGCAACGGTAATGGACAACCCCTCATTTTAAAAAACGTCGAAAATCTCGAAAACTAGTCAGACACTTTATAATGAAACTTGAACTATTTGAACTACTCAACCTACACAACTTGTATGCGAAATTAGGGAAAAATCTGTAAGAGCGTTTTCACGTAAATCATGATTCATTTTTTACGGGCTGATTTTGGTCATTCCTGCAATTTTCTCCAGTATTTCAAGAAAGATAAAACTTAAAACATTCTCTTTTCAGTTGAAGGACCTTTTATGATATCAAAACATTCTTAATGTACATTGAGCTTCCTAGGTGGCTGCGATTTTAAGATATTTATATTTAAAAACTGCTAAAATGCAGCACAAATCAGCCAAAAAGTCCGTAATTTGCATAAATAGAAATATTTCTAAACTGCCCTTACAGATTTTTCTCTTAAATTGATTGACGTTAGAATAATAATTCTTTTTGATGTTCCAGCAAGTTTTAGGCTAAATAAACATTTCTGTTATTAGATAAGAAGGCTGGATCTTGGTCAAGTTTCAGTCGTTATTACCTTTCAACGAGCAACAGTATTATTTCGTATTTTCTGATCTATTTCTCGGTTATTCACGTGCAATGAATATTAATACACGCTGCGCTTGTGTCCTCTCGTGCGTTTATAATTCCTTCTCATAATAAAAAAAAATATGAGAAGGAATTGTAAATGCACGAGAGGACACAAGTGCAGCGTGTATAAATATTCATTGCACGTGAATAACCAAGAAATAGACCAGGAAAAACAAAATAATACTGTTGCTCGTTGAAAGTTAATAACGACTGAACCCTGACCGAGATTCATCCTTCTTATCTAATAAACAAAGTGTTTATTCAGCCTAAAACTTGCTGGAACATCAAAAAGAATTATTATTCTAACGTCAATCAATTTAAGAGAAAAATCTGTAAGGGCAGTTTAGAAATATTTCTATTTATGCAAATTACGGACTTTTTGGCTGATTTGTGCTGCATTTTAGCAGTTTTTAAATATAAATATCTTAAAATCGCAGCCACCTAGGAAGCTCAATGTACATTAAGAATGTTTTGATATCATAAAAGATCCTTCAGCTGAAAAGAGAGAGTGTTAAGTTTTATCGTTCTTGAAATATTGGAGAAAATTGCAGTAATGACCAAAATCAGCCCTTAAAAAATGAATCAGGATTTACGTGAAAACGCTCTTACAGATTTTTCCCTAATTTCGTATACAAGTTGTGTAGGTTGAGTAGTTCAAATAGTTTAAGTTTCGTCATAAAGTGTCTGACTAGTTTTCGAGATATTCGACATTATTTAAAATGAGGGGTTGTCCATTACCGTTGCTATGGTGACAGCTGTTGCTAGGAAACGAGTGAGAAAATAAACTTTGATCATTTGTTGAAAAGGTGGTGTAGTATCAAGGAAATCGAAGTTTATCTTCTATGCGAAATTTTGACTTCAAAAGATACACTCCAAGGCCAAAAAAACTGTTGCGAGCCTCCTTAAATGTGAAGCTTCAGTATTGACCGATTTTCTGGATCTCCGCCAGTCTCTACGTTATCAGCATAGTTGTTCTTTTTGACGCCAAAAAATTGACTTGAATTAATGCGCCTATCAATGTAAAGCCGGCGGGGGGGGGGGGAGGAGGCAGGGCATGGGGTGGGGATTTGACATTTTTCAAAAATTTGCCGTCAAATTCCCTGCCGACGGGCAAAGTATTCCAGTCAAATGCACAAAAATTTCCCCGCCCCGGGCGGCACATTGCCCGTACACTGATCGTTCGCATTGGCAAAAAAAATCGACTTCGTTTCTCTTTATCCCCGTTTACTTCAATACCGCAATTCTGGTTTTCACTGTCACGCCTTAAAATATTAAAATCAAAACCATCCGATGAAAGAAGCCAAGAATTTGTAACTTTATAGACGATACACAACTAAACAACTTCACCAAGTCTCAGATCTGTATGGTATTCCGTTGTTGAGTTATTTGCCGAAACGTTCGACTGAAATTTGTAGAGCTCAGTATGGAAACGCCATGTTGGTGTCCCTCGGAGAGGCACAAACATGGCCGCCGGAAATCAATGAAAACATCTGGAATTTACTTCTGCTCTTCCAGCGATTACTCTTCTCTCGTGAACTACGATACAACCACATTAATTTCTCTCCTAATGCTTTAACTGTCCAAACTGCTAAAAATCACAAGGAGAGTCGTTTTTGCACAGGAGAAAGCTTTGTCACGGACGCTGTGTTGGGGTGAAAAGACAGTTAAAGTGCTACTACGATGAAAATTTCTTGTTTTGTTTTCAACTGTTTTAAACTTCAAACTGTTCAATAGATGCCATATTATATGAATCGCGATAAATTAGATCGATATATGCTTACACGGCCCAGAAATATATGTCCGAAAACCGCGTTAAACCCGTCCGCCATCGGTCAGTACAAAATGCAGACTGCAGACTGCAGACTGCAGACTGCAGACCGGGTACAAAATGCAGACTAGGTACAAAATGCAGACTGCAGACTGCAGACTGGGTACAAAATGCAGACTGACATTTGAAACTGTTTTTTTTTTTCATATTATTACCGGTTGTCACGCAATCCCTTTTCCGATGTCATATTCCACGAAAACTCGCATTACCGGGGAATGATCTTGCTCCATTACTCGAAACGAAAACGCTGAGTCATGGTTTCATTTTGTGTAGCAATTGTGTGGTCATTCATGATCCGAAGCGATAAAACCACAGCAAACGTAAACAAACAGTCAGTCACGGAATCTTGTCCTCGAAAAATTCCCCCGATTTGACTTTTGTTATCTTCCTGGTTTATTAATTAATAAGTACAGATAAAACACATTGCAAATGTAGGAAACTTAAACTTTCTTTAATTTTCTGCAAAATATATTTTTGCTAACCAACCATAACGAGCAAGGGGACGAAGGCACTTCTTCTTCACCACTGTCACTCGACATAGTGACTAAGTGAGGTCAACCCGCGAACAAGACTAAGAGAAAATACAAAAACGAACTTGTAAAAATACAATCCGATCTAAAAGCTACAAAGAAATGGTAAAATACAACACGACATCTATGCTCCTACTTCACATGCAAGATCTAAATTCTCTCACGAAGTATAAGTATTTTTATATTAACACACATCGGTTAAAGGAAGGTGATTTAACTGCTACTTACCGCATTAACCGACCTCCGAAAGGCCGCCATGACGAACCGGCGAAGAGGCAAAGAAAGCGACCACGTGCACGGAAGGTCGTGTCTGCTGGTTTCTCGGTATCATGTTGCAACGAGTGTTGTTATTTTATGTTATGCGATCTCGCGCTTGAAGTAAGAAGACTGAGAAGGCTTAAATCATGTTTAAGAACGAATTGATGTTCGAGACTTCGTTTAAAAAGTATATTTCGAGTAATGGAGTAAGATCATTCCCCGGTAATGCGAGTTTTCGTGGAATATGACATCGGAAAGGGATTGCGTGACAACAGGTAAGTTATAAAATGAAATAATATAAAAAAAAAAAACGAAAAAAAAAAGTTTCAAATGTCAGTCTGCATTTTGTACCCAGTCTGCAGTCTGCAGTCTGCATTTTGTACCTAGTCTGCATTTTGTACCCGGTCTGCAGTCTGCAGTCTGCAGTCTGCAGTCTGCATTTTGTACTGACCGCGTCCGCCATTACTCAGTTCGCAAAAGAGAAGCCCGCGAATTTCATGGAAGCGGTCTTGTTTCTAACCACGTGAATTTTGCTCGTGACGTAGAAGTCTCAACCATCGCCACAACAAAGGCCGGAGAAGAGTATAATGAAGAGCCAAACATTGCATTATATGGATGTGTTTTCCGCCGAATTTGTCGTCCAGTTCTTTTGAAAGCGATTTAGAACAAAGTTTTTCTTTTTGGCGAAGTCGGCGAACTCGCAGAAGTCGCGCCATACGATGACAGTTTTGAGCCTCACGCTACCGAAGAGGAAGCCGTCTCAAACAATGCAAGAATGGATCAAGAAGCCGAACAAATATCCCAATTATCCCAATTCACAAAAACTGAAATCCTTCCGATAATACAACAAATTTAACTGTTTCACATGTCTGTTGTGTTGGGGTCCGTCAGCTGTTTCTTGATCTTGCTTTTTTTCTTGCCGATACGGGTTGAGTTTGTTGTTATTATGTTCACAGATTTGTTGCAGTACACTGAACTGTAGTTAGAAAGATTTTAGACCTAAAAATAATAAATCCTATAATAATAAGCTCTCCCTTCTAAAAGAAAAGCCTACATAACGCTACGTGAAAGTCTTTTGAATAAATATAGAGAGCCCTGAGCCTAACATACATTCTGAATTTTATAGATGAGACAAAAGGTCGAGGAAAATAAATTCACGTAAACGAAGTGAAGTCGCGAATCGCCCGTGCATTTGTGCGAACACTGTAATCTTACTACCTAGTAAACAAGCAAATGCGAATTAACAGAGATAAACTCTGATTTACCATCACAAGTCTTGGTATAAACTGTAGAAAACATCGTCACATCGAAAGCGTTACTGAGAGATGTGGCTACCCCGAACGCGGTGAAAGGCTCAAGAAATTATAGTTGATTATGTAAGACTTTGGGAGCTCGCTTAAAACGCCGTACGCCTTGAGAGAAATTAATTGCAGTATAAAAGAGATATTAGGAGCTGGCTACGCGGTACGTGGAGAGAGATAAATTGAAATGTACGAGGGATGTGAGGAGCTGGCTACACAGTAAAAAGAACAAGCAATATATATGTTATGGTCGAGGAAGCTCGGTTGTTTATATTTTCACATTATATGTGGCCGAGTAATTCAAAGAAATTTCGAGTAATATTCTCGTTTATAGAATGAGGAATACAAGGTGATGTTCTGTTATGGTCCACTAGTTTGTAGGAACTTCAAATAATATTCTTTTAGCGGAAGTTTAAGTGGGGAACGTTCATAGTACGCGGAATACACGGTAAAGTTTTCCTATTTTCTGCTTACTAGCGCGTACCACGTACCAAGTTGAATAAAAATAATTTCTGCGTATCGCGGAGCCGGCTTGGCGGTGACACAGAAAATAGTTCATGTGAAGGGGCATATATCATCCAGTTAAGCCGAAATCTGTTGGGACTTATACATGTATATGCACAAGACAACCGAGCGAAGTATCTCTTAGGTGTGTGAGGAAATGTGTATGTTACCGCACATGTGATTTTAACACATTGTCAAACGGCAAATAAGTATTCGCTCACCATTCGACGATCCCGCTCAGATATGATTGCTGATGTTTTTCTTCCTGATGGCTGGAACTGATCCTGGTTTAAAATATTTCCTTGTAACTTTCTCATGAAATGCTTGAGTAAAACATTCAGCCGTAAAATGCACAGAGCAAACAGTGTCCAACAGGATTGAAGTCCTTCCGGTGCACGCAAACGAAGCTTTTCTGCTTAAAATAAACGTACCCACTCGTTGGTGAACTGTGAATGGAAATTTCCCATGCATCGACGCTTTCTTTGCCGTAATCTTCAACGACAGAGCGCCGACCACGCATACTGCAGCTCAAAATCGAAGAAATGAATCTTGCAAACCCTCACACCTCTCCGAATGCATAAGAAAGTAGCCACATTTGTTTTGTTGCGTTGAGACTTCTACGTCACTTCCTCTCTGGGCCAACTCGGCCCAACTCGTCCCGGTCATTTTTGAATTGAGTGATGGCGGCAGGCTTCCCGTATGAATTTCGACTTAAAACTTTTCACGGTGAGTAATATGTACTTATATTTTCGAAAATATGGAGAAAACAAAAAATAAAAAATTAACTCTGTATTTTCAAAACGAAAGACGCTACCGAGCTGACAACTTGTGAAAAGATATATTTTAAAGTCATCTTCAACCCGGTGGAGATATAAAATCTGAAGACCTCGCCATCTATGATTTTAGAATTTTATGAGGTCACGTGAAAACCAGCAATATCTAAAAACATGCAAGTCAACAACAAAACTCTAAATTAATAGAAAATATGGAGATAAACAGTCAAATTCACTCATCTTTCTCTGATTCTCGATCTCGTGGACGTCTATTATGATTTCAAGGACATATAGCGCATGCGTGATGCGGGAAAAGTAATTTCGGTCTCAGTCTCTTCATTCAAGTCGATGTTCAATATCCCCACATTGGGCGAAGACAGATTCAAATATCCCCTCCCCGGGAAGGCAAGATCAGTCAAAAGACCCACCCCAGGGCCAACAATAACAATCAAATCCCCACCCCATGCCCTGCCCCCCCCCCCCCGCCGGCTTTAAATTGATAGGTGCATTACATCAATTAAACCACTTTGACTTGCCTCTCAGAATGCTGAAAATCGCATTCCCGAAGTACAAAATTTTAAAAATTCCCGGGGCATGCTCCCCCGGGAATTTTAAAAATTTCCGGGGGAGCATTTTTTACTGTTTGTTTTTCAAGGGTGAATGTGGACACGTATAAAGCTCTTGTGGAGATGGGATTTACCAAGAAAAAGGCAGCTTCAGCCTTGAGACAAGCAAATAATGACGTAAATAACGCGCTACAGGTGAGTTATGTCACTCAGAATTGCTTATGAACAGTTTCCTTAAGTTGAAGTATTTTTTCGGTTAGTGGAGAATGAACCTGCGCCGCCTATCCTGCCAGTTTGGTCGCACCTATGTGCTGACGGGCGAGTGAGAAACCTATTCACAAAACCACTCCTTGCAATTTTCTATCGTGCATGCGCAGCAATGTCAAGCGCGCCGTCATCTTCTGTCTTGCTTTCTTGCGCGTGCCAATTGAACGATGGATACATCCTAATATTAAAAAAATCCGACGGCTTTGTGCAGTGGTTTCTTATTCCTCTGGCAGCACATAGTGCGACCAAGAAACAGTGAGGAAACCTCTGCTCGCATGGTACCAGCCGCCAGTGCCGAAGATAACTTCTGCCATCGTGCGTTAGTCCACTGCGACTCGTGCACAACAAAAGGAAGTGTGTTGTTGTAATGGTTTGTGCGTTGGTATTTCGATTTGAAGTTCGAATAGTTTGCGTCAAGCAGTGTTGTTTTCTTACACAGAAAACGTTACTTCACTTTGTCTCTCTCTTTCCGTGTGTATAAATGGATACCTGTGAACTGTTAGGGGATCCTAACAGAAAGCTGGGTGCCCTGTGATGGACTAGCATCCCTCTCATCCAGGGCCGCTCGATCCAGTAGCAATACTACTTGTTGCTTCGTGCTACAGGACACGGGCGTAGGCCGACCCTGTTGAGCTATCTGGCTCGGTTAATCCGTTTCGATAGGCCTACACATTAAGACATGTGGTTAACTTTGCCAAGTATTTTGTTTTTCTTTTTTACAGGTTCTTCAAGATCACCCAGAAATGCTGGATCTTCCTGATGACAGAAGGTAAGGATTGTACTTCTAGATAGTAAAAACTACTTCAATCTTTGCTGATAACAGAGTCTGTAATACCATTTCTCGTGAGCGATGACTTGTGAAAGATGGTCGCTATAAGAAACACAAAGTCCTCCCTTAAGCTGAGAACTATTTCAAACGAAACTTGAAGGTGGTCGCTAACAAGAGATTCCGGCAAATACAGTGTTTAAAAGAGATGGTGGGTTTCAGGTGTGGTGGCTGTCTTTAGAACGGTTAAGTTGAAAAAAACGGTTTTGTTGAATCTATGAATGATTTTGAACCAACTTGAGGTGTATTCATTTGGTAACACAGCGGATTGTCAGCAATGAAGCTTTGCAGTTTACAGTTGATCAAATCTATCGCATTGAGTCCTTATGCAAGACAATTTGCTCCACATTGCTTTTCTACACCCAAATGCTAAACTGGGAAACGACTAGCATCTTATATCGTGGAGCGGGCGGGGGGGGGGGGGCGATAGAAAAACTTGTAGTCGTTTCAGAGTTTTCTCTCCTTTGCCAAGTCACAAATGAGGTTGAAAAGCGATACTAAAGTTCGGTCTAATCGCAAGTATGAGTTTCCGTGAAAACTTCCCGTTGCTTATCATAAAACATTTTGTGTCTTGCAGCTCGCCTGTGTCATCTTTCAGTGATGACCAAATCTCTGATGAACATGTTGCTCAGGTAGGCCAGTGACTGTTTTTAATTGATCAAGCCTAACCTTCGAGGTTTTAGTAGGACACCACATTTAAGAAATTATCAACAGAACATTAAAGCAAAATAAATACACGCCTGAACAGTAAAAAATTTTAACAGTTTTCGCTATAGATGCGATCGGTACGGTATGTTTATTCCTTGCAGGCCATGTCGATGGGTTTTGCAGTCGAATCGTTTAAGGAGGCTCTGAAGCGTTGTCATGGTGATGTTGAGAAAGCTTTTAACATGTTAGTATCAAATAACGGAGTGCTTCCTGCAGTATCACAGTTGAACAAAGGTAAGAGCTATCTAACGTAATGCAGTCAAAGGTGCACTTATGGACACCTCACATAAAGGTCGCTTGCGGTCCGCCATTGTTCACGATTTCTGAATTGCACTGAGAGTTCATCCCTGAATTGCTGTGCACAGCATTACAGAAACAATTCAGAGTTAAGTGATAAGGTACATTAAGACACACTGAAATTACGTTGTGTGCAATGTTGTGTACAATGTTACACTAATTGCACGGACTGTTGCATCTGTTACGTGCAATGTTTCATCTGGTACGTGCAATGTTACGTCTGGTACGTGCAATGTTTCATCTGGTACGTGCAATGTTTCATCTGGTGCGTACAATGTTGCATCTGTTACGTGCAATGTTACACCGTTCCGTGCAGTGCTGCACCTGTTGAACACAATGCTTCACCTGTTGTGTGCAATGCAGCACCGTTGTGTGCAATGTTGCCCTTGTTCCGTACAATGTAGCACCGTTGTGTGCAATGTTGCACCTGTTGCGTGCAATGTTGCACTGTTGCGTGCAATGTTGCACTTTTTCCGTGCAATGTTGCACCGTTGTGTACAATGTTGCACCTGTTCCGTGCAATGTTGCACCGTTGTGTGCAATGTTGCACCGTTGTGTACAATGTTGCACCGTTGTGTACAATGTTGCACCTGTTCCGTGCAATGTTACACCGTTGTGTGCAATGTTGCACTTGTACTTGTAACGTGCAATGTTGCACCATTGTGTGCAATGTTTCACCTGTTCTGTGCAATGTTACACGCAACGTTGCTCCTGTTGTGTGTAATATTGCACCGTTGTGTGCAATATTCCACGTTTTGCACGCGGCGTTGCACCTCGTCTGTTTCTTTAAAAAAGTGTATTACTTCGGTAGCGTCTGATCAAAGCAAACGGTTATGATCGTTATTTAACAGTTATTGTTGTTTTCGTGTTTTAGACAAATCTGCTGGAAGCGCCACCGACGATGACGAAGAAGAAGAAGACCCAGATGTGAAAGAAGCTGTGAACGAACTCGTGCCAGATCTCGCAACCGAGGACGAAGAAGCTCATTTGAATCTGTCTCTGGAGGAGGAATCTTCTATTATCGCTGAATATCGAACACTTATTCTATCAGCTGGTTACAACGCCAGCTCTACTGCTGGAAAACCCTGAAAACAGCATATAAACTGAAGTTTAAACAGTCTTTCGTAAGCGATATTGTCGCAGCACCGATTTCCCCCAAAATACCCAGCATCGTATTCAGTTGCGTATCGAACTGAAACACAGACATCGGCCCGTCATCAGATCCAGGGAAGTTTCCTAACCGACGACTGTGACAAAACCAAAACTAAAGATATCACATCTCAGCAATCAGAGCAAACGCAACTGATAGAACAAAGCAATCAAAACTCGAAGCAAAAACAACCAAGCGGTGCCAAGGTGTCACTCGTATCCAAACTCCTCTAGCCCCGAAATCAAATAGATACTCAGATCTTCTAAGTAGCGACTGAGTGGGAGTATGAATCAAATCGACTCCATATTTTTAGTACCCTGAGAAAACCGTTCTTAAAGGAAATTTTCTCAGGGAAGTAATGCAGCTCTCAGCTCAGTTTATTTATTGTTCATTGTAAGCTATCAAGGATCTAAGTATTTTAAAGACTGAACTATTTTAATTCTTGAGATATTAAAAGATATCTTCAACTCGATATCTCTGTCCTCTTTTTAAGAGAAAGTGGATGAACTACAAGACCTGCATATAACTTTTTTCATTTCCTATTTTAAACAGTCTGTCTATAGCCACAACAATTAAACAACTTTTACAGATGCACTGCAGATATTGTCATCGTAACTACTGTAAGGAGGAAGCGTAATATTTTAAGCTTTATGTTAGGCTTCTCACCACTTTTAATTTTGTATTTCGTTAAAATATGTGACTTGAATTTGTGTGGTGTGGTGAATAAACTTGAAACTCAACACCCCTGTTAAACCTTGTGTTTGTGTGTGTGTGTGTGTGTGGGGGGGGGGGGGGTGGTGCATTGTATCTATAGGACACACAGGTTATACAGGGAGGCTCCGCCCGAAACTGGGGACCTCTTTTTACGCTTACAGCACAGGGAGTCCACAATAGTTGAGAAAAGGAATAATGAATAAAATTACAATGATCAACTTGCGCCCGTTGTTAGTTTCCGGTGGTTTTCTTTTGTGCTCAGCATCAAGCTGATGAATGCTAGCGATAGTACTGTATTCGTGAGCTGAGCTGTTTTGTGCGCAAGCGGATCTGAAATATGCTAATTTTTTATATAATAATACTACATGGGGAGCAGCTTTTTCACGAAACAGTTTGAACACACTTTGCGAAATCGCCCATGATAATTCCCGCTGGTTTTGTCTTCAGTCTCGAAGGCATAAAAAGATGAAATATTTGTTCCAGGTATATGGAGGGATTACCATTTCAAAACAATGGTATATGAAAGAGTAAGATTTAAACATTGGGGGCGGGACCTCACGTACGAAACTCTTACGAGTATCTCCGCCTCTCTCCTGGGTATTAAACAGATGAAACAAAAGTAGACATCGGTAAAATACACGGTAGAATACACACATGCTTCGCCTAGCTTCGAGTACGAACAGTTATTTTCAGCACAATAAGCAAATACTCTTGTAGTATTAATATAATTTATTACACCCATTTTAAAATCACTGGTGATCCTTGTAATGTGATTGGCTCTCAATAGTGCGATTTATTCACGAATTGCACTATTTTTTTTTTTGCCAATCAAAATGAAAATGCAATAATACTAACCAATCAAATTTCATGGCTTACCTGCACTAGCCAATCAGATTGCAAAAAAATATAGGGCAAAACAACAGTCATTTTCGTTTACGCACGAGTGAGTTTTGAGACATGACATTGTCATTTGTAGTGATAAAAAAACTGTGTAATTTCAAAATGGTTGTAATAAAGTGGTAATTGAACTTCGTGTCGTGCAATCTTGATCTGAAATCATACTTGTGATTCCAAATCGAACTCGCGCAGCGCGCTCGCTTGATTATGAAATCGAGCGTATGATTTCAGACCAAATTGCTCTCAATTCAATTACCATTATTAATCAGCTCTGTTAGCGTTCAACACTACTACATGTAGTCAAAAGTCTCACTGGTCACTTATGTCGTCATTTTTGCTCAAGGCTAGAGAAGAGGCTTTCGGCTGCTAACTCATATCAGGGTCTCGGCTAGGCTCAGTCTCCAGCCGTGAGTGTCTCGATGCGCCCGCGATTCTCGCCACCTTCACGTGAAGGTGGCGAGAATCGCGGGCGCATCGAGACATTCACGGCTGGAGACTGAGCCTAGGTTTCGGCTGACTCAGTCCCGATTTGAATGCATTACACAATTTCGCGTTAGGCTAATACTTTTGCTTCAGTGTGAGAACATATTGTGAAAAAACTTTCTCTTGGAGAAACTGACTTCTCGCTACATCAATACTTTCACTTTCTTTTCTTCTCAGTTCTACGTTTCAGTGCCTTCTGAATAATCCAAATCATAACTGGACTTTTATAATGACTTGGCTAGATACATAATTAATCATATAAGTTGCCAATCATGAAAGAGTAAATGATGTGCGCGCTTGCGCACAAGACCTAGGTGAACAAGACTTGGGATTTAGATGTGACTAGAGAAAGATTTGTTTCTTAAAATTGCCGTTAGGGAAAAACTCATATCCGACCAAAATAAATGTCCAAAGATGATAAAGATTTTACAATATTGATAATTCTTAAGTAAAATTACCGTTTAAGTAAAGGTACTGCTGAGAGAAATGCTAAATAACAAAACTAAAATAATGACATTAAAAATTATAAGTACTAGATAAAATTAGAAAAATAAGCTTTAATTATTAAAAGTCGCTAGCTCCTCCTCAGCATGGCAGGTATTTTACACCTACATGTAGTTTGTTTATAAAGTCGGAGCTAAGGCAACAAGTGAAAAACTTAGTACATAGATCAAAAACCCTTAGTGTAAAAACACTTAGTGTAGAACCACACGAATAACCCGTTGTTGAAAACCACAACAATATCAAATGTAAACGAAACCAACTCTTCGCGCTATTTGCGTATTTTACTTCTTTAACAATTTTAACAACACGGAAAAAGAGATATCTCTGATGCAAACTCAGGCAATCATTGTCTACGAAATTTAAAGCTTCTTTAAAAACCTTTTTGTAATTACGACACGGACTTGGAGCAAACAAGTGAGTTATATTTCCTGTCCACGCTGATTTCTACTTGTGTAAAATCATATCAAGGACAGGCATGATGCACCGCCTCTTGATGCACTACTAAAAGATTTGACAGTTTTCTTAAGTACCTTATTGGCTTGATTGTCTATTCTCAGCGATGCGCCTTTTTTCCTGCTGTCAAGTTGTTATACAGTGTTTTGACATTTGGATGCTCTTCGCCGAAAATCTTTTTCAGAATTATCAGTGCCTTTTCATAAAGTTCTGTGGCTTGATTACATTCTCCAAACATGTAGTACACTCCTGCCAAGTTGTTGTAGCTTGTCGCGACGTCTGCATGCTCTTCGCCGTAAATCTTTTTCATAATCATCAGTGCCTTTTCATAAAGTTCTTTGGCTTGATTGTATTCTCCAATGCATCCGTACACGTTTGCCAAGTTGTTATAGCTTGTTGCAACGTCTGAATGCTCTTCGCCGAAAATCTTTTTCTGAATCATCAGTGCCTTTTCGTGAAGTTCTTTGGCTTGATTGTATTCTCCAATGCTGTAGTACACTCCTGCCAAGTTGCCATAGCTTGTTGCGACGTCAGAATGCTCTTCGCCGAAAATCTTTTTCCGAATCATCAGTGCCTTTTTATAAAGTTCTTTGGCTTGATTGTATTCTCCAATCCTCTGGTACACTGCTGCCAAGTTGTTATAGCTTGTTGCGACGTCCGAATTCTCTTCGCTGGAAATCTTTTTCTGAATCATCAGTGCCTTTTCGTGAAGTTCTTTGGCTTGATTGTATTCTCCAATGCATTCGTACACTAATGCCAAGTTGTTATAGCTTGTTGCGACGGATAAATGCTCTTCGCCGAAAATCTTTTTCCCAATCATCAGTGCCTTTTCATGAAGTTCTTTGGCTTGATTGTATTCTCCAAGAACTCTGTACACTTCTGCCAAGTTGTTATAGCTTGTTGCGACGTCTGAATGCTCTTCGCCGAAAATCTTTTTCTTAATCATCAGTGCCTTTTCGTGAAGTTCTTTGGCTTGATTGTATTCTCCAATGCATTGGTACACTACTGCCAAGTTGTTATAGCTTGTTGCGACGTCTGAATGCTGTTCGCCGAAAATCTTTTTCCGAATCATCAGTGCCTTTTCATGAAATTCTTTGGCTTGATTGTTTTTACCTATGATGCCATAAACGAATCCGCTCGTATTGAAAATCCTTGCTTTCAGTGAGGCTCCTTCCTCAGTATCGCTGATGTTCTCTAGCAAGCTGCACTCTAAATCGACAAGGTATTTCGCAGACGAAAAGTCAGACAGACTTACACAAGCAACAGCGAGACAGTCTAGCCAATCAACAACTTCACCAACAGTTATAAAGGGCGTCAATTGCTTTAACAAAGTGCTATCAAGCGGAGTAAAATCAGGTGTCATGTACTCAAGTAGCAATTTACAGTGAGCTGTCAGTTTGTCTAACACTGCATAATTTTCATACGCCGATGAAAGCAGGGAATTAAAAATCCTGACTGCTTCTGCTATGATCTGGTACCTTTGCGATGGTTCAAGCTTACTAAACACAACTTGTCTGAGCACGGCATATACAATGTTATGCAAACCTAAATATTGGCGCTCTACCTCTTCGTCAGCTGAGACAAGAATTAACGAAGACCTTAAAATCTTTGCCTTTATTAACTCCTCCGGCTGGTCCATTATTCGAGCTCTCACAAACTTGACAACGGCTTCAAGCGGGATAATTTCGGAAGAACAGAGCGCCAAGAACGAAAATGTCTCACGAAGCACTTTATCAGTTTCAACAGCTCTCTGCAAAGCCATTGTTACGGCTTTCGTGGTTGTTTTGGCATAGGCTGAGCTTTCACTCGCAAGGAGACTTTCAGTAGCTTCTCGCTGGCCGTGTGTTAAGCCTGCCAGGTATTCTGTCCAACTGTAGTTTGGAGATCCGTTGTTTACAACTGTTTGAACAAAATAAGCAGCAGCTGCCAAGCCTAGTGGCTGATAATCGAGTACCTTTGCAACTTTTTCTGTTTGCCCTCGGTCAGAAATTTGGGACACTTTTTCCAACAACTCCACTGCATCATCTGGCTGCATTCCTTTACTGAATGATTCGTGGTAAGTGTAGGGAGCATTGTTGGGGACTGAATTGCTATCTTGAGTAGTAATCAACACTTGACCGTGGCCCCATTCCTCACTGGCAGCCTGAGGTAAAAATTCTCGGACTAATTTCAGGTCAACCACGTTGTCTGCTATAATCATCCACTGAGAATATTTTCGGACCTTCGTCAAAATCAATCGTTGAAGCTGTTTAATTGTCTCACTAGGTTTTTCGCTTTTCGAAGTTTCTAAGCCAGTCAAGGCATGTTCTGTAATTCCTAGTTGTCTACCGAGGGTGATGTAAGAGTCAGCGAGTGTCTTAATGCTTTCTGCATTTAAGGTCGCAACAAACATCATATCCTGAGGATTATCTGTTTTTTTGGAAAAGAACTCCTGTCCCAGCTGACGGGCAAGCTGACTTTTGCCACATCCGGGATTTCCTGACAGATAGATCGTGCTAACTGTTCCGTTGGCGCCATTATGAAGTTCCTGCATTTTGTTTTTGATTCTTTCAATGTCACTGGAACGTCTGATGACTTCGTGTGGCGGTTTTAATGTCAGAAAGCAAAATGGCTCAAGCTTGGAACTTAATTCTTGTGTGAGAGACTTGTTTTCTTCTTTTGCAGTCTTCAATTCAGCCTCATTCCTCTGAAGTGTATTCTCTGTTTCCTTAAAGTCAGATTTGGTTTGGTCTAATTCAGTTTTGAGATCACGAACTTGCTTCTTTAAGTTTTTTACTTCCTCCGTTGGAAAGCTCGTCTGGTTCTTGATGTCTTCGATCTCATTAATAGGAAGGCCTAAAGATGTAAAGGCATTTAACACTCTTGCTGCATAATTTTGGAATTCGACATCAGTAAGTTTAGTCTCAGTTGTATGAGCAACATCGTTCCGAACTTGACGCAGATCATCGACAGCTGCGCGGACCCCTGGTGCAAGAGTAGAGCCAATGGCATTTGAGTAAAGGATCACTGAAAACAGACACGTGCAGTCCCACTCTTCAGCGTTTCCATTTCGTACTGTATTTAAACATTGAACCTTCATTGATTTCTTTTTAACTTTAGTTTCTTCGTGATAAAAGTCCTTGCCATTCTGCGCCGTATTTTGCCATTTTCCACCTGGTGTTGCACTGTACAGGAAATCCCATTCTTGTTTGAAGATCTTTCTTAATTCCACCGGAAAAATGTCAAGGGCAATTTTGCATAATCGGAAGAAGTTCAGTTCTTCCAGTGAGTACTCCATTATTGGCGAATCTGTGGAAGACGTTTAACGAATAATCAGAGAAAATTACCGAGAAGGGCTTCTATACATAAAATAAAATGACTGGTGTATTACTTTTATTACTTTAGATTTGATATTAATTGTGGATTTTAAATTCATTTTATTAGATAAGTTTTACAATGGATTTAGGTCGGATTAGGTAACTGCAACCCCAGTAACCCCACCACCTTCTTTTTTTACTCTTTCTTCCCATAAATTTTATAATTAGGGTTTAGATTTTTACACCTACGTAAGGCCGCGGCTACACGAGCGATTTCTTGCTTGCGATGGTGATGCGATTTTTTTGAAATTGTCGCGTCGCCAGCGCGCGGCGAAAATCGCATGTGTAGCCACCCTCTGACGAAGTCCGTGATTTTGTCACAAAAAATTCAACTCATTGAATTTCTCGCGATTTTTTTCTGCGATTTTTTCATCTGTCGCATCACCTGTGGGAGGGTGGCTACACATGCCATTTTCTCCGCGCGCTGGTGACGCGACAATTTTCAAAAAAATTGCATCACCATCGCAAGCAAAAAATTGCTCGTGTAGCCGCGGCTTAAGTACCATGCGTTATGTTTCCGCCCTACGTGCGCTATTCAGTTAGGTTTTAGCATCAAGATGTGTTAACACTGACCAGAATACAGTCAAGTCAAAGTACTTTACGAAAAGGCACTGACCGGTCTACCGTGAAATTTCCCGCCTAATGACCCTATTAGAGTTAGCAGCCTTTTATCATTGCTACTTTCGGAAAGTCCCAGTAGTTTCAGATGGTCTCTACTTTCAAGTTGCTTTCGGAAGGTGCATGGAAGTGTTGCTTCACAAAAACATTTTCAGATGTGATAACATGTGGAAAGTTTTTCGTTTTACAGGTTTTCGTAAGCTGCTCTTTTCAATAAAAATTCGAGGAGATCATTTTTAACTGGTCTGTTTTCTTTTCAGCCTACATTATTGATCAAAGCTTGTTGGCACAAAGAGAAATGAGATTAGTTACAGTATACCCTGTAAACCCTGGTATAGCTCCTTCAACGCCTCCTTAACTAACGATTCCCTCACGGTAATTTCCCGCTAATTTGAAATCAATGACAGTTGTTAAATTAACTGCCCCGATATAAACTAATTTGGTTCCAAACACCATAGTTTTACTCTGTAAAGCCTTACTCTAGTTATTTATTTATTTCAAAAGTACAGTGCCGATTGTAAACTGAAATGGCGGTTTTCGTACTACTTACGGTGTTCATTTTCAAACTTTCTACAGTGTTAGTTATCGTGGAAACAAATGGTAAAAAAAAGCTTTGCAGAAACTTCAGCCTGGGTTACGTGTTTTTAATAGTGTGTTCTCGCTAATTAGATTGGCGCAAACACGCATACAAGGCTGTTTTGTCTTTTTGCTGAGCGGGAGCAAGTTCTGACTAACAATCGTTCCGCTCCGCACCCCCCCCCCCCCCCACCTCCATCCAGAATTGGTAAAAAATAAATGAACAATACTGAAATAAGACGAATTTCCAACGCAGAAAACTTTCTTTCTAAGACCCTGAAGAAGAAAGGCTGTGCCTTTTGAAATATTGGTTAAATATACAATCAGTTTCCCTACCGTTGAATCAGCAGTGCTTTTTTATCGTATTTGGTTCTTTATTTTTTGCTGATTAGATCCTTTACTTCAGGATCCGGTACTTCTATTTTGTTACGGTGGTCCATGCAAAGTTAATTGTTTCTAAGGCCACATGCGAAGATGGATTGTAATGGGATGGTTGTTGCATATTTTGCAAGAAAGCTCTAAAACTTATTTACCAGAATCTTACTTTGTAGAAATCAAATTCGAAGAAGTACAGTACTTTTGCAGTTTACACATTATTACGGTTTCTATTCTAAATGGTTCCAGGAAGTCTACTCCCTAAACGACTCCAAACTAACAATTTTCAGTTACGCCTGAAAGGGACGGCAAGTATCCTGGTATGTTTATATGGCAGTCGCTCCCACTCCCCCTGGGGCTAACACCATGGAGGTGAATTGAGACACAGAGAGAATGTGAAAATATTTCCTTTACATCAAATCACCAATTGTTTCACTCTCTCAGTTTAGGTAATTGAGTGATCGCGTTGGATCACAGTCAAAACTCAGAGTAAGAACCAGACAGTATCTTTGTAAATCGTGTTAGTGACAACTAAATTAGCCATTAACCACACCGTGGTAGAGGTGATTCTAGTTCTACCGCGGTAAATTCTACCGTGGTGTTCGAATTCTTTGTTGTTTTGTTTTCCTTAACGCGGTAAAGAGGATGTGTACTGTATGTAATAAACCTTGCTAATCACCGGATTTGGCGGATCGAAGTCGAAAAACGTAACTTCGCTTACGGGGACACAAAACATGACGCCATAGTCCCCCTCCCCCCCCCCCCCCCCACAAAAAAGAGTTTTAATCCTTGAAAAGCTTACAAATAGCTACAGAAAAGTGAAAAATTAGTCAAACTTGAACAATACTGAACTTTTACACGAATTGATTTGCAACACAAAATTTGGCTTTATCAGGCGACAGAAATCCATTCGCTTCTTATCTGGCTATTCTTGGAAAGACAGGAAATGAAATTTATTTATGCAAATTACAACCTCAGACACAAACAGCATCTTTGCTTAGTAAATCATACTGATGGATTTGCAACACAGTGTTGTCTTTGCACTATAGCAGGTTTTAAATGTTTAAATAATTAAGCTAAACTCAAAAGGAAATAGTTAAATACAATGTCTGACGCACTAAATTGGTATTTCGTGGCTTGAAATGAAATGAACACCAACCAAAGTCACGCTATGGTGATCACGCTATTTTAACTAGCGAAGGGTTTCTGTCATATTGGAATTGGTCTGAATTCAAGTAAAACATACAAGGCAAGAAAAGCTATTACAAAGCAACACACGAGTGCAGAATTGGCTAAACTTAAACAAAAGTGAAACGAATAAGTGTCAAAATGGATAACTCGGCTTTTGTGACGCGTTACAAATAAACAAAACAATTAATAGGAGAACACGAATTACATTCCGAAAGCATGTCTATTTATTACATAGTTTTAACCGATATGACTTACTATTAAAACGTTATCGTCTGTCAGTAGTCTTATATAGAATAAAAAAGTAATATTGCGTGATATAATATACTCTCTAATCTCGGATAACAGTTGGAACGTAGTCAAGAATGCCGGGACTTTTCCCTCTTCACAAGAGTCATAAACAATTTTTACATGTAATTAAAATTCTCTCTACAAATGTTAATATATTTCTTACGCGGTAACCACTAACCTGTAACCACTGGTATGAAGGGTACGATGTGAGTATGGGAATTTTCCGGCTCGATGAAAACTGCATTGGATGTTAGCCTCTGTATTCAAATTCCCCCAAACTTTTTCTCCAAAATACTCCCCACCTCGACGTACTTGCTCGTCAAGGAAGCACAAATAAAAAACGGAGTACTAGTTCAGTGTAGCTATGATATGACTGATCGTGCAAACTAAATCAACCAAAATCACCTAATCACCTATGTACACTCCAAGTAGTGGTCCACAAAAATTATCATATAGTGACGCTTGATACCAAAGACGCAAAAATATTTTAAAAGAAGATTGAAAACTTACAAACAGATAAATACTGTTACATAAAACTCAATCGAACAATATATCGTGACCGGCAAGTTCTCACGGAAACTTGTATGCTAAAATCTGACAGAATATATCTAATCATCGACACGTTTTTGTTATTTAAACAGCTATTAGTGCATTATTCATCAGGTTGGTACGTACCAGTGCTTGTTTAAACGACGATGAATTTCTCTGTAGCAAACTCAAGATGAATTCAGTCTGCAGTGTTAGTTAATAGCCAGAAGAGCAAGAGCTTCAAAATCACACGCCTGGCCCTGCTTTGCTAGAAGACTGAAATGTACACCACCTACAAGGCGGAAATGATTGCGCAACGGCGGGTGTCTGGTCACGAGTTTGATCCCGCGCGAAGATTTTGCGAGTAGTCAAGAGTAGGCGCAGGCCTTGGCCCGATTACCAGGAGAGATGCACCCGAGTGAGCGGCGGAAATCGATCCTAGTTAGCGCAGGCCCCAAACCATTCTTCGAATTCGACCCGTACCGTCCGTGTACCAAATTAAATCGGGTCCTCAAGGTATCATGGAAAGCGCAGTATTGAAGCTGCTCGCTCTATACTTACTATAGAAACACGTTTTGGATGATATTTTGCACACACATACAAGATTTTAGAAAAGAGCTTTGTTTATAGAAAGTCTTTAGTCCTTTACCACCATTATATCGGAAGTTTAAGCCCTGTCTTCAAAAAGAATCTTTTCAGGTCACATAACCTCCTAAGATGGAAAAAAATGGGTGTTCATTGTGAACACAATAACTCACTAATGCAGGATTGGATAAATATGAAATCAAATTAATCTTTAGAGTGTAAACCTCGAAAATTAGTCAGCTTTGCTCCTTAAGCTTTTATTATTTATTTTCAAATTTATTTTTCCGGGAAGCAGGGCAAAAGGGAAAAAATGATCCCACTTAAATACTGAGACGTATTTCAAAATCGTGAACATTTTTTAGGTTCATCAACTAAAAAGTCAAGTTTGTAAGTTCGTTAATTACTCTTGCTGACCCCGATATAACGAAGTGCCAAAGGTCTGGGAAAATGTATTTGTTAGAACGGTGTCTCGTTATAAATTAAACCGCTTTGTAACGAAAACGACCAAAATTTTAGTTTTACATCGGGGTTTGGCTAATAATCATTTTCCCTTAAAATTTAACAGCTATGTCGCACAACTCAGAATTCAGGTTTAATCGTGCAATAAATATCAAAGTTTAGGGACCGTGCAATAATTACTTGGAGGCGGGGGTTGGGAAACCAGAGGGGGGGCATAGGGGAAAATCACAACTAGAGAGAGGGGGGATTGGATGAAAAATTTAACACATACAGGGGGAGAATTACTTTTTCACTCTTTTTCACAAACTGGAAAAGTGGCAGAAGAGCTATTAGAGTTCAAACATTTATACTTTCTTACACTGGAATTAAACTGGGAAAAATATCAACTCCAGGTGCCTTGATCTCTGAACTGGCTGATTATTTAATTTTTTCCTGTCTGTCAAGCAGTAGGAGAGGAATGCCTTTCTTATATATTAAAAGAGTACTACTTTATTGGCACCAGGAAAGCTGTTAAAGTTAGTTTGGATTTTGGTTACGTTTGAGGGAAAATACCACCGAGCGTCTAGATTTCGAAATTTTCTGGGGGAGCATGCCCCCAGACCCCCGGCGTAAAAGCTCGCGCCTTCGGCACTTTCGCAATTGCCTCGGTCATCAGAAAAGTCTGGCTTTGCAAGAGTTCTGTTCCCAGTACAATGTGGACGAGACTGCGTGTTAAAGTTATGTAAAGCACCTTGAGTTCTTGGATGCAAAGGCGAAAAAAAGAGTAAGAAAAAGGAACGCTCTTCCGTCTAATATTTCTTGGAAAATGAAACAGATATGGAAGCGCTTACGAACAACCAACTGAAAATGTAATTGAAACAACGTGGTCTCAAGATAAGCGGAAGTAAGGCTGATTTAACTAAACAATTTCTCAGCCACGCACGTGAAAATGCTGCCAGTTATATTTTGGAAGATGAAGAATTATATAACTCGTGTGAAGACGACACAACTTCAGAATCAGAGTCAAGTGATTCCGATGGAGAGAACTCATGGAAAGAACTCACAGGTTGAAGTACTTTTTGTGCCTGAGGAAGACATCCAACACGTAAATTAGGTATGAGGGAACCAATGTGGGGAGGAAGCAGGGGATGGGGGGTGGGGGGGGGGTTGACCTTAATATTATCAGTAGACGAGGGGAAGTTAAAGTTAATTTTCGCTTAGTGAGATTTCTGAATTGCACTGAGAGTTCATCCCTGAATTGCTGTGCACAGCATTACAGAAACAATTCAGAGTTAAGTGATAAGGTACATTAAGACACACTGAAATTACGTTGTGTGCAATGTTGTGTACAATGTTACACTAATTGCACGGACTGTTGCATCTGTTACGTGCAATGTTTCATCTGGTACGTGCAATGTTACGTCTGGTACGTGCAATGTTTCATCTGGTACGTGCAATGTTTCATCTGGTGCGTGCAATGTTGCATCTGTTACGTGCAATGTTACACACGTTCCGTGCAGTGCTGCACCTGTTGAACACAATGTTTCACCTGTTGTGTGCAATGCAGCACCGTTGTGTGCAATGTTGCACTTGTTCCGTACAATGTAGCACCGTTGTGTGCAATGTTGCACTGTTGCGTGCAATGTTGCACTTTTTCCGTGCAATGTTGCACCGTTGTGTGCAATGTTGCACCGTTGTGTATAATGTTGCACCTGTTCCGTGCAATGTTGCACTTGTACTTGTTACGTGCAATGTTGCACCGTTGTGTGCAATGTTTCACCTGTTCCGTGCAATGTTACACGCAACGTTGCTCCTGTTGTGTGTAATATTGCACCGTTGTGTGCAATATTCCACGTTTTGCTCGCGGCGCTGCACCTCGTCTGTTTCTGAAAAAAAGTGTATTACTTCGGTAGCGTCTGATCAAAGCTAACGGTTATGATCGTTATTTAATAGTTATTGTTGTTTTCGTCTTTTAGACAAATCTGCTGGAAGTGCCACCGACGATGACGAAGAAGAAGAAGACCCGGATGTTAAAGAAGCTGTAAACGAACTCGTGCCAGATCTCGTAACCGAGGACGAAGAAGCTCATTTGAATCTGTCTCTGGAGGAGGAATCTTCTATTATCGCTGAATATCGAACACTTATTTTATCAGCTGGTTACAACGCCAGCTCTACTGATGGAAAACCCTGAAAACAGCATATAAACTGAAGTTTAAACAGTCTTTCGTAATGCATCAGTCAATTCCAGCTGCGCCCATCCCCCCACCGGGCAACTGCGGGGCATTTGCGCACCCTGTCAGCTCCGGGGGGGCATTAGCAAATTTGGCACGGCCCGGGGGTCGGGCATTTGCCTACCCTGGGGCAACCCCCGGGAATTTGACACACTCGTGGTTTCCGACTCGAAATCCAAACATGGAGGATTTTATCGCAAAGGACCAGCAATTCGTCGCAGATTGGATCGACCGGTCATGGACTGGACAAACTAGTGGAGGTTTTCTCGATTTTATTCATTTCTTCATTGCTTATCAAGGCACAACTTAAGCTATCACTATATATAGCGAGATTGGGAACGATCAACGTGAATCGACGTACGCATGCTTCTATGTTCAAGGATTTAAATAAAATTTAGTCGCGATGAATCTTAAACTATAATGATCGATTATTAAATTCTTAAAACGTGTATAGGGATCGACGTTTTATACTTCTGCATATTATTCACAACAGATGCCTTTTATAATGTCAAGATTTTTGTTTACTAGCGAACTGTTTTCAAACATTTAAGTAACAGTCAACTATCATGTAGTGTTGTCTGTGAAGTATTAAAATACCGTGTTTGGCGTTATTGAGTTTATTAACATCGGATAGTGCCATTACAAACAATAGAAGTCGGAGAGGCAGGCCTACAGAAACAAAAAAATCACACATTTAATGCTGAAAGTGGCATTATTGTGCAATGAATGAAAACTGCTGCAGTGTTGATTGGGGACGTACGATCCCGGGGGCGGGGCATTTGCCCTCTTTCTTCGTCCCCACCGCGGGGCATTTGGTAGCTTAAGTGTCCCCACCCCCAGGGAATTTGCCATCGAAGAGAAAAAAATGCTAATGCCCGGGGGTTAGCCCGGGGGGGGGCATGGGCGCAGCTGGAATTGACTAATGCATAAGCGGTATTGTCGCAGCACCGATTTCCCCAAAAATACCCAGCATCGTATTCAGTTGAGTATCGAACTGAAACACAGACATCGGCCCGTCATCAGATCCAGGGAAGTTTCCTAACCGACGACTGTGACAAAACCAAAACTAAAGAATCACATCTCAGCAATCAGAGAAAACGCAACTGATGGAACAAAGCAATCAAAACTCGAAGCAAAAACAACCAAGCGGTGCCAAGGTGTCACTCGTATCCAAGCTCCTCTCGCCCCGAAATCAAATAGATACTCAAATCTTCTAAATAGCGACTGAGTAGGAGTATGAATCAAATCGGCTCCATATTTTTAGTACCCTGAGAAAACCGTTTTTGAAGGAAATTTTCTCAGTGAAGTAATGCAGCTCTCAACTCAGTTTATTTATTGTTCATTGTAAGCTATCAAGGATCTAAGTATTTTAAAGACTGAACTATTTTAATTCTTGAGATATTAAAAGATATCTTCAACTCGATATCTCTGTCCTCTGCATATAACTTTTTTCATTTCCTATTTTAAACAGTCTGTCTATAGCCATAACAATTAAAAAACTTTTACAGATGCACTGCAAATATTGTCATCGTAACTACTGTAAGGAGGAAGCGTAATATTTCAAGCTTTGTGGTTTCTCGTTAGGCTTCTCACCACTTTTAATTTTGTATTTCGTTAAAATTTGTGACTTGAATTTGTGTGGTGTGGTGAATAAACTTGAAACTCAAAAATTGTTTTCTGGCCAATCAGCGAAGAGGAACAGTCGGGCGACTCTCATGTCTTCTTACACGAGGTTGTTTTCCTCATCAATCGCCGTAGTAGCGTGGCCCGTTCAACAGGAACATTTTTTAGGAGAGTTTCAGAAAAAAAAAAATAAATAAACGAAGTCGAGGAGATCGCAAACTATAACGTGGCCGCAAGAAAACAAACACTCACAGGGAATTTTTCACGGCGGACTTATCGAAGGTATCGCAAATTTTTAGAGCTAGCGACTTCCCCTTTCTCCAATGTAACGTGACATGTCACGTACTAGAGAGAACTAGTTCTCTCTAGTACGTGACATGACGTCGCATCGACCGTTAAGCAGAAAATCGCCTAGATCGGCCTCCAGAAGCTCGGAAAAGCAGTAAAAACACAGCAAACACGCAGCAAGTAATGTTTTTCAAACTGTATTTCCATTTTAATGCATTTTCAGCGGAAAACCGCCGATTATTTTCGATCGAATTTCAGCTCCATACAAACACTCATATTACGCTTTTGTTAACTGTGCTTCCCACGCTCGATCGACATAGTTGCGTGGCCCGTGCATCGGAGATTCCCGTGGAAAGTTTCAGACGTAGTTCAACGAACAAGGAGAAATAATTAGCAACATCGTTTACTCGAGTAGCTATTAGCCTCATGCAACACTTGAGAAAGGGGAAGTCGTTAGCTCTAAAAATTTACGGTACCTTCGATAAGTCCTTCGTGAAAAATCCCCCTGAGTGTTTGGTTTCTTCCGGCCACGTTATAGTTTGCGATTTCTTCGGCTTCGTTTATTTATTTAGTATTAATTTGTCTCTTTTTTCTGAAGCTCTCCTCAAAAATGTTCCCGTTGAACCATAGGAAGCCCAAGCATAATATCTGAATATCATTAAAAATGGCGTTTCAAAATATGACTTTGTATGGGATTTCGAACCGAACATTTTGAGCAATACATAACAACGAACTAACTGAATTAAGTTCATGAAACATTACATGGTGTTGTTTGCTATCCTTACAAAGCATTTTGAGCAATTTTAGGTCCATTTACCTAACTGTGTTAGTACGTGTATAATACATTGACAAGGAAGGAGTCGTTTGGCCCGATTTAGCCACTATCACCGCTCGACACGTTTCGGAATTCGCTCGAATTTACCCACAAATGTAGTTCAGGCTCCCATTCTAACTTAGCGACTTGACAAAAGGAAGACATACTAGTGATTTTCTCAAAACCAATTGCACATACCTCGTGTCCCAAAAGAATTATCCACTGCACAAAATCATAATAGCATCTCAAAATAGGCCGCCATGGATCCGTGAGGATCCCGATAGTCCCATTTGACCGCGGTCGGCACTGGACACCAGTCAAATTATGCCCTTATGGAGAGGGCCACGCTCGTTTTGGTCGTGTTACAATTGTAGTAACTATGACCTGGTGTGACACAAATTGTCGCTCCAACGGAGTCTGGTTCGCGCGAGAAAGGTGGGGACTCCGTGACCTAATGGAAAGAATTAAGTTATCGAAAGAAATTAAAACGGTCTTGGCCGTTAGAAAATGAAAACGAGTCAAGAAAAAAAGAAAGTGAACCGTGTTTCTCCTTCCTCCTATGTTTCGATTTATGCGTGGTAAATTGAACATATTTGCGTTCGTGTTACAAAACGGTTGTAATACAGGTCAGTCTACTGCGTAAACTTCAAATACGTACTCTGTGTGAATTGAATGTGTTCAATTTTTCTGGAATCGTCGATAGGTTTTATATATCAGATATATTTTTTCGAACCGGAGTCGGCAAATTCAGTTAAATTCATATCCTCACGCGCGTGAAAATGTTTTATTTTAAAATTGTTATTGTATATACTACATTTATTTCTATATTTGCATGACGCCGGTCAGGTAACCTACTTATTAAAAAGAACAAGAAAATATACACCCTGAAAATGGATATAAATTCAGAAATGGGAATGATTTATTTTTGTTATCCGTTTGTAACACGCAGCGATATTCTCACGCGAACCAGACTGCGTCGGAGCAACAATCTTGTGTCCGCACCGGGTCATAGTTACTACAATTGTAACACGACCAAAACGAGCGTGGCCCTCCCCATAAGGGCATAATTTGACTGGTGTCCAGTGCCGACCGCGGTCAAGTGGGACTATCGGGATCCTCACGGATCCATGGCGGCCTATTTTGAGATGCTATTATGATTTTGTGCAGTGGATAATTCTTTTGGGACACGAGGTATGTGCAATTGGTTTTGAGAAAATCACTTGTATGTCTTCCTTTTGTCAAGTCGCTAAGTTAGAATGGGAGCCTGAACTATATTTATGGATAAATTCGAGCGAATTCCGAAACGTGTCGAGCGATGATAGTGGCTAAATCGGGCCAAATGACTCCTTCCTTGTCAATGTATTATACATGTATTATACAGTAAAGTAAATGGACCTAAAATTGCTCAAAATGCGTTGTAAGGATACCAAACAACACTATGTAATGTTTCATGAACTTTATTCAGTTAGTTTGCTTTTATGTATTGCTTATTGCTTTGGTTCGAAATCCCATACAAAGTCTTATATTTTGAAACGCCATTTTTAATAATATTCAAATATTATGCTTGGGTTTCCTGTGGTTGAACGGGCCACGCTACTACGGCGATTGATGAGGAAAACAACCTCGTGTAAGAAGACACGAGAGTCGCCCGGCTGTTCCTCTTCACTGATTGGCCAGAAAAAAATTTTTCTGGCCAATCAGAAGGCGGGATTTCAAACGCTTCTGGAACTCGTTCGGTAAGAGTAAGTGCCCAGGGGCTCTTCCGCTCTTGTTGCAAACTTTCGCCCATGAAAATCCCGTCGTCCCGACTAGCTGCCCCTGGGTCTCCGAGGATGAGGTTATACAGGAAGGGTCCGCCCGAAACTGGGAACCTCTTTCTACGCTTACAGCACAGGGAGTCTACAATAGTTGAGAAAAGGAATAATGAATAAAATTACAATGATCAACTTGCGTGCGTTGTTAGTTTCCGGTGGTTTTCTTTTGTGTTCAGCAACAAGCTGACAGATGCTAGCGTTAGTACTGTATTCGTGAGCTGAGCTGTTTTGTGCGCGAGCGGATCCGAAATATGCTAATTTTTTATATAATGATACTACAAGGGGAGCAGCTTTTTCACGAAACAGTTTGAACACACTTAGCGAAATCGCCCATGATAATCCCCGCCGATGTTGTCTTCAGTCTCTAAGGCATAAAAAGATGAAATATTTGTTCCAGGTATATGGAGGGATTACCATTTCAAAACAATGGTATATGAAAGAGTGAGAGTTTAAACATTGGGGGCGGGACCTCACGTACGAAACCCTTATGAGAATCTCCGCCTCTCTCCTGGGTATTAAACAGATGAAACGAAAGTAGATATCGGTAAAATAGACACGGTAGAATAGACACATGCTTCGCCTAGCTTCAGCACAATAAGCAAATACTCTTGTAGTATTAATATAATTTATTACACCCATTTTGAAATCACTGGTGATCATTGTAATGTGATTGGCTCTCAATAGTAAGATTTATTCACGAATTGTACTATTTTTTGCTCTAAATCGCATCTTTTTTTAGCCAATCAAAATGAAAATGAAATAATACTAACCAATCAAATTTCATGGCTTACCTGCACTAGCCAATCAGATTGCAGAAAAATATAGGGCAAAAAAGCAGTCATTTCCGTTTACGCACGAGTGAGTTTTGAGACATGACATTGTCATTTGCAGTGATAAAAAAAACTGTGTGATTTCAAAATGGGTGTAATAAAGTGGTAATTGAACTTCGTGTCGTGCAATTTTGGTCTGAAATCATACTTGCGATTCCAAATCGAAAATGAGCGTATGATTTCGGACCAAATTGCACTCCACTCAGTTCAATTACCATTATTAATCAGCTCTGTTAGCGTTCAACACCACTACATGGAGTCAAAAGTCACACTGGTCACTTATGTCGTCATTTTTGCTCAAGACTAGAGAAGAGGCTTTCGGCTGCTAACTCATATCAGGGTTTCGGCTGTCTCAGTCCCGATCTGAATGCATTAAACATTCTCGCGTTAGGCTAATACTTTTACTTCAGTGTGAGAAGATATTGTGAAAGAACTTTCTCTGGGGAAAAATGACTTCTCGCTACATCAGTACTTTCACATTCTTTTTAAGTTTAATTCGAGTTCAACTTCTCAGTTCTACGTTTCAGTGCCTTCTGAATAATCCAAATCATAACTGGACTTTTATAATGACTTGGCTAGACACATAATTAATCATATAAGTTGCCAATCACGAAAGAGTAAATGTTATGCGCGCTTGCGCACAAGAACAAGGTGAACAAGACTTGGGATTTAGGTGTGGCTAGAGAAAGATTTGTTTCTTAAAATTGCCGCTAGGGAAAAACTCATATCCGACCAAAATAAATGTCCAGAGATGATAAGGATTTTACAATGTTGATAATTCTTAAGTAAAATTACCGTTAAGTAAAGGTACTGCTGAGAGAAACGCTAAATAACAAAACTAAAATGATTAAAAATTATAAGTACTAAATAAGGTTAGCAAAATAAGCCTTAATTATCAAAAGTCTCTAGCTCCTCCTCAGCATGGCAGGTATTTTACACCTACATGTAGTTTGTTTATAAAGTCGGAGCTGGGCAACAAGTAAACAACTTAGTACATAGATCAAAAACCCTTAGTGTAAAAACGCTTAGTGTAGAATCACACAGATAGCCCATTATTGCAAACCACAACAATATCAAATGTAAACGAAACAAACTTTTCGCGTTATTTGCGTATTTTACTTCTTTAATAATATTAACAACACGGAAAAACAGATATCTCTGATGCAAACGCAGGCAATCATTGTCTACGAAATTTAAAGCTTCTTTGAAAATCTTTTTGTAATTACGACCGGGACTTGGAGCATACAAGTGAGTTATATTTCATGTCCACGTTGATTTCTACTTGTGTAAAATAATCCCAAGGACAGGCATAATGCGCCGCCTCTTGATGCACTACTAAAAGATTTGACAGTTTTCTTGAGTACCTTGGTTTGATTGTCAATTCTCAGCGATGTGCTTGTTTACTGCTGTCAAGGTGATATACAGTGTCTTGACATTTGGATGCTCTTCGCCGAAAATCTTTTTCATAATCATCAGTGCCTTTTCACAAAGTTTTTTGGCTTGATTGTATTCTCCAATCCTGTAGTACACTCCTCCCAAGTTGTTATAGCTTGCTGCGACGGCTGAATGCTCTTCGCCGAAAATCTTTTTCTCAATCATCAGTGCCTTTTCATAAAGTTCTTTGGCTCGACTGTATTGTCCAATGTTTCCGTACACTACGGCCAAGTTGTTATAGCTCATTGCGACGTCTGAATGCTCTTCGCCGAAAATCTTTTTCATAATCATCAGTGCCTTTTCATAAAGTTCTTTGGCTTGATTGTATTCTCCAATGCATTGGTATACGCTTGCCAAGTTGTTATAGCTTGTTGCGACGGATGAATGCTCTTCGCCGAAAATCTTTTTCCGAATCATCAGTCCCTTTTCGTGAAGTTCTTTGGCTTGATTGTATTCTCCAATGCATTGGTATACGCTTGCCAAGTTGTTATAGCTTGTTGCGACGGATGAATGCTCTTCGCCGAAAATCTTTTTCCGAATTATCAGTCCCTTTTCGTGAAGTTCTTTGGCTTGATTGTATTCTCCAATGCATCTGTACACGGTTGCCAAGTTGTTATAGCTTGTTGCGACGTCTGAATGCTCTTCGCCGAAAATCTTTTTCCGAATCATCAGTGCCTTTTCACAAAGTTCTTTGGCTTGATTGTATTCTCCAAGAACTCTGTACACCCCTGCCAAGTTGTTATAGCTTGTTGCGACGTCTGAATGCTCTTCGCAGAAAATCTTTTTCCGAATCATCAGTGCCTTTTCATAAAGTTCTTTGGCTTGATTGTATTCTCCAATGCATTCGTACACTCCTGCCAAGTTGTTATAGCTTGTTGCGACGTCTGAATGCTCTTCGCCAAAAATCTTTTTCCAAATCATCAGTGCCTTTTCATAAAGTTCTTTGGCTCGATTGTATTCTCCAATGCATTGGTACACTCCTGCCAAGTTGTTATAGCTTGTTGCGACGGATGAATGCTCTTCACCGAAAATCTTTTTCCAAATCATCAGTGCCTTTTCATTAAGTTCTTTGGCTTGATTGTATTCTCCAATCCTGTAGTACCCTTCTGCCAAGTTGTTATAGCTTGTTGCGACGTCTGAATGCTCTTCGCCGAAAATCTTTTTCTGAATCATCAGTGCCTTTTCGTGAAGTTCTTTGGCTTGATTGTATTCTCCAATGCATTGGTACACTAATGCCAAGTTGTTATAGCTTACTGCGACGGATGAATGCTCTTCGCCGAAAATCTTTTTCCGAATCATCAGTGCCTTTTCGTGAAGTTCTTTGGCTTGATTGTATTCTCCAATGCATTCGTACACGCTTGCCAAGTTGTTATAGCTTGTCGCGACGTCTGAATGCTCTTCGCCGAAAATCTTTTTCCGAATCATCAGTGCCTTTTCGTGAAGTTCTTTGGCTTGATTGTATTCTCCAATGCATTGGTACACTCCTGCCAAGTTGTTATAGCTTACTGCGACGGATGAATGCTCTTCGCCGAAAATCTTTTTCCGAATCATCAGTGCCTTTTCGTGAAGTTCTTTGGCTTGATTGTATTCTCCAATGCATTCGTACACGCTTGCCAAGTTGTTATAGCTTGTCGCGACGTCTGAATGCTCTTCGCCGAAAATCTTTTTCCGAATCATCAGTGCCTTTTCATGAAATTCTTTGGCTTGATTGTTTTTACCTGTGTTGTTATAAACTACTCCGCTCGTATTGAAAATCGTTGCTTTCAGTGAGGCTCCCTCCTCAGTATCGCTTATGTTCTCTAGTAAGCTGCACGCTAAATCGACAAGGTATTTCGCAGACGAAAAGTCAGACAGACTTACACAAGCATCAGCGAGACAGCCTAGCCAATAAACAACTTCACCAACAGTTATGAAGGGCGTCAATTGCTTTAACAAAGTGCTATCAAGCGGAGTAAAATCAGGCGTCATGTACTCAAGTAGCGATTTACAGTGAGATGTCAGTTTGTCTAACAGTGCATAATTCTCATTCGCTGATGAAAGTAGGGAATTAAAAATCCTGACTGCTTCTGCCATGATCTGGTATCTTTGCGATGGTTCAAGCTTACGAATCACAACTTGTCTGAGCACGGCATATACAATGTTATGCAATCCTAAATATTGGCGCTCCACCTCTTCGTCAGCTGAGACAAGAATTAACGAAGACCTTAAAATCTTTGCCTTGATTAACTCCTCCGGCTGGTCCGTTATTCGAGCTCTCACAAACTTGACAACGGCTTCAAGCGGGATAATTTCGGAAGAACAGAGCGCCAAGAAAGAAAATGTCTCACGAAGCACTTCATCAGTTTCAGCAGCTCTCTGCACAGCCATTGTTATGGCGGTCGTGGTTGTTTTGGCATAGGCTGAGCTTTCGGCCGCAAGGAGACTTTCAGTCGCTTCTCGATGGCTACGTGTTAAGCCTGCCAGGTAATTTGTCCAACTGTAGTTTGGAGATCCATTTTTCACAACTGTTTGAACATAGTAAGCAGCAGCTGCTAAGGCAAGTGGCTGATAATCGAGAACCTTTGCAACTTTTTCTGTTTTTTCTCGGTCAGAAATTTGGGACACTTTTTCTAACACCTCTACTGCGTCATCCGACTTCATTCCTTTACTGAATGATTCATGGTAAGTTTGAGGGGCATTGTGGGGAATTGAACTGCTATCTTGAGTAGTAATCAACACTTGACCATGGCCCCATTCCTCACTGCCAGTCTGAGGCAAAAAGTCGCCGACTAATTTCAGATCAACCACGTTGTCTGCTATAATCATCCACTTAGAGAATTTTCTGACCTTCGTCAAAATCAGTCGTTGAAGCTGTTTAATTGCTTCACTAGGTTTTTCTCTCTTCGAAGTTTCTAAGCCAGTCAAGGTATATTCTGTGATTCCTAGATGTCTAGCGAGCGTGATGTAAGAGTCAGCAAGTGTCTCAATGCTTTCTGCATTTAGCGTCACAACAAACTTCATATCTTCAGCACTATCTGATCGTTTTGAAAAGAACTCCTGTCCTAGTTCACGAGCAAGTTGACTTTTTCCACATCCAGGGTTTCCTGACAGATAGATCGTGCTAACTGCTCCACTGGCGCCATTGTGAAGTTCCTGCATTTTGTTTGTGATTCTATCAGTGTCACTGACACGTCTGATGACTTCGTGTGGCGGTTTCAATGTCAGAAAGCAAAATGGCTCAAGCTTGGAACTTAATTCTTGTGTGAGAGTCTTGTTTTCTTCTTTTGTCTTGTCCAATTCAGTTTTAAGATCATGCACTTGCTTTTTAAAGTTTTCAAGTTCCTCCGTTGGAAAACTCGTCTGGTTCTTTATGTCTTCGATCTCATTAGTAGGAAGACCCAAAGATGTAAAGGCATTTAACACTCTTGTTGTATAATTTTGGAATTCGACATCAGTAAGTTTAGTGCCAGCTGCATGAGCAACATCGTTTCGAACTTGACGCAGATCATCGACAGCTGCGCGGACCCCTGGTGCAAGAGTAGAGCCAATGGCATTTGAGTAAAGGATCACTGAAAACAAACACGTGCAGTCCCACTCTTCCGTGTTTCCATTCCGTACCGTATTTAAACATTGAATCTTCATTGATTTCTTTTTAACTTTAGTTTCTTCGTCATAAAAGTCCTTGCCATTCTGCGCCGTATTCTGCCATTTTCCACCAGGCATTGCGTTGTACCGGAAATCCCATTCTTGTTTGAAGATCTTTCTTAATTCCACCGGGAAAATGTCAAGGGCAATTTTGCACAATCGAAAAAAGTTCAGTTCTTCCAGTGAGTACTCCATTATTGGCGAATCTGTGAGAGACGTTTAACGAATAATCAGAGAAAATTACCGAGAAGGGCTTCTATACATAAAATAAAATGACTGGTTTAATAGATAAATTTTCGATTAATAAATATAATTAATATAATAAATTGATTTTATCAGATAAGTCAGTTTTACAATGGATTATGGTCGGATTCCTTTCTTTTCAGGTTACTGTAATCCCTGTAACCCCCTTTTTTAATCCCCTTTTTAATTCTTTCTTCCCATAAATTTTATAATTGACAGAATTATTGTTTTAGATCTTTACACCTACAGAAGTGCCGAGCGTTATGTTCCCGCCCTACGTGCGCTATTTTAGGTTTTAGCATCAAGATGTGTAAACACTGACTAGAACACAATCAAGCCAAAGTACTTTACGAAAAGCACTTCTGTCTACCGTGAAATTCCCTTCCCCAAGTAATGACCCTTTTAGCTGTCGGAGTTAGCAGCCTTTTATCATTGCTACTTTCGGAGGGTTGCAGTAGTTTCAGATGGTCTCTACTTTCGGGTTGCTTTCGTAAGCTGCATGGGCGTGTAACTTCACAAAGACATTTTCAGATGTGATAACATATGCGGCAATTTTTTTTTCGTTTAAAGGTTTTTGCAACCTGCTGTTTTCAATAAAAATTTGAGGAGATCATTTTTAACTGGTCTGTTTTCTTTTCAGGCTACAATATTTATCAAAGCTCCGGTTGGCTCACAGAGAAATGAGATTAGTATTACAGTATACAAGGGCGTAGCCAGCCATTTTTTCCCTTTAAGCCCGGCCCAAGATGTAAACCGAAAACTGCATATATAAACTTCTGTTAGAGTTCAACCTATGAACAGGCTATACCAGTTTTACCGCCAACGATCAAAAATCTAATCCTTTGCACTGTAAAAAAGCACAGCTGATCTCTTTTATTTGGCATAGTGTTTGAATTTTAATAGAAAATTGTTAACAACAGTTATCATTAAGCGGGCTTTGTTGATGAAGAGTGTCGTGATCAGCAGGGTTTTCGATAACATTTTTAAGTACCAGATTCATAGGTGAAACAAGCGGACGTGTGCGCCGTAGGTGTGAACATTAGTGCCAAAGGCATGAACTTCTAGTGGGGTGCGGGGGAATGTACCTCAGAAAATTTTTGAAATTGGCTCTGCAACGCCATTTCCTGCGTTCCCTGGACCGGAAGTGGTTAACCGGGAAGGTCTGTTTTAAAAAGCATTCAAATGCTCACAAAAAAGTTTAAATGATGATTTCATTACAAATGACAGGAACGATCATTCCTTCCGGTTGGATGACTTACATAATTAAGCAAAACAAGGCTCAACTTTATCTTTGATAAAAAAATACAAAGTCATCCGATTTATTTACACTTCAGAATCAATTAATTATTTCGTGTGAAAGTATACGTCCGGCCTCTGGCATCAAACGAAACGCATGTGCCTGATGATCAGCATCCAGGAGCAAGATCATTAGCTGACTATTACTGACTATCTGTCAATAAAATGTAGCCCCTCTTGGCTTCTTTGCACAGGAATCTCTGATGACTTTCTCGGGGTCAACAGGCACTTTCTGTACACTTCCAGAAGAGCCACTCTGTCAGCATAGTAGATCGTATGCATTTTTTCACTTTTCTCACGCTTTTGAATCAGATCTCTCCTGTTGTAGTGTACACTGGCATGGTCAGGAGAATGAAGAGCACAGCGGCGATGCTCGGGTAAAGGTCTTCACTTGTGCAGTCTAGTGTGTCCTGTAGGTTCTTCTGCTTGCCTCCTCGTCAAGCGCCCAACTTGCTTGCTACTGTAAAATCTCGTTGTTGAAGACCACTCTATCAGTCTGAAGTCCGTCGTTGGAGTAAGCGTTTTATACTGTTGTGTACGAAAGATTCGCATTCTCTGCTAAAGGTGTACTTGGTTTTGTTGCCAAATGAAATTATTTGGTACTTTTGCAAACTAACTCAAAACAGTTACTTGCCGGTTTTCGTTTGGGACATTTCCTCTCTCTCTCTCTCTCTCTGAAAATTACGGATGCACTACTGTCAAAACAAAGGGGGAAAAAACGCCGATTGGATGCTGAGACTTGCGTAAGCAAAACTGTTTCAAGGTTTTAGACTTTTCTGTGTTTGGGGCACAATCTATTAGCACTTTTAACACATAGCGTTTTGAAAGTCATGGCATCAAACGTTAACGTAAACAATAGAAGAAACAATAACGCCTTTGGTTACTGAACAAAAATCACAGAAATTCCTGTTAGCCCGGGCTTAATGGCTAAAAGACTAGCTACGCCCCTGGTATACCCTGTAACCTTGGTATAGCTCCTTCAACGCCTCCTTAACGAACGATCCCTTTAGGGTGACTTCCCGCTAATTCGAAATCAATGACAGTTGTTAAATTAACTGTCCCGATATAAACTTATTTGGTTCCAAACACCATAGTTTTACTCTGTAAAGCCTTACTCTAGTTATTTATGTCTTTTAAAAGTACAGTGCCGATTGTAAACTGAAATGGCGGTTTTCGTACTACTTAGGGTGTTCATTTTCAAACGTTCTACAGTGTTAGTTATCGTGGAAACAAATGGTAAAAAAAGTTTTACAGAAACTTCAGCCTGGGTTACGTGTTTTTAATAGTGTGTTCTCGCTAATTAGATTGGCCCAAACACGCATACAAGGTTGTTTTGTCTGTTTGCTGAGGAACAAGTTCTGAATAACGGTCGTTCCGCTGTGAGAACCAGACAGTATCTTTGTAAATCGTGTTAGTGACAACTAAATTAGCCATTAACCACACCGTGGTAGAGGTGATTCTAGTTCTACCGCGGTAAATTCTACCGTGGTGTTTCGTCTTCTCAGTTGTTGTTTTGTTTTCCTAGGTGATAGCGGTTAAACTTGAACTAATGTAGTTAACTCGGTAAAAAGCATGTGTACTGTATGAAACAAACCTTGCTAATTACCGGATTTGGCGAATCGAAGTCGCGAAACGTAACTACGCTTATCGGGGACACAAAACGTGATGCCATCGCTTCTTATCTGGCTATTCCTGGAAAGACAGGAAATGAAATTTATTTATGCAAATTACAACCTCAGACACAAACAGCATCTTTGCTTAGTAAATCATACACAATGTTGTCTTTGCACTATAGCAGGTTTTAAATGTTTAAATAATTAAGCTAAACTCGAAAGGAAATACAATGTCTGACGCACTAAATTGGTATTTCGTGACTTATCCTCTGTGGCTTGAAATGAAATAAACACCAACCAAGTCACGCTATGGTGATCACGCTATTTTACATGTAACTAGCGAAGGGCTTCTGTCATACTGGAATTGGTCTGAATTCAAATAAAACATACAAGACAAGAAAAGCTATTACAGAGCAACACACGAGTGCAGAAGTGGCTAAACTTGAACAAAAGTAAAACGAATAAGTGTCAAAATGCATAACTCGGCTTTTGTGATGCGTTAGAAATAAACATAACAATTAACAAGAGAACACGAATTACATTCCGAAAGCATGTCTATTTGTTACTTAGTTTTAACCGATATCACTCACTATTAAAACGTTATCGTCTGTTAGGAGTCTTATATAGAATTGAAAAGCGATATCGCGTGATATAAAATACTCTTTAATCTCGGATAACAATTGGAACGTATTCAAGAATGTCGGGACTTTTCCCTTTTCACAAAAGTCATAAACAATTTTTAATTAAAATTCTGTCTACAAATGTTAATATATTTCTTACGAGGTCTATGATATATTCGACTATTATAATAATAAAACACAACTAATGATAGTTCAATGCCACTATTTTGCGGTTGATTAAGTTCTAAAATCGGTTAGGCCGGACTGTGTGGCAGTGCTTACCACTGGTAGGAAGATTACGATGTCATTTTGGGAATTTTCCGGCTCGATGAAAACTGCATTGGATGTTAGCCTCTGTATTCAAATTCCCCCAAACTTTTTCTCCAAAATACTCCCGACCTCGACGTACTTGCTCGTCAAGGAAGTACAAATAAAAAACGGAGTACCAGTTCAGTGTAGCTATGATATGACTGATCGTGCGAACTAAATCAACCAAAATCACCTAATCACCTATGTACACTCCAAGTAGTGGTCCACATAAATTATCATATAGTGATGCTTGATACCAAAGACACAAAAATATTTTAAAAGAAGGTTGAAAACTTACAAACAGATAAATACTGTTACATAAAACTCAATCGAACAATGTATCGTGACCGACAAGTTCTCACAGAAACTTGTATGCTAAAATCTCACAGATTATATCTAATCATCGGTACGTTTTTGTTATTTAACAGCTATTAATGCATTATTCATCAGGTTTGTACGTACCAGTGCTTGTTTAAACGACGATGAATTTCTCTGTAACAAATTCAAGATGAATTCAGTCTGCAGTGTTAGTTTATAGCCAGAAGAGCAAGAGCTTCAAAATCACACGCCTGGCCCTGCTCTGCTAGAAGACTGAAATGTACACCACCCACAAGGCGGAAATGATTGTGCAATCACGCATGTCTGGTCACGAGTTTGATCCCGGGCGAAGATTCTGCGAGTAGTCAAAAGTAGGCGCAGGCCTTGGCTCGATTACCAGGAGAGACGCACCCGAGTGAGCGGCGAAAATCGATCCTAGTTAGCGCAGGCCCCAAACGGGAAGACCTACTTTGGTTAAAGAGCACGGCGTAAACCATTCTTCGAATTCGACCCGTACCTTTCGTGTACCAAATTAAATCGGGTCCTCAAGGTATCATGGAAAACGCAGTATTGAAGCTGCTCGCTCTATACTTACTATAGAAACACGTTTTGGATGGTATTATGCACACACATGGCCTTTAGTTCTTTTACCACCATTTTATCGGAAGTTTAAGCCCTGTCTTCAAAAGAATCTTTTCAGGTCACATAACCTCCTAAGATGGAAAAAAATGGGTGTTCATTGTGAACACAATAACTCACTAATGCAAGATTGGATAACTATGAAATCAAATTAATCTGTCCATAAATATAGTCTTTAGGGTGTAAACCTCGTAAATTAGTCAGCTTTGCTCCTTAAGCTTTTATTATTTATTTTTAAATTTATTTTTTCGGGAGGCAGGGCAAAAGGGAAAATATGATCCCACTTAAATACTGAGACGTATTTCAAAACCGTGAACACTTTTTCGGTTCATCAACTAAAAAGTCAAGTTTGTAAGTTCGTTAATTAATCTTGCTGACCCCGATATAACGAAGTGCCAAGGATCTGGGAAAATGTATTCGTTATAACGGAGTCTCGTTATAAATGAAACCGCTTTGTAACGAAAACGACCGAAATTTTCGTTTTACATCGGGGTTTGGCTAATAATCATTTTCCCTTAAAATTTAACAGTTATGTCGCACAACTCAGAATTCAGGTTATATCGTGCAATAAATATCAAAGTTTAGGGACTGTGCAATAATTACCTGGAGGGGGGGTTGAAACCAGAGGGGGGCATAGGGGAAAATCACAACTAGAGAGAGAGGGGTTGGATGTAAAATTTAATACATACAGGGGGAGAATTACTTTTTTCACTCTTTTTCACAAACCGGAAAAGTGGTAGAAGAGCTATTAGAGTTCAAACATTTACACTTGCTTACACTGGAATTAAACTGGGAAAATATCAACTCCAGGTGCTTTGATCTCTGAACTGGCTGATTATTTAACATTTTCCTGTCTGTCATGCAGTAGGAGAGGAATGCCTCTGTTATATATTAAAACAGTTCTCTTTATTGGCACCAGGAGTGCTGTTAAAGTTAGTTTGGATTTTGGTTACGTTTGAGGGAAAATACCACCGAGCGTCTAGATTTCGATATTTTCTGGGGGAGCATGCCCCCAGACCCCCGCAAAAGCTCGCGCCTTCGACGCTTTCGCAATTGCCTCGGTCATCAGAAAAGTCTGACTTTGCAAGAGTTCTGTTCCCAATACAACGTGGACGAGACTGCGTGTTAAAGTCGTGTAGAGCACCTTGAGTTCTTGGATGCAAAGGTGAAAAAAAGAGTAAGAAAAAGGAACGCTCTTCCCTCTAATATTTCTTGGAAAATGAAACAGATATGGAAGCGCTTACGAACAACCAGCTGAAAATGTATTTGAAACAACGTGGTCTCAAGATAAGCGGAAGTAAGGCTGATTTAACTAAACGATTTCTCAGCCACGCACGTGCAAATGCTGCCAGGGATGTTCTGGAAGATGAAGAATTTTATAACTCGTGTGAAGACGACACAACTTCAGAATCAGAGTCAAGTGATTCCGATGGAGAGAACTCATACGTTGAAGTACTTTTTGTGCCTGAGGAAGACATCCAACACGTAAATTAGGTATGAGGGAGCCAATGCGGGGAGGAAGCAGGGGATGGGGGGGGGGGTTGACCTTAATATTATCAGTAGGTGAGTGGAGGTTAAAGTTAATTTTCGCTTAGTGACAGGGGGTGCGACTTAATTTTGACCCTTCTTTTACCCACTTCCCAACCCCGCCTCCAGGTAATTATTGCACAGTCCCTTAAACTATTAAGCAAAGTTCTTAATTCAGGGAGTGCCTGCATTTCTGCGGATCTGTTATGCATTAAACTTTGGTCGCACGATGAAATTTATCTGTTATATCAGGGCTGATTTAAGTTTGGGCGTCTGGCATCGGGGATTTCGTTATAGTGAGGATTCTGTTCCATGCATTTTGCTGTAACTTTGGCCGGGCTCAAAGGGAATGAAAATATCATTCGTTATATAGCGGAGGCTACATTATAAGGGGTGCGCTATACCGCGGTTCTACTGTAGTCGCTTCAATTCAAGAAATTCTTTATTTCCACATTTAGTGCGGAAATCAAGTGAAATATTCATCGACATTACATTTATTAAAGGATAAAAAAGTTACTTAATAAGAACAATCATTCCCCAACGCCTTTTTCATAAATGTTACATACTGTAAAAGGCAAACACTTGACTGAGCGGATCCCGTACTTTTTCCCGCCATTTTATTCCCCCTTCCCCCCCCCCCCCCCCCCCCCCACCCCCAGCACCACCACGCCAGACCCCGGCGGAAAAATCAAAACATAAACATTACCCAAGATCCTCTTGTGACTTTTGCTCTTTGATCCAAGATGGCGCTGTTTGAGTGTTGTTCTAAGCAGTTTGTGAAAGATACGGGACGATCAACCCTTCATTCCATTGTGGATTTAAACTCTTCTCCCCGCTGTAATATTCTTTGCGTTGTGGTGAAAAAGAGGAGCCGCTGGTTTTGGAAATCCGTCAAATACAAACCAACTCCGTTCACCTTGAACGAGATCTTGACGAAGGTGAGCTGTCATTTCGTATCCCTTTGAGATTAGCTAAAATTTACACTTGAAAAAATTGATCCAAAAACCCATAGTACCACACAAAGGAAAGCACAAGTGGCTTTCACGTTAGTGGCCACTCTTACAAATTTTTTCGCAGACTCAATCAAATGTTAGAACCAAACTTTCGTCAATAATTGTTGCAAGTACTGTTTTGACGTAAGGGCACGACATAAAACCACTCCTTAATAATCCTTCGAGCAACCTTCCTTTGAAAGAGCTTGCTCCCAGCCTATTCTAGGACCGAACTGATCGCTACACTTTGGAGGTAGATTGGGCTGTAATCTTAAAGAATCAAGATCACCAAAGACCTTCCAAAGATCACTACAGATTTCCCATGAATATTATTCACTGTTTTAGGAAGATTTTCTTGTCATTTCCGGGGATGACGAGATAAAAATCTGCGTCAATAATAATCAACGACAATATTTTTTCCAAAGATGTCTTAATTCTGCCCGCAATTTATTAACAGGGAAAAGCCTTTTTTGCAAAGGAGTTGGGGGGGGGGGGGGGGAAGGGGGGCTCATGCCATAAGAAATTCTGGGGTACACCAAGATAAAAGTGATGGGTCCCTGTCCGGTACATATGTGTTTTTTTATCATTTAGGGTGTGCAAATCTAAAATGATTTCCTCCAAACTTGTCCTGGAATCTTTTGTGGAAGGAGCAGGAAAAAAAGTTTGATCTTAGGAAAAGGTTCTTTTCAGAATATTGGTACCTCTAGAAACCAATAGAAAGTGATAAATTTAAAAATAATTTGTGATGTGTTTCAGAGCATTACATGCTACATCTAACTCTCTTGAATTCATGTTTTCAGAAAATGTTGTCATGTTTTTATCATTCTTGTCTCATCACACCTATTCTCACACCACTGTGTTGTTTCAAAGACGTATTGAGGGGGGTAGATTGGGTGGCTAGCAACCCCCCTCTTTGGGGTCATTTAAGCTTCCTTTCAACATTTCCAACAGGTGCTTTTATGTTAGGATCCCTTTGGTCCCCTGGGGGAATTTCTGCATCCTTAGAAACCAATAGAAAGTGATAAATTTAAAAATAATTTGTGATGTGTTTCAGAGCATTACATGCTACATCTAACTCTCTTGAATTCATGTTTTCAGAAAATGTTGTCATGTTTTTATCATTCTTGTCTCATCACACCTATTCTCACACCACTGTGTTGTTTCAAAGACGTATTGAGGGGGGTAGATTGGGTGGCTAGCAACCCCCCTCTTTGGGGTCATTTAAGCTTGAAATTAACACATTGACCCCTGAACCACCCGTAACCGCCCTTCTTTAACCACGTCCCTTGTACCACTTGTGACGTCATCAGTTTTAACGGTCCTGGACAACTTTGACAACTACCTTGTGCGGGGAGATGAGATCTTTCAAGCCATACCCAAATGAGCGCGATTCAGTCAAACAGACCAGAGAAAGACGCAAAAAACCGTGTAACTTTGAGCAGAAAATTCCAATGAAAATCTTGTCCCACTACCCACTGGTACTTTCTTCAAAAAAAATTCACGATCCTCGAACGTTTTGCAAAATCTTTTCCCACCAAAAGGTAGCCTAGTAAATGCCCCACAAAAGAAAAAAAAGGGGGAGAAAGAAAAGCAAAAGACGCGGGGAGGGAAGAAAGCAAAAGGTAAAAGACGAAAGGGCAGCGAAACTTTCTCGAAAAAAAACTATCTCGAAATTTTGCTTTCTGCGCATGCCCGAACTTTGAAAGCTGTAATTTGCCATCAGGAACAAAAGCTAGTCCAGTGCGCGACTTGTAAACAACGCTTTGGACAGTTTGGATTCTTTTCGGCTAGACAGCGGCCTAAAAACGGCTTGACTCGCTTCGAAAGGCATTTTTTGGCAAAATGTCCAGGAGTCAATGGGTTAAGCAAAGGACCCAATTTTTTAGTGGAATCCACTTTTGAGCATAAAACAACCAAATCTTCCCATAAAATGTCAAATCCGGTGAAAAAGACGGAAAAAGACGATTTTCAGTATTTTTGATTAACACATTGACCCCTGAACCGCCCATAACCGCCCTTCTTTAACCACGTCCCTTGTACCACTTGTGACGTCATCAGTTTTAACGGTCCTGGACAACTTTGACAACTACCTTGTGCGGGGAGATGAGATCTTTCAAGCCATACCCAAATGAGCGCGATTCAGTCAAACAGACCAGAGAAAGACGCAAAAAACTGTGTAACTTTGAGCAGAAAATTCCAATGAAAATCTTGTCCCACTACCCACTGGTACTTTCTTCAAAAAAAATTCACGATCCTCGAACGTTTTGCAAAATCTTTTCCCACCAAAAGGTAGCCTAGTAAATGCCCCACAAAAGAAAAAAAAGGGGGGGGGGAAAGAAAAGCAAAAGACGCGGGGAGGGAAGAAAGCAAAAGGTAAAAGACGAAAGGGCAGCGAAACTTTCTCGAAAAAAAACTATCTCGAAATTTTGCTTTCTGCGCATGCCCGAACTTTGAAAGCTGTAATTTGCCATCAGGAACAAAAGCTAGTCCAGTGCGCGACTTGTAAACAACGCTTTGGACAGTTTGGATTCTTTTCGGCTAGACAGCGGCCTAAAAACGGCTTGACTCGCTTCGTAAGGCATTTTTTGGCAAAATGTCCAGGAGTCAATGGGTTAAGAGAAGGAACAAAACTATCACCGGGGTGATTTTGTCTCTGATTGTTCCATTATCATTCTGTCAGGTCAGCTACTTCTTCAAAAATCCTGGAACTGCCACAGTGTGTAATATCCCCAATCTATCCATTGGTATAGTTAGCTCATTTTAAAATTCAGTCTTAAACAATGTTTGTTCATTTGCTTTTCCTCTTCCAGCCAGTCGACATTACAAAGGAAATTCAAAGATCGCTTTTTGTCCAAAACTACAAGAATGAGCCAAAGTTTCATGTGCATGGTCAACTGGGAGCAAAGATTGCCCAGGAATTTGGAATTGATGTATCAGCAATAGATTCTTTTACTGTCAGCATGGATGTTGGAACTGTGGTGAAAAGAGAAGTAGGATGGGAGGTCTTGAATGAAGCACTTGCTGACAAAACACTGAATTTGGATCACGAATTTGTGCAGTACATACTCCACAAGCCGCGGCGAAGTCTTTGTATTGTTTATGAAACTGTGGCTACTGGTAGTGATGCAGATGTTAACTCAAATTCACTTGAAGAAGGTAACTCAAGGTTTCTTAGTAAGGATGGTCCCTCCTTTTGTTACTGCGTGAACGTTCTGTGCATCTCGGGATATTCGGGTTTTGTTAACGAATTTGTCCCCTAATACAACAATATTTTTGCGCGGTTTATTACTATGTGGAAAAAGCAGATCTTAGCAAGGGCTATCAGAATCCAAAAAGAAAATTGGGGGTAACGGCGATTTTTGAGAGATAATTGAGCTTAAATTTGGAAAGAAATTTCCATTCATTCTTTGTATTTAAACGCTTCTTTTAGAAATATGGTTGCTTAATTATTTCTGAAAAATGCATGGTTACCCACCTTTTTCATTTTGGATTCCAATAACCCTTGCTAAGATCTACTTTTTCCCCATAGTCATAACCCAATAAATAAAAAACTTCACAAAAATGCATCTCTATTAGGAGGCACCGTCCTTAAGAGTCACACTAAAACAAACTGATTCATTTTTATCCTCTCTACATACAATACAAAGTCACACACAACTGTAATGGTCCACACAGGCAAGATGCTTAAAGGGGCTATGTCACGCTATTTTAGTATCTTTTTAAAAAGCTAAAAAGTGTCTTCGCATCAATTGAATTCCACAAATAAGGGTCTAGCTTTGTTAATAAAGACTATTTTAAAGCACTGTCGTCTGTTGCTACCGATGGCAAGGATGGAAATGGATTGAGACTTGAAAAAATTGGACCAATTTTTTCAAGTTTTGACGCTATATTCTCAAACATCACCAAAAACATTATGGTTAGCTCTCCCTAATAAAATTCATTTGATATCTTTCTCATGGTTTTACAGGAGCACTTTGTATATGAATTAAGGCACTGGGTAATGATCTTAGCACAGAATTGACCTAAAATAGCGAAATCCTCGTGACCTAGCCCCTTTAACCCCCTGTTTCTGTAGGATGAAGCAGTATCACCACCCTGTCTTATTGGTTGGATACTAGTACATTTTAGGATTCTCCCAGAATTTCTTCACCAGCTCTTATTGATACATCTGGGTGGAGAGAAGAAATTTTAATTTGGAGGTAACCCTTTGAGCCCTGATATAAAGATGCATATTCTCCTTACTGTTCTCCATACATTTCTTATGGTACTAAACTGGGAGAATTTACTTATAAAAATAATTATTAAGAGATTTCATATAATTTGATGAGCACTTATTCAACTCATATGACCTGCATGTTTTGATCAAGCAGTTTCACTGTAGGGAGAAATTAGGTGCTTGTCACTATCAGTGTTCAAAGGGTTAATTTCTCATAAAACAGTTGGATGACATGATCACTTGTCAGTTTCCCTTTTGGGTGGCCAATTCACCTTACATGTACATCTAATCAGTTCATATCAAATTTACCCAGCAACTCAGCCTTATCAAATTTACTCTTTTGCCATACATTGTATCCCGGTTGCCTTATGCAAGTATCTACAACCTTTCGACTGGATGTTAAGTCTGTCATTATGTTGGGGTGGTGGGATTCATCCACATGCTGCTCCCGTCATGGCTTTGTAGCTCAGAGCAGTGGTCTAGTAACCTGAAGGTTGTGGGTTCGAGTCCCACCTAAGCCACTGAATTTTTTTTTCAGTGGCTTTGGATTTTCAGTGTCACAATTTACTGTTTATTTAGTATTGCCTGAGGATGATTCTGATATAGAATCGAAACACTGTCATCCTGCTTTATTTCTTTCTTGAATGTAATATATGCTACGCAGGTTCATCACAGGTATTTCCTGTGCACATGTAAGATCAAATGGGATTCATCCACGTACTGTTCCCATCGTGGCTTTGTAGCTCAGACTGTAGAGCAGTGGTCTAGTAACCCGAAGGTCGTGGTTTCAAGTCCCACCTAAGCCACTGAATTTTTTTTCAGTGGCTTTGGATTTTCAGTGTAGCAATTTACTGTTTATGTTGTTTAATTCCAGGTAATGCAAGTGTCAATGCTGGCAAACCCAAGTTCTCTATTAACTTGTGTGGGTCAATACAGGTGACACATCATCGCTCCTATGAGCTTCCCAATAACACCATTCTGGGTTATGCTTGCTATGAAGTGACATTTGATTCTGCACTGGGAACTTTTGAGCTTGTGTTACCTGACACCACAGATGCTGGCGAGTTAGACAGCAGCAGGAAACATCATATTTTTGACGAACCAGATGGGCAGAATGGTAAGATGTACAATATCACACTTGACAGGTGTTATTAAAAACAAGTTTTTTAAGTTTTCTAGCTAAAACTAGTAGAAAGGCAGTTATAGCCAACTATTTCGTGTTTGTATGATTCTGCATTTCTTCTGTTTTGTGTCATTGCTAGTGTTTGTGGTGTTGCAGGTTCCAATTTGGGCTTCTCAAAATTGACACATTTTTGGGGCATGTCCTTGGAAAATTTTCAGTTAAGGAATGATTTGGTAGCCCCTTGGAACCAGCAACCCACCACCCTTTAAAAAATCCTGGATCTACCTTTGCTCTAACAATCCCTGGGTAGCCTGCGTGGCAGACAAAATTTAACCCGGAGCTATATTACGATGCAGGCTATCCCTGGGGGACGCCAATTATTTTTTGTTTTAGTTGCAACACTCAGGAAAAACTGAATATGGTCTACTTACAATAAATTTGTTTATTATAATTTCAGCATTTTTTTATTATCCTTTCTTCTTGCAGATAAAGCTCTGACTGCAGTATTTGATGACCTTTTCAAGTCCCCACTATATTCCAAGATTGTAGAAATTTACAGAAACATCCTTATTCATCCAGAAGCTATTGCTCCTCTTAGAGACCTGGTTAGTAATGCATTGTTCAATTCCCTTTTCATATTAAAATAAACTGTTTCGGTTAACTTTAAAAATTTTTGATGCTACACCGTATTGAAAATAAAATTCTAAGCTTTTGACTCTGCTAGAAATTGTACGTCCCTACACGATTAACTATTCCTTTAGTTAAAATTGTTATCCATTTACACTTCATTAACCATTATTGTTTTCCTGTTGTGAGGCCCAGTAATAAGGGGGGGTGTTATGTCACAATTTTGGAAAGATAGCATGTACCCAACTAGCCTGTTCCAGGCATTCAGATAGTGAAGAGCAGACCCAATGATCTTTAGTTACCTACTTTCCATTGCTGGGACAATTTCATGGAGGCATAGCTGTAGCAGGATTGATAGAGCTTATATCCAAGGTGGGATTCAGGATATAGTCTATAGAACCTACCGTAAACCACCCTGTTAATATGATCACCTCTTTGTAATTATTAAAACCACTTTTTTTCTTGACATGAAGGATGATTTTTGCAGTCATCTTCCTTATATAGGGGTGGCAAATGGTAAATTCGAGACTGTGTGAGACGGAGAGACTATGGTTTCTCTGTACGAGCCCGAGACCCATTTAATTTTTTAATTGTGAGACCAAGCCTTCAGAGTTTTCTAAATGCAAGGTCAAAACTTTTGGGACATAAAAATTCGAACCTGAGACTTTCAGTTCAGTTTCAGGCAACTGAAGATGTCACTGAACGGTTACCTAAGCACATATCAGAACTTCCAGATTTATTTTATTGCCTAGAGAGTCAAATCTTAAGGGCTTGCAAAAAGATTGAGATCCTAAGACAGCTAGGTCCAAATTACACTTTCTAAAAAGTCTAGGTCCAAATAGAGACTCCGAGGCTTTCTGTCGAAAATTTGAGATGCTGATACGCAGCATTTGCAATTCAGCTGACATTATTTTCGCAAGACCCCAATTCTTGTTAAGACCATTTGTTACACCTTTATATGAAGACCTTGCTAATCTGACGAACTGTTGCAGTGCAACCAAGAAAACCATGAACACCAGTGTCCTCCCTGCCAGGGTCTGGAGTAAGGGCAATGGTTGAATTTCATTCTAGAAGTCATAATTAAATCCATCTTGTACCCAAATTTTTATTTCTAAACTTTAATTCAACAGCTAGAGGACGGGTTGTCATCTGCCGAGTCAAAAAATCCCAAGCCAATCACTCTCACTGAATTAAAATCTGCTGCTGGTGCAGGCTATGAAAGTTGTAAAGATCTTCTACTTCTGATAAGATTCAAAATAGAAGAAGCAGGGGATGATCAAGTTACATTCTCTGAGGACAGCACAGTTGGATTGTTGTACTGTTGTACTGCTGTTGCAGAAGCTCTTGTTGGTGAGTTCTAAGATCATTTGAATTCCTTTTGTTAATTACATAAAGAAAGTGGATATTTAAAGCTGAAAAAATTTCATCACAAAGTACTGAAAGACTGAATACAAAATACTGAATACTATGTATATCCACATAGGCTCAAAAGTTAGAACCACCTTGTACAGTATATTAAACAACATCATAGAAAAATTCTTTCTCTAGCTGTCTTGTAAAGGTCACAACTTAAGAATTCATCCACTGATTCTAAAGTAAGAACCACTTTTTACAGCACAATAACTAGTATCACCAAAAAGTACTGCTCAGTAGCTGTCATTTGAATGGTCACACTTTAGGAATTCATTCTGAGACTCAAAAGTTAGAACCATCATCTACAGCACAACAAACAGCACCACAGGAAAGTACTGTTCAGTAACTTTGAATTGAATTGTCACACTTTAGGATTTCATCCACAGACTCAAAAGTTAGAACCACCGTGCACAGCATAATAAACAGCACCACAGGAAAGCCTTCCAATTTAAACTCTTTATACCTTGTGCATAACTAATAATTATATCTTTTTACCTAGCCGTCAGGATGGGGTCTAGTAATACCCGTTTTTTACCCCGCCGTCAGGACGGGGTCTAGTAATACCCATTTTTTTCCCGTGGTTTTTTTACCCCGCCGTCAGGACGGGGTCTAGTAATACCCGTTTTTTTTTTTTTTTTTTTTTTTGTCGTGGTCAGTTGCCCCAGACCCGCGCTCGGTCAAAACAATACTTGCCGGTAAACTTTGTTCGTTCAGCGTTTATTCGCCAGAATTTTCATGAAAGTTGGTGTAGAAAATTACCGGCGATTTAATGGCATGAAAATTCCTTCGATGAAAGCAAGAACGAAGGTGCTAGCGAGCTTTGAAGCTGGCATGAATTTGCCAAACCTGCCCTGGCACGTAAACATTACATCACTGAAACACAAAAGGTGATCCGGGGAAGTCCCTTGCTTTCGCCAAGTTGAAAAATTCAACAGTGAAAAGCAAGCATATTTTTGGCAGTTTTGCTTTGCTTCGCCAAAATCTTTAGGGAAAGTTGTGTAGAAAAGTACAAGAAATTCAATGGAGTTGACTTCTCTTCAATGAGAGCAAGGACGAAGGTGCTAGCGAGCTTTGAAAGCCAATGATTCATGCTACGTGCCGTAGCACATAAACATTACGTCTGAAACACAGAAGCCGATTCGGAGAAGTAAACTTGCTTGCGCCAAATCACTCATCGAATCACGGCCTAAAATAGACTTTTACGGTTTTTCATAGCTACCAGTTTCCTTTAGATTTTAGAATGAGTTTTTTATCAAGAAATCTATTTAAATTTCCGTGCCCTTGCTATTTAGAATTACGCTGACATGTCAGGTCGTTTATTTTAAAAAAACGTGCCTTAATTGAGTCACGCTATGGTCAAAATATTTCGTCACGTTCTTCTTCGCGAAAGCTAGGACAAGTGGATGACCAAGGAATGAGGGATGGGGTTCATACTATCAGGGATTCATGTTACCACAGGGAGAAGGGTGCAGAGCAGACGCATAAGGGGAAATGGCAGCAAACACAGGTACGATAAATCATCAACTTTAAAATTTACAATACTTGAGCTCGTATCTTGAGTGACCGTAATATATTTTGCTCCCTGGGAGGAGGAGAAAAACGGCGGGGTCCGATGAAAGTAGGAACGAAGGTGCTAGCGAGCTTTGAAGCGGGAATAAATTCGCCTAACTTGCCGTGGCACGTAAACATTACATCACTGAAACACAGAAGCCGATTCGGGAAAGTCCCTTGCTTTCGCCAAGTTGAATAATTCAACAGTCAAATGCAAGCATTTTTTTGGCAGTTTTGCTTTGCTTCGCCAAAATCTTTAGGGAAAGTTGTGTTGAAAGGTACAAGGAATTCAATGGAGTTAACATTTCTTCGACGAGAGCAAGGACGAATGTACTAGGGAGCTTAAGTTTGAAAGCTGGCATGAACTCGCGATCGCTATGAACTTAGTAATTATGATGTAAAGTATGTATGTATGAGTGCCAAGAAGTGAGTAATACTGCCCTCCATAATTTCCCCCCGACCACAGGCCTTAAAAGTAAGAAATTAGAAATGAGAACCAAGATAAAAGAAAAATCTTTGACCCCGGCGGGATTCGAACCCACGACCTCCGGATTAGAATACCGTCGCTCAACCAAGTGAGCTACGAAGCCAGGCTGAGTCACGCTATGATCAAAAGAATTATTTCATCACGCTCTTCGTCACGCACGCTAAAACAGGGTAATTAGTCAGGTCATGTCTTGATTTATATTATCATCGCAAACACGTAAAAGATACGATAAATCACCAACTTTTACCTGGCCGTTATATATTTTGGACCCCAAGGGCAGAGAGAACAACAGCGGGGTTAATGCCCCCTGGGGCTTTTCTTGTTTTTTTTTTTTTGGTGGTCACTTGCCCCAGACCTCCGGTTTTCGCTCGGCCAAACAAATACTCGTCGTGTCTTTCGCTACACAGGCAAGGGCTTTTATCTTGAGTGACCGTAACATATTTTACACCCCCGGGGGGGGGGGGAGAACAATGGCGGGGTCTAATGCCCCTGGGGCTTTTCTTGTTTTTTTTGTCGTCGTGGTCACTTGCCCCAGACCTCCGCTCGGTCAAAACAATACTTGCCGGTAATGTTGGTTCGTTTAACGTTATTTCGCCAGAATTTTCATGAAAGTTGGTGTAGAAAATTACTGGTGATTTATTGGCATGAAAACCCCTTCGATGAAAGCAAGAACGAAGGTGCTAGCGAGCTTTAAAGCTGGCATGAATTTGCCAAACTTGCCCTGGCACGTAAACATTACATCACTGAAACACAAAAGGCGATTCGGGGAAGTCCCTCGCTTTCGCCAAGTTGAATAATTCAACAGTAAAATGCAAGCATTTTTTTGGCAGTTTTGCTTTGCTTCACCAAAATCTTTAGGGAAAGTTGTGTAGAAAAGTACAAGAAATTCAATGGAGTTGATTTCTCTTCGATGAGAGCAAGGAAGAAGGTGCTAGCGAGCTTTGAAGCTGGCATGAATTCACGTAAACTTACCGTAACACGTAAACATTACGTCATTGAAAGACAGAAGCCGATTCGGGGAATTGTTTTGCTTTCGCTAAAGCACTTATCGAATCATGGCCTAAAAGTAGACCTTTACGTTTCATTTTTCAGTAGATAACCGTTCCCTTTCGATTTAAGGATAATTTTTCTTCATCAATAAATCTATTTAAATTTCCGTGCCCTTGTTTAATATTTATAATTACGCTGAGATGTCAGTTCGTTAAAAAATTGACGTAACTAAGTCACGCTATGGTCAAAACTATTTCGTCACGTTCTTCTTCGCGAGTGCTTGAACAGGTGGATGACCAAGGAATGAGGGAAGGGAAAGGTATTCATACTATAAGGGATCCATGATATCACAAGGAGAAGGGTGCAGAGAAGACGTTAGGGGGGGGGGGATGGCAGCACACACGTCAAACGTTAGAAAAATCACCAACTTCAAAACTTTATACCACTTGGGCACATATCTTGAGTGACCGTAATGTATTTGCACCCCGAGGGGGGGGGGGGAAACAGCGGGGTCCAATGCCCCTGGGGTGTTTCTTGTTTGTTTTGTTTTGGAATTTTTTCAACAGAGTTATCAACACCACAGTGTCAGGCATTGAAAGATGTTACTTCACAATACATGGAACCACTCTTGTATTTGGTATGTAAATTTGTAAATTGTACTATTTAAAAGTAATGACAAATTTTGTGGTTACATCGATAATTACCCTGCCATTAGGATGGGGTGTAGTAATCCCCTTTTTTTTGTGGTCACTTGCCACAGACTCCTGATTTTTGCTCGGCCAAACAGATATCAGTTGCAAACTTCTGCTACACCGCTTGGGCTCATATCTTGAGTGACCATAACATATTTTGAATCCTGAGGGGAGGGAGAACAACAGCGGGGTATAATGCCCCTGGGGCTTTTCTTGTTTTAATTTCTATTTATTTTGTAGGCACAACAAGTTGTCAATTGTTTCCATGATTCATTAGTTCTACGTTAGTTCCCAGTAAAAATGTGTATGCCTTTCTGTTGAAAACAATGACAAAAAAAACATTACAAAATAGTAAGTTGTCTAGAGACTGTGATGATAGCACAGTGCCTTAATAGAACGTGTCTCAGACATGACGGCAAGCTTGAAGGTCCGCAAGCTTTTTGCTGTACCAGCCTCATTCAATATTTTCTATGATCCCACAGTTTGTTTATCCTGGTCATAAACATGTAAAAAAGGAGAACAACTAAAACTGCTTTTTATTCCTCAACAGCTGAAGAATACCATGTATGGCAGGACTACGTCAGCTGATGATCCGCTATTTCAGAGAGTGTGGACTCATTCATCCAATCCCGCCAAAGAATTCCTGCAGACGTTAGGCTTTGATCAGGTGACTGAAGGTAGTCAGAAGGTCCTGCGATCAAAGTCGGACTTTGAACATGACTTCTCTCTTGGAGATGTTTATGTTGCAGTGTTTGCTTTGTGCTCAAAATAACTACTTTTGCTGTCTGCAAGCTTGAGGTTTCTCTCAGCTGATAGCTAGCGAATAAACCATCAAAGAAATTTTTACGCAGTATTCCCTCGCACGTACCCCAGTGAATACCTTTGCAACCAAGACAGAACAATCTCTTTGTTGTAGTGTGACCCAGTGGCTGATCTGTTAGACACACACTGGGCACCAGACTCAAAACAAGAGGTCATGGATTTGAATAATACAATCCTGCTGGCTGTGCTTAAAATCTTGTTTCAGTTCAGATGATTGTTTCATCTTGTGGTGACATCAAGGGACTGGCAAATTGAGAGGGAGATGTTAAAGCTACACTCACTGCACAAATAAAAGTAAAGAATAGACATTGTCCCTGGGAGCTTTGTGGCCTGTTAACAAGCATTCATTTGTTGGTGCACATGCATGTGGTGAGGTCACAAAAGGGATGACAGCGAATCTCATATATAGGAAACCCTGACGTCTGATCTTGTTACCCATCAATAAATAACTGTTGTTTAAGGCACATTATTTGGAACATATACATGAAAACAACTTTCATGTAAATAACATAGCATTACCGTAACATGTTTTGGTAAAGAATGTGTTCACCGCCATGTTAATTGATAAAAGTCAACCAGAATGCACAGCTAATCAGAAATGCAGGATTGTCAACTGTCAGCCACCGGGATATGCTAATCATAAAAGCCAAACCAAGGTGTTCATTTTGTGTTAAGGTCAAGATTTAGGCAATAATATTGTTACTTTAAAAATATTATCTAGGCAATGCATGGACACAAGTATTTGTGTAATACAGGTGACCATTGAGTTACAAGAAAAACACCATGTGCGCAATTCCTGTGAAGTGATGGCAGAAGTATGAGTTGTATATAAATTTGTTGCAGCCAGAAATCAAATGCCTCTCACTAAGCTGCGTGGATTGTTCCCAAAAATATGTTTATAGAATTCCATTTATTTGGATGAAGCTAGGCATAAAGGCCATCATGCAATAACTATTGTTTGGCAATAATGCAATAAAAACTAAGTTAATTTCAATAAAAGTTCTGAAATGTGAACTTGAGGTCATGATAAATATTTGAAGTGTGATAGATACATTCCATAAAATTAGTTCTCAAGTCAACTGCGACCATATCAATGCATCTCTCAACACTTAGTGATTGCATGAATAAGAGAAGAAAACATTTAACTAAAAATGTTGCAACATAAAACGTAAAAGGATAAAAGCTTATGTAAAAAACTGACAATGTTTCAACGTTGGCTGAATGTCTTAATCAATATCTAGCACTGATTCTATTCATGCGCAATTCTTTGACACAACATTCTTACTCTGTATGTCTCTTAATATTAATGTCCCATTATTTATTTTACTCATATTTTGACTTGGCTATGGCATTCAGCCAACGTCAAAACGTTGTCAATTTTTTTTATCTAAGCTTTTATAGTTCTAAAATGTTTTTATGAAATCTTTTGTCACTTCTTAATTAAGTTCAGATCAAATGTTGTGGTTAAAAAAGCCTCAAAATTAAAGAAATCTGATAAGGTGACTGAATGCACAGAGTGTTTTTTGACCAATTTATTTCATTTTAAATGATAGCTTTTAAAATATTTGTTACCTGCAAACATTTTTATGTACAATTAGGTAATTAGCAAATTTCATAACAATTATTATTATAGACGTTAAAATGTTATGTTTGAATAGTTACATTACACAGATACAATAGTAAATTTGTCATAGGTCTGATGAAGGAAAGAAGTAAGCTTGCCCATTGTGAAGCATAATTAACTTTTGTTTACTTTTCATAATGAAGAGTTCCCAGTGATAACGAAATTATTAGCTCTTAAGTTCTTTCAGATTAAAAAAAAAATGTTGGGGCCAAATTAATTCTTATGTAGCTGGCTACAGCGTAAATTTCCAGGAAAAGTTATCCAATTCAAAAATATTGCTTGTGTAAACATGATTTCCTGCAATAAAGTTTAAGCTGTTGACAACATTGTGTGTGAGTGTCTAAAACGCCTGTGTTAAGCCACTTGGGTTTGAGCAAGTTTTTGGGCATTAACTTCATCCATAATTCCTCTGAATGACTCAACACTGACCTATCAAAGAGAAAAAAATGTCTTACACTCACAAAAGGGTTTTAACAGCAGAACAAAACAAGAACTAATACTGAAGGGACATTTGTATTTACCAGGCCAGTTGGGTGCCGTGTGCTTGCTTGTTCCCAGATTTTTTCAAATACATCACTAGTCATTTCAACTCCTATTCCATCAAAGATTCTTCTTATCTGTTAAACAGAAATTTAATGCATTTCACCAATTACCAAAATTTACTGAATCCAGTTATTTACTTGTAAGTGTATTTAACAAGCAATGAAGATGGTAATCACTCATGTAATAGTAACCAACAAATTTTTTGGGTGAGGCATTTTAATAATAATAATAATCATAACAACAACAACAACAACAACAACAACAACAATAATAATAATAATAATAATAATAATAATAATTTAATAATAATAATTGACACGCTAATCACCCAAACAAAGTACAGCAAGGACGCAGCTCGACAAGGTCGGACCGAAAGCATGTATAGGAACCGCTGGCAGCCTCTGTACGGTCCATGCATGACCTGGGAGCACAGCCAACAGCCAGCTCGAATAAGCTGCGTGTCGGTTTTTGCTGAGGGAGGAAAACCGGAGACCCTGGAGAAAAACCCTCGTTCTCGGGCTCTTGCTTCATCTCTGTTGTCCATAAGTCTTTGGATTTCAGGACGGGAGATGTCGGCCTTGATGGCCGCTTTAAGACTGCTTATTGCCTGTTCCACGATGTTGAGGAAAGGGCTGTAGGGTGGAAGCATTTTGAGCTCTGTATTTGGGGCGGGAATGGTCGGGTTTCTGTGGGCCGGTGCTCCGTCATAAACAAAGATCACTGACTCGTCAGGATCTAAGTTCGTCCTCGCCTGTGCCAGGAAGTTGTTAAAACGCTCAGCGTTCATTCCTCCCACAGCGGCTGACGAAAACACAAGTCCGTTTATGGGCGAAATTGCCATTGTCACGGTCAGGTTTCGTCCACGCTGACCGCACACTTGGCGGTACGCCCTCTCTCCTTGCGGCGCCCTACCGTGACTTCTGGCCGTCCAAATATTATAGCCGCATTCGTCGACAAACACACAGTGACGGACTATGGCGTGATTCATAAACCAGTTCGCGTAATCGACTCGCTTGTTCAGCACGTCAGGTCTGTTTCTGTCAGCAGGGAGGGGTCTGACCAGTTTCACTCGGAACAGCATCCCGTCTAACGTTCTTGATACACTACGGTCATGTATCTCGGGTTTGGCTGGTAACCGTCTCCTTAATTCACTGTTTATTTGAGCAAGTGTGAGCAGACAGTTTTCGTTGATAATTTGCTCTAGACAGTCTCTCATTTCATCATCCACGCGCACGTTGTTTCTTCCACCTCTTGGTCTCTCCCGAATTCTGCCTTCTGTGATGTAACGCGCCACGATATCCCTTGCCGTTGATCGATTCACGCCCAGCGTGTCTGCGACCAAAAGATAGTCTTCCTGCTCGTCCTCAAAAGCTCTAACGATTCTCTCTCTGTGTTCGAGAGGTATTCGATTTCTTCGAGGCATTTTGTATGTACATGTACATGTACTAGTCAAAAAACGCTCACGAAGAGAAATGAACGGGAAAAAATTTTCTGATCCTTTTATCCTATTTTGCACTTGACAAAGGTTACGTAACCTATCCAAAGGGTTGTACATACATGTACATATCATGGGCATCACACTGGCAATGAAAATTTCAGGCCAAATAGGTATTGTTCCATTGAAAATCGTTTTTTGTTTATTGAATTTAAAGAACACGTAATTGTTTGTACAAGTGCATTAATGTTTGTCTCATCCACCGCTAAGGCCGTCCAGGAATTCTATTGAATTGCTTTCAGTGTGACAGAAATGTTAATAAATGGTATTTTCACTTTAATGTTTGTTTATTGTCCCTATTGACATTCAAGATGGTGTTAATGACTTGCATACTAGCACAAATAAAGTATATTTTTCTCTTTTGTATGCCAAATGACGCATATGAATGCCCAAAGGTGTTATTGAATGTTGATTAAAATGCAAAAATCGCTATTGAATCTGACTTTTGCGCAAATGTTCGTATTTTCGCGCTAATGAATGTCTCTTCGCGTAATTGATCGCCGTTTCACCCAAATGATTGCGCATTTTCTCGTAATGAACAGCAAAAGGTGTAAATCCGTATATCTCAGGCGATTTTAGGCCTCCCGAACAAACATTTCTCGAACAGATATCAGGCATTATTGGATGCCCCTGAATGGATTATAGTCCCCTTGGCCATAATGTATATGAAGAGGACGGAAAGTCCATGTATAAAGTAGATCAGTCGATATAAAAAGTTCCAGAAACAGCACAATCTTTATAGTAAACGCCTAGGACCCTACTCAACTGTCATGGTCTCCACCACTGATAAATAAAAAGAAGAATTTGCAAGATACCTTGATTTAAATTTCAAGTCTCAATAAAGGAACACTTTTCGACTGACATTTGAACCTGGGGGGTTGACCAGACGGGTAGCTATCTCTCACTGCAAACTTTGGTTTGTCACAAGTCAATAAAAGACAACTGCCACTTCATGTATGAAAGCTACTGTGCAACGAGCTCTTTCTTGTGGCATTGTTCATTATGCAGTGCGTTGGTTCTATGAAATTTTGAGTCTGTGGCTGAAATCCTTAACTGTGACCATTCAAATGAAAGCTACTGAGCAGTACTTTCCTGTGGTACTGTTTATTTTGATGTACAAGGTGATTCTAACTTTTGTGTCTGTGGCTGAAATCCTAAAGTGACCATTCAAATGAAAGCTACTGAGCAGTATTTTCGTGTGGTGCTGTTTATCATGTTGTACAAGGTGGTTCTAACTTCTGAGTCTGTCGATGAAATCCTAAAGTGTAACCATTCAAATGAAAGCTACTGAGCAGTACTTTCCTGTGGTGCTGTTTAATTATGGTGTACATACATCTTATTCGATGGCTGAAGATATAATACGTGCGGATATTTTGCGAGTTGCGTAGTATTTTTCAGAATTAAGTGTTATTTAATAATTACTTTGTTATATATTATTTGTTTTACAAAAGAGAAATCCATCATTATTTTTATGCATAAAAATATATTGTATGAATAGAATTGTAAACAAATGAACTATAAATTGTTTACAGATTTAAGAAATAGCCTTGGATTAAGCTCACTCTATATTCGGTTTGACATCACAAACAACAAATACAAATCACTACAGAACGAACTCGCCAGGGGTTTTATGGTTGCTACGGAGATCGGATTAAACAAAAAACTTGTTGTCAAAAGTTGTTGAAAGTTGGAAATTCTGTAACTTGTGTGCGCTCCCGAAACTCTCATGCGCTCTCGCCAACTCTCATGCGCTCTCGCCAACTCTCATACGCTCTCGCCAACTCTCATACGCTCTCGCCAACTCTCATGCGCTCTCGCCAACTCTCATGCGCTCTCGCCAACTCTCATGCGCTCTCGCCAACTCTCATGCGCTCTCGCCAACTCTCATGCGCTCTCGCCAACTCTCGTGCGCTCTCGCCAACTCTCGCCAACTCTCGTGCGCTCTCGCCAACTCTCATGCGCTCTCGCCAACTTTCATACGCTCTCGACAACTCTCTTGCGCTCTCGGCAACCCTCATACGCTCTCGACAACTCACGAGCTCTCGGCAACTCTCATACGCACTCGACAACTCTCGCACGCTCTCGGCAACTCTCACAAGAGTGGCGGCCTGGTACGGCAGAACAAAATGCTGCTGCGGTAACCGTGCGCTGGATTGGTATCCTATCGGGGTGGAGGGTGGGGGGGGAGGGAATGATGCCAGTCACTTTCCGCTACTGAAATAGGAGTTAATTCTCGGAAGTTAATCCTCCACCTGTTCGGACATCTTTGGACACTGTTTTCATGTGCGGCAACCTGTTGTTTGTCTGTTGATCTCAAGGAAGACATAACCGTGTAGTTATCTGTGAGATGTGAAACCACTCGGTGGTCGTAGCCTGGACTTAAAGAGTCGGTGGCAGGGAGGGCGACTGGAGTCGTTCTCTATCATTCCAAGCCTGTCTGCAGAGTTCTACCCAAGGGAGGCCGGTGCATTTCTGTCAAAGGAACGCCAATGGAGTCTATCTTGTGCTGATTTCACAAGCTCGGATGGTTTACGCCATTCCATTTCAATTGAGGGTGAACAAAATGCTGGGTACCCTGTGATGGATTAGCATCCCATCCAGGGAGGAGTAGTAGTACTCCTAGTCACTTTATGTTGGGTATCCTGTGATGAACTAGCATCCCATCCAGTGGGGGGAGTAGTAATACTTCTAGTCACTTTATTCTGGGTACCCTGTGATGGACTAGCATCCCATCCAGGGAGGAGTAGTAATACTCCTAGTCACTTTATGCTGGGTATCCTGTGATGGACTAGCATCCCATCCAGGGGAGAGTAGTAATACTCCTAGTCACTTTATGCTGGGTATCCTGTGATGGACTAGCATCCCATCCAGGGGAGAGTAGTAATACTCCTAGTCACTTTATGCTGGGTATCCTGTGATGGACTAGCATCCCATCCAGGGAGGAGTAGTAATACTCCTAGTCACTTCATGCTGGGTATCCTGTGATGGACTAGCATCCCATCCAGGGAGGAGTAGTAATACTCCTAGTCACTTCATGCTGGGTATCCTGTGATGGACTAGCATCCCATCCAGGGAGGAGTAGTAATACTCCTAGTCACTTCATGCTGGGTATCCTGTGATGGACTAGCATCCCATCCAGGGAAGAGTAGTAATACTCCTAGTCACTTTATGTTGGGTATCCTGTGATGGACTAGCATCCCATCCAGGGAGGAGTAGTAATACTCCTAGTCACTTTATGCTGGGTATCCTGTGATGGACTAGCATCCCATCCATGGGGGAGTAGTAATACTCCTTGCCACTCTATGCTGGGGATCCTGTGATGGACTAGTATCCCACACAGAAATTCTCTTTAATGTCACTATTCCTCATAATATAATTAAACAATGATACAAGGATGTAACGCAACCGGTGACCGTGACACGGCAAAATAAACAACAACAGTATGGCGTAATAGGGGGGACGACGCCCTGTGGCAGGTTATTTGCGACTTCGGGTTATGCGCTCAAAGTAAAGCCTCACTTATCCCCCCACGCCGTGGGGGTTAGGACAAGAGTATTGGCAGAGCCTTTCTTATCTCCCCAGCGCCGCACGGGCTGGATCGGACAAGATTAAGGCAAAGGTATAAAATGGCAAGACACAAGCAATGCCAAAAGCTTGGGGGAAGTCGCAACGCAGACTTAACCACCACAGATGCATGAAAAGGCATGCATCCCCCCAAACAAACCCTACCTAAATAAAATTGCTTGATACACAAGCCATTTTAGGAGCGGCACAGAGTAACACTGATTCTGGAGTGCGGATATAAATCTGGTAACAGTCTGAAGACCAGCGGCCTAGAACCTTAATTAGCCAGTCTGGCAAACCAGCAGCCGCCGCGGTGGATGCAGCACCGATGCGAAAACTATGGCCCTTGAGGCTTTCATAAGGGAGTCCCGCGCCTCGGGCAGAATCCCTAAGCAAGTGCGTGACGGAGGACCTAGTAAGAAAACCACCCGATCGGAAGGAAAAGAGGGGCCCAGATGGCGGCTGGGCAACTAGAAAATATTGTTGCATTGCTGAGACTGGGCACAGCAAGGAGGAACAACATGCAATAATGAGCGATCTACCTTGTCTAAAGACGTCAGTCTTAGACGACTTAGGAGTGACAAACAGGCGCTGCGGGCAAGCCAGACTAGGATAAAAAGTAACGCAATCTGTGGTGAGGTTAAATCTAGAGCTAAAACTATTTGCCCCCGGATAGGTAAACTCGCTACAGCGAAGAAAGGCGAAAAAGGCAAGTGTAAAGGCGGCCTCGATCATGGAGAAATCCCTGAGCCCCAGCCAACTTTTTAAGATAGGGCGAATAGCTAACAAAACCTGGGGGGTAACTGGCTGCCGCCGGATCCGAGGGGATCCCTGGTAAACCAGAATTCCCCGTAAGATTGTTTTTAGGAGTAGCCGACCTTGTAAGGGGTCCTCATATCCAGAAACAATGTGTAGATTGCGGACCGCTGCCAAGTAGATCTCAATGGTGCTCTGACGAACTGTGCGAGCAAGATAGGATGCAAAATAAATGAGGGTCCCCTCTGATGCTGGAAGAATGTCCCCTGTTGGATTCATGAGAGAGAATTGAATGAAACGTTTTTCGCCAGAGCTATAGGTACGGTTGGTGTTCCACGATAAGGACCAGTTAGCATACTTAAGGACTTCATCCTTCAGAGCGTCATTAAGGAAGGCGGGACGATACAGGGACTCTGGTCGGCATTGGGAGCGAGTTCCCTGAAGCGCTGGACCTGAAAACGGGAGAGGGCATCAGCAATACCATTGGAAGTCCCTGGGACGTGACGAGCCCGAACTAGAAAATTATGTTTCATTGAGATTAGCACTAAGAAACGGACCGACTCCATGACCCGGGGGGGCTTTAGAGTGGCCTGAGTTAATGATAGCAACAACGCTCTGATTGTTGCACCAAAATTGAAGGCGTTTGCCACGAAAATGAGGATACCAGAGCGCGCAAGCGATGACAATAGGAAAACGTTCTTGCCATTCGATACTAATACCCTTGCGCTTGTCAATGAGCAGTGAGGGGGCCACCTCCCTTGAAACCATTTTCCATTCAAATAACCCCCGAACCCACGGTGCTGGCGGCATCAGTGTAGAGTTCAAGGTAAGGGGAAGTGGTAACAAAGGATTCTAGAGAAAAGGAGCGACCATTCCATTTAGTGAGAAAGGCTTTCCACATGATGATATCCCTGGAATATTCCTTGTTTAAGCGGATATGGTGAAAACGTTTCAAGACCCCCCGCGTAAGGTTGATTATTCGTTGAAGAAAAGTCCTACCTGGTACCACTACTTTGCATGCGAATTGCAAGGTACCGATAAGGGGCTGGAGGTCCACTGAGCGGGCAGAGCGACGGTTTGTAAATGAATCGAGCAACTGCTTAATCCTAGCGAGTTTATCCTCTGCCAACCGTGCTACCATGCGATTGCTATCGATTACAATACCCATCATCGGGGCAGAATGGCCGGACATTTATGCATAATGAGGTACCGTGGCGAGCCATTCAAGCATGAACGCTCCATAAAAGCGCCACAATAAGAGAGAAAAGGGACGAATCTGGCGAAGTTTACTCACTAAAATCGCAATTTCGAAACACTCACAGGCTACTTTTTTAAGATGAAACAGCGGATTTCTGTAGTTAAAGGGCAAATCTACAACGTTATGTAAAAAATAGGAAAATACAACGAGAACAACTTCCAGACTTTTTACTTTCAAAAATGTGCATTTTCGCGATTTTTTATATGGGTTTAGACCGGTATTAAAATTCAGCTTGGAGTCTTTTTCGAAACAAGCAACAAACTCCGTATGAAACAGCGGATTATCGAAGATACATGTTTCCCCTACACCCTGGTAGTTTTTCGTCCAAATTCGAGCAGAAGAAGTTCCAGACTTTTACGCTTGAAAATTCGAGGTTCAAAATTCGCGCGTGTTCCGAGCCAAGTCTTTGTCTTACCGTATAACAATGGTTACCATGAATAAACAATAAGTAGCTAAACTCTATTGTAATAAACTAAATGCAGCCATCTGTAAATGGAGTATTTATCCAAATTGCGTCTAAAATAAGGCACGCGCGAAGTTTGAATGCTTTGTTGGTATCGCTTATTAGATAAGATTTTCTTTTAGCAATGAGAGATCACGAGTATTCAAAGCTACAAAAATGGTTTCTGTACAATCAATGCGTGCGATTTCTGATACAAAAAGACTCACTAATCGTAGTGATAAAACCCATTCAGTTTATAAACTAACATATGTAGTAGATGCGATCACTGAATCGCCTGTGTGTCACATATCCATATGATCGGTACTAGACTACGAGCAGTCTCTCTCTCCGCTCGGGGATATTCGAGGGGAACGAACAAGCGAGCGGGCGCGAACATCTCCTGGCGTGAAACGTGACGGAGCACTGTACTAACGGCTCGACACGCGCCGCTGTTTTGGTTTACATAAAAGTTAAAAAGCTTCCAAAGACAGAAGCAAAACGTTGCAGCGTCTGCCGCTTCCGCGCACTAACAAACGAAATGCTGGGTTTATTTACGACATAATCATCTCTCTCACGCAGAGACAATTCGAAATGGCCTTCTTTCTGTGTTGTAACGTTTGCCCAACTGAAACCACTCTAACAATGTCCACGCAATAAATCAAAATGAAAAACCGTTTCATGAAATGTTCTTCCAAAATATGTGCATATGTGCGATTTTGCGAAACAAAAGGAGAAACAAAAGCGCCCTGCGTTCATTGTTAAGTTTGCCGCCTACATCATGATAATGAGCATCGCCTTGCGTTCATGGTAACCAATGAATTAAGCTCTTTTTAAGCGTCGACGAATAACAATGCGCGATATGACAGACCTACAAACTTTCTTGCACTGGAGGTAAATGTCTAAAGTTACTTTTTTCTCGTCAAGTTACTTTTTTATCGTTGATTTTCTTGTTGAAGTAAATGTCCCGAGAACAATAGGCATTCTGCGCGATGTGAACTGCAATACTTGAGAGGGACCCAGGGTCTTAGCAGCCACAGTGGGGACCCGAAGGGACATAAAAACTTTTAACAGGGTACTAAAGCTACCCAAGCAATCGACCTTAGTGGCCTCGGCTATAAAGAAGTCATCCAGAATGTGAATGACATGCTGAAGGCCATAATTACGTTTTAGGATCCATTCTAAGGCATCAGAAACTTGGTTAAACAGGAAAGGTGCGCTCCGGAGCCCGAACGGGAGGTAAAGGTCGACGTAATACTGTACTTGCCAATGGATACCCAATAGGTTCCAATCACTGGGGCGGATTGGCATGAGACGAAAGGCTGATTTCAGGTCAGTTTTTGCCATGAAGGCCCCAGGACCCAAAGAACGGACTATGTTAATGGCGTCGTCTACACGAACATACTCGACGGAATAAGGATCCTTAGGGATATAATCGTTAATACTGTCACCCTCGGGATGGGAGAGGTGATAAATGGTACGCCAATCTGTAAAATGTTTCTTGGGTACCACGCCTATAGGGTGACACTGGAAATTAGGGAGTGGAGAGGAGTAGAAAGGGCCAGCGACTCTACCCAACTGTATTTCCTTGTTAAGGTTGGCAGTGATAACCTCAGGATGTTGAGAGGCAGAAATCAAATTACGGGACACCCGGTTCTTTGGGGACCAAGGTAACCGATGCGAGTACCGTACCGGAGGGCATTAACTAGATTATTAACAAATGAGCAATCAGGGTGACTAGCTAATACAAGCGCTAATTTATGTACATCTAGGGGAGTAGATACTGAGGGTTTCCGATTCTGCTGGAGTTCCTCCACCTTATTTTTTGCTACGTTCGCTGGATGTGGTGGCCGGTTTGCTGTAGCTGGCGGTCGGTTTAGAGCTGGGGCAGTTAAAGAGGGCGTGATTGCTGGAACCGCAGCGGCGGCAGTTATGCAGGAAGGAGCAGGAGCGACGTTGACAGCCAGAGGGCTTGTTGAAGTCGAAACAGACCTGGGCTTGGCGGCGAGGTTTTCTGCTGGGGTCCTGGTCAGGGCAATCCTCGGCTGTGTGGTACGGGCTGGAGCACACAGAACAATGTGGCTTAGCGAGACCGGAGAAAGTCACTGTCCAAAGTTCAAGATCGATTTTACCCCAGGGTAGGTTAAAATCATAGGCTGCGCGACGCCTGAACTGCTCATCGTAAGACAGCCATGCCATACCGTTGAATTTTGAGACTGCTTTGCTGATTATCTGCTGATACTTTATGAGCTCAAAAGAGTCTATCACTGGCTTTTTCCGCTTAACCAAGGTAAGCGGGGAACCCTGGGAGCCTGGGGAAGAGTCCTCGTACCAAATCTGCAGGGCGGGGGACTGGGACCAATAAATATTGTCTGGGAGAAGCAAAGAGAAATCGATGTACTCACCGCGGAGTATTTTGTCCTCGATCATCTTGTCCAAAGGACGGTTGAGACCAAGGGGAGTCGCCACGTTAGACAAGCTCGGGCTTGGAACGGCGATACTCCGCGGGGAAACGTCCCGGTGGTGAAAGGCAAGCATCGCTTCGCGAACGGAGGAAGACACGGTCTCCTGGATTACGGACATCTGAGCTGGCGAAAACAAGATGTCTCCCGGTTGCTGGGGCTCAATATCTTCCGTCTGCGCACACAACATTTCTTCTACGGACGACCCAGCTACTAAGGGCGAATCTGGCTCCTCGTCTGAGGCCAGCACGTCCACATCGTGCGGCTGAGACGTGACGTGGCTCGTTTGACATAATCGCTTCGTGCTGGGTACCCTGTGATGGAAAAGCATCCCATCCAGGGCGGAGTAGAGATTGTCTTAATCGCTTCTTGCTGGGTACCCTGTGATGAAGTAGCATCCTGTCAAGGGAGATTTGTAACTCCCTTAGTTGCTTCTCGCTGGGTATCCTGTGATGAAGAAGCATCCCAACCACGAGGGAGTAGTGATTTTCTTGTTGGTGCTCGAACTGGAGATAAGCATCTGCCTTGTGGACCAGTGCGGAGTAGAGAAAGAATAAAATGCTTTATGAACACTAACCTTCTCTTCCACACTTGTGCTATCATCTAATATTATCTCGCTGCAAACTTGTAATCCTCTATAACAGATTCCAGTGTGTCAAATGCATCCATAAAGTCATTCTAAATTTGTTGGAAATAAAAACAAAAACAGCACACAATTAATCAAGACTCTACTATTCGGGCGACGACGACACAGTATCGTAATTGGTATCGCTAAAAATACAAACATCGGTAAATATCCTTCTCGTATGGAATCAATCTGGAAAACAGATATTAACCCATACCTTTTTTCAATGTAAAACGCCACTGAATCAAAAACTTCTCTTAATAAACGTGCTCATAACGCTTTGGAGGAAAAGATCATCAGAACCGTTCATAAAAACATGTAACAACTAAATAGGATTATAATTCTCCGCTAAATTTTCTCCGTTTAATTGGTGTAAATTGAACACGTGATGCAATAGTCCGCAGAGAAAAGCTATCAGGAAATAGTCCCTGTCGGGCAAAAAACCTAGATGGATAATACGCTTGAATAATAAGAATAATAACAATCTTTTATTAGGAAGCTCCATCACTAAAAAGTGGTTTACATAGAGGTCCTAACACTAGATATATATTATATAATGATACAATTAAAATCTATAAATTAGAGCTAAAACCGAAATATATAAATAATTACAACATATACACTACAAGGATTAAAAAATAATAATAAATAAATTTCTTAATTATAAAAAGTAGAAAAAAGACGCTTCTTAAAAATTGACAAACTTGCTGAGTTTCTTACAGCTCTCTCTAGCTCATTAAAGTTTATGAAGCAGTGGTACCGCGAACGATGTTTTCCCCAATTGTATTTGATTTTGGGGAGCTTTATAGTATCTTTATTGCGAGTATTGTAGGAGTGCATATCACTCTTTCTTACAATGTCCAAAGAATGATTAAGTTGGCCATTAATACACTTGTATGCATATATACATCGATGACATTTCCTACGTTCTTCGAGATTCAGCCATCTCAAGACTGTTAATGCATCAGTGGATGAGGAGTGAAGTGATCTATCTAATATCAATACACTTTGTCTCGCGTTTAACAGTGTTTGTTATATTTTTTCCTTTCTAAAAACTCGAACTTGGTGATCTGAAGATTTCACAGGGCAGTTTTTCAGCACAACAAAATTAAGTAGTAACAGTTAAAACAATAGAGTGCTTCTGTCTCGAGAGGCATCGGCTGATAGTTGTCCCTTGAAAATTTGATGTTCTTAAAACCAGCAGATAAGCTTCACTTCTCGGGATAATACCCTCACCTGCCGCTTATAAACCCTGGGCTTATACCATTACAACTTCCTAAGGGGTATTGGGTGGGCTTATAAACGGAGGGGCTTATATCTGGGTGGGCTTATAAGCGGAATTAAAAAAAAAAACGTTTCAGATGAGCCACAGCAGTGTTGATCGAAAAACGTTTTTGATTTACCAGTTTTTAATTAACCTTTGAAACATCATCGTAAATCGAATTCATTTCAATTTTAACAACAAAATCACTGTAACAACAGCACCAACGTGACGAACGTAACCGGAACGTAACAAAACAGAAGCTCAGAGTTCATCTTCGCAGTGTTTTGTGAGAGTGCTTAATATTAAGGAAACAAGAAAAACTAGTGGGGGGCTTATATCCAGGGAGGCTTATAAGTGGATGTATTTTTTTGGTTGCAGGTAGATCGGCCTCTAACTGGGGGGGGGGGGGGGGGGGCTTATAAGCGGTAGTTTACTGTATTTGTTTTAAGAACAACATATTTCTGCGGGGCAACTATTACCACTCTATTGTTTAACCCTTTCACTCCCAAAGTCACTAAGTTATGAAGGCATTAAGGTGATTCTAACTTCTGTGTCTGTGGATGAAATCCTATCGTGTGACCATTCAAATGAAACCTCTTCAGCAGTACTTTCACAGGGTACTAATAATTATTGCATTTTAGTATTTTACGAAATGAAATTTGGGATTTGTCTTGAATTTTGCATTTAACCCCTTTTGGGAGTTAAAGGGTTAAATAGTGATATGCTATCTACTTCATTACTGGGAACAGGGTGCTTCTGACAAACTTTTACCCTGGAACAGCCATGCTTCCAGAACCAATGCAAATAAGCACCAGCATCATACGTGGTTCGTGATTTTGCTATAACGTCCTCCAATGTCTCTACTATTTTTGTTGAGTTCAAGCACAGCGTGAGTGACTGGGAATCTTTAGGACCCACTGGATTATACTGACCTGCAAGAAATGGAGCATTGCTTCATTCAATTGTCCCATGAATGGATGCCTCTGAGAACACAATCAAGTCTGATTACACGTATGACAGGTGACCGCTCAAGGTCGGTGTTTGGCTCTGGCAGGGACCATGTGTCCCTGATTAGCAGGTGTCTGCTTATGGCAGGTTGAAAATGCTGTGTCTTGGACCACAGCTAAGTTCCCACTTAGTAAAAGTGTCCACTTAAGGGAGGAAAGCTACTGCAGTGACTTGATTTCTGTGTGGATGGGAACACAACCATGGACTGTGACTGAGTGCCCGCTTAGGAGAAGTGTCCACATATAGAAGTTTGAAAATGCTCTCTTTTAATTTGCAGCTTTGACCACGCCCAACCAGCCTTTCAGGAAAGGGTCGCTTACGAGAGGAAGATAAATGTAGTTTTTGTGTGTGGATGGAGATAGTTTCACATACTTATGTCAGCTTGATAACTGAAGATGACATAAGTAGGTCGAAACATGTCTTGTAAGCTTAGAAATGTTGTTTGTTTTATGTGTTAAAAATGCACATATTAAATTGCAGTACATTTGGGCTGGCAGTGAAAAATGTAAACTCCTACACATCAGGTTTCTTCTGGATCACTCGAGCTTAGAGACTTAGCTTAAAGATAATTGTTTTTTGACTTTTCAAGGAACGCTGGGCCAGTCTGGTCAGTTTGCCTGGTTAGAAGAATGAGGGTTACCTACAGAGATTACACTGTTTAAATTACTACTACTCACTTATCCAGAAGTCAACTGGGAAAGGATTCCACTCCACATATGCCATTGAACGACGCAGCTTCTCCTCAATCTTTGCCGACATCTCGGCAAAGGTCCCGTCATTGTCTCCACGGGCAACAAGAAGAGAACAAATGGAAGCAAACTGTGTTCCATGTCTGTCATAACGGCGCATTGAATGAATGAGAGACTGAGTGAGGGCTTCCCAGGAAACTTTGCACTTTTCAATGTGATGCACAGTAGCAAATTTCTTCGATGGGTCTGCACAAACCGACCGAAGCATTTCCCATGGTTCATTTCCACTTGAGACTCCTGCTGCCAACTGTGATGGTTGGCAGCTGTCATTGTTTGATGTCCTGGTTTTTGAAGAGGAAGGGGATACAATTCCACGATAACGCAAAAGTGCCGATGCTGTAGATCTTGGCTGTTTGGCCATTTCATTATGAGCACCAAAAACACTTGTGAAGGATGGCATATCTACAGAAGAGTCACCAGATCTAAAGGACGCTGCAGAGTATTGACTTGAACCAAACAAAGACCTAGGGTCAACAGACCGTGATCTGTCCAAGGATTCATCCAGAGAATATGAAAGCTGTTTTGAAATGGTGTCTGTTTTACTAGATCTTTTTCCACTATTATCACTCTTCTCATCTTTCATTTTGTCTACCATCACTCTACTCGCCCTTTCCTTAGACGTTCCTTTTATCCATTTGGGTTTGTTTCCTAAGGGTTGGAGCACTCCGGCAAGACTTGCTGATATGTAGCTGTTCATGTCTCTGAGTGAAATGGAGCCTGATGGCTTCTGTTGAGATATCATACTACTGTGTGCTGTTATGTGATGAAGAACATCGTCATTGTTGAATAGCAACACTCCATCTGCATGACTGGAAAAAAAATAATTAAGTCATGATCATACTAAAGGTCTGGACATGTTGTGCAACATTTCCTGCAACTTTGCACCATTTTTCCACTCCTGAAGCTGTTGCATGCAACTATTGCAGAAGTAGAACCTGTTTCTACTTCTGCAACATGCTGTGCAATGATTGTTTTCTCCTTGTGTCCACCAGCTGCAATATAACATGCTATTTTGTGACACAGGCTGGAATTTTTTATCAGATTGGAGAGTGGAATCTCATTAAAAGATGGTGTATTGATCAGCTGTTTATTGCTGCTGGTTTTTGTTTCGTAGCGACAGATACCATGTTTGTTTTGGGCTTGCTGTCATATGAGCATAAATGTGCAACAAGATGCACAAATAGTTGCATACAATGTAATGCTGTATGGTGCAGCCACCCAACTGCAAAATTTGTGTGTAAAGTTGCATCATAGGTCTGGGCCTTGTCTTTACTGAGCATGGCAAAAACTGTAAAGAAAGATAAGATGACAGGAGATAAGATGAGGTGAAATGGGATGGGATGGGGTGGGGTGGGATAAGATGGGATGGGGCGGGATGGAATGGGATGGAATGGGATGGGGTGGGATGGAATGGGATAGGATGGGATGAGATGGGATGGGATGGGATGAGATGGGATGGGATGGGATGGGATGGGATGAGATGGGATGGGATCTGATGGGGTGAGGTGGGATGGGATGAGATGGAATGGGATGGAATGAGATGGGATGGGATCTGATGGGATGGGATGGGATAAGATGAGATGAGATGATATAACATGAGATGAGATAAGGTAGTGGGTAAATACTATTGGGAATGAAATGGTTAAACAAGAAAATATGATATATGCTCACCACTGTAAGGTTGACAAACTAAGAAGTGCGTTGTAATGCTGTAGTGGACTGTCACCAGACGCATGTGGTGACACAGCGATGGACATGACATAAGCCAAGGGGTATGTATCCCTTATTCTCTCCACTAGGCGTGACCCTAGTCCAGAGCCAGTTCCACCAGTAAGACTGTGTACCACAATAGTGCCTTGAAGATAAAAAGTCAAAAAAGCTGTTGTTAGAGATTACCAAGTATAGATTGTTGACAACTGGAAACAACTACATAATTAGATTGTAGCGTGAGAAAACAGCTGATGTTTCGCGAGGTTGTCACTTGAGCCCTCGCATAACGACATCTGAGTAACCAATGCAGAAATTCCATACTGACGATGTGTACTTCCTAGATCTTGGTAGCGCTTCTGATTGGTTATGCCACAAGGGAATTCTTTTTCAACCAATCAGAAGCACCACCAAGATCTGGGTAGTGCATGTCATCAGTATGGAATTTCTATGTTCGTTTCTCAGACATCGTTTTGCAAGGGCTCAAGTGGCGACCTCGCAAAACATCGGCTGTTTTCTCAGGCTACATATATTGTCCACAAAATCTCCGAACAGCAACTCAGGATTGGGGACTCCTTGAATTTGGATAGGTCAACTTACCAGCATAATTATCACATCTTTCTACTTCTTTTCTTAAAGTTTTCATGGCACGATGTAACAAAGATGTCTCCTCTGTCTCCCCGCTCAGTCCATGGTAGCCTAACGCCCAGTTATTTCCTCGTCCTCTCTGGCCAACAATCATGTTTCCTTCTCTGTACAATCCACTTGATCTTACATCCTCGCGATAGTTATGGTTTATTACCTTTGATTCACTGTCCACACATACACAGTGCAGTTTGCCATCTCTGTGACTGAGTGGGTGTGTGTCACTCTTGTCAATCAAACCCATTAGTTCATGTCCAACTTGATTGCCGCACTGTCCAACCAAAAGCACAATTGATGACATGGCGTGGAGAAGACTTGAAGTGCAAATGTGCCTCTTGTATCAACTTTTAACAAGGTCTATTCACAAACTAAGAGTAGCTTACTGTATTACGAAAACTGCAGTATACTTTGAACAATAAAGTCTGCATACATAAACTTATGTGGAAAACTGACGGTTTATATCCTGAATTCTTACAACTGGGATATCTCATGAGTTTGCTTAAATCACATCACTTGGAATAGCACATGGAAAATCGGTCAGTACAAAATGCAGACTGCAGACTGCAGACTGCAGACTGCAGACCGGGTACAAAATGCAGACTAGGTACAAAATGCAGACTGCAGACTGCAGACTGGGTACAAAATGCAGACTGACATTTGAAACTGTTTTTTTCGTTTTTTTTTTAACATTTTATAACTTACCGGTTGTCACGCAATCCCTTTTCCGATTTCATATTCCACGAAAACTCACATTACCGGGGAATGATCTTGCTCCATTACTCGAAATATACTTTTCAAACGAAGTCTCGAAGATCAATTCGTTCTTAAACATGATTTAAGCCTTCTCAGTCTTCTTACTTCAAGCGCGAGATCGCATAACATAAAATAACAACACTCGTTGCAACATGATACCGAGAAACCAGCCGACACATGACCTTCCGTGCACGTGGTCGCTTTCTTTGCCTCTTCGCCGGTTCGTCATGGCGGCCTTTCGGAGGTCGGTTAATGCGGCAAGTAGCAGTTAAATCACCTTCCTTTAACCGATGTGTGTTAATATAAAAATACTTATACCTCGTGAGAGAATTTAGATCTTGCATGTGAAGTAGGAGCATAGATGTCGTGTTGTATTTTACCATTTCTTTGTAGCTTTTAGATCGGATTGTATTTTTACAAGTTCGTTTTTGTATTTTCTCTTAGTCTTGTTCGCGGGTTGACCTCACTATGTCGAGTGACAGTGGTTTAAGTTTCCTACATTTGCAATGTGTTTTATCTGTACTTATTAATTAATAAACCAGGAAGATAACAAAAGTCAAATCGGGGGAATTTTTCGAGGACAAGATTCCGTGACTGACCGTTTGTTTACATTTGTTGTGGTTTTATCGCATGGATCATGAATGACCACACAATTGCTACACAAAATGAAATCATGACTCAGCGTTTTCGTTTCGAGTAACGGAGCAAGATCATTTCCCGGTAATGCGAGTTTTCTTGGAATATGACATCGGAAAAGGGATTGCGTGACAACCGGTAATAATATTAAAAAAAAAACAGTTTCAAATGTCAGTCTGCATTTTGTACCCAGTCTGCAGTCTGCAGTCTGCATTTTGTACCTAGTCTGCATTTTGTACCCGGTCTGCAGTCTGCAGCCTGCAGTCTGCATTTTGTACTGACCGCATGGAAAATCAACTTTCGTTCGTTTGCTTCGCGCAAAATTTGGGTTTACCTCGGTGTAAGAACCTGACAAGATTTTCTTTGTTTGTTAGCTTTTGTTTTGCTGTACGATATTGTTTAAAATGTTTTTGTTTCCTTTGTTTTACGTCATCCGTGAGTTTCACAGGTTCTTACACCGAGGTAAAGCCCAAAATTTCTTTCTGCCGCCATATTTTTACCGAGTAAAGGACTGAGCCGAGTTTGTATACCTTATTTGGGCATAGCGGGCGCAATACCCGAGGATTGGTTTGCGGCTTCCCCCCATGAGATCAAAACAAAAAATTTTGTGCAAACTCATGAAAACAGGCAAATGTTTTTGTTTCATTTTATCCCGAAAAACATTCATTATGGCAGAAAGTAGCCCGTATTTTAATAGTATTTTAAACCGAGTTCGTGAGAAACTACGATCGGAGAATGTGAACCTTTGGCTTGCTCCGTACACTACATCAAGCGATGAACCCGGAAAATATCCTGAGGTACTGTTTGCCTTTCATCCAACATAAAACAGTACTGATATTTACACGCTGATTCCCAAGATATGACTCTTAAACATTGGGATCTACGTAAAGAAACTGTTGAAAGAAATCGGGATATCCCCATTACCTTAATCAATAGAATATGCCATCGTTGGAGTCGATAATAGTTAATGTAATAATTTGTAAGCTCGATGATGGTATGAATCTATCATTCGACTGCGGCTAATTATAATCGATGAAAGATAATGAGGTGAATTTTAACTGCACTGTTTTTCAAAGATTGTTAGCAGTTGTCATCAGTTTTTGTCAACACTTATTTCATATTCAATTCAAATAGGTTTCTTACAGCCCCATACATTAATTATGCATTCAACTACTTTCATACTATTAATCTTATAAAAAAAGAGCAACCATGAATGGAACTATACCACTATAAGACCCCATGGACACAATACTAAATGGAACAAGGTGATGAGCCCAAGTGTGTGGGGCTGGATAAGGTTGATGTGAGATGGTCCAGAAAAGCTGTCCATTCCAGCACACACACAATTCAACATTTATCAAGTACCAAGCAAGATCTTTTCATAGTCTTTAATCAAATCAAGTATAAAAAGTGGTATGACAATATACGTACTTATTGACTGAGTTACAGTGTTGGCCAAGCTGGATAGAAAAATTATTAATTAACGTCTTGAGCTCAAGGTGTCATATGAAGTACCTGGCTGTGCTTCTGCCTTATCAATAAGTGCATAATACAGTTTGCTTACAGTTAAACAAAAAATATAATACTATTAGTATATAGTGTCTCATTCAGTTGCAGGAGTGCTCAACACAAATACATGCAGTTTAAATTTGTTTGCTTACAATTACCGTCATTTTCGTCCGAGCGTGGACACGTAATGGAAAAACATGTTCTAATTGGTGTCAAAGGTGACATGTTTGGCTGCCAAACCTTTGAAGTTTGAAGGATGTTAGAGCAGGTTTTGCTAAAATGGCAGGAGTCGAGAAAACGAAGAACACCTCGAAAATGCAGATTTTAGATTTGTTTCTTCGTTATTTGGGAATATTAACCGGCACAAGACAAAACATGTTGACCTTTTCGAATATTTATGCAAATTTTGGCATTGAAACCCGATCACGTACATAGGAATGCAATTTTAACGGCTGTCAAACTTCAAATGTTCGGCGTCCAAACATGCCACGTTTGATATCTTATTAAAACATGTTTTTTCTTCATGTGTCCACGCTTAGATGAAAACAACGGTAGATATGTTCATAAATGTATCATAGGAAATGGTGAACTGTTACTCGGCAGCCTTAGGTGCATCTGCTGAAGAAATTAGTGAGGCATTGGAGCAGCTCAGAGTTCATGCTGTGACAAAACTAACGACGAAACAAAGATTTGCTAACTCAGGAATTGCAACAATCAAAGTCCACCTGACGGGAAGTATTCCACTTGGAATAAACAACAGATTGCAAATGCAAACTGGCTTGCATGTGAGTGGAGCAGATTTTAAAAGAAGGTGTTTTTTAACATTCCTATTTGTTTTAAAAAGATGAGTATCATTACATAATCCTGATGACGTTCTGTAAAAATAGCATCTTTTTTATTAATTGTTGAATCCCAGTTAAACATGTGACCATTTGTCATGTAATATATATATATATATATATATAAAATCCCATTTAAATCAGTCTTCAGGCTTCCAATTAGAACCTCTCTTATATTGTAAGCAATTATGACCTTAAGGAGGCTCGCAACAGTTTTTTTTGGCCTTGGAGTGTATCTTTTGAAGTCAAAATTTCGCATAGAAAATAAACTTCGATTTCCTTGATACTACACCACCTTTTCAACAAATGATCAAAGTTTATTTTCTCACTGGTTTCCTAGCAACAGCTGTCACCATAGCAACGGTAAAGGACAACCCCTCAACCTACACAACTTGTATGCGAAATTTAAGAGCGTTTTCATGTAAATCATGATTCATTTTTTACGGGCTGATTTTGGTCATTCCTGCAATTTTCTCCAATATTTTAAGAAAGATAAAACTTAACACTTTCTCTTTTCAGCTGAAGGATCTTTTATGATATCAAAACATTCTTAATGTACATTGAGCTTCCTAGGTGGCTGCAATTTTAAGATATTTATATTTAAAAACTGCTAAAATGCAGCACAAATCAGCCAAAAAGTTCGTAATTTGCATAAATAGAAATATTTCCAAACTGCCCTTACAGATTTTTCTCTTAAATTGTTTGGCGTTAGGATAATAATTCTTTTTGATGTTCCAGTGAGTTTTAGGCTGAATAAACATTTCGTTTATTAGATAAGAAGGCTGAATCTTGGTCAGGTTTCAGTCGTTAGTATAACTTTCAACGAGCAACAGTTTTATTTTGTTTTTCCTGGTCTATTTCACGGTTATTCACGTGCAATGAATATTTATACACGCTGCGCTTGTGTCCTCTCGTGCATTTATAATTCCTTCTAACAATAACAAAAAATTTTCGTCTTCTGAGCTTCTTCCTGGAGACTCTCGTCCATTATTCTTTAAATACTGACTGACGTGTTAGCATTTTTATTTACGGATTGCATCCATCTTAACGCACACGATGGCATTACACTGGGGCCGAAAAATGACGAGAAAAAAGCTCAGAGGACGAATATTTTTTTTATTATCATGAGAGGGAATTATAAACGCACGAGAGGACACGAGCGCAACGTGTATAAATATTCATTGCACGTGAATAACCCTGAAATAGACCAGGAAAAACAAATTAAAACTGTTGCTCGTTGAAAGTTAGTAACGACTGAAACTTGACCGAGATTCAGCCTTCTTATCTAATAACAGAAATATTTATTCAGCCTAAAACTCACTGGAACATCAAAAAGAATTATCATTCTAAAGGCAAACAATTTAAGAGAAAAATCTGTAAGGGCAGTTTAGAAATATTTCTATTTATGCAAATTACGAACTTTTTGGCTGATTTGTGCTGCATTTTAGCAGTTTTTAAATATATAAATATCTTAAAATCGCAGCCACCTAGGAAGCTCAATGTACATTAAGAATGTTTTGATATCATAAAAGATCCTTCAACTGAAAAGAGAAAGTGTTAAGTTTTATCTTTCTTAAAATATTGGAGAAAATTGCAGGAATGACCAAAATCAGCCCGTAAAAAATGAATCATGATTTACATGAAAACGCTCTTACAGATTTTTCCCTAATTTCGCATACAAGTTGTGTAGGTTGAGTAGTTCAAATAGTTCAAGTTTCGTCATAAAGTGTCTGACTAGTTTTTGAGATATTCGACATTATTTAAAATGAGGGGTTGCCCATTACCGTTGCTATGGTGACAGCTGTTGCTAGGAAACCAGTGAGAAAATAAACTTTGATGATATGTTGAAAAGGTGGTGTAGTATCAAGGAAATCGAAGTTTATCTTCTATGCAAAATTTTAACTTCAAAAGATACACTCCAAGGCCAAAAAAACTGTTGCAAGCCTCCTTAAATGACTGTCTTGATTGTTTAGGGGACAGGAGGGGCAAGGAAAAGGGTAACAGGAAGAAAAAAGGAGTAAGAACTTGCAGAAAATGGCTTCTGATGTAAACCAACAGAAAGCAGAACAAAAAAGAAGAAGATGTTTTTATTTTGCATGATAATATATTTTACAATATATGAAAAGTGCAAAGAGAAGGGAAACAATATGGAAAAGATATGGGAAGCAGGAGTAAAGGGTGGAATACAGGAACTTCATCTATGCTGGGAGATGGGAAAAGGGGACTTGCTGTATATTCCAGGGCTTTACCAATTTGTGGTTTATATAAATGGTACCGTTAAGGGGGTGTGGGGTTGAGGCAGAAAAAGTTGTCCAAAAAGTAACTTCCTGTGAGAATTGGTACCTTTGGCCACACCCAAAGAACCAGATTTTGGTACATTAAAATATAAATCTTCTTTTCAGCCTAAATACAGAAACTGGTTTAGATCCTGGTAAACTGAAACTTATTTGCAAGGGCATGTTATAGAAGATGGTATGTATTTTTTTGTCTATTGTTTATAGTGTGCCAATGTGAAATGAATTGGCCAAAGATTCTATCTAACACCTTGGCTAACGTATGCCCTAAATATTAAGCTGCTAGCCATGGCCTGGAGGATCAAGGACTGTTCTTTTTCAAGTCTTATAGCTTGTCCCTTATCCAATCCTGCAAGTTAGGTAGAATCCACTTAAGTGAAGTTGAGCAAAGCCCGACAGCTGGCACAGCTGGACCCTCAAATGAATAACCACCTTGACAAGGTTGAAGAATTGGTGTACAAATACCAAAGCACATAACTTTCTAATATTTATTTTTCTTATCAGACAAACCCCTTGAGAGCCAAAATGTAAAAACCAATGGACAGATTATGGTCCTTGTGTTGTCACAGTCAAGTTCAGAGACGGAACTTCAGCAAAAGCAAGTGGAAGAAACTAAAGCTAGTGTCTCACGGACAAGACAAGCAGCAGAGGCATTGTCAAGTAGAAAAGACAGTGAGTGTGGCTAAATTAGCATTGTGTGGTTCCAGTAAATATCCATACCTACCTCGTGGATGGTCAGTAGAAATTCCGAGGGGATGGGGGAAAACCATCTGTGGGGAGGTGTGAATATTTTCTGAAACCACACATTACTTTGACATATAATTTGGTGATTACGTACACATCACAATTTTGCCCTGAGAGAAAAGAATTGGTAATGTGATGCCTGCTCCCTGCAGTTGTTTAATGGTTCATTTACTAGTGTGTGAGGAAATCCATTTGCACTGCATCTTCTCTAGATCTCTAACCAGATGGATATTTAATGAGTTCAAGGAAGCCCTTGGAGATACCTTAGATAAAAAATGTCGGAGGTATATTAATGGGTTTATTTTATTTATTTTCTTTAAATTAAATCAGATTTCAAAGATGACCATTTTTTCCTGGAGATTAGTGATCAGGAGGGTCGACCAATTCAGTTACCTGATAATGAAAGAAAGGTTAGTTTGTGCCATTCACTGCATTTTTGAAACACTGATATTACTGTCTAATAATGTTACTCTACATTTAGACAGTTATTATTATTATTATAATTATTTTTTTCATGTTTTGGTTTTTGCAGGCCTTGACACTGGCTCTAACCTTCCATGAAAAAGGTCGAAGTGTCCTTAAAAAGAGAAATTATGCAGAAGCTCTGTTATTACTCCTTGAGGCAGAAAAAGAATTCAGGTACTGCAATGTTTAAAAATCAAGAAGGTATAGTAGGATCTGAAATCAAAGGGGTGGGGTCAGGCATCAAAGGGGTGTGATCAGGATTAGAAGGGGTGTCATCAATAATTGGTAGGATCAGGCATCATAGAGGTGTGATCAGGGATTATAGGGGGTCAGATCAGGGGTCATAGGGGTGGGAACAAGGATTTATGGGTTGATCAGGGATCGTGGGGGTGGCATGAGGGATCAAAGGGGTGGGGTCAGAGATCATAGGGGTGGGATATCAGGGATCATATTGGGGAATCAGGGATCATAGGGGTGGGATATCAGGGATCATAGGGGTGGGATATCAGGGATCATAGGGGTGGGGTCAGAGATCATAGGGGTGGGATCAGGGATCATATTGGGGAATCAGGGATCATAGGGGTGGGATATCAGGGATCATATTTGTGGAATCAAGGATCATAGGGGTCGGGTCAGGGGTCATAAGGGTGAAATCAGGATTCATATTGAATCAGAGATCATAGAGGTGAGGTCTGGGGTCAGGGATCAAAGAGATGGGCTCAGGAATCAAAGGAAAGAAAATATTATTACCATATTTACCCGCGTATAGGCTGCACCCGGGTATAGGCCGCACCCCAAACTTGTGACCTAATCTTGCGGAAAAAATAATATTTCTTTAGTATGCAAGAAGAAGAATCGAGTTTCGAGTCGAGAAACTAATGAGCTTGTCGCTTGAGTGATCTAGCGAGAAATGAATCAGATAAACGGACCGAACTTGATCGCGAGCGTTATTGTTTACAGATCCAAGAAGTGTGTCGAAAAATGAGGTGCAAGCGTCGCCGTTTTGTGCGATCAAAGAATGACAAATGATACACATGCGTTTAGAATTCGCTGCTCCTTCTTTCCTCATAGGGTAAATTATCCACTTTGAGTTTAATGTTACGGAAATTGTCGCGATAATTCTCAAAACGGCTATTTGACAAAACGCTCTAATGTAATGCATGGTTCAATTTTAGCTGTTACCATCCCCCCCCCGGGCAACGCCCGGGTCAAGTCCAGCCTAGTCAAGTCCGGGCCCGGGGGTGGGGAACTGTTTGAAGCGGTCTTGTCACGGGGGGAGGGGGGCGGTGCAAATCGAAAATAACTTCTCGTTTTTCTTGTGAAGCACGTCACTTCTCAGTGGACACAATGGCGCCGGACCGCGTAGAGAAGACTGCCTATTTCCAGGGAAAATCTCTAGAATTTGTAGCAGACTGGTTGGAGAAGAATAATCTCTCAAAATTAAAATATGCATTCGAAGGCACGTTTATTATAAATTGTTAAATGAATGTGCGTTTGATGCATCCTCGAATGGATGGCATTCGTTGCAAACCTAGAAATATCTCTTAAGCGTATTTATATATATAATAAGATGACTGAAATAGACTTTATATAAAAACAGATGCACGGCTTTATATTAAACGGAGATCTCAGTACAGTGTTCTTGTGAAACAAGCTCAGAAAAACTCCTTTAGAGTGCTGCCATCAATTTGTTCACCGGACCTCTTTTGTGCATGTGCTATATTTAGAATAAAACACGCGGTGAAGAACATTTCTTTACTCGCCAGCCGTATGCCAGTGCGGTTAGACTTTTTTCTTCAGTTTTCTTCTTCAGTGTAGTGTTCATGTTTTTTTATACTATTCATGTAATATCCTTCATTCAGTAAACTCTAGAAAAGCGTTTAAGTTCTTGTCAAAACCTCTGGTTTTGCTATTGTATGGAACTCGGCAATATGCCCGTACGAAATTTTTGAACCAGACAGAGACGTAATCCAGCCTGACTCTGGCGGGAATACCGTTCTTGGAGTCAAACATCAGCCAGACATGAACCTGACAAAAAAATGTCTTGCTCTGTGTTGGAGAGCCGGGCAAGTGTCTTGCTTGTGTCCTGCCGAAGTTTGGCCGGACGGGACACCAACACAAGCGCGACAAGAGACGAAAATATCATGCATGGACTAGCAGCCTGACACGAGCCTGAAAACGAACCAGACAAGCCAGCCTGACTAACAGCACTTTTATATAACAGAGAAAAGACTTGGTTTTTAGAAACATTAATTAAGGCCACACTTAAATTTATAATCACACTTCATGAGCAAACAAAGACAAACTCACCTCAGGTATACAACGCTGTCTATTGCTAGGAAAAGCATGTCAAGAGCTTCAGTTCACAGTGAACAAAGAGCCATTTGAAAAACGGTTCGAAAAATTTATTACCAGCAAAATTAATACTTTACATAAAGGGAATATTTCTCGTAAAGAGTTATTCGTGGTTTTTGTGAGCAGAGCCGAACATTTGCCTCAGTTAAAAACCGGTGAACGTGCTGGAATGCAATCTAATATAGTCCCTTGAGATCTCCCATGGGACATACAAGCTGAAACATAATTGGTCAGCTGTGTTTATTCTTCATAGTTCTGCCTGCGCTCATGTTACAAACTGACCTCAACGGTTGAATTTTCAAGCCGGAAAATGTCTGGTGAAGTGACAAACGTTTGTGGATGCACAGTTCTGGAAGCTATTCCTACGGTGATGTACAATTCTAGCGAGTTATTGAAAGCGATGGTTATCCCCGTTTCAAGTTACGGTTGTTTGATATCGTGGAAGCGTGCGTACGCGTGGCTGTAACAGCTTTCAGTTTGATCCATCTGTTGGCCAAATGTTTATTCACGCTCAGTGTTCTCAGCTCCAGTCTGTTGAGTAACAAATTGCCTCCAGGACAGTTGAGTTATAAAATGTAATCTTCGGAAGAAAAGGAAGCCGTAGGTAGAGCAAGGTGAGCCATTGCTGATGCAAACATAGCCACAGATGACTCGATCCATGAAACAACCGTTGCCTGCTAAAGTGCTTCATTTAGCTTGATAATACTCTCTTAATCATACATGTGCAACCTTGTTTATGTTTGTATGTGAACGCTAATCGCCAAAAGAATAATTAGAAATATTAGGCTCGCTTTATTTCCAACTGATTTGCAATTATCTCAAAGGCGTACAATTTTTATCGAACATTCATCCTCACCGGACTACGGCATCGGAAACATCTTGCCGTATTTTCTATAATTTCATAAACATTGACTGTATCTACCTATCAAAGAAAAGAATAAATGGTTTTATTAAGGCATATACTGAAGTGTTTCATTGCAGTAATTATGTCTTGTGCGAGTGCAGACTGTGCTAGCCGTTAAAATATTTTATAGACTACACAATGTACGTCTGTTATTGTAGTTTGAAAATTTTGAACGGTTTACAGTTTTATTCAGCGTGATTCAGGCTGGACTAAGGCTGGACAATTTTGCGGTTCCAAGTATTACATGTCAGGCTAATGTCACGCTCTTGTCCGGTTCTTGTTATACTCTCGTGAGCCCTAGTGGGGAAATTTAAATGTCAGGCTCTTGTCTTGCTAGTTCCCGCTAATTTTCAGGTTCCACGACCTGCTCGTGTCACGCTCTTTCCCGCTCTGTCTGGTTCGCGCATTTTCTGCTCTTGTCCGGCTGGTGTCTGGCTAGAACGTCAGGCCAGAGTCAGGCTCTTGTCGGGCTGGACATTTTCGTACGGGTGGTTATCCATAATTTTATTTTGAACACAAAACAATGTATTTGTGGTCGATGAGTAGTCCGGGGGGTGGAGAATTGTCTCTTTTTGCGTGCCCGGGGGTGGGGAATAGACCACCAAGAAAGAAAAAAATTGGAAATCCCCGGGGGTGTGCCCGGGGGGGGGATGGTAACAGGTAGAATTGAACCCTGCATAAAGTGGCTCGAAAAAACTCAAGCTTTTCCACGTTGTTGCGTAAAACAGGCCTTTCACGGGCTCAGCGTAGTGACAAGCTTTGTACAAGCAATGCTAAATTTCCGATTGCTTAAGAATTTGCACATTTACAGGTGAAACAGGAAGGCAAAACGTGTGTCGAGAGTGAGAGTTGTATCAAAAGCATTGCGTTACGCATTGTGTATTTAAAGGTTTCAAATTTCGCTTTTGACGTATGCAAATTAACATGTGTAGGGTAAAAATAAATCCGCACCTCTTATTTATCGCTGAAGTATTAAACTTCAAAACTGTGATATTTTCTATCAGTTTCATTTATGACTTTTCCTTTTTGTGACGGGTTCAGTGTATTTTTCGTGTAGTTCGGCAAATAAATTTGTAAACAAACGCCGTTTCACGTAAACGGCATCAAAGGGGCTTCGTGGCTTGACATGCTAACTTCTTTGGACCTCATCCATTCCAATAACAAACATATTCGGAAACTAGTTACACTCATTGCAGCGGAGAGAAGCAAAATTCTTTGAAGACATGGATTAACTTGACCTCATACGATACATTCAATCAAACTGTCAAGCTTTCAGTAACTTTGTTGACTCTGTGTGTGTCGGGAAATTCTGCATATTAATGAGCTCAAAACTCTTGTACCCGCGTATAAGCCGCACCCCAAATTTTGAACGTTTTTTTCCTTGAAAAAAGTGTGGCCTATACACAGGTAAATACGGTATTATTATTATTATTGTTGTTGTTGTTGTTGTTGTTGTTATTATTATTATTTTATTATTATTATTATTATTCACAAGAAACAGCAATCTTCCCTCTGGAAATATCTGTCCTGCATGCTTTAGAAAAGGTTGAAGATCAAGGATTGGGCTATCTAACTCATTCATTATTGACCTGTGATATTTCTCTTTTTTTTCTTTTATAGTCATTGCAGGGCACAAATTCTAACCGCTGTTGATAATTATGGCATTCTCTGTCTGGACATTGTTTGGTGTTACTTTTGTCTGAAAAGCATCATTGATTTGTCAAATGCAGAGGAAAAATTACAAAAGTGTAAGGAATGACTCAGGAAAGGCGGTGGCCGTGGCCTTTATTGACTTTAAGAAAGCTTTTGACAGTGTTTCCCATGACATACTGGAGACGAAGTTAAACCGAGATTTCGGAATCACCGGCAACCTTCTTGACTGGCTAAAGAGCTACTTACGTGGAAGACAACAATTTACTGTATTAAATGGAGTCAAGTCGGAACACTCACAGGTTTCCTTCGGCATTCCCCAGGGTTCGGTGCTGGGACCGACCTTATTCACGCTATTTACAAACGACCTTCCTGCTTCAGTCAGCTCGGGGTCCTTGTATATGTACGCAGATGACACAACCGCTTACTGCATAGGAGATTCGATAGACACCGCTATTGCGCAGCTAAACAAGACCCTGAAGGACGTATACACGTGGTGTCTAACAAATCGTTTAACACCTCATCCAGGAAAGAGTGAAGTGATGTTACTCAGTAAAGCAACCCCGATGGGGCCACATGCACCAATACAACTAGGGACCTCAATTCTTAGATGCGTTACAAAAACGCGCCTGCTGGGTATGACTGTCGACCGTAACCTAAGCTGGGTACCTCATGCACTAGAGACCAAGAAAAGTTTTGCTAATAAGCTGAACTTACTGAAACGATCCAGATTTCTCCCAAAGGCCGTGCTAAAGGACTTTTATTTTAAAGTGATACTACCCTCTGTAAAATATGGTTTAGTTTTATGGGGATCGTGTTGTAACTCTGACATGCTAGACTCTATAGAAAGACTACATTGTAGGGCAGCAAGAATCATTTTCAACTTGCCCAAGGACATGCCGTCAAATGAAGTGCTCAAATATGATCAGTGGTCTACCTTTTCCCTGTATTATAAGCTCGACATCCTTAGGCTATTTTATAAGGCAAACAACGACAGCCTGCCCGAGCCTCTGATGAAATCGATACTAGACAACTCCAGTCACGGCTATTCGCTCCGAGGAAAACAACTACCTTCGATACCAAGATTCAACTCGCGATTCATGAAGGATTCACTCAGATACAAGGGATCTGTACTTTGGAACATTGTTAAATACCACAATCAACAGAAGAGTTTTTCAAGTTTTTTAGAGCTAAGAAAGCATGTTGTAAATAGAGCATATTTTAAAGATTTTAATTTTAACGCCCTGTCGGCTTCAACAACCCGCCACAGACATAGTGATTTTATATATAATTAGCTTTAGTTAGTTTATTTTAATCATCTAGTATAGTAACAGTTCTAGTTAGTAATTAATTAAATAATTAATTTACTGTAAACATAAGAATTGTAATTTTAGATATTTTAATTGTAATTTTAATTTTAAATTTAAATACACGACCCCACAAGCTTTTAGCTTTTATTATTATCGTGTTAAAATAAAGTTTATCTATCTATCTATCTAAAGGAGCTATGGACAGAATTTGGAAAGGCTGACTGTAGTGAGGGTAATGTTAATAATTTTGAATCTTTGTTGCCTTATTTTCTTAAGCACCATCCTTTCCTGGCATGGTTAAAATTACAGCCTTATTTCTTCTGTGGAATATGAATTTACATGTTGCCAGTTCTCAGAATTTAGAAATTAGAGTGGATGCTCAGTGATCCCTTTAAAAACTTTATTACTTTTTACCTTCACTCTTTCTGACAGGGTGGTAGTGGGGGAGAGCTGGCCCTTTTTGTTCACCTTCATGTCCTAGAGGCTGTCTGTGCATATCACAAAGGAGACATCACTACTGCTGCAGCATGCTTGGATAAGGTAGAATGTATACTTCTAAAGTGGGTGGGGAGGGTACTGACTGCGCACATGACAAAGGACCAACGCAGCTACTGCTGTGGTATGCTTGGATAACATACAATAAACAATTCCAGGGTGGGGGTGGGGGTAGTACAGTTAACACCTCTAGTGGGAAGGGGGGCTAACCGTCCAGAGGTCAACGGATAATTATGTCACTGCTGTGACATGCTTGGGTATATGGTACGATACACTCAAGACAAACTGTAAATTATAAGGTATAAAACTGTGGAACATCATCCAAGAGGAATAAAAACCTTTCAGTTCAAGATAGTGGGAGGATTCAAGATGGCTGAGGTACACAGAGGCAGGGGCCCACTTTATATGACTCTCAAAAAGGATGAGAGGGAAAGAGACTTTCCTCACGTAACATCAAGGAGATGTGACTGATGACTCATCTCCTTGATGTGAAACTAGTCGAGTTGACCCATGATCTTCTGCACACAAGTTGGGTGTTCTAACCACTGACATAGAAGGAGACCTATGATCCCAGACTCCATTCTTTGTCCCATGCTTGTGATCTCCCAAATAACACAATCTGTCTTATTTTCATGACCAAGTTCAAAATTTACCACCTTTTAAGAAAAGGTCTGTTTGAAATTTGTCTCCAATTACGTCCCCAGCAAAATTCAGTGGCAGGAGTACAGAACTGAAAACCAAAGATCATCTTATCTGACAGCTATATTTTGAATTTTATCCATTGTAGGCTGAACTTATGCAAAGGAAGTTGTATATCGACGAAAATCAACTGACCCAGTGTAAGTTCCTCACTAGTTGATTTCTCTGTATTTATAAGAAAAGCAATAATGTGAACCATCTCTTTTTCAGTTCTGGTAATTTTTCTAAAGTGTACAGAGATCGTGGGAAGGACAGCACACCACATTTCATTGTACCACAAAAAAGAACTGCTCAGTAGCTTTCACTCTCTAGAATTTCTTCAATAGGCGCAAACATTAGACTCACCTTATACAGCAGAATAGACAACACCACAGAAAAGTACTGCTCAGTAGCTTTCATTTGAATGGTCACACTTTAGGATTTCACCTACAGACTCAAAAGTTAGAACCACCTTGTACAGCATGATAAACAGCACCACAGGAAAGTACTGCTCAGTAGCTTTTATTTGAATGGTCACACTTTATGATTTCGTCCATGGATTCAGAAGTTAGAATCATCTTATTCAGCATAATAAACAGCACCACAGGAAAGTACTGCTCAGTAGCTTTCATTTGAATGGTCACACTTTGGGATTTCCTCCACAGAAAGCCAGAATCAAAAGTAAGAACCACCTTGTACAGTTTAATAAACAGTGTCACAGGAAGTTGACTCAGTGTATATTAGAGATTCAATGTTCTTTGTTTTGTGTTTATAGTGTTGTTGATGGGTTTTACTGAGTCAGAAGCTCGGCTTGGTTTAAGAGCTTGTCAGGGAGATTCAACATCAGCTGTGGAGTACATTACACAGAGAAGACGGGTGATAGCTGAGTTCAATATACATTGTGCTAAAATGAGACGCTTGATCACACCCAGGGTATCAAATCGAACGTTCGGTTTTCGAACTCAATCGAACTCAATCGAATGATTAAATTCGATGTTGTTCGGTCATGATCATCGAACGAAATCGAACTCACAACGAAATCGAACCAAATCGAACGTTCGATTAAGTTCGATGAGGATCGATTTAGGGGCCGTCGACATATTCACAAGTTCCCCGCTTAACGTCCACTGGACGTTTAGGGGGGGGGGGGGAGGGGTTGAGGAAAGTCAAGATTTGGACGTTAAAGTGGGGATTCTAGGACAAAACCAAAGTAACGCGTTGAGAAAACACATTTTACTTATGTTGATAACAGAACATGAAGAGAAAAACGTACCACAGTAGAAAATGAGAACAAACTTGGTGCCGCTGTGATCTACGTAGTTTGTCACTAATACTAGTAAAGATGGTGCAGAAGGAACACGCGCTCGCTAAATTCATCGGCTCTAGGAAAAACATGGAGTGCGAAATTCCAAGTGGACGTTAAGGAGGAGGGGGGAGGGGGAGGGAGTCTGACCTTAACGTCCAGTGGACGTTAAGGTCCAGTGGACGTTAAGTGGGGAACTTTTAAATATGTCGATGGTCCCTTAGTTCTGTCACCGAACAATACCTAAGCGAGCTTACGTCGTATCACAATATAATCTGAATCGAGCAAAATCGATCACGATATATGCTGGATTTGATTTAATAATTGGGGAATTGAATGCGTCATTAGTGGTTTTTACCTTGCTATGCAGAAATATTTTGCCTGGATAACGTCACAGAAGTGAGTGATATGTTGTTTAACGGTTGGATTTGAGTATATATTTATTTCGATCCCGCATACAATTTTTATGAATAGCTTACTGCGTATTAGATTGCTCGAATATTATGTATTGTTTCTTTAGGATCAAATAAAAGACAAAGATTATACGATAACGTGTCCAGTCACTTATTCCAAAACCATTTAAGGTGGCTCCCTAGAGTTTCTACAAACGTGACTATACGAACTGGCAAGACTTGCAAAAGAAGCCCTAGTTCTGTTGTCTTGCAATCTTTGTTCCTGAATTTTACCAGTAAGGTTACCAACATAATTACCCTTATTTTTCAGGTTTTGCTTCTTAGGCATAGACCATTGTCATGGCAACAAAGCAACTAAAAGATGACAGATATTTGCCATTAATTCGTCTTTCTTCTTAAATATTTTGATTTTCCCTCGGTGAAATTTTTTTAAACTTTCCTATTTGGTGAAAATGATTCTGACTAACATTTTGCAGGGGAAAAAACACGGGGTCGTTCAGACGGATTCACCGATATCACGTGTTTTCTTATTTTTAACCATTAAACTGGATTGCTCTGACAGAATTTTTCCAAAAAATAATATGTGAAAGGTAGCGTTAGAATCTCAAAATGTGCAAAATTTAAAAAAAATTCACCGAAGGAAACGCGAGAAAATTTACTGTTAACTTTGCTTTTTTTGGCAATGCTGACGTCATAAAAATCAGGAAAAACCTACGATTTTATGTGCGCGCGCAGATTACTACAGCTCGCATCATCAGCGCGCGCGCCGTCATAAAACTATAGGGAGCCACCTTAAGGGAATAAACAAGAAAGTTTTACTAGCTCATTGGGTTTGAAATTCTTTATTTTGAATTTTAGCTACAAGTTCGATTTCCGAACTTAATCGAACTAAATCGAACGCTAAATTTCGATTTCGTTCGATTTGGTTCGCAAATCGAACTCACAGAAAAAAGTTAGTTGTTCGATTTCGTTCGATGACCGAACAACATCGAATTTAATCGTTCGATTTTCGTCCAATTGAGTTCGATTACAAATTCTTTCGGTTTTGTTCGATTTGATACCCCGGGATCACAAGACAATGGGGACCAGAACATTTAGTCAACATGACAGATTTCCCAGGCTGTTAAATTTCGGTTATAAACCCTGGGCTTATATAACCTCTAATGTAGTTTTTTTGTAGGGGATGATTACTGGTTTGGGGGATTAGCCCTGGGAATTTAAGAAGCATTGCAAAATGGGTTAATAGGAAGTATGTAAAACTCTTCACAAAGAATATGTACCGGTAGGTCTTACCTACCGGTCCGGCAAATGCTAAACATTGTCATGGTAGAACCGTTGTTTAAGTCCATTTAGTGTAACTTTTGAGACTGCAGATAGGAGTGAGCCTATAACTAAGGGGAGGGTCGTAGTCTCCTATGCAGCTGTTGTTAGGACCATCGAGCGTTGCGTGACAACCCTAACAATGGCTGTGTAGGAGACTAGGAGGGTTGGGGAACACGTGTTAACTGTTGGACTTTTTACAGACATTCTAATTCTGGCCACATCTACTACAGATAAGTGGTTCTGGTGGGGAGGCAGTGAAAGCTAACAAAATGTTGGATGATAATTTAAGCCTGTAAGAGGTTGTTTTTTAAAGTGCATCTTACCAAAGCTGAGTAGTGAAACTCCTCGTCGATTCATGCTGGGCATGGTATGTAGATAATGAGCACGACTCCTTTATTGAGAGAGAAAGGTATCTTTGTTATTATATTGGTGCGTTACTCTTTCCTGTTTGTACTTTCTTTAAACATTAGGAGAAAAAAGAGAGAAGAGAGAATGAAGAAAAGGAAAGGAAAAGAAAGAGGCTCAAGAGAAAACTGGGAAAGACTGCGGCAGGAGAATGGTAAGAGTCTTACAAACGCGCCGAAAGTTGACCATCGCGCTTGTGGCAAAGTAGCCACGCGCGCTACATTTCCTCGCGACAGCCAACATTCGCGTGTATTCGCATGTTCTTGTAGCCCGACTATCCCTGAGCAGAAGGAGAGACTGTTCGTAGTCTAGTTATTAATTTACCTGCTTTACACCTGCGAGATTCACATTCTGTTTTTACTGTTTGTTTTTCAAGGGTGAATGTGGACACGTATAAAGCTCTTGTGGAGATGGGATTTACCAAGAAAAAGGCAGTTTCAGCCTTGAGACAAGCAAACAATGACGTAAATAACGCGCTACAGGTGAGTTACGTCACTCAGAATTGCTTATGAACAGTTTCCTTAAGTTGAAGTATTTTTTCGGTTAGTGGAGAATGAACCTGCGCCGCCTATCCTGCCAGTTTGGTCGCACCTATGTGCTGACGGGCGAGTGAGAAACCTATTCACAAAACTATTCCTTGCAATTTTCTATCGTGCATGCGCAGCAATGTCAAGCGCGCCGTCATCTTCTGTCTTGCTTTCTTGCGCGTGCCAATTGAACGATGGATACATCCTAATATTAAAAGAATCCGACGGCTTTGTACAGTGGTTTCTTATTCCTCTGCCAGCACATAGTGCGACCAAGAAAAAGTGAAGAAACCTCTGCTCGCAGGGTAGCAGCCGCCACTGCCGTAGATAACTTCTGTCACCGTGCCTTAAGGACTCGTGCACAACAAAAGGAAGTGTGTTGTTGAATGGTTTGTGCGTTGGTATTTCGATTTGAAGATCAAAGAGTTTGCATCAAGCAGTGTTGTTTTCTTACCCAGAAAACGTTACTCCACTTTGTCTGTCTCTTTCCGTGTGTATAAATGGATACCTGTGAACTGTTAGGGGAACCTAACAGAAAGCTGGGTTCCCTGTGATGGACTAGCATCCCTCTCATCCAGGGCCGCTCGATCCAGTAGCAATACTACTTGTTGCTTCGTGCTACAGGACACGGGCGTAGGCCGACCCTGTTGAGCTATCTGGCTCGGTTAATCCGTTTCGATAGGCCTACACATTAAGACATATCGTTAACTTTGCCAAGTATTTTCTTATTTTTTTATTTTATTAATTTTTTATTATATTATTTTTTTTTACAGGTTCTTCAAGATCACCCAGAAATGCTGGATCTTCCTGATGACAGAAGGTAAGGTCTTAAATATCATTAGCTAGTAAAAACTACTTCGATCTTTGCTGATAACAGAGTCTGTAATACCATTTCTCGTGAGCGATGACTTGTGAAAGATGGTCGCTATAAGAAACACAAAGTCCTCCCTTAAGCTGAGAACTATTTCAAACGAAACTTGAAGGTGGTCGCAAACAAGAGATTCCGGCAAATACAGTGTTTGGCTAAGACCTGATTCAAATGCGATTTCATGAAGGCGGTCGCTTAACAACAACAACAAGCTTTTATTACCAAATAGAAAAAGGAAAAAAAGTTAAACTTTACGATATAATATAAGGGAGATGGTCGGTTACAAGAGATTCTAAATACAGTGTTTCACTGAGAACTGATTCAAACAGGATTTCATGAAGGTGGTCGCTTACAGGAGATTCCAAATACAGTACTTAAAACTCATTCAAACAGGATTTCATGAAGGTGGTCGCTTACAAGAGATTCTAAATACAGTGTTTGACTGACAACTGATTCAAACGGGATTTCATGAAGGTGGTAGCTTAAAAGAGATGGTGGGTTTCAGGTGTAGTGGTGGCTGACTTTAGAACGGTTTTTTGTAACCTATGAATGAAGTTTCAACCAACTTGAGGTGTATTGGAAACACAGCGGATTGTCAGCATCATGAAGCTTTGCAGTTTACAATTGATCAAATCTATCGCATTGAGTCCTTATGCAAGACACTCAGCTTTACTCCGCATTCCTTCTCTCCACCCCAGTTCTAAATTGGGAAAACAAAAAATACCGGAGTAACTTGGATAGACTAGCGTCTTATTCGCAGGAGGGGGGCGGAGGTTAAAAAGCTTTTAGTCGTTTCAGAGTTTTCCTCATCTTTGGCAAGCCACGAGTGAGTTTGGTTTTTACTCCTAAGTTTCAAAGAAAACTTTCCGTCGCTTATCATGTAACATTTGTGTCTTTCAGCTCGGCCATGTCAACTTTCAGCGATGACCAAATCTCTGATGAACATGTTGCTCAGGTGGGCCAGTGACTGTTTTAAAATGATCAAGCCTAACATTCGAGGGTTTAGTAGGACACCACATTTAAAAAATATCAACAGAACATTAAAGCAAAATAAATACACGCCTGTACGGTAAAAAAAATTGTAACGGCTTTCGCTATAGACCGATCGGCATGGTATGTTTATTTCTTGCAGGCCATGTCGATGGATTTTGCAGTTGAATCGTTTAAGGAGGCTCTGAAGCGTTGTCACGGTGATGCTGAGAAAGCTATTAATATGTTAGTATCAAATAACGGAGTGCTTCCTGCAGTATCACAGTGGAGTAAAGGTAAGAGCTATCTAACGTAACATGAAGTCAAAGGTGCACTTATGGACACCTCACATAATAGGTCACTTGCGGGGTTCACGATTTCTAAATTACACGTGGTGTTCATACCTGAAATTGTTGGGCACGGCATTACAGAAACAATTCAGAGTAGAGTGATGGGGTACATTAAACCTGGAGACACTGAAATTTCATTGTGTGCAATTTCATCTGTTGTGTGCAATGTTGCACCGTCGTGTTTGGTACAACGGTGCAAGTGTTGCACGCAACGCTCCTCCTGTTGTGTTCAGTGTTGCTCCAGACCTGTTGTGCGCAATAATGCACCTGTTGCGCACGACGTTCCTAGTACTTTTGTTTTTAAGTGGTGTGTGGAGAGAAGCACTTTTTGGTCAAAATTTTCCACCTTTTGCTCGCAATGTTGCATCTCGCCTGTTTGTTAAAAGCTGCTTAAATGTTGCACGGGCATTTTTTTTTTAATTTCTCCCACTTTTTCCTTTGGAAACGGAATTCTATGAGCTCGGTAACTTCTGATCAAAGCTCACGGTTATCGGAGCTTAGGACGAGACAGTCTGTTTTGCAGTCTAATTTGATGTGTTGAAACGGAGAAATTTAGCCTGTTTTCACCTCAATGTGATCGTTATTTTTTATAGTCCTTGTTGTTTTCGTGTTTTAGACAAATCCTCTGAAAGCGCCAGCGACAATGACGAAGAAGAAGAAGACCCAGATGTTAAAGAAGCTGTGAACGAACTCGCGCCAGATCTCGCAACCGAGGACGAAGAAGCTCATTTGAATCTGTCTCTGGAGGAGGAATCTTCTATTATCACTGAATATCGAACACATATTTTATCAGCTGGTTACAACGCCAGCTCTACTAGTGGAAAACCCTGAAAACAGCAAATAAACTGAAGTTTAAACAGTCTTTCGTAAGCGATAATGTCGCAGCACCGATTTCCCCCAAAATACCCAGCATCGTATTCAGTTGCGTATCAAACTGAAACACAGACATCGGCCCGTCATCAGATCCAGGGAAGTTTCCTTACCGACGACTGGGACAAAACCAAAACTAAAGATATCACATCTCAGCAATCAGAGCAAACGCAACTGATGGAACAAAGCAATCAAAACTCGAAGCAAAAACAACCCAGCGGTGCCAAGGTGCCACTCGTATCCAAACTCCTCTCCCCCCGAAATCAAGCAGATACTCAAATCTTCTAAATAGCGACTGAGTAGGAGTATGAATCAAATCGGCTCCATATTTTTAGTACCCTGAGAAAACCGTTCTTGAAGGAAATTTTCTCAGTGAAGTAATGCAGCTCTCAACTCAGTTTATTTATTGTTCATTGTAAGCTATCAAGGATCTAAGTATTTTAAAGACTGAACTATTTTAATTCTTGAGATATTAAAAGATATCTTCAACTCGATATCTCTGTCCTCTTTTTAAGAGAAAGGGGATGAACCACAAGACCTGCATATAACTTTTTTCATTTCCTATTTTAAACAGTCTGTCTATAGCCACAACAATTAAACAACTTTTACAGATGTACTGCAGATATTGTCATCGTAACTACTGTAAGGAGGAAGCGTAATATTTTAAGCTTTGTGGTTTCTCGTTCTGGGGCGGATCCAGCTTTTACATAAGGGGGTTCGGTAAGCGAGCGCCGAAGGCGGAAATTTCTAGGGGGGTCCGGGGGCATGATCCCCGGGGAAATTTTGAAATGTATCCCCTCGGGAATGCGATTTCAAGCGTTATGAGGGCTAATTTAAGTTGTTTTCAAATTGCTTTGAAATCATCTTCGTTTTGTGCTAACTAGTAAAAAAAAAAAACCTTAAGAACAACAATTATATCCAAATTAGAACTATGAATGGATTCTGTAGTAAAATGAGCAGAAAGTCAAATAGACAATTCAAAGTCGACTACTAAAAATAATTCAGACTAGCTCTTTCAAGCAGCTGAGCGGTTGCTTTAATGCACTCTTGCCTTGCTGATCATGCAAAGAAACGGTCAATTTGTTGCTGCTTTCCCTGTCTGCCTCTTGGACATACCTCTCAGTCTGACAGACTTCAGAATAAAGTTCCAAAGTTCCAGAGAACGACCCAAAACTGATTGGGAAAGAACAGCGTGACCTTACCCAAACCTTAGCCGAGGAAGTTGATTGGCTTCGGTAGACAAACTGTCACTTTGGCGTGACGTATAACAGGAGCATGAATAGGTGGTTCTTTTACCAAATAGACAGACAGAAATGTAGACTCGACTGCTTACTGAGTGGGGCTTTCTAAATTTTAGTGTTATATTTGTTGTTTTTCTTGTTCAAAAGACAACTGCTTATTTTTAAAAAGATTGTACAGTTATAAATGAATTTTTTTCAGAAACCGCACGGTTTTAGGCGTTTGTTATGTCAGTTTAGGGGGTTCGACCGAACCACCCGAACCACCCCTAGATCCACCCCAGTCGTTAGGCTTCTCACCACTTTTAATTTTGTATTTCGTTAAAATTTGTGACTTGAATTTGTGTGGTGTGGTGAATAAACTTGAAACTCAACACCCCTGTTAAACCTTGTGTTTGTGTGTTTGTGTGTGTGTGTGTGTGGGGGGGGGGGGGGGGGTGAGGGAAGGAGAGGGCTGGTGCATTGTATCTATAGGACGCACAGGTTATACAGGGAGGCTCCGCCCGAAACTGGGGACCTCTTTTTACGCTTACAGCACAGGGAGTCCACAATAGTTGAGAAAAGGAATAATGAATAAAATTACAATGATCAACTTGCGCGCGTTGTTAGTTTCCGGTGGTTTTCTTTTGTGCTCAGCATCAAGCTGATGGATGCTAGCGATAGTACTGTATTCGTGAGCTGAGCTGTTTTGTGCGCAAGCGGATCTGAAATATGCTAATTTTTTATATAATAATACTACATGGGGAGCAGCTTTTTCACGAAACAGTTTCAACACACTTTGCGAAATCGCCCATGATAATCCCCGCCGGTGTTGTCTTCAGTCTCTGAGGCATAACAGGATGAAATATTTGTTCCAGATATATGGAGGGATTACCATTTCAAAATAATGGTATGTGAAAGAGTAAGATTTAAACATTGGGGGCGGGACCTCACGTACGAAACTCTTATGAGAATCTCCGCCTCTCTCCTGGGTATTAAACAGATGAAACGAAAGTAGACATCGGTAAAATGGACACGGCAGAATAGACACGTGCTTCGCCTAGCTTCGAGTACGAACAGGTATTTTCAGCACAATAAGCAAATACTCTCGTAGTACTAATATAATTTATTACACCCATTTTAAAATCACTGTTGATCCTTGTAATGTGATTGGCCCTCAATAGTGCGATTTAGTCACGAATTGCAGTATTTTTTTGCACTAAATCGCATCCTTCTTTTTAGCCAATCAAAATGAAAATGAGATAATACTAACCAATCAAATTTCATGGCTTACCTACACTAGCCAATCAGATTGCAGAAAAATATAGGGCAAAAAAAAAGTCATTTTCGTTTACGCACGAGTGAGTTTTGAGACATGACATTGTCATTTGCAGCGATAAAAAAACTGTGTAATTTCAAAATGGGTGCAATAAAGTGGTAATTGAACTTCGTGTCGTGCAATTTTGATCTGAAATCATACTTGTGATTCCAAATCGAACTCGCACTGCGTGCTCGCTCGATTTTGAAATCGCGCGTATGATTTCAGACCTTATAACATAGAGGGCAAAATTACTGAATGCTGATTGGTTGAGAGGGCATTTTTTCTTAATTTTCTTTCGGACGATGGCAAAATTACTAATTCCTGGTTGGCCAAGCGCCAAAATTACTCGCAATTGATTGGCTGAGCACGAGAACGCGCCATTTGTATTTTGTAGGCGTCTTGAAGTGACAAACGGAGTCTGAGTTTTTTAACACAAGGATTGCTTTAAAGTTGAACTTTTAACCGCTGTTGGTTGGTAAAAATGGTATCAAAATCGGTTCTTAGCTTGAAGAGAAATTCCAAAAGGTGAACCTATACGTGTTACGGGAAACAGCAAATGTTTATTTGTTTTAAAACTACTGAAAACTTTGGAGCGACGTGGTCGATAATTTTTCCACCGAGAGGAAGCTTCGCTACTCAGGTGAATAAAATTTACTTCTATTGAGTTTTAAGTGTGTTTTGTCAATGAACTAGAATTGTATTTATCTCTTTTTTAAAAGGTGAACGTAATGGTCAGTCTTTCTTGTTCTGTGCGCTGAGCAATAGTTAAACTGCTTGTGCGATGAATTGTTTACGAGCGGGTACTTTTATTCTGAGAGCCGGCTGATTGTGTTTCAACGTGCATGGAAAGTTTTCCGAAAATTTTGCCCTCTGTGTTATAAACAAGTAATCGCATTGAGTCCTCGTAGAATTAAGGATAAATTTCACTTGTATTTTCAAAGTTTTTACACATTGCCCTCCTCGCTGCGCGACTCGGGCAATTTTGTGAAAACTTTGAAAACACGCGTGAAAATTTATCCTTAATTCTACTCGGCCTCATGCGATTACATAAATTGCACTCCACTCAGTTCAATTACCATTATTAATCAGCTCTGTTAGCGTTCAACACTACTACTACATGTAGTCAAAAGTCACCGACTGGTCACTTATGTCGTCATTTTTGCTCAAGACTAGAGAAGAGGCTTTCGGCTGCTAACTCATATCAGGGTTTCGGCTGACTCAGTCCCGATCTGAATGCATTACACAATTTCGCGTTAGGCTAATACTTTTGCTTCAGTGTGAGAAGATATTGTGAAAGAACTTTCTCTGGGGGCAACTGACTTCTCGCTACATCAGCACTTTCACTTTCTTTTTAAGTTTAATTTGTGTTCAACTTCTCAGTTCTACGTTTCAGTACCTTCTGAATAATCCAAATCACAACTGGACTTTTATGATGACCTGGCTAGATACACAATTAATCAAATAAGTTGCCAGTCATGAAAGAGTAAATGATATGCGCGCTTGCGCACAAGACCAAGGTGAGCAAGACTTGGGATTTAGATGTGACTAGAGAAAGATTTTTTTCTTAAAATTGCCGCTAGGGAAAAACTCATATCCGACCAAAATAAATGTCCAGAGATGATAAGGATTTTACAATATTGATAGTTCTTAAGTAAAATTACCGTTAAGTAAAGGTACTGCTGAGAGAAACGCTAAATAACAAAACTAAAATAGTGACACATTAAAAATTATAAGTAGTAGATAAGGTTAGAAAAATAAGCTTTAATTATTAAAAGTCTGTAGCTCCTCCTCAGCATGGCAGGTATTTTACACCTACATGGAGTTTGTTTATAAAGTCGGAGCTAGGCAACAAGTGAAAAACTTAGTACATAGATCAAAAACCCTTAGTGTAAAAACACTTAGTGTAGAACCACACAAATAACCCGTTATTGAAAACCACAACAATATCAAATGTAAACGAAACAAACTTTTCGCGCTATTTGTGTATTTTACTTCTTTAACAATTTTAACAACACGGAAAAAGAGATATCTGTGATACAAATTCAGGCAATCATTGTCTACGAAATTTAAAGCTTCTTTGAAAATCTTTTTGTAATTACGACCGGGACTTGGAGCATACAAGTGAGTTATATTTCATGTCCACGTTGATTTCTACTTGTGTAAAATAATCCCAAGGACAGGCATAATGCGCCGCCTCTTGATGCACTACTAAAAGATTTGACAGTTTTCTTGAGTACCTTAGTTTGATTGTCAATTCTCAGCGATGTGCTTGTTTACTGCTGTCAAGGTGATATACATTGTCTTGACATTTGGATGCTCTTCGCCGAAAATCTTTTTCATAATCATCAGTGCCTTTTCACAAAGTTTTTTGGCTTCATTGTATTCTCCAATGCATTGGTATACGCTTGCCAAGTTGTTATAGCTTGTTGCGACGGATGAATGCTCTTCGCCGAAAATCTTTTTCCGAATTATCAGTCCCTTTTCGTGAAGTCCTTTGGCTTGATTGTATTCTCCAATGCATTGGTATACGCTTGCCAAGTTGTTATAGCTTGTTGCGACGGATGAATGCTCTTCGCCGAAAATCTTTTTCATAATCATCAGTGCCTTTTCATAAAGTTCTTTGGCTTGATTGTATTCTCCAATGCATTGGTATACGCTTGCCAAGTTGTTATAGCTTGTTGCGACGGATGAATGCTCTTCGCCGAAAATCTTTTTCCGAATCATCAGTCCCTTTTCGTGAAGTTCTTTGGCTTGATTGTATTCTCCAATGGAACTGTACACGGTTGCCAAGTTGTTATAGCTTGTTGCGACGTCTGAATGCTCTTCGCCGAAAATCTTTTTCCGAATCATCAGTGCCTTTTCACAAAGTTCTTTGGCTTGATTGTATTCTCCAAGAACTCTGTACACTCCTGCCAAGTTGTTGTAGCTTGTTGCGACGTCTGAATGCTCTTCGCAGAAAATCTTTTTCCGAATCATCAGTGCCTTTTCATAAAGTTCTTTGGCTTGATTGTATTCTCCAATGCATTCGTACACTCTTGCCAAGTTGTTATAGCTTGTTGCGACGTCTGAATGCTCTTCGCCGAAAATCTTTTTCAAAATCATCAGTGCCTTTTCATAAAGTTCTTTGGCTTGATTGTATTCTCCAGTGCATAGGTACACTCCTGCCAAGTTGTTATAGCTTGTTGCGACGGATGAATGCTCTTCACCGAAAATCTTTTTCTTAATCATCAGGGCCTTTTCATTAAGTTCTTTGGCTTGATTGTAGTCTCCACTCCTGTAGTACCCTTCTGCCAAGTTGTTATAGCTTGTTGCGACGTCTGAATGCTCTTCGCCGAAAATCTTTTTCTGAATCATCAGTGCCTTTTCGTGAAGTTCTTTGGCTTGATTGTATTCTCCAATGCATTGGTACACTAATGCCAAGTTGTTATAGCTTACTGCGACGGATGAATGCTCTTCGCCGAAAATCTTTTTCCGAATCATCAGTGCCTTTTCGTGAAGTTCTTTGGCTTGATTGTATTCTCCAATGCATTCGTACACGCTTGCCAAGTTGTTATAGCTTGTCGCGACGTCTGAATGCTCTTCGCCGAAAATCTTTTTCCGAATCATCAGTGCCTTTTCGTGAAGTTCTTTGGCTTGATTGTATTCTCCAATGCATTCGTACACGCTTGCCAAGCTGTTATAGCTTGTCGCGACGTCTGAATGCTCTTCGCCGAAAATCTTTTTCCGAATCATCAGTGCCTTTTCACAAAGTTCTTTGGCTTGATTGTATTCTCCAAGAACTATGTACACTCCTGCCAAGTTGTTGTAGCTTGTTGCGACGTCTGAATGCTCTTCGCAGAAAATCTTTTTCCGAATCATCAGTGCCTTTTCATAAAGTTCTTTGGCTTGATTGTATTCTCCAATGCATTCGTACACTCCTGCCAAGTTGTTATAGCTTGTTGCGACGTCTGAATGCTCTTCGCCGAAAATCTTTTTCAAAATCATCAGTGCCTTTTCATAAAGTTCTTTGGCTTGATTGTATTCTCCAATGCATAGGTACACTCCTGCCAAGTTGTTATAGCTTGTTGCGACGGATGAATGCTCTTCACCGAAAATCTTTTTCCAAATCATCAGTGCCTTTTCATTAAGTTCTTTGGCTTGATTGTAGTCTCCACTCCTGTAGTACCCTTCTGCCAAGTTGTTATAGCTTGTTGCGACGTCTGAATGCTCTTCGCCGAAAATCTTTTTCTGAATCATCAGTGCCTTTTCGTGAAGTTCTTTGGCTTGATTGTATTCTCCAATGCATTGGTACACTAATGCCAAGTTGTTATAGCTTACTGCGACGGATGAATGCTCTTCGCCGAAAATCTTTTTCCCAATCATCAGTGCCTTTTCGTGAAGTTCTTTGGCTTGATTGTATTCTCCAATGCATTCGTACACGCTTGCCAAGTTGTTATAGCTTGTCGCGACGTCTGAATGCTCTTCGCCGAAAATCTTTTTCCGAATCATCAGTGCCTTTTCGTGAAGTTCTTTGGCTTGATTGTATTCTCCAATGCATTCGTACACGCTTGCCAAGTTGTTATAGCTTGTCGCGACGTCTGAATGCTCTTCGCCGAAAATCTTTTTCCGAATCATCAGTGCCTTTTCGTGAAGTTCTTTGGCTTGATTGTATTCTCCAATGCATTCGTACACGTTTGCCAAGTTGTTATAGCTTGTCGCGACGTCTGAATGCTCTTCGCCGAAAATCTTTTTCCGAATCATCAGTGCCTTTTCATGAAATTCTTTGGCTTGATTGTTTTTACCTGTGTTGTTATAAACTACTCCGCTCATATTGAAAATCGTTGCTTTCAGTGAGGCTCCTTCCTCAGTATCGCTTATGTTCTCTAGTAAGCTGCACGCTAAATCGACAAGGTATTTCGCAGACGAAAAGTCAGACAGACTTACACAAGCATCAGCGAGACAGCCTAGCCAATAAACAACTTCACCAACAGTTATGAAGGGCGTCAATTGCTTTAACAAAGTGCTATCAAGCGGAGTAAAATCAGGCGTCATGTACTCAAGTAGCGATTTACAGTGAGATGTCAGTTTGTCTAACAGTGCATAATTCTCATTCGCTGATGAAAGCAGGGAATTAAAAATCCTGACTGCTTCTGCCATGATCTGGTATCTTTGCGATGGTTCAAGCTTACGAATCACAACTTGTCTGAGCACGGCATATACAATGTTATGCAATCCTAAATATTGGCGCTCCACCTCTTCGTCAGCTGAGACAAGAATTAACGAAGACCTTAAAATCTTTGCCTTGATTAACTCCTCCGGCTGGTCCGTTATTCGAGCTCTCACAAACTTGACAACGGCTTCAAGCGGGATAATTTCGGAAGAACAGAGCGCCAAGAAAGAAAATGTCTCACGAAGCACTTCATCAGTTTCAGCAGCTCTCTGCACAGCCATTGTTATGGCGGTCGTGGTTGTTTTGGCATAGGCTGAGCTTTCGGCCGCAAGAAGACTTTCAGTCGCTTCTCGATGGCTACGTGTTAAGCCTGCCAGGTAATTTGTCCAACTGTAGTTTGGAGATCCATTTTTCACAACTGTTTGAACATAGTAAGCAGCAGCTGCTAAGGCAAGTGGCTGATAATCGAGAACCTTTGCAACTTTTTCTGTTTTTTCTCGGTCAGAAATTTGGGACACTTTTTCTAACACCTCTACTGCGTCATCCGACTTCATTCCTTTACTGAATGATTCATGGTAAGTTTGAGGAGCATTGTGGGGAATTGAACTGCTATCTTGAGTAGTAATCAACACTTGACCATGGCCCCATTCCTCACTGCCAGTCTGAGGCAAAAAGTCGCCGACTAATTTCAGATCAACCACGTTGTCTGCTATAATCATCCACTTAGAGAATGTTCGGACCTGCGTCAAAATCAGTCGTTGAAGCTGTTTAATTGCTTCACTAGGTTTTTCTCTCTTCGAAGTTTCCAAGCCAGTCAAGGTATATTCTGTGATTCCTAGATGTCTAGCGAGCGTGATGTAAGAGTCAGCAAGTGTCTCAATGCTTTCTGCATTTAGCGTCACAACAAACTTCATATCTTCAGCACTATCTGATCGTTTTGAAAAGAACTCCCGTCCTAGTTCACGAGCAAGTTGACTTTTTCCACATCCAGGGTTTCCTGACAGATAGATTGTGCTAACCGCTCCACTGGCGCCATTGTGAAGTTCCTGCATTTTGTTTGTGATTCTATCAGTGTCACTGACACGTCTGATGACTTCGTGTGGCGGTTTCAATGTCAGAAAGCAAAATGGCTCAAGCTTGGAACTTAATTCTTGTGTGAGAGTCTTGTTTTCTTCTTTTGTCTTGTCCAATTCAGTTTTAAGATCATGCACTTGCTTTTTAAAGTTTTCAAGTTCCTCCGTTGGAAAACTCGCCTGGTTCTTTATGTCTTCGATCTCATTAGTAGGAAGACCCAAAGATGTAAAGGCATTTAACACTCTTGTTGTATAATTTTGGAATTCGACATCAGTAAGTTTAGTGCCAGCTGCATGCGCAACATCGTTTCGAACTTGACGCAGATCATCGACAGCTGCGCGGACCCCTGGTGCAAGAGTAGAGCCAATGGCATTTGAGTAAAGGATCACTGAAAACAAACACGTGCAGTCCCACTCTTCCGTGTTTCCATTCCGTACCCTATTTAAACATTGAACCTTCATTGATTTCTTTTTAACTTTAGTTTCTTCGTCATAAAAGTCCTTGCCATTCTGCGCCGTATTCTGCCATTTTCCACCAGGCATTACGTTGTACCGGAAATCCCATTCTTGTTTGAAGATCTTTCTTAATTCCACCGGGAAAATGTCAAGGGCAATTTTGCACAATCGAAAAAAGTTCAGTTCTTCCAGTGAGTACTCCATTATTGGCGAATCTGTGAGAGACGTTTAACGAATAATCAGAGAAAATTACCGAGAAGGGCTTCTATACATAAAATAAAATGACTGGTTTAAAAGATAGATTTTCGATTAATAAATATAATTAATATAATAAATTGATTTTATCAGATAAGTTAGTTTTACAATGGATTATGGTCGGATTCCTTTCTTTTCAGGTTACTGTAATCCCTGTAACCCCCTTTTTGGATCCCCTTTTTTATTCTTTCTTCCCATAAATTTTATAATTGACAGAATTATTGTTTTAGATCTTTACACCTACAGAAGTGCCGAGCGTTATGTTCCCGCCTTACGTGCGCTATTTTAGGTTTTAGCATCAAGATGTGTAAACACTGACTAGAACACAATCAAGCCAAAGTACTTTACGAAAAGCACTTCTGTCTACCGTGAAATTCCCTTCCCCAAGTAATGACCCTTTTAGCTGTCGGAGTTAGCAGCCTTTTATCATTGCTACTTTCGGAGGGTTGCAGTAGTTTCAGATGGTCTCTACTTTCGGGTTGCTTTCGTAAGCTGCATGGGCGTGTAACTTCACAAAGACATTTTCAGATGTGATAACATATGCGGCAATTTTTTTTTCGTTTAAAGGTTTTTGCAACCTGCTATTTTCAATAAAAATTTGAGGAGATCATTTTTAACTGGTCTGTTTTCTTTTCAGGCTACAATATTTATCAAAGCTCCGGTTGGCTCACAGAGAAATGAGATTAGTATTACAGTATACAAGGGCGTAGCCAGCCATTTTTTCCCTTTAAGCCCGGCCCGAGATGTAAACCGAAAACTGCATATATCAACTTCTGTTAGAGTTCGACCTATGAACAGGCTATACCAGTTTTACCGCCAACGATCAAAAATCTAATCCTTTGCACTGCAAAAAAGCACAGCTGATCTCTTTTTTTTGGCATAGTGTTTGAATTTTAATAGAAAATTGTTAACAACAGTTAACATTAAGCGGGCTTTGTTGATGAAGAGTGTCGTGATCAGCAGGGTTTTCGGTAACATTTTTAAGTACCAGATTCATAGGTGAAACAAGCGGACGTGAGCGCCGTAGGTGTGAACATTAGTGCCAAAGGCATGAACTTCTAGTGGGGTGCGGGGGAATGTACCTCAGAAAATTTTTGAAATTGGCTCTGCAACGCCATTTCCTGCGTTCCCTGGACCGGAAGTGGTTAACCGGGAAGGTCTGTTTTAAAAAGCATTCAAATGCTCACAGAAAAGTTTAAAATGATGATTTCATTACAAATGACAGGAACGATCATTCCTTCCGGTTGTATGACTTACATAAGTAAGCAAAACAAGGCTCAACTTTATCTTTGTTAAAAAAAATACAAAGTCATCCGATTTATTTACACTTCAGAATCAATTAATTATTTCGTGTGAAAGTATACGTCCGGCCTCTGGCATCAAACGAAACGCATGTGGCTGATGATCGGCATCCAGGAGCAAGATCATTAGCTGACTATTACTGACTATCTGTCAATAAAATGTAGCCCCTCTTTGCTTCTTTGCACAGGAATCTCTGATGACTTTCTCGGGGTCAACAGGCACTTTCTGTACACTTCCATAAGAGCCACTCTGTCAGCATAGTAGATCGTATGCATTTTTTACTTTTCTCACGCTTTTGAATCAGATCTCTCCTGTTGTAGTGTACACTGGCATGGTCACAGCGGCGATGCTCGGGTAAAGGTCTTCACTTGTGCAGTCTAGTGTGTCCTGTAGGTTCTTCTGCTTGCCTCCTCGTCAAGCGCCCAACTTGCTTTCTACCGTAAGATCTCGTTGTTGAAGACCACTCTATCAGTCTGAAATCCGCCGTTGGAGTAAGCGTTTTATACTGTTGTGTACGAAAGATTCGCATTCTCTGCTAAAGGTGTACTTGGTTTTGTTGCCAAATGAAATTATTTGGTACTTTTGCAAACTAACTCAAAACAGTTACTTGCCGGTTTTCGTTTGGGACATTTCCTCTCTCTCTCTCTCTCTCTCTCTCTCTCTCTCTCTCTCTCTCTCCAGAAGAAAAGTCAGGCACTTTTGTAACTTTTGTCTCTCTTGATGATAGATATGCTTAGATCTTTGCAGAAAAAACTAAATAAAATCATGGGAATACTTAACTGCTGTAGACCCACTGCAGGCAAGTAGTCAGTTAATACCACACAAATCTGCATGTATTAGGCTCTGATGTGTCCTCGAGAGGTTACAAGAGTGCCCTATGTTGTGGTAACTGTTTGTTTAAAAGCAATAAAATCCATTTCTGTGCGAAATTGTAACTATTGCCTTACCATTTATGCGCCAAACGATTCTCTCGATTACCACAGCACTTTAAATCTGAGTTATTTTGGCTCACAAAAATCTGCCGTGTATGTGTTTGACTTTTCATGTCCATGAAAAGAATCACGATTCGGAAAACGCCAGCTTTTTACATCACGAATTTTAACAAATGAGTTTGACGAATTAAGTCGGTCAATCGCGCTACAATTTTAGGGGAAGTTGAAGCTATCTTTTGCCAATGCAACAAAGAAAACTTGGAGTGAATCGGATAAATCCTTATTTTTTTATGGAGATTTCAAGTTACTAATGTCAAAAAAGCGGCGATGTTACAAATGTTCCCTATTTGCTAGAAGTTCCAGAAGGTGGTTTCACATTAATTTCTCGAGAGGTTGTGAAGTTTAATGCAATCAAATTAAACTTTAGTATGACAGAAATAGGTGACCAAAAATTGAACTTTGTCCTAGAAAAGGAAGAGGAGTTAGAGCTGTGGAAATGTATTTATTCTACTTTGGCGCTTTTCGCGGTAATGGCGGTAAGGGTGTATGGTTGCAGGAATTGTATATACGACTCAATGTATCGCTGAATTATAGTAAAAACCAGTAATACTAATTGTGTAATATACAACTGACTGCCTGTGAGCTATTCTGTTGCTTAGAAACATTTCCAAAGCAATGCACAAAACGGTGAAGTTTTATACAGTACCCGGGACAACCATCGTTTTGTCGTACAAGAAAGAGGGCGTAGCTCCGGAACACTGACTTCAAATAAAATATTGCAGAGGAGTGCATTTAGTAGTAAAAGTATTTATGAAGAACGTGTACCTTTTACTTCAAGTAAAAAGAAGATGAACAAAAGAATGATAAACAAGATGATGATGATTGAGTATCACCCACTAAACTTGTAGTTCAAGCCTTCTCCCCCTTTAGCTGAAGCTTTTTTTGAGCGAAGTCGTGACCCTCGGACGCAAGGGAAAAGTCATACCCCCCAGAGTGGTACAATGGGAGGAGGGGGGGGGGTGATGGAACCCCTCTTGGGTTTCTTATATCTTACCATGTTTTGAAAAGATTTTGCCTTTAGTCTGTGATGTGCTCTACAAGATGAGGTATATATTATGGGTTGTGGCGCTGCTGGGGGCCTGTGACGCCACCATCTAGTATTGTAGAAGTTCTCATAAAAAGGCGGAAATTGACATTTTTAATGCTAGACAAGTAGAATATGACATAATTAAGCGCTTTGCTTCTTTATCTTTTATTACCTGGCAACACGCAATTTTACTCAAAAATGGCTTGATCACCTGCTACTTATGACGTCATATCTCGTAACCGTAGTAAACGATTCGCACCAAACTTTAGTCAAAATGTGTCTAAGGGATATGCATACAGCTACTGAAAATGGCAGGTGCTAATGAAGAATCATATTAGAAAAATTTAAGAAAAACCTTATGAGGGCTGGTACCCCCCCCCCCTCATCCCTTGTACGTCCGAGGTTAAGAATTGTGAGGACAAAAATTGAATCCAACTCCGAGAGTATTAAAGCCTTGTCAAGAAAATGTCGAGGGTGATATAGGTGTCCTAAAAAGGTTTTCTTTGAGGTCCAATAACAACATTTGATGACGTCACCTGACGTAATTCCTTGCTTTTTCCAAAACCTTGAGAAACCATTAACATTTCACAATAACCATTGAAAAGCAACATAAGAAGACTCAAATGGTGTAAAACTGTAAAAGTTAGCGAAGTGGAAATAACATTTTTCATTTAAAACAGTAAAACTTAAATTTGTGAAAACGCACCTGTCAAAATATGGTTGCCATGGCAACACCAAATTGGTTGAACAAGGACATGTCACGCCAAATTGTTTTTTAGATAAATTTTAGGGAAAGTAACACAGTTTGGTGGCTTTTGCTTGCATAATTATTACAAAGTCATTAGCGTTCAAATTGAGCGCGGGCACTTTGTTCTCCCCACCTCCCAAGCTAAATAGGGTTTAAAGCCATCAGCTGTAAGACTGTTACCCGATCTATACCGTTACATTGGCGACCAAGAAAAGTCCTTGCCTATTTAGCTACACGCAGGGTAGGGAAGTGATTAGTTACAAATTACTAAGGAAAGTCACTTAAGAACCTTATAGGAGCCACTACTTGTTAGCTGGCCATAAGTTCCAAGAAGTCTTTTATCCTTCATCGTTTGAATTAATAGGTTGCTGAGATGAAAAGCGTCGTTGAGATTGGATAAACGTCTATTTTATGCCACATGAACGTTGAAGTTCCATAGCAATTTGTGGGCCTACGCAATAAGAGCGCAAGGTGAACACTGCCTTACCCGAACGCGGGATAGAATAAAATTACAAGTACATTTATTGATTTTCTCCTGAGGATTTTGAAAACCAATTTGCAACGTTTCTTGACAATAATAAGTTATAATTACAGTGAAGAAAAACATTAAAATTATAATAAGAAAAATTTGATTTACATAAAAAATGAAAAAAAAAACTAACATGCGCATAAATCAAATTGCGAGGCATCTTGTGCGAGGGCAACCCTGCACTTGGGACCTGCGACTAATTATTACGCCAGCTGTTAAAGGGGCATAGTCACGCTATTTTAGTTCACTTTAAAAATGAAAAATATGTCCTCACATCAATGAACGCTCACAAATAATGGTCTAGTTTTGTTACCAAAGACTATATTACTTCACTGAAACTATTTTCTGTCGTCTGTTGCTACGGATAGCACGGATGGAAATGGATTGCAATTTGAAAAAAATAGGCTAAACTTTTCAGATTCTTTCAGCGTGTTGACATTAAACCGATAGCAAATGGTCATGGTTTGTTTTCTCTTAATGGAATTAAGTTAATTTGTTTCTTTAAATGTTCAAACACAATGTTGGGCATGGATAAAGTTAGCTCCCGATAATTTTAGCACAGATTTGACCAGAAATCTGCGAAATCCTCGTGACTATGCCCCTTTAAGGCTGTGAATACTACACCTCAAGGTAAACAAGCTCTGGAAGTACACAGGAGCTAGACCGTTCAAACATTTTTATACATAAACGTCGCATGTCTTAGATACAGTTGGTGTGAGCTAGAAAACACAGGTAGACGTTTGTGTTATTTCTTTTCCAACCTAACACCGGCCTGTAACAATCACAAATCTTATTAAATTTCACTTCTTGGTCTTGTACTATTTTTCATGGCATGTCAGAAGGCTTTCTCCCTTCCACAGAATCCACTGACACCTAGCGATACCTAAACCAGCTCGCTTGTTATTTATGTTTACTAATTATATGATGTTCTTTAAAATCTTGTAACAACCCAAACCCTTTTAATTTTCCTTATTTTCAGTTTTGATTTTTGTGTAACAACACTACTTTTGTTGGACCAAGACGGTTCTTTTCTTATGTAAAATGACCGTTCATTGCATCTTGCTTTTAGAGCAAAAAATTGACTAAAGATAGTTTAAATTGAGGGTTTATGTGTGCGTTGAGTTCGAACAGATGTCGTAGTCGCAGTTTCAACTAAGTGCAGTATACCAATCATTTCAGGATATCCGACCTGGAAAAAGATTGGAATTTTTTTTTGTCCGGAAAAGGGATAGAGCTCCTTAGTAGGTATTATGTATATGAATTCTGCTTGCATGAAAAAACATTTTGTCATATTTTTGACAGCTTAGGCTTTGCAAAAAAAAAACAAAATCGTTGGTAAATAGTGCGGACAAACGTGTGGAATTTTGCCGCTTAAATTCCGTACGGACGCTGAAGGTGATCCAGCTTGTTTTGTTAAGAAATCGTTAACAGAAGGTTGTATCTATGTATTTGACGAAATCAACAAAGAGATTTGACTATTGGAACAATGCCCATTTTTCTAGGTTGATTAAAGAGGTGACTGTGCGACACTGTCCCTACACTCGTTACTAAAGTTCCCTGTTTCTACGTTACAAAAGTTCCTTGCCGTTACCAAAGTTCCCTGTCGTTACAAAAGTTCCCCATTAATCGTTACAAAAGTTCCCTTTTTTCGTTACAAAAGTTCCCGACGTTACAAAAGTTCCCTTTTTTCGTTACGAAAGTTCCCTTTTTTCGTTACAAAAGTGCCCTTTCCTCTGGCTCTCTCTCTCTCTCTCTCTCTCTCTCTCTCTCTCTCTCTCTCTCTCTCTCTCTCTCTCTCTCTCTCTCTCTCTCTCTCTCTCTCTCTCTCTCTCTCTCTCTCTCTCTCTCTCTCTCTCTCTCTCTCTCTCTCTCTCTCTCTCTCTCTCTCTCTCTCTCTCTCTCTCTCTCTCTCTCTCTCTCTCTCTCTCTCTCTCTCTCTCTCTCTCTCTCTCTCTGAAAATCACGGATGCACAACTGCCAAAACTAAGGGGAAAAAACGCCGGTTGGATGCTGAGACTTGCGTAAGCAAAACTGTTTCAAGGTTTCAGACCAAAGGCTTTTCTGTGTTTGGGGCACAGTCTATTAGCACTTTTAACATATAGCGTTTTGAAAGTCATGGCATCAAACGTTTATGACTGTAGAATAGTAGCAACGTAAACAATAGAAGAAACAATAATGCTTTTGGTTACTGAACAAAAATCACAGAAATTCCTGTTAAGCCCGGGCTTAATTCGAGATCAATGACAGTTGATAAATTAACTGTCCCGATATAAACTAATTTGGTTCCAAACACCATAGTTTTACTCTGTAAAGCCTCACTCTAGTTATTTACTTAGTATGTCTTTCAAAAGTACAGTGCCGATTGTAAAAATGGCGGTTTTCGTACTACTTAGGGTGTTCATTTTCAAACTTTCTACAGTGTTAGTTATCGTGAAAACAAATGTTAAAAAAAGCTTTACAGAAACTTCAGCCTGGGTTACGTATTTCAAATAGTGTGTTCTCACTAATTAGATTGGCGCAAACACGCATACAAGGCTGTTTTTTTTCTTTTTGCTGAGGAACAAGTTCTGAATAACGGTCGTTCCGCTCCGCCTCCCCCCCCCCCTCCATCCAGAATTGGTAAAACATAACTGAACAATAGTGAAATAAGACGAATTTGCAACGCACAAAACTTTGTTTCTAAGACCCTGAAGAAGAAAGGCTGTGCCTTTTGAAATATTGGTTAAAATATACAAACTTTAGCATTGCTTTTTTATCGTATTTGGTTCTTTATTTTTTGCTGATTAAATCCTTTACTACAGGATCCGGTACTTCTGTTTTGTTACGGTGGTCCATGCAAAGTTATTTGTTTCTAAGGCCACATGCGAAGATGGATTGTAATGGGATGGTTGTTGCAAATTTTGCAAGAAAGCTCTAAAACTTATTTACCAGAACCTTACTTTGTAGAAATCAAATTCGAAGAAGTACAGTACTTTTGCCGTTTACACATTATTACGGTTTCTATTCTAAATGGTTCCTGGAAGTCTAATCCCTAAACGACTCCAGTTACGCCTGAAAGGGACGACAAGCATCCTGGTATGTTTATATGGCAGTCGCTCCCACTCCCCCTGGGGCTAACATTATGCAGGTGAACTGAGACACAGAGAGAATGTGAAAATATTTCTTTTACATAAAATCACCAATTGTTTCACTCCCTCAGTTTATAGAATTAAGTGATCGCGTTGTATCACAGTCAGAACTAGGAGTGAGAACCAGACAGTATCTTTGTAAATCGTGTTAGTGACAACTAAATTAGCCATTAACCACATAACCTGCGACCAGGCTCTATTTTCGTTTCGCTCGGTGAAACATTCAGGCGTGAAGGTCGAAACGAAAAATAGCCTATTTTAGCGAGCAACCAATGTAAGAGAATATGAGAGCGATGCTAAAATTCGACCTGATCGCAGGTTATTAACCACACCGTGGTAGAGGTGATTCTAGTTCTACCGTAAATTCTACCGTTGTGTCTCGTATTCTTTGTTGTTTTGTTTTCCTAGGTGATAGCGGTTAAACTTGAGCTACTGTAGTTAACGCGGTAAAAAGCATGTGTACTGTATGTAATAAACCTTGCTAATCACCAGATTTGGCGGATCGAAGTCGCAAAACGTAACTACGCTTACGGGGACACAAAACATGATGCCATAGTCCCCCTCCCCCCCCCCCCCCCCCAAAAAAAGAGTTTTAATCCTTGAAAAGCTAACGAATAGCTACAGAAAAGTGAAAAATCCGTCAAACTTGAACAATACTGAACTTTTACACGAACTGATATGCAAGACCCAAAACTTGGCTTTTATCAGGCGAAAAAAAAATCCATTCGCTTCTCATCTGGCTAGTCTTGGAAAGACAGGAAATGAAATTTATTTATGCAAATTACAACCTCAGGCACAAACAGCATCTTTGCGTAGTAAATCATACTGATGGATTTGCAACACAATGTTGTCTTTGCACTATAGCAGGTTTTAAATGTTTAAATAATTAAGCTAAACTCAAAAGGAAATACAATGTCTGACGCACTAAATTGGTATTTCGTGACTTATCCTCTGCGGCTTGAAATGAAATAAACACCAACCAAGTCACGCTATGGTGATCACGCTATTTTACATGTAACTAGCGAAGGGTTTCTGTCATATTGGAGTTGGTCTGAATTCAAATAAAACATGCAACACAAGAAAAGCTATTACAAAGCAACACACGAGTGCAGAAGTGGCTAAACTTGAACAAAAGTGAAATGAGTAAGTGTCAAAATGCATAACTCGGCTTTTGTGATGCGTTAGAAATAAACATAACAATTAACAAGAGAACACAAATTACATTCCGAAGGCATGCCTATTTGTTACTTAGTTTTAACCGATATCACTCACTATTAATTAAAACGTTATCGTCTGTTAGGAGTCTTATATAGAATAAAAAGGCAATATCGCGTGATATAAAATACTCTCTAATCTCGGATTATAATTGGAACGTATTCAAGAATGTCGGGACTTTTCCCTTTTCACAAAAGTCATAAACAATTTTTAATTAAAATTCTGTCTACAAATGTTAATATATTTCTTAAGAGGTCTATGATATATTCGACTAGTATAATAATAAAACATAACTAATGAGAGTTCAATGCCACTATTTTGTGATTGATTAAGTTCTAAAATCGGTTAGGCAGGACTGTGTGGCAGTGCTAACCACTGGTATGAAGATTACGATGTGATTATGGGAATTTTCCGGCTCGATGAAAACTGCATTGGATGTTAACTAGCCTCTGTATTCAAATTCCCCCGACTTTTTCTCCAAAATACTCCCGACCTCGACGTACTTGCTCGTCAAGGAAGCACAAATAAAAAACGGAGTACCAGTTCAGTGTAGCTATGATATGACTGATCGTGCAAACAAAATCAACCAAAATCACCTAATCACCTATGTACACTCCAAGCAGTGGTCCACATAAATTATCATATAGTGATGCTTGATACCAAAGACGCAAAAATATTTTAAAAGAAGATTGAAAACTTACAAACAGATAAATACTGTTACATAAAACTCAATCGAACAATGTATCGTGACCGGCAAGTTCTCACGGAAACTTGTATGCTAAAATCTCACAGAATATATCTAATCATCGACACGTTTTTGTTATTTAACAGCTATTAGTGCATTATCCATCAGTCTTAGTACGTACCAGTGCTCGTTTAAGCGACGATGAACTTCTCTGTAGCAAACTCAAGATGAATTCAGTCTGCAGTGTTAGGTAATAGCCAGAAGTGCAAGAGCTTCAAAAACACACGCCCGGCCCTGCTTTGCTAGAAGACTGAAATGTACACCCATCCAAGCGGAATGATTCTGCAATCCCGCGTGTCTGGTCACGAGTTTGATCCCGCGCGAGGATTTTGCGAGTATAGTCAAAAGTAGTCGCAGGCCCCAAACGGGAAGATCTACTTTGGAGGTTAAAGGGCACTGCGTAAACCCTTCGTCGAATTTGGCCCTTACCTTCCGTGTACCAAATTAAATCAGGTCCTCAAGGTATCATGGAAACGCAGTATCGAAGCTGCTCGCTTTATACTTACTATAGAAACACGTTTTGGATGGTATTATGCACACACATACAAGTAACATTTGTGTCTTTCAGCTCAGCCATATCAACTCCCCCCCCCCCCCCCAAGTTTAGTGATGACCAAATCTCTGAGTGTTTTGCAGGATACCACATTTAACAAATCATCAACATTTCAAATTATGGTGGTTTTAAGGTAGCAGTGTACTACATTGAAGCAAAAGAAATACACGCCTGTACAGTAAAAAAATTGTAACGGTTTTCACTATAGACTGATCGGTACGGCATGTTTATTTCTTGCAGGCCATGTCGATGGGTTTTGCAGTCGAATCGGTGAAGGAGGCTCTGAAGTGTTGTCATGGTGATGTTGAGAAAGCTATTAATATGTTAGTATCAAATAAAGGAGTGCTACCTGCAGTATCGCACTGGAGTAAAGGTAAGACCCATCTAACATAATGCAGTCAAAGGTGGACTTATGGACACCTCACATAATAGGCCACTTTCGGGTTATTCATACTGTTCGCCATTGCACAGGATTTCTGAATTGCACTGAGTGTTCATCCCTGATATTCCTGTGGACAGAAGTTTAAAAATATCAGAGCAGAGTGACAAGGTACATTAAAGCTGATGACACACTGAAATTTCATTGTGTGCAATGTTGTTTACGACGTTACAGTTATTGCATGGAATATTGCACCTGTTGCGTGCAATGTTGCACCGTCGTGTCCAGTGTTGTACCTGTTGCACACAATGTTGCACCTGCTACACGCAATGTTGCTACTGATGTGTGCGATGTTGCACCGTCATGTGCAATATTGCACTTCTTGCTCGCAATGTTGCTCCTGCCGGTGTGAAGTGTTGCATCTGTTGTGCGCAGTGATCCTCGCAATGTTGATTCTGTTGTGTGCAGTGTAGCAACCTTTGCTCATGATTTCGCACTTTTTACTCGCAATGTTGTATCTTTCGAACGCATTGTTCAACCTCGTGTGTTTCTTAGAAGTTGCCCAAATGTTGTACCGACAATTTTTTTTTTTTTTAGTTTCTCCCACTTCTTCTGATGGAAGCTCCGCTCCCTCGGTAGTGTCTGATCAAAGCTAACAGATACCGGAGCTTAGGACGACACAGTCTATTTTGTAGACTAATTTGATGGTATCCAAAGGGAGAAATTCAGCTTGAGTTCACCTCACTGTGATCGTTATTTATAATTCATGTTGTTTTCGTGTCCAAATCCTCTGAAAGCGCCAGCGACGATCACGAAGAAGAAGACCCAGATGTAAAAGAAGCTGTGAACGAACTCGTGCCAGATCTCGCAACCGAGGACGAAGAAGCTCATTTGAATCTGTCTCTGGAGGAGGAATCTTCTATTATCGCTGAATATCGAACACTTATTCTATCAGCTGGTTACAACGCCAGCTCTACTGCTGGAAAACCCTGAAAACAGCATATAAACTGAAGTTTAAACAGTCTTTCGTAAGCGATAATGTCGCAGCACCGATTTTCCCCAAAATACCCAGCATCGTATTCAGTCGCGTATCAAACTGAAACACAGACATCGGCCCGTAATCAGATCCAGGGAAGTTTCCTAACCGACGACGGGGACAAAACCAAAACTAAAGATATCACATCTCAGCAATCAGAGCAAACGCAACTGATGGAACAAACAATCAAAACTCGAAGCAAAAACAACCCAGCGGTGCCAAGGTGTCACTCGTATCCAAACTCCTCTCGCCCCGAAATCAAATAGATACTCAAATCTTCTAAATAGTATTCTATTTACACCGGTCTTACCCGCACTCCCTTAAGTTATGGGAAATCTGGCGGCCACATGAGTGAAATATACATGACCAGGCAACTACAGAAAACACCACCCCAAAACTCAAAAGCACCCAAACTCAAAACACACCAAACCCAAAAGCACCCAAACTGCGAGATACCCAAACTCAAAAATGAATCCAAGCTCAAAAACAAGGCACGCGGGACCAAAATTAGAAACAAAAAATTAATTCCTTAAAACGAAGAGATGGCACAAGACCAAGAAAAAAGCCGAAAAAATCTTGAAACAAAGGGTGAAGCCATTAGGGCCTTCTAAACAGGCAATGACGATGGCAAGTGCAAAGTGAAACGCCACGAGGAACAGACTGATAAATTTAAAAAATTGTCTGCGTACCGGAAAAGAAGCGCTGTAATAGTTAATTAAGCGAAGCTTAAGGAAACAACAAACAAGACACTACGAGAACCAAAATAAAACCCGATAAATCCTGTGAAAGAGCGGAAGCCTTTAGGGCCTGCTCAAAATAAAAACAATGAAAGGAATATAAAAAATATGTAAAAGGAACAAAATAAAAGTAAAGTACAAACTCGCAAGACAGCAGAAGCCTTTTGGGCCTGCTCAAATAGAAAACAAATCAAAGTATATGCAAACAACCAACGAGTACGCAACGAGGAACAAAATCCTTTTGGGCCAGCCCTGCTGAAATAAAAGCAAACAAAGGCCTATGCAAACTACAAACAAATACGTAACGCGGAGCAAAATAAAAGCCAATTTCATATCGAAAGAGAGCCTGGTCAAGTAAAAACAAACAAAGGCACATGCAAACAACAAATCGTAACGAGGAACAAAACAAAAGCCAATTAATCTCGTGGCAAAGCAGAAACCCTTTGGGCTTGCAACAGCATAAGCAAATAACAACATCTCATGCCGGAAAGTATGTGAAATAATTAAAAAAAAAATTATAAAACTTCTAATGCTGGAAATATAAACTAAACACCGGCCATGAGGCAACAATTTATAAAACATAGGCACGCATTGCGTGCTTGACCTATGTTGAAATGACAAGTCTTATCCTCGCTTATTTGCGATTTCTAAGACATACTCTGAGGACAAAACAACACGCGATTATTCTTGCAAATACTTCCCCCCTCCACTATAGCACCTGAGTGCATAAAGCCCAGTTCAGACGCCGCACCTCCCATGTGTCGTACCAAGTAGTACGTAGTTTTTTGGCAGTTGTACGGTGTCCAAATGAGTTTTTTCGACAGATTTCAATTAGGCAAGCCAAAATCTCAGGGTACGGCAAAGTTTGCCACTTAAATACGACCTAGGAGCGAAAATATATTTGGTACGGCCCATGAGAGGTACGGCGTCTGAACTGGGCCTAAAACAACTTTTCCGTTTACTCAGTAATACCCTTGGAATGCAAAACAACATCCCGCTAAAAACCCAGTTGGACCAAAACTGGAGATAGAGCAACCATCGGGCTAGTAGGCTACAGGCTACAGAAAGCCAGAATCAAAAGTAAGAACCATCTTGTACAGTTTAATAAACAGTGTCACAGGAAGTTGACTTGGTCCATATTAGAGATTCAGTGTTCTTTGTTTTGTGTTTATAGTGTTGTTGATGGGTTTTACTGAGTCAGAAGCTCGGCTTGGTTTAAGAGCTTGTCAGGGAGATTCAACATCAGCTGTGGAGTACATTACACAGAGAAGACGGTGATAGCTGAGTTCAATATACATTGTGCTTCTATAAAATGAGACACTTGCTTGATCACACCCGGGGTATCAAATCGAACGTTCGGTTTTCGAACTCAATCGAACTCAATCGAATGATTAAATTCGATGTTGTTCGGTCATCGAACGAAATCGAACTCACAAAAAATAAATGCGAATCGAACCAAATCGAACGTTCGATTAAGTTCGATGAGGTTCGATTTAGGGGCCGTCGACATATTCACAAGTTCCCCGCTTAACGTCCACTGGACGTTAAGGGGGGGAGGGGGTTGAGGAAAGTCAAGATTTGGACGTTAAAGTGGGGGATTCTAGGACAAAACCAAAATAACACGTTGAGAAAACACATTTTACTTATGTTGATAACAGAACACGAAGAGAAAAACGTACCACAGTAGAAAATGAGAACTAACTTGGTGCCGCTGTGATCCACCTAGTTTGAACACGCGCTCGCTAAATTTTACAAAACTAAATTCATCGGCTCTAGGAAAAACATGGAGTGCGGAATTCCAAGTGGACGTTAAGGAGGAGGGGGGGGGGGGAGGGGTCTGACCTTAACGTCCAGTGGACGTTAAGTGGGGAACTTTTAAATATGTCGACGGTCGCTTAGTTCTGTCGCCGAACAATACCTAAGCGAGCTTACGTCGTATCACAATATAATCTGAATCGAGCAAAATCGATCACCATATCTGCTCGATTTGATGTAGTAATTGGGGAATTAAATGCGTCATTAGTGGTTTTTTACCTTGCTATGCAGAAATATTTTGCCTGGATAACGTCACAGAAGTCAGTGATATGTTGTTTAACGGTTGGATTTGAGTATATATATATTTCGATCCCGCATACAATTTTTATGAATGGCTTACTGCGTATTAGATTGCTCGAATATTATGTATTGTTTCTTTAGGATCAAATAAAAGACAAAGATTATACGATAACGTGTCCAGTCACTTATTCCAAAACCATTTAAGGGAATAAACAAGAAATTTTTACTCGCTCATTAGGTTTGAAATTCTTTATTTTGAATTTTAGCTACAAGTTCGATTTCCGAACTTAATCGAACTAAATCGAACGCTAAATTTCGATTTCGTTCGATTTGGTTCGGAAATCGAACTCACACAAAAAAAGTTAGTTGTTCGATTTCGTTCGATGACCGAACAACATCGAATTTAATCGTTCGATTTTCGTCCAATTGAGTTCGATTGAGTTCGATTACAAATTCGTTCGGTTTTGTTCGATTTGATACCCCGGGATCACAAGACAATGGGGACCAGAACATTTAGTCAACATGACAGATTTCCCAGGCTGTTAAATTTCGGTTATAAACCCTGGGCTTATATAACCTCTAATGTAGTTTTCTTGTAGGGGATGATTACTGGTTTGGGGGATTAGCCCTGGGAATTTAAGAAGCATTGCAAAATGGGTTAATAGGAAGTATGTAAAACCCGTCACAAAGAGTATGTAAGTCTTACCTACCGGTCCGGCAAATGCTAAACATTGTCATGGTAGAACCGTTATTTAAGTCCATTTAGTGTAACTTTTGAGACTGCAGATAGGAGTGAGCCTATAACTAAGGGGAGGGTCGTAGTCTCCTATGCAGCTGTTCTTAGGACCATCGAGCGTTGCGTGACAATAACCCTAACAATGGCTGTGTAGGAGACTAGGAGGGTTGGGGAACACGTGTTAACTGTTGGACTTTTCACAGACATTCTAATTCTGGCCATATCTGCTCCAGATAAGTTGTTCTGGTGGGGAGTTAGTGAAAGCTAACAAAATGTTGGATGATAATTTAAGCCTGTAAGAGGTTGTTTTTTAAAGCGCATCTTATCAGAGCTAAGAAGTGAAACTCCTCGTTGATTCATGCTGGGCATGGTATGTAGATAATGAGCACGACTCCTTTATTGAGAAAGAAAGGTATCTTTGCTATCATGTTGGTGCATTACTCTTTCCTGTTTGTACTTTCTTTAAACATTAGGAGAAAAAAGAGAGAAGAGAGAATGAAGAAAAGGAAAGGAAACGAAAGAGGCTCAAGAGAAAACTGGGAAAGACTGCGGCAGGGGAATGGTAAGAGTCTTACGAACGCGCCGAAAGTTGACCGTCGCGCTTGTGGCAAAGTAGCCACGCGCGCTACATTTCCTCGCGACAGCCAACATTCGCGTGTATTCGCATGTTCTTGTAGCCCGACTATCCCTGAGCAGAAGGAGAGACTGTTCGTAGTCTAGTTATTAATTTACCTGCTTTACACCTGCGAGGTTCACATTCTGTTTTTACTGTTTGTTTTTCAAGGGTAAATGTGGACACGTATAAAGCTCTTGTGGAGATGGGATTTACCAAGAAAAAAGCAGCTTCAGCCTTGAGACAGGCAAACAATGACGTAAATAACGCGCTACAGGTGAGTTACGTCATTCAGAATTGCTTATGAACAGTTTCCTTAAGTTGAACTATTTTTTCGGTTAGTGGAGAATGAACCTGCGCCGCCTATCCTGCCAGTTTGGTCGCCCCTATGTGCTGACGGGCGAGTGAGAAACCTATTCACAAAACCATTCCTTGCAATTTTCTATCGTGCATGCGCAGCAATGTCAAGCGCGCCGTCATCTTCTGTCTTGCTTTCTTGCGCGTGCCAATTGAACGATGGATACATCCTAATATTAAAAAAATCCGACGGCTTTGTGCAGTGGTTTCTTATTCCTCTGGCAGCACACAGTGCGACCAAGAAACAGTGAGGAAACCTCTGCTCGCATGGTACCAGCCGCCAGTGCCGAAGATAACTTCTGCCATCGTGCCTTAGTCCACTGCGACTCGTGCACAACAAAAGGAAGTGTGTTGTTGATTGGTTTGTGCGTTGGTATTTCGATTTGAAGTTTGAATAGTTTGCGTCAAGCAGTGTTGTTTTCTTACACAGAAAAGGTTACTCCACTTTGTGTGTCTCTTTCCGTGTGTAAAAATGGATACCTGTGAACTGTTAGGGGATCCTAACAGAAAGCTGGGTGCCCTGTGATGGACTAGCATCCCTCTCATCCAGGGCCGCTCGATCCAGTAGCAATACTACTTGTTGCTTCGTGCTACAGGACACGGGCGTAGGCCGACCCTGTTGAGCTATCTGGCTCGGTTAATCCGTTTCGATAGGCCTACACATTAAGACATATGGTTAACTTTGCCAAGTATTTTCTTTTTTCTTTTTTACAGGTTCTTCAAGATCACCCAGAAATGCTGGATCTTCCTGATGACAGAAGGTAAGGATAGTAAAAACTACTTCTAGATAGTAAAAACTACTTCGATCTTTGCTGATAACAGAGTCTGAGCGATGACTTGTGAACGATGGTCGCTATAAGAAACTCAAAGTCCTCCCTTAAGCTGAGAACTATTTCAGACGAAACTTGAAGGTGGTCGCTAACAAGAGATTCCGGCAAATACAGTGTTTAAAAGAGATGGTGGGTTTCAGGTGTGGTGGCTGACTTTAGAACCGTTTAGTTGAAAAAAAAACGGTTTTGTTGAATCTATGAATGAAGTTTGAACCAACTTGAGGTGTATTCATTTGGTAACACAGCGGATTGTCAGCAATGAAGCTTTGCAGTTTACAGTTGATCAAATCCATCGCATTGAGTCCTTATGCAAGTCACTTTGCTGCACATTGCTTCTGTCCACCCAAGTGCCAAACTGGGAAACGACTAGCATCTTATATCGTGGAGCGGGCAGGGGGGGGAGGGGCGGGGGGTCGATAAAAAAGCTTGTAGTCGTTTCAGAGTTTTCTCGCCTTTGCCAAGTCACAAATGAGGTTGAAAAGCGATACTAAAGTTCGGTCTAATCGCAAGTATGAGTTTCCGTGAAAACTTCCCGTTGCTTGTCATAAAACATTTTGTGTCTTGCAGCTCGCCTGTGTCATCTTTCAGTGATGACCAAATCTCTGATGAACATGTTGCTCAGGTAGGCCAGTGACTGTTTTTAATTGATCAAGCCTAACCTTCGAGGTTTTAGTAGGACACCACATTTAAGAAATTATCAACAGAGCATTAAAGCAAAATAAATACACGCCTGTACAGTAAAAAATTTTAACAGATATCGCTATAGATGCGATCGGTACGGTATGTTTATTCCTTGCAGGCCATGTCGATGGGTTTTGCATTCGAATTGTTTAAGGAGGCTCTGAAGCGTTGTCATGGTGATGTTGAGAAAGCTTTTAACATGTTAGTATCAAATAACGGAGTGCTTCCTGTAGTATCACAGTTGAACAAAGGTAAGAGCTATCTAACGTAATGCAGTCAAAGCTGCACTTATGGACACCTCACATAAAGGTCGCTTGCGGTCCGCCATTGTTCACGATTTCTGAATTGCACTGAGAGTTCATCCCTGAATTGCTGTGCACAGCATTACAGAAACAATTCAGAGTTAAGTGATAAGGTACACACTGAAATTACGTTGTGTGCAATGTTGTGTGCAATGTTACACTAATTGCACGGACTGTTGCATCTGTTACGTGCAATGTTTCATCTGGTACGTGCAATGTTACGTCTGGTACGTGCAATGTTTCATCTGGTACGTGCAATGTTTCATCTGGTGCGTGCAATGTTGCATCTCTTACGTGCAATGTTACACCGTTCCGTGCAGTGCTGCACCTGTTGAACACAATGTTTCACCTGTTGTGTGCAATGCAGCACCGTTGTGTGCAATGTTGCACTTGTTCCGTACAATGTAGCACCGTTGTGTGCAATGTTGCACCTATTGCTTGCAATGTTGCACGGTTGCGTGCAATGTTGCACTTTTTCCGTGCAATGTTGCACCGTTGTGTGCAATGTTGCACCATTGTGTACAATGTTGCACCTGTTCCGTGCAATGTTGCACCGTTGTGTGCAATGTTGCACTTGTTACGTGCAATGTTGCACCGTTGTGTGCAATGTTTCACCTGTTCCGTGCAATGTTACACGGAACGTTGCTCCTGTTGTGTGTAATATTGCACCGTTGTGTGCAATATTCCACGTTTTGCTCGCGGCGTTGCACCTCGTCTGTTTCTTAAAAAAGTGTATTACTTCGGTAGCGTCTGATCAAAGCTAACGGTTATGATCGTTATTTAATAGTTATTGTTGTTTTCGTGTTTTAGACAAATCTGCTGGAAGCGCCAGCGACGATGACGAAGAAGAAGAAGACCCGGGTGTTAAAGAAGCTGTGAACGAACTCGTGCCAGATCTCGCAACCGAGGACGAAGAAGCTCATTTGAATCTGTCTCTGGAGGAGGAATCTTCTATTATCGCTGAATATCGAACACTTATTTTATCAGCTGGTTACAACGCCAGCTGCACTGCTGGAAAACCCTGAAAACAGCATATAAACTGAAGTTTAAACAGTCTTTCGTAAGCGATATTGTCGCAGCACCGATTTCCCCAAAAATACCCAGCATCGTATTCAGTTGCGTATCAAACTGAAACACAGACATCGGCCCGTCATCAGATCCAGGGAAGTTTCCTAACCGACGACGGGGACAAAACCAAAACTAAAGATATCACATCTCAGCAATCAGAGCAAACGCAACTGATGGAACAAAGCAATCAAAACTCGAAGCAAAAACAACCAAGCGGTGCCAAGGTGTCACTCGTATCCAAACTCCTCTCGCCCCGAAATCAAATAGATACTCAAATCTTCTAAATAGCGACTGACTAGGAGTATGAATCAAATCGGCTCCATATTTTTAGTACCCTGAGAAAACCGTTTTTGAAGGAAATTTTCTCAGCGAAGTAATGCAGCTCTCAACTCAGTTTATTTGTTGTTCATTGTAAGCTATCAAGGATCTAAGTATTTTAAAGACTGAACTATTTTAATTCTTGAGATATTAAAAGATATCTTCAACTCGATATCTCTGTCCTCTTTTTAAGAGAAAGTGGATGAACTACAAGACCTGCATATAACTTTTTCATTTCCTATTTTAAACAGTCTGTCTATAGCCACAACAATTAAACAACTTTTACAGATGCACTGCAGATATTGTCATCGTAACTACTGTAAGGAGGAAGCGTAATATTTTAAGCTTTGTGGTTTCTCGTTAGGCTTCTCACCACTTTTAATTTTGTATTTCGTTAAAATTTGTGACTTGAATTTGTGTGGTGTGGTGAATAAACTTGAAACTCAACACCCCTGTTAAACCTTGTGTTTGTGTGTGTGTGTGTGGGGGGGGGGGGGGGGGAGGGAAGGAGAGGGCTGGTACATTGTATCTATAGGACGCACAGGTTATACAGGGAGGCTCCGCCCGAAACTGGGGACCTCTTTTTACGCTTACAGCACAGGGAGTCCACAATAAATGAGAAAAGGAATAATGAATAAAAATGCAATGATCAACTTGCGCGCGTTGTTAGTTTCCGGTGGTTTTCTTTTGTGTTCAGCAACAAGCTGACAGATGCTAGCGATAGTACTGTATTCGTGAGCTGAGCTGTTTTGTGCGCGAGCGGATCTGAAATATGCTAATTTTTATATAATAATACTACAAGGGGAGCAGCTTTTTCACGAAACAGTTTGAACACACTTTGCGAAATCGCCCATGATAATTCCCGCCGGTTTTGTCTTCAGTCTCGAAGGCATAAAAAGATGAAATATTTGTTCCAGGTATATGGAGGGATTACTATTTTATAACAATCGTATATGAAAGAGTAGGAGTTTAAATATCGGGGGGGCGGGACCTCACGTATGCCTCTCTCCTGGGTATTAAACAGATGAAACGAACGTAGACATCGGTAAAATAGACACGGTAGAATAGACACATGCTTCGCCTAGCTTTGAGTACAAACAGTTATTTTCAGCACAATAAGCAAATACTTTTGTAGTAGTAATATAATTTATTACACCCGTTTTAAAATCACTGGTGATCCTTGTAATATGATTGGCTCTCAACAGTGCGATTTATTCACGAATTGCACTATGTTTTTGCTCTCAATCGCATCCCTTTTTTTTAGCCAATCAAAATGAAATAATACCAACCAATCAAATTTCATGGCTTACCTGCACTAGCCAATCAGATTGCAGAAAATATAGGGCAAAAAAAAGTCATTTTCGCTTACGCACGAGTGAGTTTTGAGACATGACATTGTCATTTGCAGTGATTAAAAAAACTGTGTGATTTCAAAATGGGTGTAATAAAGTGGTAATTGAACTTCGTGTCGTGCAATTTTGGTCTGAATCATACTTGTGATTCCAAATCGAACTCGCGCATTTTGAAATCAAGCGTATGATTTCAGAGCAAATTGCACTCCACTCAGTTCAATTACCATTATTAATCAGCTCTGTTAGCGTTCAACACTACTACTACATGTACTCAAAAGTCACACTGGTCACTTATGTCGTCATTTTTGCTCAAGACTAGAGAAGAGGCTTTGGGCTGCTAACTCATATCAGGGTTTCGGCTGACTCAGTCCCGATCTGAATGCATTACACAATTTCGCGTTAGGCTAATACTTTTGCTTCAGTGTGAGAAGATATTGTGAAAGAACTTTCTCTGGGGGCAACTGACTTCTCGCTACATCAGCACTTTCACTTTCTTTTTAAGTTTAATTCGTGTTCAACTTCTCAGTTCTACGTTTGAGTACCTTCTGAATAATCCAAATCATAACTGGACTTTTATAATGACCTGGCTAGATACACAATTAATCAAATAAGTTGCCAGTCATGAAAGAGTAAATGATATGCGCGCTTGCGCACAAGACCTAGGTGAGCAAGACTTGGGATTTAGATGTGACTAGAGAAAGATTTGTTTCTTAAAATTGCCGCTAGGGAAAAACTCATATCCGACCAAAATAAATGTCCAGAGATGATAAGGATTTTACAATATTGATAGTTCTTAAGTAACATTACCGTTAAGTACAGGTACTGCTGAGAGAAACGCTAAATAACAAAACTAAAATAATGACACATTAAAAATTATAAGTACTAGATAAGGTTAGCAAAATAAGATCATTAATTATTAAAAGTCTGTAGCTCCTCCTCAGCATGGCAGGTATTTTACACCTACATGTAGTTTGTTTATAAAGTGGGAGCTAGGCAACAAGTGAAAAACTTAGTACACAGATCAAAAACCCTTAGTGTAAAAACACTTAGTGTAGAACCACACAAATAACCCGCTTTTCAAAACCACAATAATATTAAATGTAAACGAAACAAACTTTTCGCGCTATTTGCGTATTTTACTTCTTTAACAATTTTAACAACACGGAAAAAGAGATATCTCTGGTACAAACTCAGGCAATCATTGTCTACGAAATTTAAAGCTTCTTTGAAAATCTTTTTGTAATTGCGACACGGACTTGGAGCATACCAGTGAGTTATATTTCATGTCCACGCTGATTTCTACTTGTGTAAAATCATCTCAAGGACAGCCACGATGCGCCGCCTCTTGATGCACTACTAAAAGATTTGACAGTTTTCTGAAGTACCTTGGTTTGATTGTCTATTCTCAGCGATGCGCTTGTTTACTGCTGTCAAGTTGTTATACAGTGTTTTGACATTTGGATGCTCTTCGCCGAAAGTCTTTTTCAGAATTATCAGTGCCTTTTCATAAAGTTCTTTGGCTTGATTGTATTCTCCAATGCTGTAGTACACGCTTGCCAAGTTGTTATAGCTTGTTGTCACGGATGAATGCTCTTCGCCGAAAATCTTTTTCCGAATCATCAGTGCCTTTTCGTGAAGTTCTTTTGCTTGATTGTATTCTCCAATGCATTCGTACACGCTTGCCAAGTTGTTATAGCTTGTTGCGACGGATGAATGCTCTTCGCCGAAAATCTTCTTCTGAATCATCAGTGCCTTTTCAGAACGTTCTTTGGCTTGATTGTATTCTCCAATCCTGTAGTACACTCCTGCCAAGTTGTTATAGCTTGTTGCGACGTCTGAATGCTCTTCGCCGAAAATCGTTTTCTGAATCATCAGTGCCTTTTCGTGAAGTTCTTTGGCTTGATTGTATTCTCCAATGCATTGGTACACGTTTGCCAAGTTGTCATAGCTTGTTGCGACGGATGAATGCTCTTCGCCGAAAATCTTTTTCTGAATCATCAGTGCCTTTTCGTGAAGTTCTTTGGCTTGATTGTATTCTCCAATGCATTGGTACACTAATGCCAAGTTGTTATAGCTTGCTGCGACGGATGAATGCTCTTCGCCGAAAATCTTTTTGTCAATCATCAATGCCTTTTCATAAAGTTCTTTGGCTTGATTGTATTCTCCAATGCATTCGTACACGCTTGCCAAGTTGTTATAGCTTGTTGCGACGGATGAATCCTCTTCGCCGAAAATCGTTTTGTCAATCATCAGTGCCTTTTCATAAAGTTCTTTGGCTTGATTGTATTCTCCAATGCATTCGTACACGCTTGCCAAGTTGTTATAGCTTGTTGCGACGGCTGAATGCTCTTCGCCGAAAATCTTTTTGTCAATCATCAGTGCCTTTTCGTAAAGTTCTTTGGCTTGATTGTATTCTCCAATGCTGTAGTACACGCTTGCCAAGTTGTTATAGCTTGTTGTCACGGATGAATGCTCTTCGCCGAAAATCTTTTTCCGAATCATCAGTGCCTTTTCGTGAAGTTCTTTTGCTTGATTGTATTCTCCAATGCATTCGTACACGCTTGCCAAGTTGTTATAGCTTGTTGCGACGGATGAATGCTCTTCGCCGAAAATCTTCTTCTGAATCATCAGTGCCTTTTCAGAACGTTCTTTGGCTTGATTGTATTCTCCAATCCTGTAGTACACTCCTGCCAAGTTGTTATAGCTTGTTGCGACGTCTGAATGCTCTTCGCCGAAAATCGTTTTCTGAATCATCAGTGCCTTTTCGTGAAGTTCTTTGGCTTGATTGTATTCTCCAATGCATTCGTACACTAATGCCAAGTTGTCATAGCTTGTTGCGACGGATGAATGCTCTTCGCAGAAAATCTTTTTCCGAATCATCAGTGCCTTTTCATGAAATTCTTTGGCTTGATTATGTTTACCTGTGATGTTATAAACTACTCCGCTCGTATTGAAAATCCTTGCCTTCAGTGAGGCTCCTTCCTCAGTATCGCTTATGTTCTCTAGTAAACTGCACGCTAAATCGACAACGTATTTCGCAGAGGAAAAGTCAGACAGACTTCCACAAGCATCAGCGAGACAGCCTAGCCAATCAACAACTTCACCAACAGTTATGAAGGGCGTCAATTGCTTTAACAAAGTGCTATCAAGCGGAGTAAAATCAGGCGTCATGTACTCAAGTAGCGATTTACAGTGAGCTGTCAGTTTGTCTAACAGTGCATAATTTTCATTCGCCGATGAAAGCAGGGAATTAAAAATCCTGACTGCTTCTGCTATGATCTGGTACCTTTGCGATGGTTCAAGCTTACTAATCACAACTTGTCTGAGCACGGCATATACAATGTTATGCAATCCTAAATATTGGCGCTCCACCTCTTCGTCAGCTGAGACAAGAATTAACGAAGACCTTAAAATCTTTGCCTTGATTAACTCCTCCGGCTGGTCCGTTATTCGAGCTCTCACAAACTTGACAACGGCTTCAAGCGGGATAATTTCGGAAGAACAGAGCGCCAAGAAAGAAAATGTCTCACGAAGCACTTCATCAGTTTCAGCAGCTCTCTGCACAGCCATTGTTATGGCGGTCGTGGTTGTTTTGGCATAGGCTGAGCTTTCGGCCGCAAGGAGACTTTCAGTCGCTTCTCGATGGCTACGTGTTAAGCCTGCCAGGTAATTTGTCCAACTGTAGTTTGGAGATCCATTTTTCACAACTGTTTGAACATAGTAAGCAGCAGCTGCTAAGGCAAGTGGCTGATATTCGAGAACCTTTGCAACTTTTTCTGTTTTTTCTCGGTCAGAAATTTGGGACACTTTTTCTAACACCTCTACTGCGTCATCCGACTTCATTCCCTCACTGACTGATTCATGGTAAGTTTGAGGTGCATTGTGGGGAATTGAACTGCTATCTTGAGTAGTAATCAACACTTGACCATGGCCCCATTCCTCACTGCCAGTCTGAGGCAAAAAGTTGCCGACTAATTTCAGATCAACCACGTTGTCTGCTATAATCAACCAGTTAGAGAATTTTCTGACCTTCGTCAAAATCAGTCGTTGAAGCTGTTTAACTGCTTCACTAGGTTTTTCTCTCTTCGAAGTTTCTAAGCCAGTCAAGGTATATTCTGTGATTCCTAGATGTCTGGCGAGTGTGATGTAAGAGTCAGCAAGTGTCTCAATGCTTTCTGCATTTAGCGTCGCAACAAACTTCATATCTTCAGCACTATCTGATCGTTTTGAAAAGAACTCGTTTCCCAGTTCACGAGCAAGTTGACTTTTTCCACATCCAGGATTTCCTGACAGATAGATCGTGCTAACTGCTCCACTGGCGCCATTGTGAAGTCTTTGCATTTTTTTTGTGATTCTTTCAGTGTCACTGACGCGTCTGATGACTTCGTGTGGCGGTTTCAATGTCAGAAAGCAAAATGGCTCAAGCTTGGAACTTAATTCTTGTGTGAGAGTCTTGTTTTCTTCTTTTGCAGTGTTCAATTCAGCCTCCTTGCTCTGTAGTGTATCCTTTGCTTCCTCAAGGTCAGATTTTGTCTTGTCCAATTCAGTTTTAAGATCATGCACTTGCTTTTTCAAGTTTTCAAGTTCCTCCGTTGGAAAACTCGTCTGGTTCTTGATGTCTTCGATTTCATTAATAGGAAGACCCAAAGATGTACTGAAGGCATTTAACACTCTTGTTGTATAATTTTGGAATTCGACATCAGTAAGTTTAGTGCCAGTTGTATGAGCAACATCATTTCGAACTTGACGCAGATCATCGACAGCTGCGCGGACCGCTGGTGCAAGAGTAGAGCCAATGGCATTTGAGTAAAGGATCACTGAAAACAGACACGTACAGTCCCACTCTTCTGCGTTTCCATTTCGTACTGTATTTAAACATTGAACCTTCATTGATTTCTTTTTAACTTTAGTTTCTTCGGCATAGAAGTCCTTGCCATTCTGCGCCGTATTCTGCCATTTTCCACCAGGCATTGCGCTGTACCGGAAATCCCATTCTTGTTTGAAGATCTTTCTTAATTCCACCGGGAAAATGTCAAGGGCAATTTTGCACAATCGAAAAAAGTTCAGTTCCTCCAGTGAGTACTCCATTATTGGCGAATCTGTGAGAGACGTTTAACGAATAATCAGAGAAAATTACCGAGAAGGGCTTCTATACATAAAATAAAATGACTGGTTTAATAGATTAATTTTCGATTAATAAATATAATTAATATAATAAATTGATTTTATCAGATAAGTCAGCTTTACAATGGATTACGGTCGGATTCCTTTCTTTTCAGGCTACTGTAATCCCTGTAACCCCCTTTTTTAATCCCCTTTTTTATTCTTTCTTCCCATAACTTTTATAATTGATAGAAGTATTGTTTTAGATCTTTACACCTACAGAAGTGCCGAGCGTTATGTTCCCGCTCTACGTGCGCTATGTTAGGCTTCAGCATCAAGATGTGTAAACACTGACTAGAACACAATCAAGCCAAAGTACTTTACGAAAAGCACTTCTGTCTACCGTAAAATTCCCTTCCCTAAGTAATGACCCTTTTAGCTGTCGGAGTTAGCAGCCTTTTATCACTGCTACTTTCGGAGGGTCGCAGTAGTTTCAGATGGTCTCTACTTTCGGGTTGCTTTCGCAAGGTGCATGGGCGTGTAACTTCACAAAGACATTTTCAGATGTGATAACATATGCGGCAATCTTTTTTTTCGTTTAAAGGTTTTTGCAACCTGCTGTTTTCAATAAAAATTTGAGGAGATCATTTTTAACTAGTCTGTTTTCTTTTCAGGCTACAATATTTATCAAAGTTCCGGTTGGCTCACAGAGAAATGAGATTAGTATTACAGTATACAGGGGCGTAGCCAGCCATTATTTCCCTTTAAGCCCGGCCCGAGATGTAAAGCGAAAATTGCATATATCAACTTCTGTTAGAGTTCAACCTAGGAACAGGCTATACCAGTTTTACCGCCAACGATCAAAAATCTAATCCTTTGCACTGTAAAAAAGCACAGCTGATCTCTTTTTTTTGGCATAGTGTTTGAATTTTAATAGAAAATTGTTAACAACAGTTAACATTAAGCGGGCTTTGTTGATGAAGAGTGTCGTGATCAGCAGGGTTTTCGGTAACATTTTTAAGTACCAGATTCATAGGTGAAACAAGCGGACGTGAGCGCCGTAGGTGTGAACATTAATGCCAAAGGCATGAACTTCTAGTGAGGTGCGGGGAGTGTTCCTCAGAAAATTTTCGAAATTGGCTCTGCAACGCCATTTCCTGCGTTCCCTGGACCTGAAGTGGTTAACCGGGAAGGCCTTTTTTAAAAGCATTCAAATACTCACAAAAAAGTTTAAATGATGATTTCATTACAAATGACAGGAACGATCATTCCTTCCGGTTGTACGACTTACATAAGTAAGCAAAACAAGGCTCAACTTTATCTTTGATAAAAAAAAAATTGAAAGTCATCCGATTTATTTACACTTCAGAATCAATTAATTATTTCGTGTGAAGATAGCGAACCTTGCAGGTCAAACGACCTGACGTTACGTCCGGCCTCTGGCATCAAACGAAACACATGTGGCTGGTGATCAGCATCCAGGAGCAAGATCATTAGCTGACTATTACTATCTGTCAATAAAATGTAGCCCCTCTTGACTTCTTTACACAGGAATCTCTGATGACTTTCTCGGGGTCAACAGGCACTTTCTGTGCACTTCCATAAGAACCACTCTGTCAGCATAGTAGATCGTATGCATTTTTTTACTTTTCTCACGCTTTTGAATCAGATCTCTCCTGTTGTAGTGTACACTGGCATGGTCAGGAGAATGAAGAGCACAGCGGCGGTGCTCGGGTAAAGGTCTTCACTTGTGCAGTCTAGTGTGTCCTGTAGGTTCTTCTGCTTGCCTCCTCGTCAAGCGCCCAACTTGCTTTCTACCGTAAGATCTCGTTGTTGAAGACCACTCTATCAGTCTGAAGTCCGTCGTTGGAGTAAGCGTTTTATACTGTTGTGTACGAAAGATTCGCATTCTCTGCTAAAGGTGTACTTGGTTTTGTTGCCAAATGAAATTATTTGGTACTTTTGCAAACTAACTCAAAACAGTTACTTGCCGGTTTTCGTTTGGGACATTTCCTCTCTCTCTCTCTCTCTCTCTCTCTCTCTCTCTCTCTCTCTCTCTCTCTCTCTCTCTCTCTCTCTGGAGATTGAAAGTAGGGCACTTTTAGTCACGTGTTCTCTTTTGGTTATAACTCTCTTTTAATGACTAATTACAACTCCCGTTTGTGATTTTCCAACGGCTATTGACCAAATCAACACCCAAACAGCGTTTTATCTTTATACCTGTATTTTGGATTTTTTTACAGATTTTAATCTAATCTCAACGTTTGCATAAATGCCCTGTGCCGGGGCAGACAGTTTTTTACCCCCTTTCAGTCATTTTTTTTCGTGGATGGACGGGTATCCGACCCGTTTAACTAGTTTTGGGCATTCACTCGTCATCCACAAGTTTTCTCTCCCGAAATTTCCCTTCGGACAAAAAATGCCGTTGTAACGTATACTTCTTCATCTACTTGCGAAGTCTCGAAAGTAAATCGTAACACGAAAAAGCTTTTTTGGGAAGAAGATACTATATCTCTAAAACATCGCAGCGTTTTTTGCTGAAATTTCACACAAGACTAAAACATGTTATGTTATTTCATCACAAAAACATTTGCTTGAAGAAAAAGCGACTAAGTATTTTTTTTTGCCATTTTTCGATTTGACGATGCGGCCAGCGTTACATAAGTGCCCTATTGTCAGGTATGTTTTAATTCTCGATAAAAACTATCTCTTTTGTGATTTTTTAAAATTTCTTCACGTCAAAAGAATGCGTTAATAAATCACTTTTAGTCCCCGAAAATTATTACAACAAATAACTTTTATTGTAGAAGATGAACAAGTATGATTTATTTTTAGAAGAGGTATCAGACACTTCATTGATGGTCCAAAAAATTAAGTCGTAACTCTGTAAATATTAAAGTTCTTACGTTCAAACTAGGTACAATAGCCATAAACTGCACGTTCTACAGCTTGGCAGTCTCACAATGAACGATTATTTGCTGAGTCAGCATATTTTATAAATGTAGGGGTTTTTGACAGCTCTCATTCAAACTGACAGCTGTCAGTTACGAATTGCAGAGTGAATGGCCAATCAAAATGTAAAGCTGCTTATGGGCTATTTTTGTGACAAGCTGCAAGCCATCTGCTTTATGGGGCTGTATTTTTTTTTAAGTTGGTAAGGTACCTTACTTGGCCGCTATCTTGGATTTTTTTCTCAAGAAATGTGTATTAATAAATGAGCTCGTATATAATAAAATTTCAGTTCATGGCACTGCAGCATCTTTCCTCTTAAAATGTATATTCAGTCAATTCTGTATCTTATAGCCACTCAGCAATTTGGAAAATTTCCTGTTTAATACAGGTTCACTAAACATACTTTGCGTGGGCGTGGTCAATGGAAATCCATGCGAGTACATTGTCGAAAGTGATTTGTTCCCAGTTAAATGGCTACAGTAAAAGCTAGCTGAAGAAAGATTTCAAGTAAAGGAAGTCAAAGCAAAGATCTTTCTTGTCATATACTACGTTGAATAAATAGAAATTAAAAAAATCATTGAATTAACTACAAGGGTGGATCCATATCCACAACAAATAAACATCGTTTTGAGTTTGGGGAGCTTTCCCCTACCCCAGTGAAAAATTCAGGCCCCCCAAAAAATATTGCCTATGAACTACATACATGAATGAAAAATAACAACTCTGTAGAACAGTTCTGATGGTGCTTATAATATAATGAATAGACGAAAGACACAAATTACATTTGATGAGTTCTAGTGTTAGATTTGGAAAACAGACGTTTCTACATTGTAAACAAGACAGCGTTTTGCCTTACTCACGGCCAAGTATCGTATATTACGCTTCAATGTGAACGAGAAATGTGAACGCTTCAATGTGAACAAGAACGAGAAATCACGTTTCTAGGCCCGTCTATAAAACCGAAGAACTTCTTGTTGTTTTAAGCGATATCAAATCGTAAAATGATATATGTATGTTTTTCACGTTAAGGAATGCACCCTTGTTTTGAGTGCTTGTACGGATGTTTCGGTATTTACAGTGGGAGTTATAATTTTTGGAAGCGTTCGAGTCTTAATATAAGGTATTTTTCGCAGTTTCAAGATCACTCAACGGCATCTCTCGCTTATGTTTCTTTAAATTTTCTTTAATTTTGTTATTGTTTGTAATCAGATACATTATACTTAGACATGAAGGCTTAGCTTATGTTGTCTGTTAGCGAGCATAACCAGTTAATTTAGCTATAAAACAGTTAGGTTGCTTTGTGTAAGCTGAGACAGTTTTACGTTTGTTATAAACTTTCTATTCGTGAAATATAAATTATACTAGGAATAGTTTTGGATAGTTGGCAATTGTTCTTGTTATTAACGATTATTCTTGAACACTGCCCGTGCACTTATAGTCTGGCTATCAATAACGAGATGCCTGCTCGATTCTTGTCTTAGTGTAGTGGTTATTGCACCCGACTAGTAAGCAGGTGGATGCCGGCGGCGGTGACGGTGGGGGGCAAATTTTCTTTCAAGCATAAATTTTACCCAGTTAATATGATCATTTGGTGCTTAAAGCTTATTGTCACGATAGATGTTATTTAACAAAATCGATTATTACGTGAACAAGCAATAAAAATTAATTCTTACATTACATCATGCCACCCCATACCATACTACCATTGAGATGGAAAGAAAGGTACAGTTTATAGTAATGGAAATGCGAGTTTCTCCGGTACATTTTGATGTTCAGCGAGTAACTTTGTTTAAAACAATGTAGAACGTACTTACAAGCCAGACACAATTAAATCCCACCTGATAAGTCTCAGATATTTCTGCAGTTTTATCTTAACAGAGCGTCTTGACGGAGTGAATGTCGAGGATGCTACTATTAACTTCATTGACAAAAAAGCCCGCTTGTGGTCATCATCTTACAAGAAAGACAGTCAACGCAGGCATCTTGAGAAACAGGATGAAGATCTTTCTAACTTAACATCAGCCGAAATGATCACTAAATTTTAGCAGAGTGAATCAACACGAAGAGCAATCTCCCTCATCAATCAGCTTAGTGGGGCCCACTGCCTTGAAATTAACCAAGCAGATTACACACTAATTAGAGATTTCATCCTAACTCAAATACCAATCGCTAACGCCCATAGATCGGGCGTGCTAGCCAACATGACTATGGCTGAGTTCCACAAAGCAAAGCGATGCGAGGGAAGTTACATCATTAGTGTGAAGAAGCACAAGACTGCAGAATACATGGCCCTGCCAGGGTGGTGCCGTCTCCTACCTTGTTTGATTACCTGAAAGTGTTTGTAGCTGAAGTTAGAAGTGTAGTAACTCTTACCAAAGATGATGACGATGTTGTGATATTGTCATGGAGTGGAGCGAGGCTCGCATCTGGCCAGATATCAACCGCGATAAATGCCGCCTGGAAAAAAGCAGGCATAGAGGGGCATATTAGTGCAACCCTATTCCGAAAGTCAGCCGTGACTGCTGTACACACTAACCACCAAGGCATGAAAGGACAACTCGTCGATCTACTGGCAGATAAAGAGTCGACAGCGCCAAGGTACTACAAGCTTCACGAGAAGCAACAATCGCGTATTAAGGCAGCTGCAGTGCTTCCCTCAATCATGAGAACAACAAATAAAGCATCGGAAGAAGGCACGTCGATAGCTAAGGCTGAAGATGAAAATCCTGTTAGTGCTGAAGGTAGCAAGGAGAAGCAAACAACGTGGAACGAGCAATAAAAAGCAGCCGTAAGAGAGCTTTTCCGCGAAGAAATCAACCAAAAGCGTGTCACAATGGCAGTAGTTAGAGAGAAGATAAAAGACCACCCGACCCTTTACAATCAAGACCCTAAGAAAGTATACGACAGAGTTCGCAGTGGATAGCGTGGTATCGACAAAAAGAACCACCTGGAGACTGCTGGTAAGCTAAACTACCAGAAGAAGAAGAAACTTTGTCGGACAAAATGAGTCGCTTCTTAACTAGTTCTTCGGATTTTGTGCCACCGTCGAATTCAAGTTACCTGAGCAAGAACATTTTTTTCCCGCGAGCAAAAAGAAAACCTGTTTCGGTTATTTGGAGCTACAATCAGGAGTGGAATAATCTCAAAACCCGTCGTCAAGGACATTCTGGAAAAAGGCGATGCTGGGAAGGAATTTTTGCTCAAATTTACCGTAGAACAGATCATAAACCGTTTAAAGTATGAGAGACGGTTAAACAAGAGGCGTTAAGCTACAGTAGGAGCACTGATAGTATAGTGTTTTTCAGGCAATAGAGTGTTTCTTACGGGAGGTTATCGGGTAATAGTATCTCCACTGAACTTTTGAATCTTCTTTCTATAGAAGCTTATATACCCTAGTAGTTTGTTCATTTTTTTTTCAAGTGACCAATATACAACACTCCCCAAACAAAGACTCTGGATCTTTATTTTTATCACTAAATTTCGTTCCTAACAAAGTCTGCGAAACACACATTTTGGAGAATTTTCCGAAAAAACAGTTTCCCTTCTTAGGCGAGAGAAGAAGACAAGAAAAAACTAATGAATGCAACCTGTTAAGTTTGTTTGTTTGTTTGTTTGTTTGTTTTTCTCGGACGAGTTCAATGCATCCAAGTGTTTTACTCAAGAGGATGCTATTAAGACCTATTCTCTCAATGTGGAGGTTTGTCATGTTAAATTTGATTTTAAGTTTGTTGTGTTGAGATAAGTATGGCACTTTCTGTCACTTGTACGTTTACATTACTTTGAAGTCTATGATAGTTAATGAGCAAATTGAGCTCTTATGTTTTAATTTTCAAGCACTTTTTGTGAATGAAATTCCGTTTTCAACACTGCTAAGCATTACTATCAGTTCATTAAACAGTTACTTAAGATTTTAAGAACTCTTTGAAGTATATTGCCTCTTGTTAACTTATTTTCGATAGAAACACTGCACTTGCACATAAACGCCGCCGTAAATAGCGCTTACTATGAAGGCTTGAATGTTTTGAAAAGTTGAGAATCATCTCTATTAGCTTCCTGAAAGAAATTTAGTTGTGAGTGATACACACTAACGCCTTTAATTTCCGCGGGGTTTAGAATCTCCAGCCAGTAAAAAAAATTCACGGATTTTATTTTCGAAAAACGCCAGCAATTCAAAACTGATTCAGAAATTACAGTTTTTGCATTAAACAAAACATTGCGTCACCAAAAATGAACATTGGGTATGAGGGTTTTAAAGCCTTAAGGTAGTGCATAGTGCTAACGGCACTTTTGAGAAAAAGCACTTATATTTAATACCTATTTTGCAATGCATAAAACATCAGATCCCATTCTCAATTGCCAAAACATGTTCCGAACCACCCTATATTGGCACAAAGCATTTTAAGATAAGGGCCCCATGTTTCTGTTACGTTAAAAAGGTGCCTTATCCAACGTTGCAAAGTGCCCTATGCAACGTTACAAAGGTGCCCTAACGTGACATAAGTGCCCTACCTTAGGTGACCAAAGTGCCCTACCGTTGCATAAGTGCCCTATGGTACGTGACAAAAGTGCCCTAAGTGACATAAGTGCCCTATGGTACGTGACAAAAGTGCCCTAACGTGACATAAGTGCCCTATTTTACGTTGCAAAAGTGCCCTTCAATCTGCCTCTCTCTCTCTCTCTCTCTCTCTCTCTCTCTCTCTCTCTCTCTCTCTCTCTCTCTCTCTCTCTCTCTCTCTCTTTCTCTCTCTCTCTCTCTGTGAAAATTACGGATGCACAACTGTCAAAACTAAGGGGAAAAAACGCCGGTTGGATACTGAGACTTGCGTAAGCAAACCTGTTTCAAGGTTTTAGACCAAAGCCTTTTCTGTGTTTGGGGTACAATCTATTAGCACTTTTAACGCATAGCGTTTTGAAAGTCATGGCACCAAACGTTTATGACTGTAGAATAGTAGCAACGTAAACAATAGAAGAAACAATAATGCCTTTGGTTACTGAACAAAAATCACAGAAATTCCTGTTAAGCACGGGCGTAATGGCTTAAAGACTAGCTACGCCCCTGGTATACCCTGTTAACCTTGGTATAGCTCCTTCAACGTCTCCTTAACGAACGATTTCTTTAGGGTAATTTCCCTCTAATTCGAAATCAATGACAGTTATTAAATTAACTGTCCCGATATAAACTAATTTGGTTCCAAACACCATAGTTTTACCCTGTAAAGCCTCACTCTAGTTATTTATGTCTTTTAAAAGTACAGTGCCGATTGTAAAAATGGCGGTTTTCGTACTAATTAGGGTGTTCGTTTTCAAACTTTCTGCAGTGTTAGTTGTCGTGAAAACAAATGGTAAAAAAAGCTTTACAGAAACTTCAGCCTGGGTTACGTATTTTAAATAGTGTGTTCTCACTAATTAGATTGGCGCAAACACGCATGCAAGGCTGTTTTGTCTTTTTGCTGAGGAACAAGTTCTGAATAACGGTCGTTCCGCTCCACCCCCCCCCCCCCCCAAACTCAATCCAGAGTTAGTAAAATATAACTCAACAATACTGAAATAAGACGAATTTGCAACGCACAAAGCTTTGTTTCCAAGACCCTGAAGAAGAAAGGCTGTGCCTTTTGAAATATTGGTTAAAGTATACAAACAGTTTCCCTACCGTTGAATCAGCATTGCTTTTTTATCGTATTTGGTTCTTAATTTTTTGCTGATTAAACCCTTTACTACAGGATCCGGTACTTCTATTTTGTTACGGTGGTCCACGCAAAGTTATTTGTTTCTAAGGTCACATGCGAAGATGGATTGTAATGGGATGTTTGTTGCATATTTTGCAAGAAAGCTCTAAAACTTATTTACCAGAATCTTACTTTGTAGAAATCAAATTCGAAGAAGTACAGTACTTTTGCAGTTTACACATTATTACGGTTTCTATTCTAAATGGTTCCAGGAAGTCTACTCCCTAAACGACTCCAAACTAACAATTTTCAGTTACGCCTGAAAGGGACAACAAGTATCCTGGTATGTTTATATGGCAGTCGCTCCCACTCCCCCTGGGGCTAACACCATGGAGGTGAACTGAGACACAGAGAGAATATGAAAATATTTCCTTTACATCAAATCACCAATTGTTTCACTCCCTCAGTTTATATAATTAAGTGATCGCGTTGTATCACAGTCAGAACTCAGAGTGAGAAGCAGACAGTATCTTTGTAAATCGTGTTAGTGACAACTAAATTAGCCATTAACCACACCGTGACAGAGGTGATTCTAGTTCTACCGCGGTAAATGCTACCGTGGTGTTCGAATTCTTTGTTGTTTTGTTTTCCTAGGTGATAGCGGTTAAACTTGAGCTACTGTAGTTAACGCGGTAAAGAGGATGTGTACTGTATGTAATAAACCTTGTTAATCACCGGATTTGGCGGATCGAAGTCAAAAAACGTAACTACGCTTACGGGGACACAAAACATGATGCCATAGTCCCCCTCCCCCGCCCCCCCCCCCCCCCCACAAAAAAAAGAGTTTTAATCCTTGAAAAGCTTACAAATAGCTACAGAAAAGTGAAAAATTAGTCAAACTTGAACAATACTGAACTTTTACACGAATTGATTTGCAACACACAAAATTTGGCTTTATCAGGCGACAGAAATCCATTCGCTTCTTATCTGGCTATTCTTGGAAAGACAGGAAATGAAATTTATTTATGCAAATTACAACCTCAGACACAAACAGCATCTTTGCTTAGTAAATCATACTGATGGATTTGCAACACAATGTTGTCTTTGCACTATAGCAGGTTTTAAATGTTTAAACAATTAAGCTAAACTCAAAAGGAGATACAATGTCTGACGCACTTAATTGGTATTTCGTGACTTATCCTCTGCGGCTTGAAATGAAACGAACACCAACCAAAGTCACGCTATGGTGATCACGCTATTTTAACTAGCGAAGGGTTTCTGTCATATTGGAATTGGTCTGAATTCAAATAAAACATACAAGACAAGAAAAGCTGCCACAAAGCAACACACGATTGCAGAATTGGCTAAACTTGAACAACAGTGAAACGAATAAGTGTCAAAATGCATAACTCGACTTTTGTGATGCGTTAGAAATAAACATAACAATTAACAAGAGAAAACGAATTACATTCCGAAGGCATGTCTATTTGTTACTTAGTTTTAACCGATTTCACTCACTATTAAAACGTTATCGTCTGTTGGGAGTCTTATATAGAATAAAAAAAGCAATATCGTGTGATATAAAATACTCTCTAATCTCGGATAACAATTGGAACGTATTCAAGAATGTCGGGACTTTTCCCTTTTCACAAAAGTCATAAACAATTTTGAATTAAAATTCTGTCTACAAATGTTAATACATTTCTTACGAGGTCTATGATATATTCGACTAGTGTAATAATAAAACATAACTAATGACAGTTCAACGCCACTATTTTGTGATTGATTAAGTTCTAAAATCGGTTAGGTCGGACTGTGTGGCATTGCTTACCACTGGTATGAAGAGTACGATGTGATTATGGGAATTTTCCCTCGATGAAAACTGCATTGGATGTTAGCCTCTGTATTCAAATTCCCCCAAACTTTTTCTCCAAAATACTCCCCACCTCGACGTACTTGCTCGTCAAGGAAGCACAAATAAAAAACGGAGTACCAGTTCAGTGTAGCTATGATATGACTGATGGTGCAAACTAAATCAACCAAAATCACCTAATCACCTATGTACACTCTAAGCAGTGGTCCGCATAAATTATCATATAGTGATGCTTGATACCAGTGATATGCTCCTGTTGATACCAAAGACACAAAAATATTTTAAAAGAAGGTTGGAAACTTACAAACAGATAAATACTGTTACATAAAACTCAATCGAACAATATATCGTGACCGGCAACTTCTCACGGAAACTTGTATGCTAAAATCTCACAGAATATATCTAATCATCGACACGTTTTTGTTATTTAACAGCTATTAGTGCATTATCTATCAGTCTTAGTACGTACCAGTGCTTGTTTAAACGACGATGAATTTCTCTGTAGCAAACTCAAGATGAATTCAGTCTGCAGTGTTAGTTAATAGCCAGAAGAGCAAGAGCTTCAAACTCACACGCCAGGCCCTGCTTTGCTAGAAGTACTGAAACGGTACACCACCTACAAGGCGGAAATGATTGCGCAACGGCGGATGTCTGGTCACGAGTTTGACCCCGCGCGAAGATTTTGCGAGTAGTCAAGAGTAGGCGCAGGCCTTGGCCCGATTACCAGGAGAGATGCACCCGAGTGAGCGGCAGAAATCGATCCTAGTTAGCCCAGGCCCCAAACCATTCTTCGAATTCGACCCGTACCTTCCGTGTACCAAATTAAATCGGGTCCTCAAGGTATCATGGAAAACGCAGTATTGAAGCTGCTCGCTCTATACTTACTATAGAAACACGTTTTGGATGATATTTTGCACACACATACAAGATTTTAGAAAAGAGCTTTGTTTATAGAAAGCCTTTAGTCCTTTACCACCATTTTATCGGAAGTGTAAGCCCTGTCTTCAAAAAGAATCTTTTCAGGTCACATAACCTCCTAAGATGAAAAAAAAAATGGGTGTTCATTGTGAACACAATAACTCACTAATGCAGGATTGGATAAGTATGAAATCAAATTAATCTGTCCATAAATATAATCTTTAGGGTGTAAACCTCGAAAATTAGTCAGCTTTGCTCCTTAAGCTTTTATTATTTATTTTGAAATTTATTTTTTTGGGAAGCAGGGAAAAAGGGAAAAAATGATCCCACTTAAATAGTGAGACGTATTTCAAAATCGTGAACATTTTTTAGGTTCATCAACTAAAAAGTCAAGTTTGTAAGTTCGTTAATTAATCTTGCTGACCCCGATATAACGAAGTGCCAAAGGTCTGGGAAAATGTATTGGTTAGAACGGTGTCTCGTTATAAATGAAACCGCTTTGTAACGAAAACGACCAAAATTTTAGTTTTACATCGGGGTTTGGCTAATAATCATTTTCCTTTAAAATTTAACAGTTATGTCGCACAACTCAGAATTCAGGTTTAATCGTGCAATAAATATCAAAGTTTAGGGACTGTGCAACAATTACCTGGAGGGGGGGGGTTGGGAAACCAGAGGGGGGGCATAGGGGAAAATCACAACAAGAGAGAAGGGGGTTGGATGTAAAATTTAATACATACAGGGGGAGAATTACTTTTTTCACTCTTTTTCACAAACTGGAAAAGTGGTAGAAGAGCTATTAGAGTTCAAACATTTATACTTGCTTACACTGGAATTAAACACGGAAAAATATCAACTCCAGGAAGACCAGGTGCTTTGATCTCTGAACTGGCTGATTATTTAATATTTTCCTGTCTGTCAAGCAGTAGGAGAGGAATGCCTTTGTTATATATTAAAACAGTACTACTTTATTGGCACCAGGAATGCTGTTAAAGTTTGGTTACGTTTGAGGGAAAATACCACCGAGCGTCTAGATTTCGAAATTTTCTGGGGGAGCATGCCCCATGACCCCCGGCGTAAAAGCTCGCGCCTTCGGCACTTTCGCAATTGCCTCGGTCATCAGAAAAGTCTGGCTTTGCAAGAGTTCTGTTCCCAGTACAATGTGGACGAGACTGCGTGTTAAAGTTATGTAAAGCACCTTGAGTTCTTGGATGCAAAGGCGAAAAAAAGAGTAAGAAAAAGGAACGCTCTTCCGTGTAATATTTCTTGGAAAATGAAACAGATGTGGAAGCGCTTACGAACAACTAGCTGAAAATGTAATTGAAACAACGTGGTCTCAAGATAAGCGGAAGTAAGGCTGATTTAACTAAACAATTTCTCAGCCACGCACGTGAAAATGCTGCCAGGGATGTTCTGGAAGATGAAGGATTTTATAACTCGTGTGAAGACGACACAACTTCAGAATCAGAGTCAAGTGATTCCGATGGAGAGAACTCATGGAAAGAACTCATAGATTGAAGTACTTTTTGTGCCTGAGGAAGACATCCAACACGTAAATTAGGTATGAGGGAACCAATGTGGGGAGGAAGCAGGGGATGGGGGGTGGGGGGGTTGACCTTAATATTATAAGATAAGATAAGATAAGATAAGATAACTTTATTTATACACGGTTTTTCCATCAGTCAATTAAGTTACTGGACTATCTACCTATCTAACTAACTACAAAAATTTAATAACAACAAATTCAAAATAACAAAAGAAAAGTCTGCTTTTCATGGAGGCCGTGTCTAAAATTCACTTACATGTAAAATTTAGATATTACTTTAAACTGTGCCGACTTAATTTAGATTTGAAATCGGCCAGTGAAGATGCTTGTCTTAGGTCTACAGGTAAGTTGTTCCACAACTGAGCTCCGCTGTACGAAAAACTTTTTTTGAGATAATCAGTTCGAGGTTGTGGAAGAACTAATTTGTTTTCGGTATTCCTTAAACGATAAGCACTAACATCGTCACGATATACGAATCTTGATCTCAGATAATCAGGAGTCATACCATGTAATGTTTTATACATTAGGATAGACTTCTGTTCCAATCTTTGATAATAGAGTCTTCGCCACCCCAGTGTCCGGAACAAATCATCTAAATTACTATCATAGCTCGCAGACATTAGGGTACGAGCTGCGCGGTTTTGAAGCCTTTGCAGTTTTTCAGCAAGGCCCTTGTTACAGCTTCCCCACACTACGTTGCAATAATCAAATTGTGGTTGAATAAGGCTATTATAAACTTTGATTAAAATATTTATCAGTAGACGAGGGGAGGTTAAAGTTAATTTTCGCTTAGTGAGAGGGGAGTGCGACTTAATTTTGACCCTTCTTTTACCCATTTCCCAACCCTGCCTCCAGGTAATTATTGCACAGTCCCTTAAACTGTTAAGCAAAGTTCTTAATTCAGGGACTGCCTGCATTTCTGCGGATCTGTTAGGCATGCAACTTTGGTCGCACGATGAAATTTATTTGTTATATCAGGGCTGATTTAAGTTTGGGCGTTCGGGGATTTCGTTATAGTGAGGGTTCTGTTCCATGCATTTTGCTGTAACTTTGGCCGTGCTCAAAGGGAATGAAAATATCATTCGTTATATAACGGAGGCTACATTATAAGGGGTGCGCTATACCAAGGTTCTACTGTAGTCGCTTCAATTCAAGAAATTCTTAATTACCACATTTAGTGCGGAAATCAAGTGAAATATTCTTCGACATTACATTTATTAGAGGATAAAAAAGTTACTTAATAAGAACAATCATTCCCCAAGGCCTTTTACATAAATGTTACATACTGTGAAAGGCAAACACTTGACTGCCCGCCCCCGGCCGAAAAATCAAAACATAAACATTACCCAAGATCCTCTTGTGACTTTTGCTCTTTGATCCAAGATGGCGCTGTTTGAGTGTTGTTCTAAGCAGTTTGTGAAAGATACGGGGCGATCAACCCTTCATTCCATTGTGGATTTAAACTCTTCTCCCCGCTGTAATATTCTTTGCGTTGTAGTGAAAAAGAGGAGCCGCTGGTTTTGGAAATCCGTCAAATACAAACCAACTCCGTTCACCTTGAACGAGATCTTGACGAAGGTGAGCTGTCAGTTCGTATCCCTTTGAGATTAGCTAAAATTTGCACTTGGAAAAGTTGATCTAAAAACCCATAGTACCACACAAAGGAAAGCACAAGTGGCTTTCACGTTAGTGGCCACACTTTCAACTTTTTTCGCAGACTCCATCAAATGTTAGAACCAAACTTTCGTCAATAATTGGTGCAAGTACTGTTTTGACGTAAGGGCTATATATAAAACCACTCCTTAACAATCCTTCGAGGAACCTCCTTTCGAAAGAGCTTGCCCCCAGCCTATTCTAGGACCGAACTGATCGCTACACAGGGTTTGGAGGTAGATTGGGCTGTAATCTTAAAGAATCAAGATCACTAAAGACCTTTCAAACTATCACTAGAGATTTCCCATGAACATTATTCACTGTTTTAGGAAGATTATCTTGTCTTTCCCGGGGAGGACGAGATAAAAATCTGCGTCAATAATAATTAAAGACAATATTTTTTCCAAGATATCTAGATTCTGCCCACAATTTGTTAACAGGGAAAAGGCTTGTCATAAGAAATTCTCGGGTACACCAAGATGAAAGTGATGGGATGCTGACTGCTACATATGTGTTTTTATTGCTTAGGGTGTGAAAATCTAAAATGATTTCCTCCAAACTTGTCCTTGAATGTTTTGTGGAAGGAAAAGGTTCTTTTAAAAAATGTATTAAGCAAAAATTTCTTTCACAGCAGGGTAATGACGATAGTGGCAAATAATTCTCCAATGGTCAAATTTTTCACTCCTTGTTGCTTCTACAATGTATTTAATATTGTTATTGTTATCATTCAATTGATTTGTACAACATGCATTCAACATAAAGTTATGTAATGGCTGTTATCGCTGAAGGGGTCTACTACTTCAAGCATTTCTGCTGTTCTGTAGACTCCTGATCACTTTTAATTTTAAAGGCTTGTCACTGAGATTGTGTGGTTCCAGAAATTATCCATACTACCCCCATGGAAGGTCATTGGAAATTCCTAGGGGGAGGGGGGGTTTAAAAGCCAAACTATTAGAAGGAAAGTATGAAGCTAAACTGGAATTTCCTGGGGGATGTGGGGGTGCAAAACAAAAAACCTTCCGTGGGGGAGTATGGATATTTTCTGGAACTACACATTATTAAATAATATTACAAATTTTGTAATATATTATTTTATTATTCCACTCTTGTGCCATTTTACAATATAAGGTCAAGAGAATGCGCAAAATATGCCTCAGTATTACACAGTAAAATTATGTATTGCACTGCAAAATCCAGGTTTCACAGGTTTTCTGGCCAAAGGACTGAAAAAAAAACAAATTTTGTAGTAATTTTTTTCAAGTGGAATAATAAATCTCTTATTCGATGGTTTAACTTATAATACGGCGGGCATTTTGCTCATTGCTCTTATTTTTCCTTGCCCCTTTGGAGCTCGGAAAAATACTACGCAACTCGCAAAATATCCGCATGTATTGTGTGTTAAACCATCAAATAAGATGTATATCTTCAAAAGTGATGGAAGCAATAAAGTTGAAGTTGAAGTTGAAGCCCAGAATTGCTACCTCTAAGGCCTAAAAATTAATTTGAACCACACCCACAAAATGAGTTTGTGATATTGTCTAAGGGTCTCTTTCAACATTTCAAACAGGTGCTTTTATGGTCCTTTATTGGTCCTCCGGGGGAATTTCTGCATCCTTAGAAATCAATGGAAAATGATAAATGTGAAAATAATTTGTGATTTGTTTCAGATTGAAGTGTTACATGCTACATCTAACTCTTTTGACTTTCTGTTTTCAGAAAGTATTAAATAAATAAACTGTTGTTGTTGTTGTTGTTGTTGTATTGTCATGTTTTCACCACTCTCGTCTCATCACACCTATTCTCACACCACTGTGTTGTGTCAGAGATAGATCCAGGGGGGTGGATTGGGTGGCTAGCCACCTCCCTCTTTGGGGTCATTTAAGCTTGAATTTAAGAGAAGAAACAAAACTATCACCAGGGTGATTTTCTCTGTAATTGTTCCGTTATCGTTCTGTCAGGTCAGCTACTCCTCCTTCAAAAATCCTGGATCCCCACAGTGTGTAATATCCCTCACCCTACCCATTTGTATATTCAGCTGATTTTAAAATTCAGTCTTCAACAATGTTTGTTCATCTGCTTTTCCTCTTCCAGCCAGTCGACATTACAAAGGAAATTCAAAAATCCCTTTTTGTCCAAAACTACAAGAATGAACCAAAGTTTCATGTGCATGGTCAACTGGGAGCAAAGATTGCCCAGGAATTTGGAATTGATGTATCAGCAATAGATTCATTTACCGTCAGCATGGATGTTGGAACTGTGGTAAAAAGAGAGGTAGGATGGGAGCTCTTGAATGAAGCGCTTGCTGACAAAACGCTGAATTTGGATCACGAATTTGTGCAGTACATACTCCACAAGCCGCGGCGAAGTCTTTGTATTGTTTATGAAACTGTGGCGACTGGTAGTGATGCAGATGTTAACTCAAATTCACTTGAAGAAGGTAACTCAAGGTTTCTTAGTAAGGATGGTCCCTCCTTTTGTTACTGCGTGAACGTTCAGTGCATCTCGGGATATTCGGGTTTTGTTAACGAATTTGTCCCCTAATACAACAATATTTTTGAGCGGTTTATTACTATGTGGAAAAAGCAGATCTTAGCAAGGGCTATCAGAATCCGAAAAGAAAATTGGGGGTAACGGCGCATTTTTGAGAGATAATCGAGCTTACATTACAACTTCACGCCGATTTAAGTGTGTATTTTAGAAATGGGCGTTACCGCTGGATTTTGTGCCCTGAAGGCTCAGTTTATTCCTTGGGGCATTCACTTCGAGAGTGATCGAAAATTTTCGGTTTGACTCGGTTGAAAAAAGGTGAGATCTTTTAGAGGAAGACCCAGAAGCTAATACAAAGGGATGGAACAATAGCTCAATTAAGCTGCCCTGAGCCGCGAAGGTGTGAGCGTATCCTTTTGTTGTAAATGTGTCAATGAAACTGCAGAGAATTATTACACTATATTATCGTGGAGCTTTGTGGATTTACGTATTTCGCAAAACACTTTCAACTTTGGTACATATTTATCAAAACGGAGCATTTTGAGAGCTTCAAAAAGAGATCTTGAACGAGAAATTTTGATCACTGTAGGCCGAGATTCGACTTTTTTCGTCGAGCAACGGTTTCGAACTGCGTAGCTGACCACTGAGACTAGTATAGCCATCTTTTCTGGCGCGCGTTGTGTTTAAGCTTACTGTATTTAAAAGGATTGCATCAGCCACTTGAACAATTTGAAGCTTTGATAGGAAAGCGTTCGGGGAGTCGGAAAAGCGACTGTATAATTATAATGACCGATCGATCGGCAGTTTCGGTTTCAATCCGCCATGGCGCCTCCATGAAGAAGAAGGCTTCGCATGTTATAAGCTTACGTTAAGAAATAAGCTCATTCACAACTTGTTGGAATGATCTAAGTTGTTCCATGAATCAAAACTTTTGTCTCCCGTAGAACAAAAATTTTACTCTCTCCGCACACAGATTTTTATTCACCGACAACGAGGTGAATTTGCGTGTTTATTTCGCGCTCGTGATCCATGTCAAAATTAAGCTGTAGTATAATACCCGCTTGTTTTCATTAAGCGACTTATTTATTTGTCTGTTATTTAATTGCTGTGGTAAAGTGTGCAAAACTCCTTTGCCTTTTCAACCATTCCCCCGAGTCCATTGAAAGTTTGAATGTGAAAACAACAAAACAAAACCTAGCTTTTGTTATGCAAAATGAGCCTATAAAACTGGATACAAGCTAAAACTGCAAAACACTCTCAGATCGCGAACTGTTGTTTGCTGTTGAGGACGATTTTCTATTTCTTCGATCGTACGCGTGCAATATGGAATTTACTATAGGCGAAACCGTTGAAGCCGTCGACCAGTTTGGCGTGTGGACGACTGCCAGGATCATTGAGAAACGAGATGATTCCGTGGTTGTCACGTTTCCCCAGTGGAAGTCCGAGTGGGACCGAGAAATCTCTGATGCCAGCGAGGTGAGGAAGAAGACGATGGAAGAAGTGCTGATTCCACGTCATCTTGCCAATAACAAGGTAAATGGAAGCATATTAAACTCTCGGTTTTCAATTTTGATCGTTTTCCAATCGCGTTTTTCTGTACTTGTTCATAGTTGTTGTGTGCGTGACCTATTTTAACACCTCTTCTTATTCCTAGAGTCCAAATTTAAAAAAGCTTCTGGCAGGAGACACAGTTTATTTAGCCGGAAAAGATGTCACCGTGTGCTTGTCTGATCCCATTCGAAAATTGGTAAGTTGGCGTGTTTTGTTTGGTTAAAACCCTGGTTTGCTTTTTAATGTCAACATGTATATTCTCCTCACAGATATCCATACATTTCTTCAAATGCTAGTAGAGAGAATTTGGGAAATATCAGCGCAGTGAAGATTATAGGTTGCTTTATTCAAATCACCTGAAAACAAATCTGGGCCACAAATCTCGAATGTATTATGACAAATCAATATTATTTTTGAAACTAACTAAATCTGACTCCTGGGTTTGTGGTTAGAAATGATTTATTTCTTGTTTTCTCTGATGTATACCGTATTTTCTCAATTTACTACCAGGGGCATTTATTTACAACTCAACCTTTTTACAAAGGTATTTTTTGTAGCCCTCATCACTCACATAAGAACAGTTTGAAATAAATGCCCATGACCTGGAAAACCCAACATTCAGGGCCCTGCAATTAATTGAGGGAATACAGTAAATAATGTTATGGCATTCAGGGTTGTATGAAAACTGTTGAAGAAATTTGGATGAACTTAAGCAGCTGTGGAGAAAGAGGTGCACTCCGCTCATATTTCTACTGCTTTTTCTGTTACTGGTAACTCCCCTTGTGTAAATAAAAAGATAGACAGATTACAAATCTACATACAAGCTTTTATTAAAAAAGTTGATAATTTTTTTTGGTCCTCAGGTTACTGTGAAGCTGACTGATGCTACCATCCAGACTGTCAATGTGTGGGAGCTGGAGTCGTCAAGGAAAGAGGATGAGCACCAGGCAAACCCAAGGAAAAGGAAGAGAAAGGACGTGTCCAGCCTCAACCAAATGCGGCGGCAGCAGCAGCAGCAGCAGCAGCAGCCAGAACCTCAGCAACCAGCAGCTACTGAAAGTGGCTTTTTGGAATTTTGTTTCCATGTCATACCCAATGGCACCGTAATCAGAGTTGGCTCATTTTATACTCTGGCCTTTTCTGGAAATTCAGTTTTTGTTTGTACTAGTATTTCAAGGCTGAACAATCAATTTATTTTTAAGTTTGTGCTTTGTTCAGTTGTCAGTGAAAAGGTTGATGATTTACTTCAGGGTGTTGCTTGCAGCATAGAAGACCCTCAACAAATTTTATTGTGTTCAGAGGTTGTTTGTAACTCCAAAGTTAGAAATCTTGTGGATAAGGTCATTTATCAGGGCTGGGAAAGGGTGTTAAGTTGTCAAAGGAGCAATATTGGGAATCTTTCTTACTTGTTAGACTTAAGAAAGAGCTGTTTAGCAAGTCAAATACGTCAAGGTGTATGGTCTGGAATTTCACGCACGGCCACTCGTCCTGCACAGCCCATTAACCTTGGCATATTTGACCCTGTGCTCGACACTCAAATCTTTGGCCTTTCAAGTAAGAATCAATTTCAGCTGGTTTATAAGGGAAAAGACATTGCTAGGTTAGACACCTTGCTTGGTGCACTGTGGGATGTTAAGATTTTAGAGCCTACCAATCCTCAGTCTCATTTTAAGTATGTTTGTCAGGTCAAGCTGTTTGTGCACAAGTCATCTTTGAGCCTGCGTTTTAATTTTTTGTATTCCGAGTCAAACGTTCCATTTACAGTAACCTATAGGAGCATATGTATTTATTAGTCACTGTATTTGCTCGAATAACTTCTGACCCCTTCTATTAAAAGGTGCATCTACAATTCACCACCCGTATCAAAAGGTCAAATGTATAATTGAGGTGCTGTGGGTTACATGTATTTGAATGGGAGGGAATGTTTGTTCAGGTTTTGCAGTTATTCTCAGGGTATGCTGGATTTCTGTCTGTGTTTCTTGCAAATTGATCCTTGATTTTTTAATAAATGCCCTCTCAAAGAAGCTCAGTTTCTAATAAATGCCCTGGGTGATTATTCGAGGAAATGCAGTATACATGTTGATGAATGATACCAGTAGACTTAGAACAGTAGCTTTGGATGGCAAGAAGTGGGAGAGTTTTTCAATTTGATTTTTTAACAGTTTATGATTTAAATAAGTTTCATATTTTGGGTATGAAGTGGGCTGACACAGTTTTCTGTGTATTGATTCATATCTAGCTTTGTTTATAGTTTTCCATGACCATTCATTTGTTTTTGTTTATTTTTTTCAATTTGTGCAAGCTTGTGCTTGAAATTTCAACAAAACTTAACATTTACACTTAGAAGTGTGGTTTGTATGTTCAAAAATAGATTTTTTCAAGCTAGTACATGTACAGTAGAAGTTCCCCGAGCCGACACCATCTGTGAAACAGGAAAAAGTGTCTGCAGTTAAATCTGGTCATTTGTTGGAATACGTGGAGTGTTAAAATAGGGTTACAAGTTTGTCTGCTAGATGGGAACTTTGACTGTAAAGCAATCTTGCTGTGACAAAATAAAGGAAACGTTCATCTGTTAAACGATCTTACCTGTTATTTCAACTGTTATATCAGCATGATGTGTACATATTAAATATCTGAATGCTTGAAAATAAATAAACATTGTAATTCTTGCAACAAAATGCTTGATTGATGTTGTGTTTTGAAGCTGAACAGAAGGGATTTGTTCAATTAAATAATAATAATCATAATAATAATTGACCACTCCCGGCCATGAGGGGCTTTTCAGGGACAATGAAAGAAATAAGCCAAATAAACATAATAGCTTTAAGAACCCCAACTGACGGGAGGCAAACGAGCTGGCTATTTACAAGTGTGACTGAGGAGTCGAACTTGGGTCTTCCGAGAACAACCAGGGTTTGTACCCTTTTTCAGAAACAATTTTCCAAGACTTTTCCATGACTTTTTCAGGACTCAGATTTTTCCAGAACTCCCAAATGCACAATAATTGAAGCAATAATCCCTTACAAAAATAATACTGCAGAAATATGTTTTAAAAGAAAACTTTATTACAAGAGTTTAAAGAATTCCAGGACCTGCATTAATTTTCCAGGACTTTCCTGTCCTGGAAAATGCCAGAATAAAATTCCAGGACTCTCCAGGGCCCGTACGAACCCTGAACAACTCCAGCTTGTGCTCAGAACAAGAAAAGCCTGAGGGGTATTAGACCCTGCCTTTGTTCTCCCTCCCCTTGGGGTGCAATATATATTACAGTCACTCAAGATATGAGCCCAAGTGGTGCAGCGGAAGTCTGCGACAAATATTTGTTTGGCCAAGTGAAAGCCGGGAGACTGGGTGACCAACAAAAAAAAAAAAAAAAAAAACAGAGCACAAAAAAGGGTATTACAACCCTGTCCTTATAGCGGGTAAGAAGAAATTAAATTACACCAGTTAAACAACAGGACACTTGTTGCATGTCCTGTCACTCCAGGGCCAATACAGACTTATTATCCCTCTAAGAGAGATGAGGTTTATTACAAAATCTGATAACTAATGAGTAATGGGAAGGATAATGAAACGGACAGTCAACCAGTCAAACCAGTAATAAGGAGACAATCGTTTGGCAAAATTTTATAACTTTCGTTATAACAGTGATCAATGAAATTCTTATATGCAGTCAAATCACTTCACTACAGACGTCAAAGGGACAGAACAATGTAATAATGGTAAGAGAGCTATTTGACATCCACAATTCACAGTTGTCATCTGTTGTCATTAATTCAGTATATGTAATGTGCTATATTATAATAATTATCATGTCAGCCAATTGAATAAGAAATGCCTTAAGCCAATAAAATTTTTATCTTCTCTCAGTTTTATTTCAAGTGTATGCCCATGGGTATATGGTAGCTACACACTTGGTTGATTGAGCTGGAACTATCAATCTTCCCTTAAAAACAGGCCGAAAGGGATGGGAAGTGCACTTGGTGGCATGCAAAATCTTAGACACACAACTGATCAAAAAGTTTTTCCTTGACTTATTCTCTCCAGTAATAGGATCACAGGTGCCAAACAGACCAGGGCTTTGGATTTTATCTTCAGTGGCAATATTCTATATATGTATTACTGCCTTATGGATGCTATAAGATAATGGAGTAAGAGAGAAAACAAATTCCGGTGCTTTTTTGAGGCAGTTTTAGTAACTGCATGGCACAAGCATAATCCTATTTTAAAACACGAGCATAATCGCTACATAATTATAATGTGTGGATATTTTTATTGTACTTGTGTCAAACAGTTGATGAAATCTATTGTTTGAAACTGGTTTGTGATTGATGCAAATAATTTATTTTCAGTTATGTGGACACAGACAGAAGTGACATGGCAAGCTTATCATTCTGTGTTCACACATATACCGTAAATTTCTGATAACCCCCTACTTAAAAACCTTCCTGTAAAAAAGCCCCCCTCCCCCCCCAAATCTCTGAAGCAAATATCCTTCTGATAATATTTAGCCCTTCCAAACATAAGCCCATGGACTGTTAGGGTTAGTTGTATTAAGCTGTTATCTCAGTATATTGTCAAGCTCAACCCATTTTGAAACTCAAACCCTCCAGTGAGCCCCCGTGAAAAAAGGCTTAAAATCAGAATTTTACGGTATTGACAAAAATTTGAACTAGGTAAATCAGAAGTATTTTTTTGCCCATCCTTGTACAGTAGAATCCTGATAATTTTCTCGAACCCTCGGTTTTTTGAAACTCCTGATAATTCAAACCAAAACTGATTTCCCCTCACCAGTCAAACACTGTAATTTTACCCCCGATTTTTCGAACCCCTCGATAATTCGAACCAATTTCCTTTTCCCCAGGAAGTTCGAAAAATCGGGATTCCACTGTACCTACAAGTTCTCATAAACTTGAAACTATCAGTTGTTAAAATAATAGATGTTTTATTTACAGTCAAATTTGTATATTCCAATGTTAAAAAAAACTGTTCAAAAACCAAAAAGGATATTTCCTATTTACAATTTGAAATTCATTTGATTGACAGCAGTAAAAATAATTGGTAAATTATGTTTTGCTGCTTTAACAGTGACCTTAATAAGCCTTTCAATAACATGCAAACTCTGAAGTTCTCGACTCAACGAATGGTTACAGGTTTTTTTGGTAGGTTTCAGCTTTCATAGTCCATTGGTTGTCAACTAATGTATCATTGACAGCAGTTTTAAACCATTAATGCTAGTTGGGGTTTTAAGGTCATGAGTGTGCATGTTACTGAAAGGTGCAGTAAGGATATCTGAAGGGAACGTTGTACTTTTTGCACCTAATTCATTCTCGTGAAGGCAAAAGTCACAGTTTGTAATTGGGACTGTTCATTATTTTTGGACTCTTTTGCTTGGCTCCATTTCTCAGTCTTTTGTTTGAAGTCAGTTATACCAATATCCTTGAATTTCCTCTTCTCTTCAACAGTCATGATCCTCCACTTCTCTGATACCATGGCATTAATGTCCTTCAAATTTTTCTCTGGATGTTCTTTAGCAATATGTTTGAATTCCTCTTTAAGGAATGTAACATAACCATTTGCTGGACGTTTTGGTTCTTGTTTGGGTACGTTATCGCAGTCGTTTTCTTCGACTTGCGATAATTTGCGCTTTTGCCGCAATGCTTTCTTTAAATCTCTATGCGCACTTCTTTTCTGATTGCTGAGAAGCTCGCTCTGTTTTACAGGCTTGGCTTGCAGTAAGGAGCTTGCTGGGGCATTATCCAAGTTTGTTAAATTTAATTTGTATTCATTAATGTCTGCAATGGCTTTGTCTTTGTCTGATTGGAGAACAAAGAGCTTTGATACTATCGGCCACTTGTGTCGGTAAGCATGAATGATTGGCTTGCTTATTTTTTTGATGTCTTTATCAAGCTCCCTTTGAGACGTGATCATGATTAAATTGGCATCCAGAACTTTGGTTATGTCTTTATTAAAGACCTTCCCCCCATTACGCAAGATAACAGGAGTTAGCTGTTCAGCATTGCTAATCCCAGTTCTATCTTTTTCATTCAGTCGGCCAGAGATTGCAAATATTAAACCGTTCAAGACTTGAGGCACTGCCTCTTGAAGGTTGGAGATTTCAACCAAAATGGGTCGTTCTTTTCCAGTAACCGCAACTTTTACTCGCTTTTTTGTCGGTGTCAATTCGCAGACCATAGCTTTTGTCGACTTGCCTTCTCTTTCAATGAAAACTGTATCCCCTCTTTTGTAGTTTGAAGTTGGTGGCTGTGAAGAACAATCTGTCTGCTCTGAAACAGGACTGGCCTCTGCAAGTTGAATGGTTTGCTGTGCTGCCTGGTCTGTGGAAGATGGTGGCTGTGAAGGACAGTCTGTCTGCTCTGAAACAGGACTGGCCTCTGCAAGTTGAACGGTTTGCTGTGCTGCCTGGTCTGTGGAAGATGGTGGCTGTGAAGGACAATCTGGCTGCTCTGAAAGAGGACTGGCTTCTGAAAGTTGAATAGTATGCTGTGCTGCCTGGTCTGCGGAAGATGGTGGCTGTGAAGGGCAATCTGTCTGCTCTGAAACAGGACTGGCCTCTGCAAGTTGAAGAGTTTGCTCAGTAGAAGGTGGTGGATTGCCAATAGCACCTATTTCTGCAGTGTAGTCCAGCCCGTCTTCCTCAAACTTCTTTTTCACATATTGGTCATAAGCTTCCTGGACAGCAGCTGGGCACTTGGCTAAACGTCTTCGTAGGAACCTGTAGTACCATCTGAATAGAGTAATGATTGGATCTTGACACTTCCAGCCGCCTTCGGTGCCACCCCGGAACAGCGAATGAAAAGGTAACTCTGTAAGCATCTGAGGGAATACATCAACTCGTTTCATTAAGTATGGGTAAAGCTTTGAGGAACCATATCTTAACAATGTCAGAGCATGATACAGATCAGCAAGTTCCACATATTTTTGGATTTCTTCCTCGGTAAGTCCAAATCTGTAATCTTTAGGGTCTAACGAACCGTGCGCTGAACCTGGCTTGAGCCTGTTTGCATAATTCCTTGGATCTTCATCCAGCCGTTCAAGTTCATGCAACTCCCAGTGCACCCTCCAAATCATTGTTTCTAATTCATACTCTGAAATTTGGGGAGTGGGCCACTTGAGTTGATCCCTCAGTTTTTCTGGCAAATCAAACAGGACCTCCTTGCTTGCTACATTGTCCAAAATTTGTGAATACTGATTGTCTGTAAAGTGATTGGCAGGAGCTGAAATTGTCTCTGCATGATTTACATTGAGAGTGACCTGCTCCAACTTCTTCCCCTCAAAATGTAACTGAAATGTTCCATTTCTAACTCCTCGTGCATTAATGTTTGCAAGAAAATGTCCCAATGTTTGATCCTTTGCAGCTGGTCCCATGCTTGGTTGACTTTCCAAGTTCAGGCACGACATGCAGCGGTCAAAAACCATATGCTCAGTTAATCGGCAAAAACAATGATTGCCGTCAGGAATGTAGTGTGAGGTGGGAAGTGATGGCAGTAGGGATTCGGGGTGCTCTCTTTCAATTTTTCTGCCAATTTCGGAACGTAGTCCTGACTGGCAGCCCACCTCACTTCTGGTTTGTTTGGTTTCATAGTTATACATGTTGAATGCATCATCACTTGTCGGATCCAAACCACCGCCTAATAAATTGTCAGAAAATTTGGCATCAGCAGACAAGTAAATCTTGTGCCCTTTGTCCAGCATTGATTCTACCCATTTGTTCAAGCTTCCTTCTTTTCCAGGATCTCCAAGGTTGAGTTCAAGATTCAGCCTTGTGTCTTTTCCATAAAATATGGCTATTGGCCAGTACTCTTCAGGACTGTGGTATGCTACACCGTTGAACATGGCCTCATCATTTAGAGTGTTTAATGTCAGAGCAACAGAGTCCTTCCCACCAAAATTTCGTCCATCACCATAAATCTTCCACCACTCATTTTCGGGTAGCCACCAGTAGAGATATAGTAAAGTCTCACGCAGTCGTTCAGGATTGATCTGCCAACCAGAATGAGTCCTTTTAGGTTTCCAAACAACTTCAAATTCTTTGTTGTACTTGGCTTTGACAATGTTGACCTTTCTTTCAGAATCCAGAAAACCTGGCAACTTTCTTCTTAAGGCACGAACAATTTCAGTGGCACTTGTAGTGTCCTGAATGTCTAACACATCTGAAGCATACAAGTGGTAGTGGTGGGGTGCAGATTCTGCAATGATTGTATCATATACAGACATCCTTTTTTGAGGATCATGTGCTTGCTTTGCCAAAGCCAAAATATCCTGCGGCAAAAGTGAACCATCCCAGTCTTCATCTTGTTCCAGTGTTTTTGGAGGGCTATTCACAGAGTGTGCCAGTGAAGAAAGAAAATCTTGCTTGCTCCCATGATGTATGGTCTTTGCTAATTGTGCAAGTTCTTCTTTCTGCTGGCTTAATCTTCGATCTACAGCTCTTGACTTGTATCGTCGCCCTTTTGGTTGTTGTTGTCTTTGAATGCTTTCCTGTATTTGGAGAAGGGTTTCAGTTGAGATAGTTTTGGGCTTGGCTGTTAATGCTGATTTCAACAGGGTCTGATTGGACGGTGGGGTGGTCGATGTGACAGTGGTGCTTGAATTCCCAGTACATGTAGGTAGTGGGTCAGGGTCAGGGTCGGGGTCAGGGAAACTGACTTCAGTTGCTTGTTGATGTGCAGGTTCAGGGAGTTCCGATGTGGTGGATGCACAATTCACAAGTATGTCTGTCAACTGGCAACGCAAGTCTCTTGCAGTTGTGACTTCTTCTCCTTGCCTCGAACTAGTGCAAGCAAACAGTACCAGTATTGCAGCTTTGCATGACATGTGGGTGCGAACTTTGGTTCCACTTTTGAAGAGATATTCATCTTCTACCACTAAACCTTAAGAGTACAAAAAAAAATTTGGACGATAGATTATCAGACTGGTGATATGTCTCAATTTTAATAAGTATAGTAGAATCTCAATGTGCAGTTCCAGAAAAAATCCATACCCACCCCATGGAAGGTCATCAGAAATTCCTAGGGGGAGGGGGTCTTAAAAGCCAAAATTTTAGAAGCAAAACATGAAGCTAAACTGGAATTTCTTGAGGGGAGGAGGGGTGCAAAACAAAACCCTTCTGTTGGGGGAGCATGGATATAATCTGGATTTACACAATAATTCAAACCATTGTATATAGAACATTATGAACCACCTTAAGTCCAAGTACACTGTAATACAGTTTGTGATACAAAATGAGGGGAGGTTCAATTTCTCACGGTCCAAGGTACTGAGATTCGACTGCATGTGACCTGGGTATAACCAAGGACTGGCTATAGCCCCCCTCCCCGGGGGTGCTCATCCTACCTTTTAGGGGTCGAAAAAGGTTGGGCTGTAGGGAAATAGTGGTCTAGCATACATGTTTTCTTGGCTAACTCCTTATTTCACTTAGAGGGTTTGCATACTAGTGAAATTAATTGTTAAAAAGTGCAAACATGGGTGGAAAACCATCATGCAAACACAAGCCAAGTGCAAGTGTTAGTTTGCCTGTGAGTTTTCAAGGTAGTCGCACATGGGCCGAAGGTAACCCCCAGCAGTGTGCTCCCGGTACCCATTTATACACCTGGATGGAGAGAGATAATGTGGGGTAAAGTTTCTTGTCTAAGAAACAAGATGGCATGTGTGCTTGCATTTGTGTTTGCACTGCACACGTGAACCAGCCTTCAGTGTAGCTACACAAGGTATATATGTATTACACTTTCTTGTCATACTGACAAGTGTAATAATTACAACTAAGAAAATGTATATTAAAAATCCTTATTTTGTCGGTTTTTTACACCGCAGATGCCTTCATTATGTTCTGCCACAAACTAAACTGAACATGTGGTGCATAATAAACAGAAAAATCAAATGATGGCTATAATAAGAACAGTTTTGAAATACACCTCATTGGATGTTTAATGGGAAAAACATGAAAGGCAGAAGTAGGCTTCCTTGCATTTCTGTTTGTATTAATCAGGAGTTCGCTAAACAGAATCTACCGCTTGTATAGATTTGAAATGGTATGTATTTTTATCACGTTACTTTCATGGTAGTCTATTTCAATAAATTCATACTTCAAACACTGACATCTTAATTGTCAATTTGCCTCATCTTCAGTTCGATTGATCATTGTGTCCTTTGAAAAAGATTACAAACTATGTCTTACCGTGCTTTTCTAGCAGCTGATCCAGATCTTTGTATCCCTTTTTCTTTACATGTATTTTTACTCCCAGAACAAAGAGAAGTGACTCGTCGATTTCGAAGTACTTCTTGTCGCCTATCAAGATCGGCTTGAAGTTTTCAGGCCACGTTCTTTGGTCTGAAGAGTCATCTATTGTCACCATACTGCTGATCCTTCAGTTTTCCCGACATATCAAACTACACAGGCGTTTATAGCAGGGGATCATAGAATCTAACAAATTTTCGTATAGCTTTCGGTCCCAGCTGATATTTTGATTTTGAATATTGCGATCGCGCGTGACGACTAACGTGTCAAGTTGCCATGTCAACGTGGAGAACAGACCAATGAGGTACCGGCCGGTCTCCGCGGATCGTTTCCGGTCTTGTTCGATATGCAGTCATGTAACAAAAACGCGGGCAGCGATCGAAGGTTTCTTTATAACACAACAAATATTTCAAACAAAGCAAAGCGAGTTCAAACGAAAACATAAACAGAGATAAATCAAGGGAAAGAGTACAGCGCTAAGACCACATTCTAATACATCGCGCTGTCTCTTTTTACACGCATTCACCGCTTGTGTTATCTTTAATATTTATATCGAAGAGAGAGTTCGTTGTTGCAGGTACTTTATAAATCTGTAGGTTTACATTCAGAAATGCCTTATAAAAGCGAAATATTTCCAGACAAGCGAGTAGCGAAGAAATTGATACTACTAGAGATGAAGGATTTACAAATAAGCTTTATCTGCGAATTTTTGTGGTTTAGTTTTGTTTACTTTGTAATACTGTGCGTGACCGAAAATGAATATTTTAGCGCAGTGTCCGCCGCTTTGTAAGCATCCCTGGGGATTTTAACAGGCTAGCTGCAGCGTCTTTTGATGAAATGTAATACACGTCAAGTAACAATAGGGATTAAAAAATCGATCAAGCAGCAAATTTGAAACAAAGGGAAAATGTCTCACCTACATCAAAGCGTTTGCGCTCTTCGGAAATAGATGCGTCTTCGGCAAGTAATCGACAATGAGCAAGAACAATAGGATGAATATATGAATACTTAACGACCCCAAAATTTGGGGTACACACTTAAATCGGCGTGAAGTTGTAATGAATTTGGAAAGAAATTACCATTCATTCTTTGTATTTAAACGCTTTTTTTAGAAATACGGTTGCTTAATTATTTCTGAAAAATGCGTGGTTACCCACCTTTTTCATTATGGATTCCAATAACCCTTGCTAATATCTACTTTTTCCCCATAGTCATAACCGAATAAATAAAAAACTTTGCAAAAATGCATCTCTATTAGGAGGCACCGTCCTTAAGAGTCACACTAAAACAAACTGATTCATTTTTATCCTCTCTACATACAATACAAAGTCACACACAACTGTAATGGTCCACACAGGCAAGATGCTTAAACCCCTGTTTCTGTAGGATGAAGCAGTATCACCACCCTGTCTTATTGGTTGGATACTAGTACATTTTAGGATTCCCCCAGAATTTCTTCACCAGCTCTTATCGATACATCTGGGTGGACAGAAGAAATTTTAATGTGGAGTTAACCCTTTGAGCCCTGATATAAAGATGCATATTCTCCTTACTGTTCTCCATACATTTCTTATGGTACTAAACTGGGAAAATTTACTTATAAAAATAAATGTCAAGAGATTTCATACAATTTGTTGATCATGTACTCAACTCATATGACCTGTATGTTTTGATCAAGCAGTTTCATTGTAGGGAGAAATTAGGTGCTTGTCACTATCAGGGTCCAAAGGGTTAATTTCTCATAAAACAGTTGGATGACATGATCACTTGTCAAATTCCTTTTTGGGTGGCCAATTCACCTTACATGTACATCTAATCAGTTCATATCAAACTTACCCAGCAACTCAGCCTTATCAAATTTACTCTTTTGCCATACATTAATTGTATCCAAGTTGCCTTATGTAAGTATCTAAAACCTTTCGACTGGATGTTAAGTCTGTCATTATGTTGGGGTGGTGGGATTCATCCACGTGCTGCTCCCGTCATGGCTTTGTAGCTCAGAGCAGTGGTCTAGTAACCTGAAGGTCGTGGTTTCAAGTCCCACCTAAGCCACTGAATGTTTTTTTCAGTGGCTTTGGATTTTCAGGGTAGCAATTTACTGTTTATGTTGTTTAATTCCAGGTAATGCAAGTGTCAATGCTGGCAAACCCAAGTTCTCTATTAACTTGTGTGGGTCAATACAGGTGACACATCATCGCTCCTATGAGCTTCCCAATAACACCATTCTGGGTTACGCTTGCTATGAAGTGACATTTGATTCTGCACTGGGAACTTTTGAGCTTGTGTTACCTGACACCACAGATGCTGGACAGTTAGACACCAGCAGGAAACATCATATTTTTGACGAACCGGATGGGCAGAATGGTAAGATGTACAACATCACACTTGACAGGTGTCATTAAGTACAAGTATTTAAAATTTTTTTTAGCTATAACTAGTAGTAAGGCAGTTATAGCCAACTATTTTCTTGTTTGTTTGTATGATTCTGCATTTCCTCTGTTTTGTGGCATTGCTAGTGTTTGTGGTGTTGCAGGCTCCAATTTGGGCTTCTCAAAATTGATACATTTTTGGGGAATGTCTGTGGAAAATTTTCAGTTAAGGAATGATTTGGTAGCCCCTTGGAGCCAGCTAACCACCACCCTTTAAAAATCCTGGATCCACCCTTGCTCTGACAATCCTTCGGGGACTCACTTATTTATTTGTTTTAGTCGCAACACTCAGGAAAAACTGAATATGGTCTACTTACAATAAATTTGTTTATTATAATTTCAGCATTTTTTTATTATCCTTTCTTCTTGCAGATAAAGCTCTGACTGCAGTATTTGATGACCTTTTCAACTCTTCACTATATTCCAAGATTGTAGAAATTTACAGAAAGATCCTTGTTCATCCAGAAGCTATTGCTCCTCTTAGAGACCTGGTCAGTAATGCATTGTTCAATTCTTTTTTCATACTAAAATAAACCGTATTCATTTTTTATTATCCATGAATACTTTATCAAAGTTCTGTTATTGTTTCCCTGTTGTGAGGCCCAGTAGTAAGGGGTGTTTGTGTTATGACACAATTTTGGGAGGATAGCATGTATCTAACTAGCCTGTTCCAGGCATTCAGATAGTGAGCGCAGACCCAATGATCTTTAGTTACTGTACCTTACTTTCCATTGCTGGGACAATTTCATGGAGGCATAGCTGTAGCAGGATAGAGCTTATGCCCAAGGTGGGACACAGGATATAGTCTATGGAAGCCAACTTAAACCACCCTGTTATGATCACCTCTTTGTTATTATTAAAACCACTTTTGTTCTTGACATGGATAGTTTTTGCAGTCATTTTCCTCATAATTATAGGGGTGGCAAATGGTAAATGCGAGACTGTGCGAGACAGCGAGACTATCGTTTCTTTGTGCAAGCCCGAGACCCATCATATTTTTCAATTGTGAAACCAAGCTTTTTTAGTTTTCTAAATATGAGCTCAAAACTTTTTAGGACATAAAAATTGGAACCTGAGACTTTCACATTGGTTTTGGGCAACTGAAGATGTCACTGAATGGTACCTAAGCACATATCAGAACTTCCAGATTCATTTTATAGCCTTCTAGAAAGTCAAGACTGTAGGGCTTGAAAAAAATTAGACTGAGGCCCTGAGACAGCTAGGTCCAAACTTGACTTTCTCTCAGAAGTCTAGGTCCAAATAAATGGAGACGCCGAGGCTCTTTGCCGAAACTTTAAGATGCTGATAGTAGCATTTACAATTCAGCTGACATTTTGCAACACCCCAATTTTTGTTAAGACCATTTGCTACACCTTTATATGAAGACCTTGCTAATCTGACTAACTGTTGCAGTGCAACCAAGAAAACCATGGACACCAGTGTCCTCCCTGCCAGGGTGTGGAGTAAGGGCAATGGCTGAAATTCATTCTATAAGTTATTAATAATTATAAAATCCATCTTGTACCCAAATTTTTATTTCTAAACTTTTGATTCAACAGCTAGAGGAAGGGTTGTCATCTGCTGAGTCCAAAAATCCCAAGCCAATTGCTCTCACTGAATTAAAATCTGTTGCTGGTGCAGGCTATGAAAGTTGTAAAGATCTTCTACTTCTGATAGGATTCAAAACAGAAGAAACAGGGGATGATCAAGTTACGTTCTCTAAGGACGGCACAGTTGGATTGTTATACTGTTGTACTGCTGTTGCAGAAGCTCTTGTTGGTGAGTTCTAGGATGGTTTAAATTCCTTTTGTTAATAATATAAAGAAAGTGGAAATTTTAAACTGAAAAAAATTTCCATCACAAAGTACTGAAAGACTGAATACAAAATACTGAAATTTATATATACTATGAACATTCATATAGGCTGAAAAGTTAGAACCACCTTGCACAGTATATTATTATAAACAACATCATAGAAAGAAGCATAATAAATAGTGTCACGAGAAAATACTGCTCAGAAGCTTTCATTTAAATGGTCACACAGGATTTTATCTACAGACTCAAGAGTTTAAACCACCTTGTACTGCATAATAACAGCACCACATGAAAGTACTGCACAGTAGTTTTCATTTGAGTGGTCACAGTTAAGGATTACATCCACAGACTCAAAAGTTAGAACCACCTTGTACAGCATAATAACAGCACCACAAGAAAGTACTGCTCAGTAGCCTTCATTTGAATGGTTACACTTTAGTATTTCATCCACAGACTCAAAAGTTAGAACCACCTTGAACTAACAGCATGATAACAGCACCACAAGAAAGTACTGCTCAGTAGCTTTCAATTGAATGGTCACACTTTAGGATTTCATCCACAGACTGAAAACTTTGAACCACGTTGTACAGCATAATAAACAGCACCACAGGAAAGTTCTGCTCAGTAGCTTTCATTTGAATGGTCACACTTTAGGATTTCCTTCACAGACTTAAAACTTAGAACCACCTTGTACAGCATAATAACAGCACCACAAGAAAGTACTGCTCATTAGCTTTCAGTTGAATGGTTGCACTTTAGGATTTCATCCACAGACTCATAAGTTAGAACCATCTTGTACTAACAGCATGATAACAGCACCACAAGAAAGTACTGCTCAGTAGCTTTCAATTGAATGGTCACACTTTAGGATTTCATCCACAGACTGAAAACTTTGAACCACGTTGTACAGCATAATAAACAGCACCACAGGAAAGTTCTGCTCAGTAGCTTTCATTTGAATGGTTACACTTTAGGATTTCATCCACAGACTGAAAACTTTGAACCACGTTGTACAGCATAATAAACAGCACCACAAGAAAGTACTGCTCAGTAGCTTTCATTTGAATGGTCACACTTTAGGATTTCCTTCACAGACTTAAAACTTAGAACCACCTTGTACAGCATAATAACAGCACCACAAGAAAGTACTGCTCATTAGCTTTCAGTTGAACGGTTGCACTTTAGGATTTCATCCATAGTCTCAAAAGCTAGAACCACCTTGTACAGCATCATAAACAGCATGATTTGCATTTCATGCATAAAATTTTCTGAAATTTCCATATTGCCAGCTATTGCCTCGACTTAGCAAAGCGGGAAAAGTAAGGTCAGGTGACAAGATATAAAAGAAAAATTTTCAGTTGTAACGGACACAATTCGTAGTTCAGTCGCCGATGTACAAGTTCAGATCAGGGGATTTCAAGGATTTATGGAGAACAAATTGTAAGTTGAGAACTGTTTGCCGTTTCAACAGCAGGAAGAAGTAATGCCTTCACACATAGGCTCAAATCGCAGCATGACATGAAAACCTTCCAATTTAACCTCTTTATACCTTGCACATAGCTAACAATTATATCTTTTCTAACTGTTTTGTTTTGGAATATTTTTCTTTAACAGAGTTATCAACACCACAATGTCAGGCATTGAAAGATGTTACTTCACAGTACATGGAACCACTCTTGTATCTTGTATGTAAATTGTACTGACAATATATATATATCTGTGGTAACATTTTAAATAACTTTACTCTATTTATTTTGCAGGCACAACAAGTTGTCAATCATTTCCATGATTCATTAGTTAGGGGGAAGAGAGGGCTTTAATCCTCCCCTTTCCCGTACCATTAATCCCCAGTTCCCGCCCTATTTTTGTTGGTTCCCGCCTCTTTGTTGGCTCCCCCCCCGGTCTTCTGGCCCCCTGTCTCCCTCAACTAGTTAAAACAAACAGTCAAGCAAAAATGAAGGATGAGAACCGACATTTCGGAGTCTTAATGACGCCATTGGTTTGTTGTTCATTTTTGCTCGTCATGTTTTAGCAAACCATTATTGATAAGGATTCATTAGTTCCCAGTGAAAAGGTGTATGTCTTTTCTGTAAGAATAAAAACAAACAAACAAACAAACAAACAAACAAAAACATGGTGATTCAGTTTGCCTGTCAAAAAGATTCATGAGTTTATAAATTTCCCTTTCAAACTCCAGAAGTGTTTTGCATAAATTGCTACTGACAGATACATGTACATAATTAAACTAGACATAAGAATCGTGTGGTTCTCAGAAGAATCACAACTTTTTACCATCAGTTTGGTAAAATACAATCAACCCAACTCTGGAGTCTGTGATGATAACACAGTGCCTGAATAGAACTTCTCTCAGACATGACAGGAAGCTTGAAGGCCTGCAAGCTGTTTCTGGTATCAGCCTCATTCAATATTATTTTCTATAACCTCAAAGTTTGTAGGAAAAAGGAGAATGTCCTGGTCATGAACACATAAAAAAGAGAACAACTAAGACTGCTTTAATTCCTCAACAGCTGAAGAATACTATGTATGGCAGGACTACATCAGCTGATGATCCACTATTCCAGAGAGTGTGGACTCATTCATCCAATCCAGCCAAGGAATTCCTGCAGACATTAGGCTTTGATCAGGTGACTGAAGGTAGTCAGAAGGTCTTGAGATCAAAGTCGGACTTTGAACATGACGTCTCTCTTGAGGATGTTTATGTTGCAGTTTTTGCTTTGTGCTCAGAATAACTGCTTTTGCTGTCTGTAAGCTTGAGGTTTGTATCAGCTAATAGGTAGCGAATAAACTATCAAAGAAATTTTACTGCAGTATTCACTCACACATGCCCCAGTGAATACCTTTGCAACCAAGACAGAACAATCTCTTTGTTGTAGTGTAACCCAGTGGCTGATCTGTTAGACACACACTGGGCACCAGACTAAAAATGAGAGCTCATGGGTTTGAATAATACAACCCTGCTGGCTGTGCTTAAAATCTCGTTTCAGTTCAGATGATTGTTTCATCTTGTGGTGACATCAAGGCACTGGCAAATTGGTTTTTTAGACAATTTGGATCGATTAAAATTTAAACGAGAGGGAGATGCTACACTCACTGCACTAATAAAAGTAAAGAATAGACGTAGTCCCTGGGAGCTTTGTGGCCTGTTAACAAGCATTCATTTGTTGGTGCACATGCATGTGGTGAGGTCACAAAAGGGATGACAGCGAATCTCATATCTAGGAAACCCTGACGTCTGATCTTGTTACCCATCAATAAATAACTGTTGTTTAAAGCACATTATTTGGAACATATCACATGAAAACAACTTTCATGTAAATAACATAGCATTACCATAACATGTTTTGGTAAAGAATGAGTTCACCACCATGTTAATTGATAAAAGTCAACCAGAATGCACAGCTAATCAGAAATGCAGGATTGTCAACTGTCAGCCACTGGGAGATGCGAATCATAATTAAGCCAAGCCAAGGTGTCCATTTTGTGTTAAGGTCAAGATTTAGGCAATAATATTGTTATTTTAAAAATATTATCTAGGCCATGCATGGACACAAGTATAAAAATGTGTAATAATACAGATGACCATTGAGTTACAAGAAAAACCCCATGTATCCAATTCCTGTGAAGTGATGGCAGAATTATGAGTTATACATAAATTTGTTGCAGCCAGAAATCAAATGCCTCTCACGAAGGTGCATGGATTTTTCCCAAAATGTTTATAGAATTCCATTTATTTGGACAAAGCTCAGCATAAAGGCCATCATGCAATAACTATTGTTTGGCAATAAAGCAATAAAAAAATAACTAAAGTTAATTTCAATAAAAGTTCTCAAATGTGAATTTGAAGTGTGATACATACACTCCATACATAGTTCTCAAGTCAACAGCGACCATATCAGTGCATCTCTCAACGCTTATTGATTACATGAATAAGAGCAGAAAACATTTAACTAGAAAATGTTGCAATAAAAGCTTTCTAAAAAACATTCAAGAACATAAAAGCTTATGTAAAAAACTGACCATGTTTCAACATGGCTGAATGTCATAATCAATATCTAACACTGACTCTATTCATGCCTAATTCTTTGACACAACATTGTTATTCTGTATGTTTCTTTTTATTATAATGTCCCATTGTTTATTTCACTCATATTTTGACTTGGCTATAATGGCATTCAGCCAACATCAAAATGTTGTCAGTTTTTTTTTACGTAAGCTTTTATAGTTCTTAATTGTTTTTAAGATATCTTTTGTCACTTTTCAATCAAGTTTGGATCAAATTTTGTGGTTAAAAAAGCCTAAAAATTAAACAAATCTGATAAGGTGACTGAACGCACAGAGTATTTTTTGACCAATTTATTTCGTTTTAAATGATAGCTTTTAAAACATTTGTTACCTGCAAACATTTTTATGTACAATTACTAGGTAATTAGCAAATTTCATAACAATTATTATTATAGACGTTAAAATGTTATGTTTGAATAGTAACATTACTCAGATCTAATAGTAAATTTGTGATAGGTCTGATAAAGGAAAGAAGTAAGCTCGCCCATTGTGAAGCATAATTAACTTTTGTTTACTTTTTATAATATTGAGTTCCCAGTGATACGAAATTATATCAATTAGCTCTTAAGTTTCTTCAGATTAAAAAAAATGTTGGGGCCAAATTAATTCTTATGTAGCTGGCTACAGCGTAAATTTCCAGGAAAAGTTGTCCAATTCAAAAATATTGCTATATGTAAACATGATTTCCTGCAATAAAGTTTAAGCTGTTGACAACATTGTGTGTGTGTGTCTAAAACGCCTGTGTTAAGCCACTTGGGTTTCAGCAAGTTTTTGGGCATTAACTTCATCCATAATTCCTCTGAATGACTCAACACTGACCTATCAAAGAGAAAAAAATGTCTTACACTCACAAAAGGGTTTTAACAGCAGAACAAAACAAGAACTAATACTGAAGGGACATTTGTATTTACCAGGCCAGTTGGGTGCCTTGTGCTTGCTTGTTCCCAGATTTTTTCAAATACATCACTAGTCATTTCAACTCCTATTCCATCAAAGATTCTTCTTATCTGTTAAACAGAAATTTAATGCATTTCACCAATTACCAAAATTTACTGAATCCAGTTATTTATTTGTAAGTGTATTTAACAAGCAATGAAGATGGCAATCACTCATGTAATAGTAACCAACAAATTTTTTGGGTGAGGCATTTTAATAACAATGATAATCATAACAATAATAATAATAATAATAATAATAATAATAATAATAATAATTGACTCGCTAATCACCCAAGCAAAGTACAGCAAGGACGCAGCTCGACAAGGTTGGACCGAAAGCATGTATAGGCGCCGCTGGCAGTCTCTGTATGGTCCATGCATGACCTTGGAGCACAGCCAACAGCCAGCTCAAATAAGCTGCGTGTCGGTTTTTGCTGAGGGAGGAAAACCGGATACCCTGGAGAAAAACCCTCGGAGCAGGGTCGAGAACCAACACAAACTCAGCCCACACATGACGCCGGGTCCGGGAATGGAACCCGGGCCACATTGGTGGGAGGCAAGTGCTCTCACCACTGCGCCATCCCTGCTCCCCTTAAATATTTTCTCAAATATTTTTGTTGTCTCAAAAACAAAACACAAAAAAAACAAACATGTTTTCCTATGCTTGATAGTATCCTCATGTTGTTTTAGCCAATCAGACCACACCAATCAGACCACATACAGCTTCCAGTAAGCTGTATTAAATTACTTTCATTTTATATTTTTACCTCATATTGGTCTCTAGGTTGGAAGAAGTCTTTTTCGTAAACTCCACGGTTGCTGTACATTGATGGGTTGATGAGGCCGTAAGCATCAGATTCATCACCATAGTTCTGTGGACACAAATGGCAAATAAAATTATTTTAATGTTGTTTTATGTAGCCCAGTGGTAAATTCTGCACTTAAGTTCCCCATTCTGATGACAAACTTGAGTTGTGAACTAGTAAAGAGGGCAATACAAGGTCAGTGTGTGTGCAACTAGGTCCACAAATAGGTCAATAAATAGGTCACCAGGGGCAACTCCCATTTAAGAAATTTTGAGTTTTAAATTTGAACTTTTCAAATGCCTGATAAGGAAAGGTTTCACCCATGTAAGGTATAGTGTGTGGATAACCAGTGTCTGCTTTTGAGAGATTGAAAATGCACTAGTGTAGTGGAGAACACACAGTACAACTGGATATCTGCTTAGGAGAGGTGTAGACGTACTGACTGTCCAGTGGGTGGTGTCTGTGAGCAGACGTTTGACTGTATAATTTGTTAAACGAATCTAATTGAAGAATAAGTATTTTTTACTCACAGTTGTGTCTGCCACTCGTCTTGTTGTTGGTGCTGGTAAATCTGATCTTATTGTTGGTACTCCATAAGCTCGCCAACCTGTAAAAAATACAACAAAACTTCATTTCTTGCTTTTCAAACACATTAATTTTTAGACTGTAGTATATAATTATACTATCTAGGAACTTACCTTGTGTTCTTATTTTTCCTGTGACAGCGTTAAACTGAGAGGATGAAGTCTTCCACCCACCAACAGCTTTATCAATCTGTTTTTGAAGCCTTACAGGTGATGTCTCACCTGCATTGTGTCCCTCTTCCTGTGAAAGGATTCAAGGCAATTTTGCATGTACGTTAAGATCAGTTTTTCTTTAGCAGAAGTATCAAAATTAATTTAGTTTTACCATGCCCAGGTTTCCACTTTCTCACTGCTGATAATATTGTTTCTTTAGAATCTCTATTAACCCTCGATAATATCATCAATGATAAGTGAAATGGCAGCTAATGGATGTAAATGAAAAGAAAGAAATAGCACTCTCACATCAAATACTAAGGAAAAAATTCTGAGTCCTCCCAACAGGAGTCAAACCCATGACCTTCCAGGTGCTGGGTGGATGCTCTAACCACTGAGCTATGGGGGACTTGTGGTGAGCAAGGCCATACAACTAGGTTCAAATGCGACACGTGCCCTGCCATTCTGCAGGCTCAAATATGTCCACACTAAAGTGAGACAATAATTATATGATAAGTGAAATGGCTAGGTACTTTTCCATTTATTACTGATGGATGGTAATTACTGTCATTTGCACCACCCCATTACTCTTATGCCTAAGCACCCCACCCCTCCCCCTTCTACATAGAACACAAGTTCATGTTTCTCATCTAACCTTGCTTTCTGCTTCAGCTGTTTCCTCCTTTACTGTACTTGGTATTTCTCCTAATTGCATCTTGTCCTTCCAGTTGAGGAAGTTAGAAAACTCTTCGTAATTGATCTGTCCATCTCCATCAACATCGCAGTAGGCTAACATGGATTCCAACAGTTCTGGTTCTACAGGAAGGTTAAACTGGATGCATACTTCACGTAACTCTGCCAGTGAGATTTTACCAGACTTGTCCTGTTGGAGTTAATGATTGGGTTAGTCTTCAGGAGGCAATTCCAAGAAACCCAAACCTCAGAAGTTTTAAGCCAGTGGGCTGTGTCATTGTGCCTAGTTTTCAGGATTTACAGTATCCTAGAAACTGGCTTGTGAGGGACAATGGTCTCCTTCTGAAATTTCTTGGGGCTCAAGTCATTTAAATGTTATTATGCAAGATAGTTGCATTACCTGTGTGGTACTTTTGCCTAGTTGTAGTAGTTAAGCTCTACTAGTATACGCTTATCGATGTTTCTCAATCAAAAGATTTTAATTCTCAAGAAGCAGCCAAATTTGCTACAGTTCTTTGATGTTTTCAAGGGTACTTTGTTCACAAATTGACAATTTAGAACTTAAAAATACTTGAAGAAATTTTGTGTGCCACATTTGATGGGCTAGTTAAACTTCATGTGCCAAGAAGATAATTTTATATTTTGTGGAAATCTTGCAATGCATGCACAGTGCTAGACTAGACTAACCCTACACCTTAATTTACAAAATATACCGGTACTTTAGTTATCTCTTTACCCTATCATAATATTCAGATGCAGCCCTCAGACCAAGGAAGTTGTGTTAGTTTGTCTTCTATGTGCCCCTTATTAATTTACTTCACAGTGTTATCTCTTTACCCTATCATAATATTCAGATGCAGCCCTCAGACCAAGGAAGTTGTGTTAGTTTGTCTTCTATGTGCCCCTTATTAATTTACTTCACAGTGTTATCTCTTTACCCTATCATAATATTCAGATGCAGCCCTCAGACCAAGGAAGTTGTGTTAGTTTGTCTTAGATATGTGCCCCTTATTAATTTACTTCACAGTGTTTAATCTCTTCACCCTATCATAATATTCAGATGCAGCCCTCAGACCAAGGAAGTTGTGTTAGTTTGTCTTCTATGTGCCCCTTATTAATTTACTTCACAGTGTTATCTCTTTACCCTATCATAATATTCAGATGCAGCCCTCAGACCAAGGAAGTTGTGTTAGTTTGTCTTAGATATGTGCCCCTTATTAATTTACTTCACAGTGTTTAATCTCTTTACCCTATCATAATATTCAGATGCAGCCCTCAGACCAAGGAAGTTGTGTTAGTTTGTCTTCTATGTGCCCCTTATTAATTTACTTCACAGTTTTTAATCTCTTTACCCTATCATAATATTCAGATGCAGCCCTCAGACCAAGGAATTTGTGTTAGTTTGTCTTCTATTTGCCCCTTATTAATTTACTTCACAGTATTTAATCTCTTTACCTTATCATAATACTGAAAGTAGCCCTCATGAAAGTTGTGATAGTCTGTCTTCTATGTACCCTCTTACTTCACAGTGTTACTCTCTTTACCTTATCATAATACTGAAATGCAGCCCTCAGATCATGAAAGTTGTGGTAGTTTGCCTTCTTCAGATGATGCCGCACTGCAGCCAACACTCCTCTTTCTCTGTCACGACCTCTCAGATACTTGCTGGGTACTCTCATATGGATCAAGTCCCCTGCACCATACTCGTCAGGTTTCACCATAACACCAAACATGTAATCAGGAGGAACCCTGAGTGTGTCTTTGATTGGATCATGCACCTGTCCAAGCTGTGGTTGGGTTCTTTCCCGGAAGTCGTCCACTCGTTTAGTGACGATTTTTGTTGCCTTCTCCCTGTAGAGATTAAATCTTATTTAAAATCACATGACAAAAACATTAATCCACCACTTATTGGGTAACTGCAAAAAATGTCGCTGCTAATTAAGGTGTATATATATTATGACAATATTATTGTTTATTAGTGATTTAGGATATACACTGTATGTTGGCTTTATCAATCTACTCCTCTTGGTTTTAATACTCATGCAGGTCTCAATTTGGCCATAAAAAAAGCTTCAAGGCTTTTATAATAAGCCTAAAAATTTCTATGGAAGAGTTTGCAGCAGGAGCTCCAAGCTAGACTGAAAAATAATCAGCATTTGAAGGCCTTTGAGAAAGTCTATGCTGGCTTGTAAATTAATAGGCTTTTAAGTGGACAAAGGGTGACAAGAACAGGTGATCCGCACAAGAGATATCATGACCATCCTGTCCCCTTAATTTCAGGTGCACTGATTTCTTTTTGTGCTATTCCCCACTAACAGACCTGTTCACAGTCTGCAACAAGGCACATAATTATACAAAGGCATTCTATTTAACAATTAGATTATGAGCTCGAGATTTCTATCGCGTGACAGTTGATGAGGCCGAAGGCCGAATCAACTATCACGCATAGAAATCGAGAGCGAATAATCTAATTGTTTTAGTATAAATCTACTAGATGTTCAAAACTTAACAGCAGACACTACATGTTTTTATTGAAAAATGATATAAATAGGTCACACCGTGTGCAGAAAACACACTACTCACTATCTACAACAGAATAGATAGTGAGTAGCGTAGCCAATCAGAGAACAGCATTAGTGATAGAACGCTAGCAGATTTATACTATAGGACTCAAGAATAATAAAAGTGCTGTCATTTTTCACTTACTGTTGTGTTTCATGCAGCCACTTGAGTGTTTTTTTAACATGGATTCCATCATTGTTGTGTGGTGTTTCTATACCAAACTTGCTCTCCTTTGGGATTCTACTCCAGTCATATTTTCTGTCAACCATTTCACCTGCAGAAAGGAAAGAATTCATATATTGCATATTTTCTGTGCATTTATAACCACAAGAAAATCAGGGGCAGGATTCACAAAGCTGTCCAAAGCCAAAGATGAATCTTCAGTATTGTTCTTAACAATAGGCTTTGTTTTCCAACAATACATAGGTCACATCTTATCTTAGGAGGGCTTCGTGAATCCAGCCCCCAAAACTTTGGAACTTTGGGGAAGGCTTTTTGCATGAACCCCTCCATAAAGAATGAAATGACTGTCTTACCAACTTCAAAGTCATTGTGACTGACTTTGTAAAGGTGTTTGCCTTCCAGAGATTCTGCATTCACCTGGGCTGCTGTCTTGGCAGGACTGATCATCTCACCAGCACTACCATCTGTGAAAAATTCACAAACATTCTATTAAACAGCTAACAGAGGGCAGGGATGGGATATATCTTTGTAAAAGCTATACAGGTGTGCATGAGAAGGAAACCCTTGTCCCAAATCTGAAGATAAAATATCCACCACCCCAGTCCCCACCCCTCACCACTGAAGGCATGGACACACAGTACAATAATAATTTGCATGGGTAAGGTAAAGCTACAAATGGCTTAGGCAACTAGGAGTATCACTGCCCCCAACCCCCCCCCCCCGCCCCCTGCACCTGGTTAGATTGAGAGAGACATTAATGTGGAGTGAAGTGCTCCCAATTTGAACCCGTGAAAACTCTTCTAAGAGTAGGCAAGAGTAAAGTTTTCTGCCTAAGGAAACAACTTGAGAGGAACCTAAAGCCTCACAACCCTCTGTTCTAAAGGCTGATCAAATATCTAATCTGATTGTTTTTTTTTAAGCAACATAATTTGTAGCAATAATTTCTGGAGTACTATCAGTGATGCATGGACACATGATGCAACTTTACTGTGAACTATGTTGGTTGCATCTCAGTCGTCCTAGTCTTCATTTCTCATGCAAATGCTACTTAGAATTTGTACAAAAAAGACTTGGAGCAACTTAAATGTGTTCCAGTCTCTATGCCTTGCATATGCATGTAGCCAGCTACACTGTATACTACATAAGATTAGCTCACCTTTGATGGATTCTACCCCATACATAACATCAGTAGGACCAACACCCTTTGGTAGACCTGGCCTTTGGTCATGACAGCAGCCTAATCAGACAGGAAAATAAAAGATTAAGGAACTGTATTTGGTGGAATTTTTTGTTTGTTCTTCAGCTTTACAGTAGCCACTGTTTTACTATGCGACAATTTAATTTAAAATTTCACAATATTGTCTTTGTGGGAAGCATTTTTGGAAGGCATTTTGCCCCCCTCCCTTAAGGGGGGGGGGACACATACTCCCATATGTAAGGGGTATAGTGCCAATGTGAAGGTATAGTTTTCAGGCAGGTTAGTCTGGGATAGATTATGGACGTCTGAGAGTTTTGGTCTAGAATTGGTCATCATTAATGGAAAGCTAGGGATGGTACGGAGTAGGAATTTTTGGACTCTGGTCCACAATAGGGTACCACAATGCAGCTGAACATGCTCTGGTAAAGGGTAAGGGGTCTCAGAGTTCCAGCGGCACACCCCTCCCAAAAATTTATTAGAGTACCCACTCACCACCTCTGGGGCATTTTAGGTAGTTGCACACGAACCAAAGGGCCAAACGAGCCGGAGATTAAACCAGTTCCTGTAGCATGAAGCAACTGGGTGTATTGCTACTCCCCCTGGATGGGATGCTAGACCATCGCAGGATTACCCTAACAGTATCTTGCTGGTAACCATTTATACACCTAGGTGGAAAGAGACAATGTGGGGGTTTCTTGTCTGAGGAAACAACACAATGGCAACATGATGGACCACTGACCTTCAGATCTGAAGTCGAATGCGCTCATCACTACACCACTGTGCCCCCCACCCTGGGGCATTTTGCCCAGGGTTATTGATTCTATGTAGTTAATGCATATATTTTATTACAAAATAACTAACTATCACAGTTACCTAGTGGTGCATTCTTCCTGCTTGCATAAAGACTTTCTTTCTTGTCAAGCATCCTTTGGGAGAATAGGCTTTTCCTTGTTGGATTTACAAGATCCCCTGCCTGTTATAAAGATCAAATCAAAACAAGATTTTTATTTTGATTGTAATTTGTGAATGTTGTATTTGTTAACTGTTTCACTTGCTAGAAAGCCAAAATCAAAATTAGAAAAATCCTATAATAAAAAAAAATCGCCACAGGAAAAACTAAATGGCTAGCACTGCTCAAAACTACTTTTATTTGAATTGTCACAATTTGTGAATCAAAACTTATAATAATTACACCAGTTGGGAGTACATGGTTACTATCCGAATATTTTTCATTTAAAATAACTTTCTGTCTTAATGGAAAAAGCTTTATTTAAGCTTTAAAGAAAACTGAAAGCAATTACAATTTTCACTGTCGATTTCAAAAGAAGGACAGATGCTCATTTGCATTCAAATATGAACTCGATCTAACCAAAACCTTGCTGATACACATGCTGTGGTTTAAACAAAAGCAATAATTCATACATTTATTCCGGTTAAGATCTCGCTACAATTAACGCTACAGTTTCGAGCAAAGACCTTTTAAGATAACGTGAATTTATGAAGAAAATACGTACAACAAGGGAGGTTTTTGTGCTAACTCCATGAAGAATCTGTGAAGCGATATCGGGATCATTTGCTCTGCCATAAAACACTCGCTCTTGTCCCGCTTCCGGCTGTGTAGTTCCTCTAAACTTTCTCACTGTTTCTGGTCTCATGGGCTAACATAGAAATCACAAAGTTAAAGAATGAGTTTAACAGAGATAACCTCAAGTTAACACCGCAACGTTGCTTGTGAAGTGCGTTTTGAAATAGAGAGTAAATTTTCTCTTTCTCTTACCCGTTGTGCTATTTGCAGGCAATCTCCGGCGGTTTCTCCACTAACATTGAAAAGCTTTCCTGCCTGTAAAGGAATGAAGGAACATTTCAGATATGTTATTAAGGATGGCAAATTCTAAAACAACACCTAAAACATACATATTTTCACCCTTACCGGAATAATTCCTGGATTTCTGTCGATAAATCTTCCAGCGTTGGTCAACATGTCTCGTTCCTTTCTCCCTGGTCGCTAAAAGTTTTCCCAGCCGCAAAAAGTTTCGAAACACTTCCAGTCCCTGTAACTTGCGTTTCAAACCTTCTCTCCCTTCTCGTGAGCTTGAGGATACAGTTTTCACGGAGAAGCTTTCCAATAATCTGTGGCTGCCGAACTAGTTGCCGCACAAAGTAAACTGTAGTAAATAAACTTTTCCTTGCTCCTGCGTCCACTGTCTCCTAGCAACCGTGCAACGTGTCCACAAGCAATTACACTTCCGGTCATAATCATTTCCGGTGCAGAAAAAGAGATAGATGATAGCCTGATGATAGCAAGGTACACTGTATAACTACATACCAACATAAAATCGTTTCAAAAGAAGCTTTCAACATGTTCACTTAAGTTTTTCTATAGAATCCCGTTTCAGTTTTGTTCGAAAACTTCCTCCTTTTGAATTTTAGGAAGAAAAGTCTGCGGTGCGTACTGAAACTCAATGGTAAATTTAGCTGTCTTTTTTCAATCCAGGTTGATGATGAAAAAACCAACGATGTATTTAAAAAACAATCAATGTGATGGTATTAGTAATAATTTCTGCCACAGATCATGGGTCAGAGGCTCAGAGTAGATCTGTATGGTAATGCGTGAGCGTGACCAAGACAGTCAGACTTTTCCACACCAAGTTTCAATACGGTTACATATGGTAAACATTCTTTGCGTTATCTTGGACCAAAACTGTGGGGAAAATTATCCCCAGACATAAGATCAGCTAAAACTTTAAATATTTTTAGGAAACAGATACGCAAATACGATATTAGTCTGCTCATAGATGATGGCTGCAAGGGCTGTTCCCTCTGCTCCTCATAATTATTTTATACAGTTTTAAGTATTTTTAATTCTCTTTTTACATATTTTTAATATCTGCTCATCATCATTATTTTATATAGCTTTAAGTATTTTAAATTCTCTTTATAAATATTTTTAATATCTGACTATCATAAATATTTTATATAGCTCTAAGTATTATAAATTTTCTTTCTACATATTTTTAATATCTATTAATTGTGTCCCCAAATTAGTATGGGATTTTCCCAGGCTATGTGGCCTTGACACATTAATAAAGTTTATCATCATCATCACAGTCGGGGGGAAACTGGCTCTAACGACAGAGGACGCCATTTTGAGTGAGTGTAGGAGTGAATCTTTTAATTGTGGAGCAACAATAATTCAAGAATAATGGCCAGAGTTCCTTGGTGTCGTCTAAAAAATGGCCTGGAAATCCGTCAGATTTTGAACGGAATGTGGCAGGTTTCCGGGGCACACGGACCGATCAACCCAAACAAGGCTTCACGTGCAATGATGGAGTATTTCGATGCTGGTTTGACAACTTTTGACATGGCGGATATCTATGGTCCAGCCGAGGACATCTTTGGCGAGTTTTTGGAGCAATTGAAGACTGAACGAGGAGAGGATGTGGGACGGAAAGTACAAGGTAACATATCACTGAAATCGTCATCCACACTGATAGGCAAAACTAAGAACGTTAGTTATAGTTATCCTAAAAAACACAAAATAATTATATTGTTCTTGAAGTGCCGAGTACGTGTTGTTTGCTGTATGATTTTGAGGGCTTTTCATCTGTTATTTTCATGACCTCTGTTCCCTATTAGTGGAGATCAAGGAATTTTCGTCGTCATATATGATTGTTTTGCTGAGAAACAGGGTTTACCTCGGTGTAAGAACCTGACAAGATTTTCTTTGTTTGCTAGCTTTTGTTTTGCTGTACGGTATTGTTTTAAATGTTTTTGTTTCCTTTGTTTTACGTCATCTGTGAGTTTCACAGGTTCTTACACCGAGGTAAAGCCGAGAAACACCTCTGTCACTGCTCTATCACTCTATTAAGCTGATTAGATAATATTTCAGCGAAACTTCTAAGGGAATGTCCTGACTTACTGGCGGAATCTCTCACTCATATGTTTAATCAATCCCTAATGACGGGTATCTTTCCCGATGAGTGGAAATCTGCCAGAGTTACTCCATTGTATAAAAATTCTGGGAAGCGTTCTGATCCGACGAATTATCGGCCAATATCAGTAATTCCAGTTGTGGCCAAAGTCTTTGAACGGATAATTTACGATCAACTTTATCATTATTTAACAAAAAACAACTTTCTCTCGTGCCATCAATCTGGTTTTCGGTCTCTGCATTCCACGCTCACCGCACTTATCGAAGCTACAGATAGCTGGGCCTTGGATATAGACCGTGGTCTTGTTAATGCCGTAGTCTTTTTAGATCTCAAAAAGGCATTTGATACAGTAGATCACGATATTTTGTTGCGAAAATTGCAATACTATGGGATTTGTTGGACCAGTCATCAATGGTTTGCTTCTTATTTAGATAATCGAACACAGATTTGTCATATTAATTCTTGTAAGTCAACTCCGAAATGTCTAAGATGTGGTGTTCCCCAGGGAACAATTTTGGGACCTCTTCTGTTTTTGATATATATTAATGACTTACCACACTGTCTGACATATTCGGAACCCAGAATGTACGCAGATGATACTAGCCTAACACTTGCTAGCACTGACATTGAGCATATAAATTATCGCCTTAATCACGACCTGAGAAATGTGTACGAATGGCTGTCTGCTAACAAGCTTACTTTAAATATGACGAAAACTGAGTTTATGCTTATTGCATCAAGGCAGAAGTTATCACAATTTACGGAAAGTCCCTTTCTTACTATAAATGAGAACGCAATAGAACAAGTAACCTCCGCTAAATCCCTCGGAGTTTATGTTGATCAAAATATAAACTGGGAGTGTCATATTGAAAACATTTCTAAGAAGATAGCTTGTGCCATTGGTGCAATTAAACGAATTCGGCATCTCACTCCATTTAATATTTTAATCAAAGTTTATAATAGCCTTATTCAACCACAATTTGATTATTGCAACGTAGTGTGGGGAAGCTGTAACAAGGGCCTTGCTGAAAAACTGCAAAGGCTTCAAAACCGCGCAGCTCGTACCCTAATGTCTGCGAGCTATGATAGTAATTTAGATGATTTGTTCCGGACACTGGGGTGGCGAAGACTCTATTATCAAAGATTGGAACAGAAGTCTATCCTAATGTATAAAACATTACATGGTATGACTCCTGATTATCTGAGATCAAGATTCGTATATCGTGACGATGTTAGTGCTTATCGTTTAAGGAATACCGAAAACAAATTAGTTCTTCCACAACCTCGAACTGATTATCTCAAAAAAAGTTTTTCGTACAGCGGAGCTCAGTTGTGGAACAACTTACCTGTAGACCTAAGACAAGCATCTTCACTGGCCGATTTCAAATCTAAATTAAGTCGGCACAGTTTAAAGTAATATCTAAATTTTACATGTAAGTGAATTTTAGACACGGCCTCCATGAAAAGCAGACTTTTCTTTTGTTATTTTGAATTTGTTGTTATTAAATTTTTGTAGTTAGTTAGATAGGTAGATAGTCCAGTAATTTAATTGACTGATGGAAAAACCGTGTATAAATAAAGTTATCTTATCTTATCTTATCTTATGTGAGGTACTTCATATAAACCACACCGTGACGTGGCTCTGAAGTCTTTGCCTGGGCAAATGACAAACAATTGTTCTTTTGTTTTAAGACAGTAGAACACTTTTCACACGCAGATCTCAACACAGTTTTTCTTCTTCACCTAAATACTGTATCCAATGTTTTTCAACAGCAATTTGTTTTAAAGATTCCCAAGGCCAAGCTCTTGGTCCTCTTGGCACTTTATTTACGTTGCTAGTTATGTCACATTTTTTTGGTGTAGTGTACCAGTGAATTTGAAGCTTTCACATCCCCCCGCCCCGGGCAACCCCCCGGGGTATTTGAACTTTTGAAGATATTTGGCTTGTTCAAATTCCCACCCCTTGGGGCAAAAAAGCCATTCAAATGCCCCACCAATTAGTACTAAAATACCTCTCCTCAAAGACAAATGTCATGTTCAATCAAACACTTTTCATGCTTTTCTGAGAGAGATGTGCCGTAATGACTCCTTCAAACTTCTTTTAAAGACCCTTTGAAAGAGTTATTCACTAACAAAGGCGAAATTCTACCTCATAAATCCGTCAAACACCCTGCAAAAACCGAAAAAACTTGAGGCCTATCTGATGCTAGAACAAGAGATAAATCTGGTTCAAATTCCCGTACAGCGGAGCTCAGTTGTGGAACAACTTACCTGTAGACCTAAGACAAGCATCTTCACTGGCCGATTTCAAATCTAAATTAAGTCGGCACAGTTTAAAGTAATATCTAAATTTTACATGTAAGTGAATTTTAGACACGGCCTCCATGAAAAGCAGACTTTTCTTTTGTTATTTTGAATTTGTTGTTATTAAATTTTTGTAGTTAGTTAGATAGGTAGATAGTCCAGTAATTTAATTGACTGATGGAAAAACCGTGTATAAATAAAGTTATCTTATCTATCTTATCTTATCTTATCTTTCCAAGGCAACATTCAAATCCCCCCCCCCCCTCTCCCCGGGCACAATGCACAGTCAAATACCCGGGGTATGCCGGGGGGGATGTTGAAGCTTCAATTTGACATGTACATAATTTTAATGTCGCACTATTGGTAGTTTACCTCAAGCTCCAGGGGGAGGATGTGGGGAGGGTAGGCAGGGTTGAGGGGGCTGGGGAGGGGGGATGAGTGGTGGTTGTAAAATCCATAGGCTACCACGATAAATTCATTGTGAGGAGCAAAATGTCATGGAGCATTACCAAGAACATAAAACAATTTTGATTGCGAGACAAAATGTAATTGGTTCTGCATGCATTGCATGCCTATGATTTCAATTAGGTTGAACAGTTAAACAGTTTCTTTTGTCACTTCTGATCAACAGCATTAACCAAATGGGTTCCTGAGCCAGGTCCTATAACAAGAGAAATTACCAAAGGAAATGTCCGTCTTGCAATGAAAAGGATGTGCGTTGAGAAGCTCGACATGTTGCAGTTCCACTGGTGGGACTATTCTGACAACAGATACATTGATGCTCTTTGTTATCTTAATGAACTGAGGATCGAAGGCCTAATTGGAGAACTGTCTCTAACAAACTTTAACACCAGACATCTCCGGGAAGTAATCAAACGAGAAATTCCAATCTCCACAAATCAAGTGCAGTATTCTGTTATTGATCGCCGGCCAGAGGCAAAGATGGTAAAGTTGTGTCGAGAGCATGGAATTAAACTCCTTGCTTATGGTGTTGTGGGTGGAGGGTTAATAACTGATAGGTATCTAAATGTAAAAGAGCCAGTTGGAAGATCTGAGCTTCAAACTGCATCACTTGCAAAGTACAAGCAAATGATTGATGCATGGGGTGGCTGGGAACTGTTCCAAGAACTGTTGTCCAATATGTCAGACATTGCTAATGTTCATAACAGCACCATAGCTAACGTCGCCTGTCGCTACATCCTGGACAAACCAGAGGTGGCGGGTATCATTATTGGCTGTAGGTTTGGAGTTCCTGGGGCTCAGCACATTGAAAATAATATGAAAATCCTAGACTTGGAGCTGAGCTCAACTGATATTCAGAAAATAGAACAGACACTCGGTAAAGGTGATGACTTGTTTGAAACAACTGGTGACTGTGGTGATGAGTACAGATAACTTTCATAGGTCACTGGAAATCTGTAAAGCTCTTCTTATAAGGTAGGGGATACATGTATGTATATCACAGGTTGATTATGCTGTATGGTTAATTCAAAGTGGGGTCACACTAGCCACAAAAGTTACAGAATTAGAAATTGGAAGTGGAATCAGGCTCGGGTCCTTATGGTTCCAATTTCAACTCTGCTTCTGCCACTGGCGTGAACACACCCCTACTCTTAAATATGTCTACTTTATCTGCCCCCCGCCCCCCCCTGTCCACCAACTCCCAAAGGTAATTTTACCCTATGTTTTGAAGGGTTAAATGGCTTGTCCACAATTAGGTATATTATTCCTTGTTAATAATGTAGATTTTTCTTCTCAAAAATAATTATATCAGCCCAAGAATAGTCACAGTATGGCATATTCAAAGAAAAACATTTTTTGCTTTACCATATCCCTTCCTCACTGAAGCCCCCACCCGACCTAATCATCCTCTGTTTCAGCAAGTAACTTATTCAAATTTTACAAGACAGTGTAACTCATGGCATGTTTAAAAAACTCAAACCCTTGGTAACTCAAACCTCTCGTTAACTTGAAGTAAATCTGTTTTCCCTTCAGGTCATTTTCTTTCTTAGTTTACCCTTGACAACGCAAACATTCTTTGACAAATGAGTTATGAACATAAATTCTTTGTTATGTGTTAGAACTGGCTGCAACTAGCACTCTTGGAAGCAAGCTTCCAGAAAAACTAAACTGTTTTTGCATTTGCGAGTAAGCCAAAGAGAATTATGAAGGATTAATCAACTTAGAGTTGTTTCGGTATATTTTTGCCTGATAAATTTAGCTGATGCTTCAAACTAGTATGGTGGCTTTGAGTGATTGCTTTCTGTAATTGTTGCAATTCTGGTCCTTTGATGCTATCTCCCGATAACTCAAACTCATGACAACTCAAACCTTTTTTGATTTCTCTTAAAAGTTTGAGTTATCAGGAGCAAACTGTATTTATTTTTGTGGTAGACCAAGTAGTGTCCATTTGTAGCTATAGGTTACCTGGGTATGCAGGTGCAGTACTTGTGACTAAATCCCACAAGCACAAGGTTTAATCCCTCCTCTCTCTCTCATGTAAAGAGCATCACCAATACATTTCCTCTTACTAGGTTTCATTAGGTATCATGGTTGGACAATAAGGCCGACATCCACCTTCCCCTCATGCAAACAAAGTAACAACATTTTGAACAAAAGCAATCTTAAATTGTACCCCATGCCAACCCCCAAAATATGTAATTTTTAGATAGGCTAGCCTAACCACAGAGTGGAAATAGTTCATTGTCCTAGAGGAAATAATGTCCCCTCAAAGCGATTCCTTAAATATATTAGTACTATTTTATACACATTTTGGGTCTTCCATAGAAACAAACAAACAAAGAAGGAAGAAAATGAACACAAAAAAAGCAAAAAAAAAAAACACAAACAAGAAAGGAAAACAAAACAGAAAAAAAAAGATAAGAAGGAAAAGAAATTCCATCTACTAGGAAGGAAGCTGGTTTTTCAGACATGAAAAAAGTATGCAAAATAATGTTGAAGTCTTTGAAATTATGGAGATTTGTCACATTTTAATTTTTTTGTCTCTTTCTTGTTAGTTTTGAGTCTGAAAAAATTAAATATGGCTTGGAAAAAAATACTGAAAAGCATTGAATTTTGCAACAAAAAATTCCCATGAACCCTCATCATTATCCAATGAGCCATATCAATAAGCTAATTCTAATGCAGAGTAAAATTAACCCTTTAAGGGACCGTTCATTTTTTATGAGGTAGGGGGGGCTGGTGGGATTTGATGGGTAGTACCTGTAAAATATAATGACCCCCCTCTACATTAGAAATTTTTTACCTGGCCCCCCTTGTAGTCCTAAATATTTGAGATGCCCCCCCCCCCCCCGAAAAAAAAAAGTGAAAACAAGAAAAAGTGATAATAAAAGTAAATCTAAAACTGATGAAGCTTAAATTAAACAGTCAATCAGTTAACACTCAAGTCCTGCAGAAGTAAATTCTTATTCTGAAGTACATAAACAATTCATGCCGGTTGAAAGCATTATTTTGGACACTGTTATTAGCTGTTTAAGAATCAAATCAGCAGAGGCCAAAAAAGAGTTGACATTTCCTTGGCTGCATTTTGTAATGAAACAGTTGGTGGGGTAGAGTTGTCGTTGGGTGTATAATAAAGTAGGGGGGTCCGGGGGCATTCTCCCCCGGGAAAATTTGAATTTTCAGAACCTTAGAAACGCTATTTTTGGCCTTCTGGCACTGATGTTTGCATTATTAGAGATGCTGTCACTAATAAACTTAAAGGCATTTTTTTTGGTGACCCCCCCTTTACACACCATATTTTTTCGGCTGGCCCCCCCTTTGAAGCCAAATTTTTTCACGTGGCCCCCCCTCAAAGCCCACCAGCCCCCCCTACCTCATAAAAAATGAATGGTTCCTAAGTCCCAGTATTAAAAGACAAATTCCCCTTACTGATCTCCATGCATTTTTACAGTACTATTTGGGAGAATTTGGGAGAATTTGTTAAAAGATTTTATTCATTCTCATAACCTGTTTTTTTTATTTTGTATTGATATCGTGAGGAGAAATTTGATGTTGGTCACTCTTGGGACTTAAAGGGTTAAGTACACATTTGAAATCATTGAACAACAAACGATGAAAGTGACAGAACAACAGGTCTAACTACATGCTTTTTTTTTTGCAGGAAGGGGCCATAGTTATATCAGGGTCTGGAAGGGGGGGTCCTGATCCCGCATTCCCGCTCCTTTTTCACGAGAATCCCGCATCCCGCACTTTTTTCATCGCTATCCCGAATCCCGTTTTTTCTTTCCCAAAAATACATTAAAAAAGACTAATTTCTGCAAAAGCTAATAAATTTAAGACGTAGATTGGCCCTTTCGATTGATATTTTGCGTTCGCCTGGTTTGCCGCTATAACGTTTATTTGGGTCGTGACGATTTCCCGAATTCCCGACAGACAGGCAACAAAATCCCGCATCCCGTGCCCAAATTTTGGGGAATCCCGCTTCCCTGGTAGCAGTCAAATCCCGAATCCCGGCAAGATCTTTTGCGTTTTCCTGAATCCCGCACCGTATTTTGGTCAAATCCCGAATCCCGAGAATACCCTTCCAGACCCTGTTATATAGCAAATGCCAGTAATGTAATTGGTTAGTATGTATAACATTTACAAAGTACAGTAACATGTTGATTCTTGGAAACTTGAACCAAGTTATTATGGAAAGAAGGCTGCGGTTTTACTTAACTCCAACTGATTTCAAGCACAATGCAAAAACTGAAAGGAAGAAGAACAGGAAGCAATATTTTGTACCAGAGATTTTGCATGGATTGGGAAGACATGCCATAAAATTCACAGTTAACGAGAAGCAGGGGAAGGTGCATTAGTTTGAGTTAGGAAGAACTTTAAATTTTAACTGGGGTTTAAGTTATCAACATTCTACAATAAATCAAAAAAGGTTTTACAACTTGTAAAGAGGTCAACAAGCATAACCACTATATTTAACAAATGAATGTAATGAATTTCAAATTATTTAGCTTGGCTTTTGTTGGATTTAATTTAGCAGTGTAAATAGCATTTTTCTATAATGCTGATGGTGGGGTGATATTTTTTGAATCTGCTGGCCAGGATAAACTTGTTATTAAAGTAAGATCATAGAAAGGATGTAAATTTACTTATTAAAATATTGTGACATTTAACCCTTTAAGCCCTAACACGAACAGTGATGGAAATGAAATTTCTCTTTACATTATCACCACTTGTTCAAAATGAAATTTCTCTTTACATTATCACTACTTGTTCAAACATTCAAGTGATAAGAATAAAGGAAGTGATCACCAAGGATGAGATGTCTTGATATTGGACAAATTCTCCTTACTAGTTCCATGAGAAATGTATGGAGAATAGTAAAGAGAATATGCATTTTTATATCAGGGCTTTAAAAGGGTTAAATACATGCCTTGCTTGTAATAACATTAGGATTGCAATGCAACATATATATACTTTACATTTCTGCAAAGAATTAAAGTTTGTAAGAGTTCATATAATAAGTATTTTATACACACTAAGAGAATAAAACCAAATTTCAAAAAGTATTTCAAAATATGTTTGAACTATTTTGAAGGTGGTATTTTGAAAATCCAAATGAAAACAATTTCAAAGAGTACAAATGGTTTGCATAGTCTGAGTGGTACAAATATGTAAAAGTAATGCTATTCAAATTCTGCAAATACCGTATTTTCTCGATTAAACGATGGACCCTGAATAAACGCCGGGTATCAAAGAGGGAATTGTAAATAAGTCCCTCAGACGTTTATTTGTTGTATAATAAACTTAACATTTAAGGGCAAAATACACGGGTGCCAAGAAAAAGACAAAAAACCCTTTTTAAAAAAATGGTGGGCCCAAATAAATTGCTGATTCAATTAAATGCCAGGTCCACCATGCCAAGTTTGAAATAAATGCCAGGGGCATTTATTTGAGAAAATACGGTAGTACAAATTCTATTTCTGTAGACTGTTGCCCTCCCAACAAGCATTAATACCACACACTAGTTAAACAGTGATAACACACATTCAGAAATAAGTCGGAACAAGAAGAAAAAGCTTGGAACTGCACATCACACCACATGGTTGATTTCCAAGTCTAGAAATGAGCTGAAATTTGTGACTGTGTTGTTGTAAGAAATGGTAAGTGGTGCAAACCCCAAACCTTGCAATTGTCTGCTGCATCTTTCAAACTAGATCTCAACACAGCATTTTATAGTACACTGCACATGCTAATGTGCTCAAAATAGATCCAAAATTTATAGAATCACCTCACTGGTTGACACTCAGAATAAAACAGTTTAGAAAAAAAAATGGCTTCCTGTACTCACTGCCAACCCAGCATGCCCTGGAAAGCTTGCTTGGGGCTAGCACCTTATTTTACTCACAACAAAATGAATTTCATATGATTTACTATCCTCCAAACAAATGAGTGTTAAAAAATAAACACTGAAAACCACAACTTGAGTTTAAAGAGAAATGTTTTAAGTACTATTTCAAAAACGAGTGCAAGTGTTTCATCAGGATTTCCAAACACAAGAAAACAGATAAGGCTGAGTGCTTTTATTGTTTTCGAGTGTTTGGAAATCATGATGAAACATGATGCACGAGTTTTTGAAATGACTTCTCTAAAGAAACAATACAAAATTATGCAGTGTTGTATTTTTTCCCATTTTTCTTTAAAATGCCTTGTATGTGTGATTTGTTGTTTTCAGTCGGCATTCATTGTATTTGTGAGCTTTTGTTTTTAATTATCCAATAGTTTCGTGTTGCACCAAATTTGTATTCCAAAAGCGTTGTGAACTTGAAGTGATTTACATTATTGTTTTTGCCATGGCCGAAGGAAGGTTTCGCTGCCTGAAAACAATCGAGGAAGAAGAACTTTGCGTAGAGAGAGCAGTACCGAAGTCTACCAGATATAAAAATAAGTGGGCAGTAGGCATTTTTGAGGATTGGCAATGAGTGCGAAGTGTCAAGTCTCCAATACTTGAAGTTGGTGGAGTTTTTAAAGAGTATGTATTGCGCAAAGTTCAGCCGCTTACTCAGCCCATAACAGAGATGGATGCATTGATGCTCAACTACTGGTTATCCAGTCTGTTTTGGTGACTTTAAGAAATGTACTGTAAACTTTAATTTCAAGTGACTTCAGCTTGTCAGTTAATTGTAATTTGAAATGTTTTTCCTGGTCATTGTTTATTAAGAATTAATGATTCATGTTAAGCTGTGTTTGAGTAATATATGAATATGCAGATTAAGAACAATTTTATCACTAGTGATGAAAACGTGAGGAAACACTAGTGATTTTCAACTGGTGTTTCATTGAGTTTCAAACTCATCCACCTGACCCAAATGGGGCGCTCTGGTTGGCTTATAACGTCATGAATTATTAATGAGTTTGAGAAGTGAGGATGCAAACTCGAATAATGGAACTGATCATAAATTGATATCTTGTGGATTAATTAGGACCACACAGCACAGTAAATCAAACAGATATAATGTTTGTTTTTTATACATGAGTTGGGGGAATAGGGGAGCTTAACCCTTTTAGCCCCAATACTGACAAACATCTAATTTCTCCTTTCAGTTTTTGTACTTGATCAAACATACAGGTCACAAGAATAAAGGAAATGAACACCAATGATCAAGTCTTCATTTTTAATCAAATTCTCCCAACTAGTAACATAAAAAAAATATAGGGAGAATAGGGAGAATAGAGATGCAAATATTGGGGCTTGAAGGGTTAGCTTCCCACTTCTGATACACTTTACTCTGACCACCCCCCCCCCCCCTGTTTTGGGAGAGGCATGCTCCTGTTTCTTTACACTTTTTCATGGTCAAAATATTATGCAATGTTGTAATATTTCTATGTCTCCTGCTTCCTGCCGCCCCACCTTTTCCCATTTGCCATACACCTCTTGTTTCCTTTTTTCCAGGCACCCATCCACCAGTCCCCTTCCTGCCCAACCCCCCCCCCCCTCCACAGTTGAGCTAAGAGACAGTAAAGGCCAAACATGCAATGTATAAACATATTTATTATATGCAGTGATGAAGAATAATATTTCATTTCACATATAGGCAGATCCTGGCTGAGGCCATTGTTTACATCTTGAAAATGGAAATTTGTCTGCTAAACAAACAGATTATGACTAGAAAGAGCTGTCACATTCAGTTAAGATGCGAACGAAGTTTGAAAGAAAAAGGATGGAAACCGGTTTCAAATGATACTTTCAAAATTTACAACATTTACAGACGTTTGTATGGCTGGGTGGCAACTCTTACCACTCAGCCACACAAAAGGCTGTAAATTTGACCTTTTTCAAAAAGGAATATCTCCTTCAATTTTCAACATTACCCCCTCATATTTGATATTTTTACTAAGTGTGCCAGTCTCTTTCAATTTTTTGTGTTTTCATTTGCCAAGCTAACTATAAAATTTTCGATAATTTATGATAATGTTAGATCAAAGACTGCCAACATAAACAAGGATCTGCCTATTGGTCTTCGTGAATATAAGCAATTGATTTAAATCCCAATGAAGCCTTTATGGTATTCATCCACCATCAACCAAAAAAATCTGGAGAAATTTTTTTTTTACGTAATAGTTTTGCAAGTTTTAGGAGAAAGAAATAGATTACATGTTCAGCCTTTGCTCTCATACCCAAGTCATGTACCTGCTGATGATTTTTCTCTGGATAAAATGCTTAAGTGAGATCATGCAAATAAGAGAACTTGAGCATTACTTTCACATAGTACTATGTATTACACTGTGAGGGGTGGTTCTGACTGTTGGGTCTGTGGACAAAATAAGACCATTCGATTGTGGATAAAATAAGTTTGACCACTCGATCGAGAGCTATAGCTGAGCAATACTTTCCTGGAGTGCTATTGATTATGCTGTATAGGGTGGTTCTAACTTTTGAGTCTTTGGATGAAAGTGTGACTTATTAGTGTGACCATTCAAATAAACATTTAGTTTTTCAGTTTTTTGCAAGCTAAAAATTGGGATCAATTTTCCAGCTTTTAATTAATGTCTATAAGCACTCCTGCAAGTGGCAAGGGATGCATTTTTGATAATAATCATGGAAAGGTACAGAAAAGCTGCTCTTTTGACTTAACAGCGTGGGAAGCAAAATAAATTACAAAAGCATTGTTAACCAGCAGAAAAACAAGATATGCTTCATTACCTAGAGAACAAAAGCCTTTTAGCAGGTTGTTTACGAGGATTAGTTTAAATTGCTGCTACGTGACTTTTTGCACAGCAATTAAGTTGTTTGTGACCTAAATGGTCGATAATTATTTTCCTCCACAACTGAAAGTCCTTTGGGAACCAAGTTGCAAATATTGTTAATTAAAACTAGTCTGGTCTGTAAAATAGAGACATGAATAAATTTCCTTTTTTGCATGTTATTGGATATATCTGTTAAAGAGGCAATGCAATCTGTATATAAATCAGCTTAGCTCAATATGCTCTGAGCACACATAAGGCTGTCAACTACTGTTGTTATTTAGTAATTGTTATAGCAAATTGGAGTTATTCCTGGCAAAACTGACTTAAGCCTGTGGGACCGTCTTATTCGAGAAGGAATCAGACAGAAAATTGGATGTCAAATAAAATGTTAAATAAAATACATTACAAACTCATGCAGTGATACATGTCAGCTTCATGGTTGTAAAGAAAATTGTCTGCATTTCTGCTGATGGGCTCAGTTTAGAGCGTTGTTATCAGATTATTATGCAGCAATTCAACTATAAAGGCGCTTTTTGCTCTGTGGCCATTCTATTATTTTTATACAAATTTAATAAAAGTAATTCTAATCTTTTAAAGATTGTATTTTGCAAATTGTCTTTCAGTTAGAAATACCAATAAAGTGCTGAGAAAATATTTGTTTTTCTACCTAACTGAAGACCTTGTCATTTAATTTGAACAAAAATAAAAGTTTGGGAAATAATAGTAAAAAAGAACTTTGTTCGTGATCCCCAGAGCATATCACCACAACCACGGAAGGAAATAATTAATATATCCTACGCTTTGCACATTGTCAAAAGACTCTTCCAGACTTGCTGGTGACATTTATTATATTGTGCTTGTGGTATAAAATAATAGTTAATAACTGTTTTTTTTAAAAACAATTTTGTAATTGAATATTTAATAGTATTTCTATCCTCCCCTCCCCCAGGGTGATACACAGTTGAACGTTCCAGAGTTATATAACAGCCCAAAACGTCAGGCAAAGTACATATGAGCATATTTTGGAACATTGAACGTTTATATCCAAGAATTGTCAATTTTTTCTGTGTGTACGAGCTTTAACAATTCCTATAACACCAGTTAGGAGAATTTGATTTTATTGTCAAATGTCAAAAAAATCCTTTTGTGGTCATTTTAATTTATCCTCAAGTATAAGATTTAGATAAAGAGGAGAAGAATGAATAATAATTTTATTTGTCACAGGGAGCATTGAGATGGGTATTTTGGGTTAGGAAGCTCAAGAGCGGGTCCTTATTGGACACAGGGGGCTTTCCTTTTCACAATTTTTTTTTTTGGACATTTCTATCATCTGCGAGTGTCAAAACACCCAAAACAATAAACTGAAACTAAAACAGTAAAAATTGAACCATTACAGGTTCAAAGTGGTCATTTTCACCCCTTGGTACTCAACGGGTCAACAGAAAGGTGATACTTATGTAATTCACACATTTTTCAATAATGGGGCAGTAATTTAGACAGGAGGGACTTGGTGGAAGGAGGGCGCTAAATTGAATCGTTATGTAACCCTAAGGATCTCCGTCCCCTCTGTTATGTAACCCCAAGGATCTCCATCCCCTCTGTTATGTAACCCTAAGGATCTCTGTCCCGTCAGATCAGATTCCAGTCAGAAGAAAGTATGGGAACCCTGTGAACACCCAATTCACTTACTAAAGGAGACATGCACAAGCAAACCATTTGCCAAAGGATGTGATAGACACCTTACTAATCTATATAACTACTCCAATTGCTTTTTGTTGGAATTTATCTTGGATTTATCGGTAAATAATAAAGCCTGTGGTCTCTTTAAAGCAATGATATGGGCTTGTCTACAGGGGTAGAAATGATGGGTTATTTAATAAACCACAAACCAATTTTCACCGCACCACAAATATGACAACCACAATAAAATTTGGAGAAATTAAAAGTAAAGCCTGTGGGTTTTTCTCGTCTAGTTAACACAATATTATCAGTCTGGAAATTTAAGCTATTTACCCGTAAATGCAGAGTAGATTAGTTGCTAAATAGCATTTAACATTCTCTCACGTTCACATGCTTTTATTATTATCTGTTATCACGATATATTTGTCAGAACATTATCTCACAGATATGTACTCATAAAATGTAAAGAAAATGAAGAACTTCTGCTCAGGAAAGTTCTGCTCAACAGCTTTCATTTGAATGGTCACACTTCAGAATTTCATCCACAGACTCATGTTAGAAGCATCAATGTACAGCATAATAAACAGTGCCACAGAAAAAGAAAGTACTGCTTAATAGCTGTAATTTGAATGGTCACTTCAGAATTTAAGACACTCAAAATTTGCATCTACAGGAAGGTCACTTGAAGGCTTATGCTCTTATTATGCCCTTGTGAATTTGATAAAAAAAAGAATTGACATCAAGTCTTCAGTCAGAGATGATTTTCATCCAACAAAAACATTTTTATGTTAGTCAATAACAAATTTTAATTGCTTTTGTGTTTATACCCAGCCCACAATTTTGTTTGCAAACATTCAAGATATTTGTTTGTTAGAAATACGATAGTATGTTAATTAGCTGTGTAGAAAGCTTATCAGCCAGAATATCGATGTTCTCTTCATGGGTGACCTACAAACAACAAAAATTGAAATCTGACACCTCCCATTCCATTTAAAGGATTTCAAAACTTTGTTGACACTTAACAAAGTCATAGCTGTAGTTTCACCCTTCGAAATTAAGAGATAACTAGTGTTGGTCTTATAGATGATACTGAGGTGTGCATCACCAGACTACAAGCAGTCACTAGTGTTTATCAACTAAGCAAAACAAACTAAAGTGTGGCCATAATGAAAGCTACTGAGCTGTATTTTCCTGTGGTGCTGTTTATTATGCTGTACAAGGTGGTTCTAACTTTTGAGTATGTGAATGAAATCCTAAAGTGTGACCATTCAAATGAAAGCTACTGAGCAGTACTTTCCTGTGGTGCTGTTTATTACACTGTACAAGGTGGTTCTAACTTTTGAGTCTGTGGATAAAATCCTAATATAATAATCCTAATAATTATTATGTGTGACCATTTAGTTGAAAGCTTGTTAGTAGTGTTGTAAATTATGTGTGTTTTCCAATGTTTGCCAAAAGGAATTTAAAATTTGTCTTCGCGTTAACCACAATCATGTAAGTTAAATATGACATTTGAAGGGCCCGGTGGAAAAAGGGCTTAAGGACGTTCGCGCGAAAAACTTCTACAATACAGATTTTTTTCATACTTTGGCTACAGTCAGATAATGAGTTACCTATGTCAGAAATGCCAAAAAATTGGGGGGGTCACCGACTTCGTTTTCAAAATAAAGCGCGTGGAAAACTACCCCAATTGTGACAAATCGGCCCTCACAACTCGACATGGCCTCAGTGCTTGTTAGTTGAAAAATATTAAAAATGATTCGCTGTAGACCCACTTTCTTAGTCAAATTTTATTTAAGTGGATCTGTCAAGTAAACAATGTGAGCTGGTGTCATCCTTTTAGTTAAACTCGTCCTCTAAGATGGACTTTTGCGAACACCGTGCAGCTACAATAATAGCGTAATTCGATGATGCGAGGGCAGAAAAGTTGAAAAAAATCAAACTTCCACAATACAGATTTTCTTTAATTTTTCTCAAAACGTAGATAATTGACAGAGAAAGTGATTTATCAAAAGAAAATATGGGGTCACCGAACATTTAAGAGAGTTAAACCCGTGCATAGATACTAAAGTGCCCACTAGCGCTATATATCTCCACGTTTCCCACGTTTCTCCAACAGCGCGCGCGCTCAATGCATGACGTGGCAGTGAATTGCGTGCGCAGTAAGGATGCGCAGAAACAATTAGCGCGAACGTCCTTAAGTGACGATTTGAGGTTAAAATCGAAATTGCTCCTATTTAGCTGAACATTGGCACACAGGCTGGTTTTCATGTGAGGAACGCCGTAGCGCACTTATTTCTTGACCTGAGATCTAAAATTTGAAGAATAAATTTATTAGCGTATTACTTTTGCTTAAAACTGACACAAAGAAAACAACAGGACCGCGGATTCTAGGTTGAATTCCTTTGTTTTAGTTCAGGCAGAGAACAAAAGAAATCTTTCACGCATCACTTGAGCGAGTTCAGTTCAACAACACTTTTCACGCAAAAGTAATACGTTAATTCTTCAAATTTTAGATCTCAGGTCAAGAAATAAGTGCGCTACGGCGTTCCTCACATGAAAACCAGCCTGTGTGCCAATGTTCAGCTAAATAGGAGCAATTTCGATTTTAACCTCAAATCGTCACTTACGCCCTTTTTCCACCGGGCCCTTCATTTAATGATTAACTCAACAGCTGGAAGCCTGTAGTTCTTTGATTTGTAGCATCTAATAATTTAATGGCTTTAGTTATGCATCCAACACTCAGGAATAAACTGATTTTCTTTAACCCAGAAATAGATGCACCAACATTCTAAATGCATTATTATTATTACTTGCTACTTTATTTCAACAAGATAGCACAGACCACCCAATGTCTAGATCTTGGCCAAAGTTTCACAGGATCCTCACTCTTTGCTGAATGTTTTCCTGCTAGCTTTCTCAGTGGAGGGGGTCCTATAATTTTATAAGTAACAGGGGTGCTCATCACCCTCAGGTGATCAACAGCTCATTTCTCCTTACAATACGGTAAAACCCCACGTATAAGAACCTGTTGGGGTAAAATTTTCATTTTAAGCCCCCTCCACATAAGAACCTATTAAGGCTAAAATTTTAAGTTAGGTTCTTATCAGTGGAGTTGCTGTAAAAGTGTATAGGTAGAAACTGCTGAATTAAGATAGATCATCATCTGATTATATTTAAAAGTAACTTGACATAACATTTTTTCTGTCAAGCTAAAGTACTGTGTTGTATGTCTATTGTGTTTGCCATTCAAATAATTCCTCAAGTATTTGCAAGTATAGTACTCTACTAATATCAAAGAAAGCTTTCTGACCATCTCCGACTCTGTGAGAATCACAAAATATTAAAATATATCCCAATGAAATAATATGTTTGTTATGTTTTGTTAAGGATATACCTGCACTGTACTGTCTTTAGGCATTATGGTATAAATGATTTATATTGTATTATGAGATGATATTTATAATATATTTAAATGAAATTCATATGAAAATATAAGAACCTATTTTAAGAACCTTGGTCGTCTAAATTCACTCCCAGAGTCAGTTATGGAGAAATTTTAGGTGATTCTAACTTCTGAGTCTGTGGATGAAATCCTATGGTGTGACCATTCAAGTGGCTCCTCTTCAGCAGTACTTTCACATGGTACTATTTATATTTCAGTATTTTACAAAATAAACTTTGGGATTGTTCTTGAATTTTGAATTTAGGCACTCTTGGGAGTGAAAGGGTTAAGTACCATTTATATAAGAACCTGTTTAGGCTAAGTTAAAAAATCCAGGTTCTTGTATGCGGGGTTTTACTGTATCATCCCTTTGCCAAACAGACAAGGGAATTAAAGTCATCAACATGGAGTACCAATAACATTTTCTTGAGCAATGTTCCAAAAAGTTCTTACAAATATGAATAAAAATATATCAGGCTACTGCAAGGAGTTGTGTACTAAGTAGTCACGTTTTTTGGACAATTTTTGTCCAGACTTTGTGGTACTCACAAACATTGTGAGCAAAGAAGTTTTCTCACATTAACCATGTTGAAGAGCATAATCAGTAGCTCACCCAGTTGGGAAAGGTACAGCTTGTTGGCTTTCATTTGATTGGTCACGCTTACCACAAAAGTGGTCATACTTAGGATTTCATCCACAGACTCGGAATCAACTGCTTTGAGAGTTGATTTTGAAGTTGTGTGGTTCCATACCCCCACCACAGAGGGTCATTGGAAGTTCTGAGGGGGAGGGGGTTTTAAAGGCCAAAATGTTTAAAGGAACGTATAAACCTAAACTGGAATTTCCAGGAGGGGGGGGCTCAAACCAAAAAAACCCTTCGTGGGGGGAGTATGGATATTTTCTGGAACAACACATTGAGAAGATTTAAAGATATAGATATATATAAAATTCTGTTTGCAGATAGTTTTAGATAAGAAGCAACTTATTAGCAAGAACTATGATTGTTAGGACACGGCGTGTAATTAACTGCATTTCACTTTGTTAATTTAAGATCAAAGTTTTATAAGTTTGACACAAGAAGTCAATTTAAATGAACACTTCCAGACAATAATTAGACAGAATTATGGATAGGCAGGAAATTAAAAGTTTGTCATTCTGGATTTAACATCCAGGTTTTAATTAACCTTGAATTAGCATGCAGCTAACAAAGGAAGTCAAATATTAAACAAGGACTTAAATGATAACCAATCAAGTTGATTCAAGTAGAAAATTAATAATGTCATTAATATGAAGCCTTATACTCACAAGAAACAAACAGCACCAAATTAAAGAACTGCACAATAGCTTTCATTTGAATGATTTCATCCACAGACTCAAAAAGTTAGAACCCCCTTGTACAGCATAATGAAACAGCACTGTAGAAAAGTACTGCTCAGTACCTTTCATTTGAGTGGTCACCCTTTAGGATTTCATCCATAGACTCGTATGTTAGAGCAATCTTGTACAACGTAAAATTAAACAATACCAAGGGAATGTATGCTTTTGTTTGGACATCTTAATCCTCAAACTCAAAATTTAGAACCATCTTGCAGTACAGCATAATGAACAGCACCACATAAAAGCTACTCAGTTGCTGTATCATACAAAGGTTCTGCATACATTATACAAAAAAAAAGTCAATCTGAGATGTTTTGCATGAACGTTTCCAATGGAGTTGTAAACAAGTGTAACCTCAAACTAATTTGAAAAGATTGTTTGCATTAAAGAGGAATTTAAGCCAATACATTTTTATCACTTGTTTTTACACACAGCATAAATGATCTTTGCTATGTAAACTCAGACTGGTCAAAACACATAAGTTTTCTTTGACTCATGCTATTTAAGGTCCTATGTTTGCAGAAATAAGCCTTTGACACAACACTGTCTGAAAACTAAATTCACATACCCTTTAGACTGGACTTAATTAACTTGTGACACTGTTCATTAGACAGGAGGTCATTAAAGTGCAATCTTGAATCTAACTAAAACACCTTGGGCTTTTGATTTGACAGGGTCAAATTTTCTGATATTAACTCCAAGGCAATGCAGCTGCTTCTAAGTTTGATAAAATTCTAACATAATAAGAATGACCATTCACATTAAAGCATTAGTTTTGAGGAGTCTTGTTTGTTTTTCATATATGAAATAAAGGATATTTTTCCAGTTTGGGGTGCTTTTACAAGATATCCATGTTTTAGATGAACCAACTGACACTGCCCAAGGACAACGGGACAAATCCCTTCACCACAGTGGATCACTTAGAACAAAACAATCAGTCTAGCAAAACAGTATTGTAAAGATCGTAAGAAATGCTAATATTGTTATCTGTACGGTCCCAACAAATAGATAGCACAGGAGATTACAGTGCTGTCTCTCTAAGGAGGTCATACTGTGAAAAAACTTCCAGCCGAGTTATAGAACCAAAATTATTGCATTTGCTACATTAAACATCACAGAAGCACAAACCACCCAGCCTGCTCTTTTCATATGGCCAGTGTGAAAGCAATTATCAAAGAACAGTGGATGTCGTAGCGTGAGAAAACCTCAAGGGAAAGGTACTTAAGCCTTCTCACAGACAGTTTTTGTATTTTTTCTTTTTTGTGTTATTTAACTTCACAAAAGATGCACCTTCAGTGGTAGACACAACAGTTAAATGTATTGGTGGGATTCATTTAATGCACTGCAAACTCGCCAAAAACAGAATTTCAGTAAATTTTATGCTGCCCTAAAGGTTCTCAATAAATTGATTTAAGTGTATGAAAAAAAATGAACAAGAAAGAAAAAATATCAGTAACATCAGGAAGTCATGTGTTGCTGTGTTACGAAAAAGCAAGCATAATCATTCTTGGAAAGAAAATAAACAAAACAAATATTTTTATCAATGTAATGGAGTACAGGTCTCATTACTAGCGAAGGAACTTCCTCTCCATTCAAGTAATTCTAAGGAAATTTTAAACATAATGAACATGGAAAGAACCGCATTTTACCCTTTCCATAATATTGCCTCTGCTAATTGTACAGAAAGGAAAAGAGGTTTTTGACAACACGGAGACAATGTCAAATTTCTACAAAATTCGGAACAAATCCAACGAGCAATTAATTAGCATTTATACAAGTAGTCATTTTAATTTTTGGCATTCTGAAACGCAAATAAATCCTGTGAAAATTAACCCGCCTGCTAGCATAAAATTTATTTTATCTGGGTACGATAGCTAAAAAATGTTAAGTGAAGAACAAAATGAAGAACTTCCCGAGCTCTTGCAATTATAACGCGACGTTTGCGAAAAGCACTGCTTTGTAATTGTTTTGAAAAACTTGTTATCGTTCCAACTTTCAGCTTGATAAAAATATGCCTGACATCATGAAGTTGAGGACGAGGCCCGTAAAAAGGCATTACTTTAAAGTTTAATGATAACCTCCAGCTGTTCACATTTTAAATTAGTTACTTTGTCTCTTCAAAGAAAGAAATGGAAGGACGCCGCGCAGATCGTGAGATCCAAAACAGAATATGTCATCGCTAAAAATTGGTATATCGCATTTCCGAAATTGATATCACTGTCGATTTCAGTCCACTGATTTCACGATATTGATCATGCATTCTTCGCGCGAAAAATCTAAGTGTTGAAAACGACAAATTCTCTGTTGTGGTTTCAATAATTTGATAAATAAACTGAACCGCTTTCTTAAATCGAGCTGTTTCGACAATACCACAAGATCATTTTTTCTCTTTCACCAAGTCAGAGAGCAGATTCCACATTTTTCGTGGAAAGTAAACAGACATGTAAATTTGATAAACATTTTCTTGTGTCATAAAAGTGTGAAACCCTTTAAGCCAAGCAATTAATGCTCAAATGTACTGGCTCTAAATTAAATTCGTCGTCATTGAAAGACAACGTGGTCTGGAAATAGAGAATAGAAAGATTAGGTCTTTTATGCGTTTTCTTGATCCAAGAAGCGCTTGGAAGGCCAATATATTGTGACAGTGAATGTCAATTAATAAACAGAGATATGCAGCAAAAGATCTAGACTGCTTTATCTAACCCGTCAGTCAAACTAAGCGATTTTCTTTAATAATAAACAATGCCCGAGTATGATTTTCGAAGGAAAAACATCTGGCTCGAGTTGTAACAATAAAGTGGAAATCGTTCGTCCCCAATGTATGAAAACACACTTGACCATATCAAGAACGTTCCTTTTCAATTTTAATACATCTGTACACTAATTTTCTTCTGTATTGGACATAGAGTTTCCAAAATTATATATTTACATCATAGACTTTGTCCGTTTAAGTTCTTATTAAGATTTTGGTTTTTTTTTCTTTCGTTGTCTTTAACTTGAATTTAGCCTGCACAGTAAACCATAAATGAATCTAAAATATGTTTACATCGGTTGCAAGTTTCCTTGAGGCTATTTTGATATTTTGAACGTACGTACATTTTTAAATGTTTTCTCTTCTGTTGTGACGCTTTTTTACGAAGATCGTGTTTTGAATTTCATTTGGAGATTAATAATATAGTCTACCCCTCAATCGAATATATTCCCATCGGAGATTCGTCTTTCTTCACGGCTTTCATTTCCGCTGCACTTTTATGCTAATAAATCCTGCTTTATTTGGCGCCTGAATTAAGCGAAATCGCTCAACAATCTGAGTTCCAAATCTGCTTTCTTCCAGTAAACCTGCGGCTAGTCTGTTCATCACAGGCCCTTTGCAAATGAAAATGCAAAGAAATCACATGTTCCGTGAATATCGTGTACGGTGTTGCGGTACATCTCGGGCACCTGAGCCTCCTGAATTATTGATGTCAATTCAAATTCGTTTGAATGAAAGGTAGCCCGATGAATTCCAAATTGCAATATTCATTTACCTAGTATAATATTTTTCCTAGCTACGCGTGTCTTTTCATATGTAGAGCTAGATGATCTGATCGTGAAAAGCAGCGATCGCAATGAACACATTTGAACGGTTTCGCTCCCGTGTGTTTTCTGTAATGTCGTGTAAGTTCATCTGAACGAGCAAAGCGCCAATTGCATCCGTCCCAGGAGCAACGATACGGCTTTTCGCCTGTATGAGTGCGTTGATGCGCTTTAAGATGAGAGCTTTTAGTGTAAACTTTCCGGCATCCGCTAAACTGACAACGATGTACTCTTCTTTTACTTTCCGAGTCTTTGTCCTTTGGGCTATTTGCTCTGGCGCCTCCATTTCCTCCTTTCACGCGAGGAGAGCGCGAAGCCGGCCTGCTCGCTCGCTGTTGGGAATTATTGAACAGTAGCACTGGAGATTCTGGCGAGCTCGGTGGTGTTAGCGGTAAAACTGGCTTAGGAATTTTGCTAATCTCTTCGCAGCCTGCCGGGGTTGGTAATTTGATCTTTAGAGGTTTTACAGGGAGCTCCATGGATGGTTTAGTTTCCGTTGGAGTTTCTGGAAGGACCGTAGGAACAGAGGGAAATGTAGCAATTGCACTGAAATCTATCGGCTTGATATCCCAATCATCGCCAAATGGAAAATTTGACTCGTCAAAAGGTTGCAGTAAAAATTCATTCCACGGAGCAGGATTTCCTAAGTTTGAGTCTTTGCTTTCCAAAGAAGAGGGTTCTGGACAGAGATAACGATCCATTTCGAGCCTTGTCTGTGAAGAGAAAATATAAAATCCACGATATTGTGCAGTAGAGTTTTCGAGCGCGAAAATGAAATACACAAGGAATACGAAATGAAGTAAACATGGCTGATTTACAAAGCAGAAACGCAGTTCGTGTGTTGCCGCACTTTCGCTCAGCGTCCAAAACCTTCGTTTAAAAGGCCACATGCATGCTAACTAACCAAAGGCAAAAATTCATTACAAAACTCACGTAAAAAATCATACCTGAGCCCAATCGTCTTCGAGCGACGGAAGAGAGTAAAAAAATCCTGTGTCATGAACAGTTTGGAGTTCGTGAAATATTGTGGCGCACGGCAGAGCAGACTGGAGATCCATGTTGTTTGCGTGTAGAGAGAGAAGTGAAAGTTGAGCGTCGGTAAATCGAATGCCACGGGTGAGTGAAACGAAGGAATGTCAGAATAACACAACACTATCTTGCTCCGCTGCTGTCATACACACTCGCCGACGCTCAAATCAGTCGGAAAAATAATGCAGGGGTCCCTAGGGTGCTTGGAAGTGCCGAGTATAAAATTATCCATTCGCCATGTGCATGGTGATTGGCAGATGGTTTCAAATGCCACCAATCAAAACAGCCCTTCTGTCAACTATTCACAATTAGTCAAAACAACAATGGAGCCTGACCAATCGACAGGAATGGGTCAATAAAAGCCTTATAAGGTTGCGACTATTTTAGGCAATGATATAAAAGTCAGCTGGTCAGGCTCCAAACAAAGTACTCGGAAATTTCTTTCTCAAAATTTCACGTCCGATTGTCGGATATCTCGGCTTAACTTTTTCACCCCAACCGTCTTTTATGTATTGAGATTAGCGCGAAATTACGGCTAAATTTCTTATCGCATTTGGAGCGCAAATCTTTGGGTTTGTGGTGGTGTGACAAATCGTAGAACACATGATGTCAGTTCCCACGAAGAAGCGGTGATCTCGGCTGTTTTTGTTGCGTACGTGCTACAAATGACCAACAACACACACCAAGAAGCGAAATCGGGATATTGCGCTAAGAAGAGCTGAACGTCACTGTATTCCTTTTCGTGGATTACAAGTAACACTTCGTTCAGTTTGTTTTACAGTGCGTGACTTTACAACTTGTTGTTTACTATTTTCGCCGCGGAATAAAAATAGCAAAGTCTAGAATGAAAACAAACACGCCAACGAGTTTTAAATAAACTTTTCTTAATAAAAAGCAAGGATGTTTCTTCGATGTATTCCAAGCAACAATTAACTTGAGAATATAGTTGTGTTATAACCTGATTGATCATCACTATAAACGCTTTTAGAATCTAAACCATCACGAAACAATTATGAAACGTACAGAAAACAGCAATACATTGCCTCCGGTGTTCAGTCAAGGTTACGTTCGGGAATTTCAAAGAGCATAGCACTTATAGAACTTTCTCATTGTATCTGTAATATTAAAATTTATGTGAGCGATACCAAATTATCTTTTGTTTTATCAAACGAATGTCTCGCTTGGCCAAGCGATCACTCAATAGCGTGAAACACGTAATTACCATCTGCCAATCAATGGAATGTCAAACAATACCGGGACGCGGGAGCCTGCGATAAATCTGAAAAGCGACATTCTCGAACCGAGAAATCAATATTTGTGTGTTGTTCCCATGCTTGATTTGTTTTCCTTCATATCAAAGTAAAGAGATTTTCAGTGGAAAGAAAACACTATCAGGTTATGTTAGAGAAAAATGCAACTTTTATAGCACGTTTGGTGGTTCCTTATATTTTGTATAAAGATGAAATAGACTTGCATAAAAACGCAAAAAAGTTTTCTAAGCAAACAAGGATTCTTTACCTGTCAACGACTCTCATATCTTTTCCAAAATCGGCTCAATTTTCTATGCTGTTTATTAGCCGCGGCTTTGCCAAGCTTGTCGAGCGCATGATTTAAAGCATGGATATTGGTCTCAGGGCAAATTTAAAAGGCTATCGCTTAGAAGCATGAAAATCGATAACTACAAGGTTGAAAACAGTTTTGCTTTAATAAATCTGTCATACTGATTGAATGAGGCATAATACTAACTTTTAAGAGCAAATGTTGCCAAAAATCAAACATTTTCAAAATATTGTGGCAACAGCTCAAAAATCAATTCCGCTCATATTCTTATGTTAGGTAGACCTTAATGTGAAACAAATCACTGCATAGTTCGTTTGGCTGAATATCGATTTGTTTTCAAGAAAATCGATATTAACGGAATTCGCTCAAAAGACCGCTTTTGAAGCTCAAAATTGAAGGCAAATCTCGAGGCTTCGCGTGACAAAATGAAGCACTCCAGAGCAATAAAAATTAACCAGACTTGTAGAACGATGTTTAAATATATGTCAAAAGCAATTTCAGCAATTTCTGCTCATTTATTTACGAGCTCTAATTAAATTTATCCGACATACTTTTGACTAGATAAAAAGTTTATCAAGTTTAACCCCTAAAAAAAGTATGTGGTACCGAATATTATTCGTCAAGAATCTGGATTTCAAGAGGAGAAGGGATGTTCTTTTGCCTCCTAAAAGGATTCTTAGGGGAAATTTATTGACGCGATGTTATAGAATTTTAAAGTTGGACAAAATGCGTTGATTCAATCGATCAGAAAAGTCAGCCTAATTAACTCAGTGTACACATACACAAACAACTTCACGTTTACGCAGGTTTTGATCAGCAAACAACCGATTTTAACACAAAATCCTCTAACCTTCATGTTGCTGTATCACAGATGAGAGCTGTGGTCCTTGTTTACGATAAAATTCAAGCAAAGTGCAAGGAAACTTGACAGGATATCACAACTTGCCATGCCGTTTCACCAAACATCCGCCGTTTTTGATGTGAGGATTCTCTTTTCCTATTTTCGTTAGAAAACAGGCTTAAGGTGTTGTACAAAAGATGTCTTTCCTTTGAAACTAGCTCCGAACTGAACAGCGAAACAAGAAGTCGTTAATACAAAAACATCTGTTACGTGCTTTGGGTGATGCCGCTAATTAATTTAGTCAGAACGAGTTTTGGTGAAATCGACAACTGCATGCATGTACCGCGGTAACGAAATTTTGGGTGCATCGAGTGACTTTGGGGAATAAGGTTAAATTGTTTTTTCAAATAAGCTATTCTTGTCATTTACGTTTATTAATTTAAGGACTGAGCGAAGATTCTCAGTAGATTGGTTTCAGATGAGCACTTAAAAATGCGTGAAACTGAAAAAAACGTCCGTTGGTTGCGTGACATTAACCCTAGAGCTTTTTCCTTGTGGGCAGGGCGAAGGGATTTAAAAATATATTCTCTGTTGGTTTTCCAAGAGGTAGCACAGGTAATGAACTATGGCTGGATTAAAATACAAAGTTAGACATGAAAATCTCCTCGTTTTCAGTCTGAGAATGTTTTCTTTCTTTTTGTTTAGGGTGGGACGGGGTTTGGGCTAATGTTGTTTGAAAAGACGTTCAAGAGAATACTAAATCGACTGATTGTAAGTGCCCGGGTAAAAGTAATAGTATAAGTAAACGATTCTTGGCATTAAAGGATTTTCAAATAAAGCGGAGCTTTTCCATCTGTTGTTTCAGAACTTACCTAACCCATCTTTAATGTATCAATTATGCAGAAGTTAAACCTTTTGCTTTACAACATCACACAACATTCAAGCCAGCCACCTGCATGTGATAAAGCTTTGTTCAGTAATTATAAAAGCGGATCGGAAAGGAATTTGCAGGTTCTCGATTTTCCGAAAACTTGATTTCAGAGACCCAAAAGGCCCCGAGTAGAAATACTTAGTCCGTGCCTGCACCCTTTCCTCGTGCGTTTTAATATTCTTTAAAGGCATCTTGAGGTGACTTGGACATCTAAGTCACCCTCATATCAAGGTCGATCGTCTTCGAACACCTTTAAGAGTGATAGCGGGTCGCTGCGGCTCGCTTGGAATTATCATCTTGGAATTATCTTTCCCTTTTGCTTAACCAATCAACCGACCGACCGACCCACTTTCGCGAGGATGGAGGCGATGGGTGGGGGGGGGGGGGGGGGTGGAAACCTACTTAAGGGGAAACCTTTTCATGTTGGGGGATTAAGGGTTCAATCTTCCCCCTTCTCTTAGCCTTCAACCCCAGCTGCGCCCTCATTTTGTTGGCTCACGCTCTTTGCGTTTTTGGCGTTTGCAAACTTTATGACTCGGCCAAACTCCTTCAACATTATTCAACAATCTTGAACACAAGTTTGTTGTGCGATGTTGAACAAGGTGGGCAAACGAATTCGATACTTTTGATCACACCTGAGAACATAGAAAAAGTTGAATAAATATTACAGAACATCATTGCACAGGGTGGCACACCTGAGAACAAAAGAAAAGTCGGCAAAATTGTGAAACATCATTAAGCTGGAAGGCCAAACTTGTTTTTAAAATTCAACAGCGTTGATCGGTGTTGAATAGAACGTTGAACCCCCCAGTTAACCGTTTTGTAGTTTTCTTCACTGTTGGAAGTTTTAAAAAAAGACTGCACGCACTACAGTGTCAGTCGAGTAGAGTCGTTTTTCGTTGGTGCCTGTTGAGCATCGAAAGCGGAAAACCCAAGACTCATAAAAAGTCATCCAAGTAGAGCCCGTAGTGGGTTGTATTTTCTGCCACAGGACAAAGCTCTTAACAGTCTTGCAGATCATTAAATTTATTCCCTGAGAACCAGTACGAGTTTTGATATTTTTTATTAATGTCTATTCTCCGTAAATAAGTGTTTGTGCGTTTAATGTACACTAGCACGTAAATACGAACAAGAACCAGGTAAAAATAAAAAGGAGGTTTAACGTATCACCACTGCCTTATTTGAAAGTCTTTGAATGCCAGGAATCGATACAATCAGTCGATTCAGTGTTCTCTAAAACTTCTTTCCCCGAAACCTATAGCCCAAGCCCCACCCCACCCCACCCCACCCTCACCCCAACAAAACGAGAAAAGAATTTTAAGACCGAACAGGAAATTTTTATGCCTGACTTCGTATTTTAATCTAGCCATAGTATATAATATAGCGTTCATAAACTGTGCGACTTCTTGGGAAACCAACAGAGAATATATTTTTAAAACCCCCTTTGCCCTGCCCATCAGGTAAAAGCTCAGTCTAGGGTATGTCACGCAACCAAGGTGCGCTTTTTTCAGTTGCACAGATTTCAAACTACTCATCGAACCCAATCTACTGAGAATCTTCGCTCAGTCATTAAAGTAGTAAAAGTAGGAAGACAGAATTAGCTTATTTGAAAAAAATTAAACCTTATTCCCCAAAGTCACTCGATGCACCCAAAATTTCGTTACCGCGGTACATGCATGCAGTAGTCGATTTCACCAAAACTCGTTCTAAATTAATTAGCGGCATCACCCAAAGCACGTAACAGATGTTTTTGTATTAACGACTTCTTGTTTCGCTGTTCAGTTCAGAGCTAATTTCAAAGGAAAAACATCTTATGTACAACACCTTGAGCCTACTTTCGAACGAAAATAGGAAAAGAGAATCCTCACGTCAAAAACGGCAGATGTTTGGTGAAACGGCATGGCAAGTTGCGATATCCTGTCAAGTTTCCTTGCAGTTTGCTTGAATTTTATCATCAACAAGGACCACAGCTCTCATCTGTGATACAGCAACATGAAGGTTAGAGGATTTTGTGTTAAAATCGGTTGTTTGCTGATCAAAACCTGCGGTAAACGTGAAGTTGTTTGTGTATGTGTACACTGAGTTAATTAGGCTGACTTTTCTGATCGCTTGAATCGACGCATTTTGTCCAACTTTAAAATTCTATAACATCGCGTCAATAAATTTCCCCAGAAAATCCTTTTAGGAGGCAAAAGAACATCCCTTCTCCTCTTGAAATTCAGATTCTTGACGAATAATATTCGGTACCACATACTTTTTTTAGGGGTTAAACTTGATATACTTTTTATCTAGTCAAAAGTATGTCGGATAAATTTAATTAGAGCTCGTAAATAAATGAGCAGAAATTGCTGAAATTGCTTTTGACATATATCTAAACATCGTTCTACAAGTTTAGTTAATTTTTATTGCTCTGGAATGCTTCATTTTGTCACGCGAAGCTTCGAGATTTGCCTTAAGTTTTGAGCTTCAAAAGCGGCATTTTGAGAGAATTCCGTTAATATCGATTTTCTTGAAAATAAATCGATATTCAGCCAAACGAACTATGCAGTGATTTGTTTCACATTAAGGTCTACCTAACATAAGAATATGAGCGGAATTGATTTTTGACCTGTTGCCACCAAATGTTTGACCGTTGGTAACATTCGCTCTTAACACTTATGTCATGTAATTTTGCTGCATGCGCTCGATCATGGCCAAATAGGCAGCGGAAATACACGAAAAGCCAATATAGTGTTAAAAAAGTTATGCGTTTATTTAAGATAACGCGCTCACAAGTTCTGTACAAGTGAATTCTCTAAAATGGTCCACTTGGTTAAATATTTAACAGTATTTTTTACGTATTTTGAATGTCTCTCTGCATCATTGAACAGTACTCGGAAGTTGTGGCGACTTAAAGTCTGCAATTATCATTTCATGCTAAATTGACAAGATATACGGATTGAATTGACCACTGAAAAAAAGATTTCGTGAACTTTTGCAGTCTTTCAGGACCTTTCAGTACTCGAACTATTCACAAATATATCAAGTTCGCATTTCAAAAACACTATCAAATATGCTATCTACTTTCAATATTGAAAGTCGACCTTTGCGACCTTGTGTTCATTGTCTGGATTGTTGTTTGCAAGTCTGTCGTTATGTTTTTTTATTTCTCTCTTTACGCTGCCTTTCAACAACACTTTGACTGGCTGGCTTTCAAAGATTTTCACTGGCCTTCAACTACTTTAACAGCGTTTTTTTTAAAGATTAAAATGGGTCTCAAAGACTTAAAAAGGGTTGAAGAAAATGTCGAAGAAAATATCACCTAATGACACAAGGTACTCCACCGGAGCGCCAAAGAAGTTTTTAGCTCTCTTGGCCTGCTCACTGCCTCCAAAACTCAGCGGACGTTCTTTCTTGTGTGTAGACAGGCGAAATCTGGGCGGAGTGGGGGGTGTGTTGGAGAGCGTACGTGTACTATCTCTGCGATAAAACGTGAGTCCAGAAATAACACAGTGCAAATATAACACTGAACTGGGCTTATATTGGCAAAAGATGAAATAGTGCATTTCATAACTCACTGTTGCAACGCATAGTAATTTTCAGAGTTAAAAATAACCTTTCAACTGGAGTAAAGCCCTTCCCCTGGCGTCCGGATGAGGTTACTTTATTTTGGGAGTTAGTTGACTATAAAAAGAAGCTGAATGTTGTTAACTCTGTTAAGGGTATGAATAAAGGCCCCGAGGCACGATGCATCATTGCGCGCTACATGGCGTTACGAAGTTGCACGAAGTGGCAGATGATGGACACACGGTGAAACAGTTGCGCGTGATGTTGCAGAAGTTGGAGCCGATTCTCCTTCTGCAACAGTTGCACACAACGTTGCACGCAGTAATTTCAAGGATGGACACACGGTGCAACTTTCAAGTTGTGCGCAATGTTGCACCGTGTGTTCGGGCCTGAATTCTATTTCAGAACTGGGAATGATCCAACTTCAAAAATTGGAGTCAAATTCGGGAGTTAAAATAATCCTCAAAAGGCTGAAAGGACTATTTTTCAACCTTAAATTTTAATTCCTTTTTTAAATAACTCTTTGAAAATTACCATGGTCCCCATTAAGCACTCTCCCCTAAAAACATTGATTTATTAAATATTTACTGCTTAATATTGATTAATGGATTTATTTTCAGTAAGCGCTTTAAAGTGGTGGGAATTCGTTAAAAGGGTACATTACTTTCGGAGGAAGCTAATTTACGAATATTTCTGACTTACTGTGATTTGGCAGGGCATATCCTCTCCAGTTCAAATCACTCTTTTATTAGTTGTGATACTGTAGAACACCTACGACAATCCAATGCTGTTGGGTTGTATATGCCACCTACCAACCCTGAACCTCCCCTCCCCCGACTTGCAAGACATTCACGTGCGAATGCATCTGCTACACAAGTGAGTACTTTCCTGTAGTGCTGTTTATTATGCTGTACAAAGTGGTTCTAACTTTTGAGTCTGTGGATGAAATTCTAAAGTGTGACCATTCAAATAAAAGCTACTGGGCAGTACTTTCCTGTGGTGCTGTTTATTATGCTGTACAAGGTGGTTCTAACTTTTGAGTCTGTCGATGAAATCCTAAAGTGTGACCAATCAAATGAAAGCTACTGAGCAGTACTTTCCTGAGGTACTGTTTATTATGCTGTGCAAGGTGGTTCTAACTTTTGAGTTATTAAATGAAATCCTAAAGTGTGACCATTCAAGAGAAAGCTACTGAGCAAAGGGAATGGTACTGTACGAGGTGAAGGTGATCATTTAAATGAAAGCTAGTGAGCAGGTACTTTCCTACTTCCAACTGCAATGTTTTGCTACGCTGTACAGGGTGGCCCGTTGGATGAAATCCTACCTAGCAGAACTTTCTGCGGTACTCTTTATGCTGTTCAAACTTGTGTGCCTAAGTTTGTATATGCAAATAAAGGCCACAAACTGGTACTGTCCATTGGTGCTAATTGAAATTCAAGAAAGCTGTTCAGTCATACCTTGGCATTCTTGCAAGTACTAAGTGTTAAAAGGGGCAACAAATAAATTGTCGACAGTGGCCCATTTTATTCCATTTTCAGTTTTTGCTGCAAAGGAAACTGAATCATCGTTGTCGAGAATGTTGTCACTTTGTCGTGTTAACTACAGCCAATTTCAAGGTCCTTAAATTATTAATCTTGTTGCAAACCGGTAGTAGTGTGCCTCTATTGTCTGAAAATCGACAAAAAGAATGTAAAACAAAGAGAAACATAACATGTTACCGAGTTTTCAGACAGCAGTTTGGCAGGTATTCAGTTTGGCGCCATCTCAAAGTCACACAACCGGCCGGCCACAAAACTGGTTTAGATTGGTAGGGCACCAATTTTTCTTTTCCTTTGCTTAGTTTGCTCAAAGGATTGAAGAGAGAAAAATTTCGCAGTCTGAAGATGTTTCCGACATTTACTTTTAACGTTTGTCCTTAGGGCTCGCCACGAGTTTTAGAGAAAACTCGAGACAATGGTTCACCGGCAAATTAGAGGGAAAAGAAACAAAACAAACAACGACAACAAAGAAAGGAAAGAAAAGAAAACGAAAACTTTACAGGTACGAGTTCGTAATTTCCAGTTAAATTCAGCCCTGCTTGTCACTGAAGGAAAAGGCCACATAACACGAGAGCAGCAAGTATCACAAGAATTTGTTTAAAAACAACCAACAAACTGCAGCGCAAATAGGACGGACAATTACAAGGGGTCGTTGTTTTCATGCTATAAACTCGCGTTTGGAACTCCCGCAAATCGCGCAAAATTGGTCGGTAAATTTTTCGCGATAATGGATGGGTGACGCTCAACAGTAAGAGACGGAGAGAGCTTATTCCAGTCTAAAAGAACCCGTGCAATATCAAATGGTACGTTTCATTTTTCATAATTTTGTTGTGGAAAACATGATCGTGCGAAAACAAAATGTACCGACCATTAGGGGGAGCGAAAAGCCCCCACTTCTTTTGTGTCTGGGGACAAGAAAGAGTCTGCGACACCATTAATTCGGGCAACAAGCAACTTCACGAAGTCCGGGCATCTAAAGTGTGGAATGCGACCATGAATTTAACACGCAGCTTTTCCCAGACGAAGTAACAGCTGTAACAAGGACCTCAACACAGTAACGAGGTGTCGTATGAGTGCATCTCCACACTACAGCAACCATGGTAACAGACGTTTCGACAAAGGAAGACATCACCAGTGACAAAGAGAATTGTACATCGTCACTTGATGGAACAAGTTATCGAGCCGTATTGGCCAGTCAAGTCGCGACATCATTGACCGAAATTATTGGTCGCCGTATTGGCCAGTGAAGTCGCGATATCATTGGTCGTTGTTCGTTAGGCCATTTAAGTACTTCGCAAAGGCCCATTCAGCGACACTGCGAAGGCCTCACATAGGCGCACACATAAAATAAACGAAAATCTACAAAATTTAAATAATAAAATTAATAATTAAATCGACAAATATTAAGGTTAAAAATTCCGTGATGGCGGCCTTGAAATTGAAGTTGGACAATAGTCTCCGGAACATTGTTCCATTCCTTGATGGTTCTTGGAAACAAACTATTTGTAGCAGTCGGACCTCGTCTGTCACTGTGTAAACGCGAGCGAGTTTCTTCTTGTGTATCAAGTGGATCGCTTCAATTCAGCCGGAAGGGTTACTGTAACTTCTCCTTTGATGGCTTTGTAACTCAAGAGTTGTAAAAGTGAAAGACTACAAATTCCGCCAGAAGTACTCGAAGTTTGCTTTTAATGGCAAGAATGCAGAATTTTCAAAGTTTCCATTCTTTCTTGTTATTTACTTCCCTCGTTCAAGTCACTTTTAACGGCAAATTCCTTTCTACAAACTTACACAATATTTACTGTACATTAAATTCATCTGTAAATCGTTCAATTGTACCAAGTCCTTCAGAAAAATAAGATCTTTTTTATAACCTATTCCGCGATAACGGACACACAGTAACTACAGCTAAACCAACACCATGCAAATAGCTCCTATCCGTGCAGAAAATTCTTACTCTAATGTTTACTAACATACCCACTGAAGATCATTATTAGTAGGGTGGGGTGGGGAGCTTTTGTCTTCCACTGAGGGGAGGGGTATCTGACTCTATTTACCACAAAGAAGGCAGAATTCAGTTGGCTTGAAAAAGCCTGGCTTCCGGAACTGATTCAGAGAAGATAAAAGTCAATTCATTCAAGCCGCTGCTGGGAAGTTTGAAGTCTTCTTTATCGCGTGCGACAAAGTAAATGCCTTTCTTGCAGTTTTGGAGGAAACACTTCATCTAAGCGGACAGCAATTCATCGTAACCTTGCATCGTGTCGCCAAGTGCTGTTGAAGTCGGCTGTTGCTGGTCTGTCGATAAGGCTTCTTGTCCGGCCTGTTATTTCTGTTTGGGGGAGGGGTGGGGTAACGCACTCTCTCGCCACGCATGTCAGGTAAGCACGCTCTAGACCTCTTGGGTGCTCATTTCTCACGCACTCTCGCACGCTCGCTCTGTTGTCGCCATCACTTGATCAGTTCTGTAAGATAAGGGGAGAAAGTCGGTGTTAGCGGCCGGCTGAATTGGTCGGGGATTTCTGTGAGTTGGAGCTACTTGAAAAGCGAGTATGAGAATTTTGAATGAACGAGAGCAAAGTTTGAGCGAGCGGGAGTTGATCAAGACAGAGTACAAACAATTGAAGTAGAAAGACTTTGGACGGCATTAAGAAGTTTCAAAGAGGGAGAGTTGAGAAAAGAGTATTTTCAAAAGTGACAGTTTTCAAGGGCACGTTAACATCTGGGAGGAGATTCTTGATGAACTTGTGCTCCGGAAAAATTGGAAAGAGATTCTTGATGAACTTGTGCTCCGAAAAATTGGAAAAGCTATTTTAGTTAAAAAATGTCGAATGGGATAGTCAGGAACGATAACCTAACAGCAGCAAGTCTCAAGTGATCTGACCATTTTGACTTGCTATCAAAACTAATGAGAAACAGCGCTGTCACTGGTCAAACCCGAGACAGCGCCCCTTGATAACAACACTTCTGGAGCGACTGTTCAGAGATCTCGTGGAGATCTCGCGTGACCAGCCTTATTCAGCGGTTTCACACCATACGCTGGCAAGTTTGCCGTTATCTCTTTTTTTTCCTTCTTTTAGCGACTTTTTTGAAGTCTAGTCACCCACAGACACAATCAGATAGGGTAGTTTATCCCCACTGTGTACTCCATGACATTTCTTAGTATGGTTTTCAACCAACCAGAATGCCTGCTTTTTTTTCACATTATGGACTCTGTGACATTTTTATCACGGTTTTCAACCAATCAGAAGCGCATTTCATCACAATAATTGACTTAAGGCTATTTTCCATCACAGTTATCAACCAGTCAGAATGGCCGTTTTATCACATTATTGATTCCATGACATTTGTTTCTCGGTTTGTCATCTACTCAGAAGAAGAATGCCTGTTTTATTTTATTTATTTATTTATTTATTTTTTCATATTGTGGACTCAGTGCCACTTTTATTGCAGTACTCTTGAAGCCAATCATGACTTTTTTTTTCAATCATGGTTTTCAGCCAATCAGAATGCCTGTTTTTCCACATTATGGTCTGTGACATTTTTATCACGGTTTTCAGCCAATCAGAATGCCTGTTTTTTTTCACATTATGGACTCTGTGACATTTTTATCACGGTTTTCAGCCTATCAGAATGCGTGTTTTATCCTATTATTAACTGACCTGTTGTTGCTTGAGCTTGCGCATTTCCTTTGTGGCCCAAGTGGCGACTTGTTTGGTTTTGTGTGTTTTTGATCGTCGTCCCTCTTGTAGTAATTCATTAATGGCTTGTTTCTCTAGCAATGGATGTACTTGTGCGCCGAATGCAGAGCAGATATCACTGTAAAAGAAAAAGTGACAATGAACAAAAACACAGACAAATTTTGAAAGTCCTGACCTTGTTTCTGTTCAAAATCCTTAACAAAATCCATAATCAGCTTCACATGGATCCCTGTACGTGAACGTTTTCAAACAATCAGAGCAACCCTCAAGGGTTCTCAAGGGAATTGCCCACAACCAATTTCCCCACGATGTACGTAATTTGCCCACTCCCTATTGGTTAATTGGTTAATTTGCATCTGCGCGAATTCACGGCACTAATTTTTTCTGGGCGAAAATGTGAACTTGAACAGTCACATCTGTAAGTGAAAAGGCTCCAGTTCAAATCACCCCGGACTTCATGCCCCTAAGTGAAATTTAAGTTATTTAATTAAAAAGCTATAGAAACTGCACAAAAAAGCCAGTAATCCAGTACCCTCTCTAGACCTCTGTTTTGATTGGTCCCCATATCCTGTACCTACTAAAGCCTATAGACATGTGGCTACATGCATTGACGGTACACTTCACAGGGTTCTATCTAGGATTTATCGTTTGGGGGAGAGGTCCTGAGTGGCTGAAGGCCACGAGCTTCCTAAGGGGGTGGGGGACATGTCCCCCCGGAACTTTTTTGAAATGAATATGCGCTGAGATGCACTCTGGTGCATTTTGAGAAAGAATTTTGAGATAATGTTGGGGGGAAGCTTCTACCCCTCAAATATCCTAGATAGAACCCTGCTTCAATTTTCAGTCAGTTTTGAAGGCAGTATGATCTGAGTAGATGCAACTTACCCTACAAGGCCACAAGCACTTGACACATTACTCTCAGAATGATCCTGGTCTGTTGCTATGACTTCAATAAAGGCAATGATGTGCATGACATGAGGCTGAACTATACTCAGATCGGCTGTTGAATAACAAAAAAAGCAGTCAGAACTAAAGACTAGAGCATGGCTGCAACCTTCTGCAAGTTCTCTCCAAGTCTGTCACATGAGTAAAAGCTCTCGTTGACATCCCAGGGAGGGTACTCCCCATAGTGGTCCATACGGAGAGGCTCCACCCAAAAGGAGTGCCTTTTTTAAGCTCGCAGTATATTAAAGGGAAGCGAAAATTGCCATGTTAGTATACAAAAGGGTCACAAAATCAGCTGCAAAGTGGAAGAAATGGTGGCTAAAGCGAAGAATATCAAAGGGTGCCACATTTTAGCAGAAATAACTATGCAACAGAATCAGAACGACTGAAAACCGGGGAAAACGTGGCCATAACAGGAAATTCTGTTGTTTTGGCTTAACCTTGAGGTATAAGAAAGGGATGCCATTTCACTCTACATATATGAAAGGGGTACCATTTTGGTAAAAAATTAGTATATTAAAGGGTAAGGGTTTGAACCTCCGGACGGAGCCTCCCCGTATAAAACTTTATTGACTAGCCCCCCCCCCCCCCCTGCCAGGGGTTGACATTGGCAGGTTCATCTTTGATGGGAGCACATGACAGTCAATCAATCAAGCAATCAATGTCATGAATGCTAAACAGTCAAACACTCACTCACTAAATGGATCAGTTAAACCTTCTGTAATTATTCATTCCTCACTCACTTACTCACTCCTTTCCTCGCTCACAATCAATCATATGATTCAATCAATCAATAAGTCGATCGATTGATCGATCAGTAAGTCAGTCAGTCAGTCAATAAATCATTCAACTCTCAGATCAATCACTCAATCAATCAATTAACCTTCAGTCACTAAATATCCTTCATTTGGTTACTCACTTGCTACCTAGCTCGCAGTCAGTCGTCAATTAATCAGTCAGTCAATCAATCAATTAATCAATCCATCTATCAATCAGTAAGACAGTCAAACAATTGATCAAACAAACAAACAATCAGTCAGTCAATCAATAAACCAAACAAACAATCCATCACTCCCTTTCTTACTAACTCGCTTTCTAAATTGCTGTGTCAATCCTTCACTCACTCACTCACTCAATCAATCGATCGATCGATCGATCGATCGATCAATCAATCAATCAATCCATCAATCAACCAACCAAAATAAACAAACAATCCATCACTTCCTTTCTCACTAACATGTTTTCTAACTTGCTCTGTCGATCCTAAAAAGTCACCAAGTGCAATGTGAAGTTTGGCACATAAGCAAGTTAGGAAGCACCTTTACTGTTATGAGAAAGACTGCGACAGTTAACTTACGACTAACAACTCCTTCAGTTGCATCACCCTTGAGACCCTGAATAATTCCAGTGTAAGCTTCCAAACAGCCTTCTCTTAACTCATTCAAATAATCCACCATGTCATAATCAGACTAGCAAGCAAAACATAATACAAAACACTAAGATAAGACAAGACAAGACATGAAGATAATAGGGTACAAAACTTAATTCAAGGTTTGTAAAGTTGCAGAGGTTCCAAGGCGACCCACACAGTTGGTGTTAAATTGAAGTTGCAACTGCAAGTATCATTCCCCACTCCCCCCAAATGGGGATACAGGTTAGAAACAGCATTACCCCCTCCGTGATAGAAGACTGGTACCCAATCATACAATTGGGGGTGGAGGGGAATATGTCATAGGACATGACTACAATAGTGAGGACAAATTTTATTTAACAAACTCTTTGCCTTTAAAATGCGTAGAACATTTTGGCCATACTATCACTTTTGCTGTTGAGAAAGCACAGAAAGTTTTCCAACAATAATTTATATTGTGTTCAAATCGTATTTCCTGTAAAGAAACTGGGAAACATATGACGTTTGCAATGAGGTACGTGTTTTCAAAAAGATCAGCTTTGATGATCCATAGTGAAACATTTGGGAAGATGGCATTCTCAAATTTGTCCACTCTGGAAAGCAGTTTTGAAAAGATCCCTTTTTGGGGCCAGAAAGTGTGGACAGAAAGCCAAAACGGTGTAACAGATATGCATCTTCCAACTGATCCAGATTATTGCAGACAGGGTCTCAGATATGATATTTCCACAGGGTTATGCAGGGATAAACTCTTATTTATACACCTGGGAGAGAAGAGGGAAAAGTCCCATAAAACGGGTGACCATCTGGTTATCCTTACTAAAAAAAATTCAATTTTGGAAAGCTGGTAAGAAGTCTTAAGACAACTTTGGAAAGCTGGTAAGAAGTCTTAAAACAACTTAATCCAAATATCACTGGCATGAAATTGCTGCTACAGTAAGAACATGGAAAAGCAAGAAACTTACTTTGTCTACAGTTGTAACAGATGCTTGATTCAGAGTTGCTATAACAACTTCAAAGTAGTTTTTGAAGTTTGGTCCAATGGCCAAGGCAACATCACCAAACACAGAAAGAATGTGAGGTTTTACACTTCTATGGACAGTGCCATCCTATGGAATGCAAAATAAAATGATTGTTACGTCATAGCCTCACAGCCTTTTCAGGAGATAAAAAAATCGCTGAGAGTGAGCCACTATTTGGCCACTTCTATGCATGTACTTACAGATTTTTCAGGGCCCATTTGTACAAAAGCCAATTGACACTAACCCCGGATTCAAAGTTAACTGAGGAATTCATTCCTCTCATTGAAAATGCAAACAAAAGATAAAGGTGGTAAGAAGTCAAAGTCAAAATCAGAGATTTAAAAACAGGGCTGCAAATAATTTTTCTTTTTTAAAAGGACATATGTCTGACCAAGATTCCATTTTGGTCCGACAAAACAGAAATGTGGTTGGATGTTTTTTTTTTAATTATTATTTTTTAAGTGGAAGTCTTTTTGAAATAATTATTTTTTTCATCATTATTAATTTTTGCTTATTATTTGGTAACAAAATTTGTCCAGACATAATGTCCGACCAAAGTTGAGATTTTGTTGGACATGGGCAATTTTAGTTGGACATTGTCCGATGACCAACAGTTATTTGCAGCTCTGCATGAAAAAGTCATAAAAATCTGCATTGATTTGTTATTTAAATAGTTTAAAGTTAGTGCTACCCTGGGATTAACTTAATCGTGTTTTGAACAACCAGGCCCAGGACATTCAGCACCTGCAACATTATCACTAAATTTTCCAGGACATTCCAGGACCCAAACAATTATTTTTTTAACTTATATTGACAAAAATTCATTCAGGACCCAAACAAGCCCTTTGCCTGGAGAACCTAGACCTGTTTTTAATGAGCAAATGTTGTTTCCAGCACCGTTTATTACTCACCGCTAAGTTTTCCAGTAAAATCTGCATAAAAAGGTCACTGTAGTTCAATACATTAGATCCTAAGGCTCGTGCAATGTCTCCCACCAATCCAACAGCAGCTACACACACCTACAATGGCAAAACAGAGAGCATGAGAAATGCCATTTGAAGCCAAAAAAGCCATTTTCTGGCTGCAAAAAACTCTTTTGTTACATAAAAAATGCATTCCATTTACGGGTGAAAATTTCAAGATTTCATTTGGAGCTGGATGTGTGGTGAGCCACAAAAAAAGGTCTGCTGGCTAAATCCTTTTTTTTCTCTCTTTTGCCACTGTCTTCTTTCTTTTCATTCCTCCTCTTCCTTCTGTTTTTGGTAGCCTTGTTAGAAGTATTTTTTTGCATTCAGTTGGATTAGTTTTCGCCCAGACATTGAAAAAATTGAAAAATGTTCAAAGTTTCATGAGCAAAACGTCTTGGTTTTCTTGAGTGTACTGTAACTGTGGCCAGATTCATCTGATCACTGTCACTAAATGTAAGCATGCTAGGAAATATTTTTTCTAATAAATCAGTTGGTTTCTAGATATATCTTCTGTTGTTAAAAATGATGACATCAGAAATAGTTAGGATATAACATATATAATAAACACAATATACATAATAAACAAACTCAGTAAAAAATTTCATTACCTGGTACTCGGCCCTATCTCGAAGTGCCTCTACTAGGTATGGTTTAAATGCCTCCATGAATGCCATGAATTCAGCGCCAACAACTACAAAGAGAGACAGCAGGTACAAGATTGGTAACAGTACTGCATTTATGGTGTGGAATGCACAGTGTCACCGCTTCAAATTAATTTGCATACTTTTTGTAGTTGGTCATCGAACCAGAATTCAGGGATAGTTGTCATAAAAACAACCCAAGTTGTCAGTACATGACTTTGTGAAAAACTCTAATGACTGGAATCAACACAAAAATTGTAAACTTCAACATTTGGCCTCAAGATAAACAAATTCTTGAGTTAACAGCAGAAAGACAGTTTACAGAAAATCAATGGCAAAATTTTAGTCAAAGTTTCACTCATCAAATCAAATAAGGCAAATTAAAATATTCTCAGGGGGGGGGGAGATAACGAGATGGTGGGGAGGGGGGTTAATAGAGAAAATATGAGATGTCTGTTGCTTTCCCTTATTGAAACGCCCATACATAAAAAGCACATTATCCAAGGGTTACATACCTTCTACAAGAGTACCAATAGCCATAAGGGCATCTTCCTGCACTCCACCAACTACTCCTGTACCCACACTAAGCATCTGAAGGAGAGCTGTCATGATTGGATTGGCAATTTGCAATGCATCCTGAGGGTTTACTTTTCTAAGAACACTCTGTTGGAGTAAAACAGGAAAGAAATTAAGTGAACTGTTTTGTTAAAGGACACAACATAAGCTATAAGAGCACTGAGCAGGGGCTGAATTCACAAAGCCATCCCAAGTTAAGATGTCCAGTCCACTTAATTAAGGACGGTGGCCCCTATTGCTAACGCGCACATTTTCTGCGCATTGCGCGTTCATCCCGCGCGATCGCGCGATTCCTGTATGTGCAGTGGTGCGAAAATAAAATTTTAGGTGTATTGAGTTGTTGTTTTTGTATTTCGCTTCGGCTGTGGGAGTGTTGACCCGCAAATGGGGAACGGGAAACCATAAACGAAATGGTAGGTTAATGAAAGAATCCGGGCCGTTGAAGCGCCAGTGCTTGCACGACAAAAAACAAACATCGACACCGACTTCCCACAACAAGTGAAACAAGGAACGTAGCGCGGAAGGGACGAAGTTGACTTGGCGAGAAGGTGGACGAACAGTGGATCTCGGCGTGTTAGCTGAACAGACTTGTTTTTCAGAGGATATCTGGAAAGCGACCTTCTGAAAAGACCACGAGAGCGTCAACCTTTCGGTTAAATTCTCAAATCCTTCGCTTCCACTTCCACGGGAAAGAAAATTACCAATTTGATTGTGGATTTACATATTATAAGAATTGTTTAATTGAGAGACTTCCTATGTTGAAAATGTTATTCTTAAGATGTTAAAGCAAATGATCGAATGGAATTGCTTCCGAGTAATTTTTTAAATCTTTGGAACAAAATAATACAGCAACTGATCGCGAGTTAAATCACTTTGCCGAATAACACTTCGCAGGCGAAAAACTTGTGCCATTTTCCTCCATAATTTACATATGCTTGGAAGCTTTCAAAAACCTTTTTTGGGTAATTTTTGCCGGTAAACTGCCAGATGCGCAATACTATTTATTTTAGCAAAGTTGTTTGATGGTTGACAGAACTTAACAGCCAGCAGGATGCATACGAATCAGTAAGAAATTCGTTTTTACATTGACAAATCTGTGAAGTCGCTACCGGCAGCAAGTTAAAATGGCATTATTAGAGCAACTGTAGTTTCACGAGTACTCTCCATGAAGTTAATTAGCTTTCCAAAGAATGCTGGAAGAAGAGCTGCCCGTGAAAGTTGTGCTGAAGTCTTGTTTTTGAAGAAAAATAGGTCAACTTCACCGTTTCCTCAGCTGTCCGCATTCTGTTTTTGCCTTTATGTTTTCCCATTGTCGTTTTTCATCTTTTGGCGAATAACGACTGAAATGTACTGTATTTTAGGGGCCAATGAGTTGAGAAGAATCTTTACAAACCACAAATGCACTCCAGTGTATGAGTGTTTAGCGTGATCAGGATAAAAATGCAGAACATTATTAGTAGAAAAGTACGAAGTTTTATGATGGCATGGCCTTCCTCTCTCTCTTTTAGAATGCTTTTAAAACAGTGTTTCAAAATGAAAGTCGTAAAAAGAACTGTCTAGAGGACAAATTTGAAGCAAACTACTTGTCTAGATTGAAACTGTGTCTCACCTAACGCGAAAACCGAAAGTTTCAGACACTTACGAGCAGTATTGTATTTCAGATCTTTTGCAGTGAAATAATCACTCCTATTTTTAAGGTACTAACATGTTGTCATTTCCACGTGTGGCATTTTCTTAGCAGAGGGAAAGGAAACGTATCTAAGGCTTACATCTGATGAAAAATCTTTCCATTTGTAATTTGTTCGTAAGAGATTAGAAAGAGTCAACAGCGTAAACAAATTGTGAAGCAACTTCTTGAAAGAAAAACAAAAGCGGCACCTAACTGACCTGCCCAATAGTCTATGAAATATTAAAAGAAAACCTACCTCCTCTCGGTCTGGAAAAATGTCGATAGCTGTTATAAACTGCAGCAACCGATGGAATGAAATCAGGTTGACCTGCTGAAGTAGACGAGTAGCCAATTTTGATAACTCCACTGAGCGATCTAGCCGAATGAGAAGGAACAAATCGAAAACTTGACGAGAAATTTCAACTTTTGATTACAGCTAGATTAGTTTGCTTCAGAGCTACAGATTCCGATTTAGTGGCATTTCTTGTTTAATATTTGTCAAGATCCGAACACGATGAAAGCCCAAAACAATAAGTTATATTTAGCTGCTGTAGATAAGCGACGTTTCCCGTTCATTCAAACAAACAGCCAAAAAGTCTGAGATGATTTGACACGCCTTGACAGTTAAATGACAGAATATTGAAACATTGTAAAAACCAAGGAACACGGCGCAAGAAGAAGAAAATATTTCATGCAGACAGTTTGAAGCTCGAAAAAATTAATAACAACAGTAGTGTGACTTTCGAGTTCGGATTGTTGTGAAGCAATTCGTGGGAAAATTTTGCTAAAATTTGCAGCGTTGTGCAAACACTTTCGAAAGAACATCGCGCCCAAAACTAGCCCCGCAAAACTTTGGACCCGAAGAGTTTTCGGGTTTTTTGAGAAACGAACACCAGCTTATTTATGGGAGCTCCAGGGTTTGGCTAGCTAGCCTAGCTATATATATATAACAGGCTTGGCCTGACCCCACTGACAATTTGCAGTAGCCTTCTAGAACTTCCAAGCATGTAAACAGCAATCAAGATTCTCGCTGCACAACATTCATTGAACAATGAAATCGCCTAACGGCACTCCGTTATAGTATGTTCTTTGATAAGGCAATTGTAAAATCCCCATACAGTCGGCAGAGATAAAATCAATCGATGTTTTACGGGGATTTTGCTTTGCTGCATTCTTTCACCACGCGTCCGCTCCGCCTTCATCGATTCCCAGCATCCATCACCTCGACTTACATTTTATTCCCCACCGGGGAGGAGAGCGTCAAGAAAATCGTCACTGATGGAAAACAGGTCGTGCGTGAGTTAGGAAAAAGTGAAGTTAACTTTTTAAAATGCACGGTTACCCCTAGTTTTTATGTAATCAATCAAAAGCAGGACAACTGTTCGGTATTGTGAAATACTTTTTTTCAGAAGAAAAACCGTCTGTCAAAAGTAATTTTACAAAACGTTCCAATCTACTGGGTCAAATAATGGCCCGCCAAGAAAAGGAAATTCGCATATAGAATTCGGCAGCATGTTGAAAATTGTATCTTTGTTATTCATTACAAAGCACCTATCAGTTTAGACCTCTTCATCTCCTTCTTAAGTCAAATAATGGCTATCTTTTATTTGAAAAAGTTATTTTTCCTAATTTTTTAAAAATGCTCAATCAGCACTTTTTTTACCATATTTGGGCCTAATTATCTCTGAAAAATGCACGGTAACCCCCCATTTTCTTTTTGGATTTTAACAGCCTTAGGTACGAGGAACAAATCCCACATGGGGACAAATAAGAAAAAATGCCTTCCTATTAGGGGCCACCGTCCTTAAATGAACCATGAGGCTCATCAAGGCCAGCACTCAACTCTGGTTTCCATAGCATGAAGTGACTTGGAGCATCACTACTCTGCCCTGGATGGGATGCTAGTCCATCACAGGATACCCAGAATAAAGTGACTAGGAGTATTATTACTCCTTCCTGGATGGGATGCTAGTCCATCACAGGATCCCAGCATAAAGTGACTAGGAGTATTACTACTCCCCCCTGGATGGGATGCTAGTCCATCACAGGATACCCAGCATAAAGTGACTAGAAGCATTACTACTCCCCCCTGGATGGGATGCTAGTCCATCACAGGATACCCAGCATAAAGTGACTGGGAGCATCACTACTCCCCCCTGGATGGGATGCTAGTCCATCACAGGGTACCCAGAATAATGTGACTAGGAGTATTACTACTCCTTCCTGGATGGGATGCTAGTCCATCACAGGATCCCAGCATAAAGTGACTAGGAGTATTACTACTCCCCCTGGATGGGATGCTAGTCCATCACAGGATCCCAGCATAAAGTGACTAGGAGTATTACTACTCCCCCCTGGATGGGATGCTAGTCCATCACAGGATCCCAGCATAAAGTGACTATGAGCATTACTACTCCCCCCTGGATGGGATGCTAGTCCATCACAGGGTACCCAGCATAAAGTGACTAGGAGTATTACAACTCCTCCCCAGACAGGATGCTAGTCCAGCACAGGATACCCAGCAGAAAGTGACTAGGAGTATTACTACTCCCTCCTGGATGGGATGCTAGTCCATCACAGGATACCCAACATAAAGTGACTAGGAGTATTCCCATGAACACCAGCGTATAAGCCGCACTTGCAGATAAGCCACACCCCGAGTTTAGAAGCTCAAGATTTGGGAAAAAAAATTTTTGTCAAAAATTCATAGCCGAGTCATTTCATTTAATAAGCATATTGGCTGAAGTGAAATCCTTTTCACTGCAGATCGGTGATTCAATTTGTAGTCTGAATAAGACTGAAATACACATTTTAATCCCTATAACAAGTCTCAAAAAGGTATGTAAACGTATTTGAACACAAGACCACTTTCCCCAATGAACTTTTCCCCAGCATTTTTCCAGTTAAAACTATTCAAGTCCGAAAATTTGTGAGTAAGTTCGTTCGGCCATTCGGTTGTGTAGCTTGGCTTAGTAGCCAGGCATTTGATGGCAAGAGAGAAAACTGGTGACAAGTGTTGTCGCTTCCTTCATTCGCAAAGCAAACTGAAATGGAGGTTTTAGCGATTTCTTCAGCTGCTCGTGGCTTCCATGTCTACAAAGCTATTTGGAAGCCATCCATCGGTGACAAACTCGCCTGTGAAAGGGAGTTTGATAATTGCTTTGACAAATTTGCCATCAAAGTTGTCAACAATGGAGAAACAGTGGGCCATTTACCACGCAAGTTCTCGAAGATAGTGTGGTACCATTGTTACCTTGTTTTGGTGTTTTGGGGATGATTCATGGAAAATTACAGATTTTTTTCCAGATGTTCTTGCAGATAAGCGGCACCCCTCATTTTGAGCGAAGTTTTAGGGTAGAAAGGTGTGGCTTATACGCCAGTGTTTACGGCACTCCTCCCTCCTGGATGGGATGCTAGTCCATCACAGGATACCCAGCATAAAGCGACTAGGAGTATTACTACTCCCCTCTGGATGGGATGCTAGTCCATCACAGGGTACCCAGCATAAAGTGATTAGGATTATTACTTCCCCTCCCTGGATGGGATGCTAGTCGATCACACAAAGCAGAGACCAGGCCTCAAAGAACCAACCTTCTGATCTTGGGATTGTCAGGTTAAAAGTCCCATGCAGTGACCACTATACTAAAGTTCACACCCTGTAGCAGCCCTCACAGCAAGAAAGACAAATTAGTTTCTCCAGGTAATTGCCTACCTGAAGTGTAGCACACAAGAGAGATTGCAAGTCATTATACTGAGCTCTGTCTGACATACTTTTCTGCAAAAGTCAATAAAAATGATATCAAATTAGGCTAATAAGAACAATAATATTTTATTGTAACATAGTACATGCCACTGCTTTAGACACTAGCCTCAAGTTGCATCTTTAACTGCAATGATCTTCTTTAAATTTAATATACCTTACAAACTAGAGACATCAGTGTATCAAAGTGAAGGATTTTTAAGGGAGCTATACTTTGTCAAATTCGCTAAGGTTACTAATTCTGAAATGCTTTTCCATGTGACAAACCATTCCTTTGTTTGTAACTGACTGGTTCCCATGATAATTTGGAATCCACTTAGTGTGTTTATTATTAACCCTTTAAACAGTGACAAGCATCTGATTTCTCCTTACATTATCACTTCTTCATCAAACATCAGGTAATGAGAATAAAGAAAATGATCACCAAGAATAAGAAGTCTTAATTTTGTAGCACAGTAAGGAGAACAATCATGTTAATATTTGGGAATTACTAATTGACAATACCTCAATCTGTAAAACATGCTGCAGCCGTTGTAGAATAACAAGTGTTGTTTTTTGTACAACTTCATAGCAGTCCTGGATGAAAAGAAACAAATCACATATTTGCTTCTCCTTTGCTTCAAATCTTAATACAAAGACAAAAGAATCCACGCCATCTTTATACAAAAATTCAGCAACAATTTGAAGCCAAGTTTTCTACCGCTGAACAAACAATGAACAGGTGATTTGAAATTATTGTTTCTCATACAAAATGAACACTCGTTGTGTACCTTATTCCACAGGCTTACCATCCTCTGTTTGTGTTGCGGACCTGTGCTAGCTGAATATTAATGGCCGCTTCGGTTGTGTACAAAGGATTTTGTGAATTGGATAATTAAGGCTTTTTGCACGGATGAAAGTCAAATAAAAACGCTTAGAAACATGAACACTGTGTTAATGTATGTTATTAGGTGCTTGGTTTGTAGATTTAAAGCTTCGGGAGGCGGTTTTTAGAGACTTGAAGTTTGACGTCCTACTCTATAATTGTATATGTACTCACAAGGCATGCAGCTTCAAGAACCTCAAATTTCCAAGAGCGCCAGTCGAACACAAGACCAGAAAGATATATTTTCGCAACCTCTTTTTTCTTGAGTATTAATATTTGCGATTTTTCCAAAATTTGAAAATCGCAAAATTAAGTACGCACAAAAATTAGAAAGAATAAGGGAACTGTATCAGTGGAGAACAAAATGTTTCCAAAATTTTTGTTTCTGGTCCATTAAGAAGGGCAAAAAGAAATTGTTGAGTTTCCAAGGGCATGGATCGACACAATGGTTCTCTATTGACAAAAAGACACCACAATTAAGCTAATGAGAATAATGTACTGACAGTACACTAGAGAGAATGTCAATGAAGATAATGATATTGTAATCTCGTTCACACTGGCACTGTACCTTTGCACTATTTTTTATCAATTCCATTACAGCTTCATAAGCAGCACTTCTAAGATTTCCTTGATTAGCATCAAGCCTGTAAATAAATAACAAACCAAAAAAAGGTTGAATATATGTGAGGACAAAAATGACTTTACCATTGTTCTTCTTGAAGATCTTTTTTCTTTAAATAATTGATCACACTTTCCTCTAAAACATTCAAAGTAAGTTACCGGTAAGCCACATACTTCCTTGATCTTTTGTTTTGCTACAAAAGTTTCTCTCAGCTTGAATAAACTGTCCATCTTGGTTAAAAATGGCCAAGCTGGTGGATATCTCACCACTTTTTGTTTAATTTCCAACCAAGGATGCTCGTCCCACAGCCTAATACAATGTTGTTGTTCACTTAAAGGCCCACCTTCACCCAAACGGCCTTGCGACCGTTTGTTATTGTTTTCAAATGGTTCTATTGTTCTTCTCGCGATCTGTTTGGTTGCCAGAATATTTCTGTATATTCAAAACAAATCGGAGCAGCCACATCGCATCGATTTACTTTGCAAAGTTGCTTCAATCTACGGCCTCAATTTACAAATCTTTAGGCTTTTATGAAAGGTATTTACTACCATGTGTAAAAGTTTCGATGACATACAAAGCGAGAAGTCAGTTTGCTATGCTTGCATTTCTAACCACAAGCAAGCGGTCTTGGCAGAAGACTCAAACAGTTTCTTCAACATTCAATTAATGTTTTAGTCTGCAAATTGCAATCTCATTAATTGTCTTATAAGGTAACAGTGATTTTAAAGGTCCCTCCTAATCAATATAGAGGTTGGTCTGAAGGGAAATAAACAGCGTATACGACCCGACAGCAACTCATTGATTATCGCTCGCAAAATAGCACTTGCCCGGTGACTCCCGCATTGCAATTTTAACCTTTGAAAGCCAGCCGTACGTGTGTACTAATCGATCAAATCTCCCTGAACCTATTATTCAGAACTAAGAAAATAATTATTTTAATTCAATCTTACGAGGATAGATACAGAGGAAGAAAAAGAAAACTGTCCTGCAAAACCATTCATTTATTACACACTCGCGAGCCACTCTGTTTTACATTGTGCCCGGCGTGAATATCAGTAAAATCAAATCAAATGAATCAAACTTACTTGCCAAGGCCCCACATCCAACACAATCAGGAATTCAAACAATTTCACTGCAAGAGATTCTTCAATTATCCTTTTCTTTGCCTCATAACACAAGCTCCTCTGAGGCAAATATTGGGAATATTTTCCTTTGGCACAACCGTGCAGTATCTTCAACTGCGAGGTATCATTTGGCAGGAAACATATTGGACGAAGTAAGAGCAAAAAACGTATGTTTGGCCGGCTCAGTCACAAAATAATTCCACAAAACGACAGCCTGATAACTGAAGAATAAATTCCTGGAGGATTTTGAAAGAAAACCCCCTCAGAAACAATTTTGTGTTACACGAAATTCATAAAACAGCAAGTGCGGCGCGCAAGGCCTTTTGGGTGAAGGTGGGCCTTTAAAATTGCTTTTGATTCACTTCTCATTTTCCATCATCTTTCTTTTGTTTATGATTATCAAGGAAAAAATAAATATTATTAGTAAGAGAAGGAGCTAAAAATTAAACTTAAACCCAACTTGAACTGCAACATAAAATACAATTCTTGTTAACGCTTCAGAACACACAATAATCAAGAATCTGTATGTACCTATGGACTGTACGTACCTATCTGTGACAGCAAGAAGTTTTTCTACTATTTGTGGAAACCAAGTTGATAAAGCGTAGGTCTGTGGTTCCTCTTCTTCTTCAGAGACTGGAGCTGCATCATAAGCTGCTTCCCCCAAAGAGTTGAATGCCTGCAAATAACACAAAAGAGTAAGTCAAAGTTCTCACAGTCACTTGTATATTTCACGAGCTGGAAAATGCAACTGGCTTTTAATTGTCCTTATGGAGGGTTCAATAACAGACGAAAAAGTTTTAAAATGATCTCTTAAAAAAGGTTTTGTTTTGTTGTTGACATTGTTACTTGATTGTTGTTGTTTTAAATGGGCACTAAGATTGCTTATCTCGTACAAAGAATCCACACATGATCAATAGTCTTTTAGTCATAAGACCAAAGGTTTCTAAAATTCATGATAATTACCATCGGATGAAAAGGCTACTGCGACTTGTTCTCTTTAATTTGTTGTCGCTGATTTCGTTAATGTTTTTCTTGTATGTTGTTTTTTGTTTTTCTCAAAAAAAAAAATGCATGGGCAAAGCAGATTCACAAATAAACCAATGATAACCTTTCAGTCTTCAAAACCATTAACACCCAAGAATTTCCAGCACAGTATATTCTTTATCTTGTCAGCTATGTCAAAAGATGAGTTGGCAAAATAATTGTGATTGTCCAGTGAGAAGGACTGTTTGTGATGGTACTGACTGGCGTTTCAACAACCTGAGCAGAAGGCATCATCTTCCACTCAGGTTGTCAAAACCTCAGTCAATGTCATCACAAACAGTCCTTCTCAGGACTACACTCACCCGGATGATCATACCAACTTACAATATGACTCCTGGATTTAAACCATTTACAGTGTTATGTCAAAAGACATTGATTTCTTACCAAATCAATTTAGTTCAGACAGTCTATCTTATTTGCTACAGGCTGAAACCAATTGCTGCATATTTTATCACCAACTTACCCAACAGACATTAGCAGCAACTCGCGGTTCAGCATCAAGGCTAGCCAGCAAAGTTTCAACAAGTTGTTGGAGGTAATTGTCAATGGCAACTTGAGGCAGTATCTCACATATTCTACCAAGAGTCCAGGCCACAGAATCTCTCACAACTACACTCTGATCACTCATTAACTTTATTAGCATTGGCATAGCCTGCCAAAAAAACAAGAATTATGTATTAAGTGCAAATTCTCATCAAACGTTGTGTATCAAAAAGTAAGTTCTAAGATGTTGGTTGGTATGCGTACATAAACCTTCCATCCTGTGGATGAAATCCAAAAGTGTGACCATTCAAATTAAGGTTACTCCGGATTGTGGCAGGTGTCCTCCGGGAAAAATTCATAAGCGCACCACTTTAAAGGAAAACATGGCAAACTATATATCGTTTGAAAGGGTAAGCAATGTAAATTTCAGGAAAAAATATGAATTGCCAGTTTCTTTAATTCCACAAAAGAAAATCGCAATCAACCGGGAAGATGACCATGTGTCGTTCAATTGAATTTAATAATAGGGTATCAAATCCAAGCACATTGGCAAAATAACTACACAGTGTTAATCACAAAGGATCCGTCATCAAAAGTGTGTGAACATTTTTTGATATTCTGACTGGTTATTTTTTAATTAATCTGTCAAGTTTGAGCAGCAAAGAATCCGCGATGTACATTGTGTGGTTCCAGAAAATATCCATACCCCCCCCCACGGAAGGTCACTGGAAATTCCGAGGGGGAGGGGGGTTCAAAGGCAGAAATTTCCGAGGGGAGTAGGGGGTTCATAGGAAGCTCCTTTTCCAGAGGGTGAAGAAACACGAAAAAATTGAAAGCAACGTAGGCTGTTTTGACCTTCAAAACTACGCAAATATGTTGACTGAAATGCCAAATTTTGCGACTTTGATTTGTATGAAATTTCAGCAGACCTGATTCGCATATTCGCGTTTACGGAAAATTGCGTGTCTCCTTGGCCTTTGGTGAATATTGCACCGTTTTCAATCCTTTCAATGGGAACGTTTTTCGCTAAACACCAAAGTTGTTTAAACAAATACAAAAATATTTTTATTGCACAATCCAGCAAAGGGTTTTCAGCCGCTTTTCACCGGATATCATCGAGATAGAATTGTTGCGTTACATAAACAGTGACGCTCATAATTTGAAAAGGTCAGATTTCACGCGTTATGCAAATTTGATGCGTTTTTGAACTGAAACAAAAAGTTCAGTCTATATTAGCTATTTCTTACAAATTCTTTTACAGTTGTCATTATCTTTGAGTTTCCATTTGACCTTCATTTACTATTTCAATTTTAAACAAAGAATAAAGTGCGGGAAGAAAGGTTCGATTTCTTATACCTCTGTGCAATTTATTTTTACACTCACGGTATGCAAATTCACTTGTGCATAATCCCAGGAAAAAAGCCACTATTTTACTCTAATTCTCTTTCGAACATCATAACCGTCGATTTTTAGTGTAAATTACATTCAACAGTTTCGCTTTTGACGGCAGGTTTGAGTGTGGCAAACACAATTTCAATTCTCAAAATTTTGGCTTCATTGTGTACGTCGCATTCGGCACGCAAATTATTTGCGGCAACCCTCGGCACCAACGTTAAGAGTACGTTGCAACACTCGGTTTAAACAAATTTTCGTGAAAAACAGAACATTTCAAACCCGATAGCAAACATGCAAATAGTATAGAACAATAACAAAGCGTTATATGTTGAAAATGGATGTTATAATAGTAAATGTTACAACAAAAACCATGTTCGCGTAACGTGGAAATTCCTGGGGAGAGGGGGGGTCATCAAAGACCCCCTTGGAACGGAAATTCCTAAGGGGTGGGGAGATGCAAACCAAAAACCTTCCGTGGGAGGGGTATGGATATTTTCTGGAACCACACATTGCATTCAAGACCGCCACAGTTGAAATTTGGAAAGTTTCAAAAATCCCTGCCATTCTTTGGTTTCACAAGATCAAAGAAATGTTCAGGCCAAATTTCATAGAAATCTGCCGAATTTTGATACCCTATTAAATCATTTATCTGTTTGAATGACGCATGGTCATTTTCGTTGTCATTTTTGCAATTTTCATTGGTAGAATTTGAAAAACTGGCAATTCATAACCTTTTTTCTGAAATCTACATTTATTAACCTTTCAAACTATATACAGTTTGCTGTGTTTTCCTTTAAAACGGCGCACATACGAATTTTTTCCCAGAGGACACAGGAGGACACCCACGAAGGTCCGGAGTAAGCTAAAAGCTACTAAGCTGAGTACTTCACCGGGGTGCTGTTTATCATGCTGTCCAAGCCCAAGTGGTTGTAACCTTTCAGTCTGTGCATGAAATCCTAAAGTGTGACCATTCAAATGAAAGCTACTAAGCAGTACTTTCCTGTGGTGCTGTTTACTATGCTGTACAAGGTGGTTCTAACGTTTGAGTCTGTAGATGAAATCCTAAAGTGTGACCATTCAAATAAAAGCTACTGAGCAGTACTTTCCTGTGGTGCTGTTTATTATGCCATACAAGATGGTTCTAACTTTTGAGTCTGTGGATGAAATCCTAAAGTGTGACCATTCAAATGCAAGAGAATTAGAAGTTGCTGCTAGATTAATCAAGCCATTCAATTAAAGAAACAAAATGCTCTGGTGCAGCACATTCTGAGCTGGATTCATCAGATACAATTAAGTTCTGTCCTTGATGCAGACTTACCATAACAGCATAAGGCTTCAGCGAGTTGGGGTCAGGTCCTTCAAGAATTGCACCTGCAACACAAGATTGTACACAGTCAGATGACGACCATGACTGTTTCAACAAAACCATAATCTCTACAGAATTACAAGTGTCTGGATGCCTTGATTTTCTCTATTGGGTGGACAAGAATCTAAGACGGACAGTTGATGTTGGTCTTGATAGTGTCTGTCTTGGAGAGCTGACTGCCCTGTCAACAAACCATCTGTTGCATCTACTAGGTGTGGCCATGCCACAAATGCAAGAAAATATGAGCCCAAATTTTGGTATCCAAGTGACACGTTTTGCATCAAACATTTGAATTTGGATGGGGCATTAGTGAAACATGAAACTTACAGTAAGTTGTTTGTTATGAAGTTTGAGATTTATCATTGATAAGTTAAATCTTTTTTGGTTTCGAAATAAATGTGTTAACCTACTGAAACCAGGCCTGTAAAACAAACCCATTCCTAGTTAACAGTTAAATGTCTAATGCTGCAAACGTTAGACCAACACAAATTCAAACTTCAAATTTCTGACGACAAAAAATGCCATGTTTGAGACCAAGTTCGGTCAGGCTCTTGTGTGATGTGTACACACTTGGTTGCAAGTGAACGTGAAATGATTTGAACTCACCAAAAGCCATGACAGCAGCATCTTTGCTTTTCCAATCTTCCCTTTCAATATTTGCCGTAATGAAGTCTATAACATAAGTAAGAATGTCGTCTTCACAGCACTGAGCTATCAGCATCAGGCATACACCTGCAGCTTTACATGGATTCCAGTCATCTTCATCATCGAACTCCTCCTGTGACAAGTTGAACAAAAAAAAAATGTAAATAAATAAGTGCTGCTGAAGATCTTACAAAGTGGGGATCTTTAGAATATAAACTTCATTTGGTGTAAAGCCGCGGCTACACGAGCGATTTTTTGCTTGCGATGGTGACACAATTTTTTTAAAATTGTCGCGTCGCCAGCGTGCGGCGAAAATCACACGTGTAGCCACCCTCTGACGAAGTCCGTGATTTTGTCACAAAAAATTCAACTCATTGAATTTCTCGCGATTTTTTTCTGCGATTTTTTCATCTGTTGCATCACCTGTGGGAGGGTGGCTACACATGCGATTTTCACCGCACGCTGGCGACGCGACAATTTTCAAAAAAATCGCATCACCATCGCAAGCAAAAAATCGCTCATGTAGCCGCGGCTTAAGAGGACTGTCACAAAGTCAGTGGATCACCATTAAGCTCATGTCAAGAACATAGGCTTGCAATGCGTGCAGAGCCAATGACATTTTTTTCCACGCAAAATGGTGAAATTTATGAGGACAACCTTTGGGTCTTACACCACTGCAGTGCAACCACGCCTTCCCCTCCCTGCTTACAGTTAACGTCTTCGCCAGAGCAAGAAATCAGCATAATCAGTTATCATAAAACTGGGTAGCGAGCAGCATGACTATGTGAAGTTAATGATGATGTTAATAATAATAATAATAATAAGTCAGTGGGTCACATAGCGCATGTCAAGAAAAATGAATAAATTACCTTACTTACTTTTTTAAAGGAACAGTATCTCATAAGCACATGCACCAGTTACTCGAATTGAAACTTGAAAAACTCAGGCTGAATTTTTCAAGTTTGAAGTGCCAAATTCAAAATGGCATGGACAAGTACAGGTGGTCATGGTGGAAAATGCAGAAACTCTGGGCAAATATGAACATTTGATCCCCCCTAAAGAGCAAAAAAAAACTGATGGGGCAGATGTTTTGAAGTCAATCGGCACAACCAGAAGTTGATATTTTTTCACATGCCAATCCATGAAAGTGTCCCTTTAACCCATTAACGTCTGTGCCGGCCTGAGCCGGCCTGAGCCGGCCTTGATTTTGCGCGTGTTCGCTTTTGGCCCCAGCCTCCCCTAGAAAGGCTTTTTTGGTCCCCTTTTGTCCTAGTTGTCTTTGGGAATGTTCAACCAATCAGAATCCACCTACTGCGCATAAATTTGAAGGCTTGAGGGGGTCCTAGAAGGGAAGACTTCTTGTCACTCTCCAAGAAGATCACATTTTACTCAAAATGGCTGCCGTGCTCTTCACGCGTGAATTTTCAAGATCGCAATATCTCACTCTCGGAAGGAAGGATTACCTTTTGAAACTTAAAAATCGAAAGAAGAAGCTCTAAGGAACACTCGACAAGTTAAGCGATGGAATTTAGAGCTTTTAGAGCGAAGAAAACATCTTTCGAGGACAAACAGCCATTTTGTCAAAGCAAAGGACAATCTTCCATCGCAAGAGATTTTTCGAGCTGCGGACTTTCTGGGAAATGCTCAAGCACTTCTACGAGTTTACGGTAGAGTAAATTACACATTTGATTGTAAATTTTTACCGAAATAGCTTCTTAATTGAAGGATTCTTTGTATTTCTTAAAGTTTTTGTAAAAGTTTTGAAAAACGTGCACAGTTCGCATTTTGAATAAAGTCGTGTATTAATAAATGTATTATTTAGAGAAGCTTACTGTCTCCTCTTCTGTGAATCTTCGTTCACAAAATTTCAAAAAATAATAATCTGACCTAAACAGACACAAATCCTCTGTTGTGGTTTGTTTTCACGCGCGAGACAACATGTGAAATCTCTTGCGTAAATTTTCAAAATTTTGACTTTGAGATTGTATTTTTGCTAATTCTTAATTGACAACTGGTGTATTTTTTTGAAAGTTAGAAATTTTAACTATTCTAGATCAAGTGAGTGTTGTTTTTTCGAGCCTATAAATTGTCGTTTCGTACTGCACGTGGGGTTGTTTATTACCAACTGCTAATTTAGCGAAGCGATCAAAAAACACGCAGCTGGTAATGAGTTAAGCTCCCTTGTAATAAGTCTCCTCTGCATCCAAATTCCCCCACCTATCCTCTTAAGATTCAATCAGAACAATTTGCAAGTTTTCACATCACATTGCTGATGTGATAGCTGCCACAATATATATCTCGCATCAACCAGCAATAACTTTCCCATTTTACTGACCTGTCTCTTGAGTGCTTCTGTCAATAATGGAGTCACATACTGCAAAGCTCCTTTAGCATAAAATCTGCTGGCCTGCTCTGGCTTCCTGTTAGCTTCTGCAGCCTGAAGAGGAAATTTTATTAACAACATTTTGAAGCCTATTACTCCCAATTACAAAGAGGTTTAAAATTTAGTGAACAGCTCTTTCTGACATGATCATAACTGAAGGGCTCGGTGGAAAAAGGGCGTAAGTGAAGACTATAGGTTGAAATCTAAATTGGTGCCAATTTTAGCTGAACATTTATTTCTTGACCTGAGAGCTCCAATTTGAAGAATAAGCGTATTGCTTTTGCTTAAAACTGACACAAAGAAAACAACAGGACGGCGGATTCTAAGTTGAATTCCTTTGGCAAAAAAAGTTGAACAGAATCAAACTTTCACAACAAAGATTTTCTTCAATTTTTCAAGAAACATAGATAATCGATAAAGAAAGTGATCCATCAAAAGAACATCTGGGTTCACCAAACATTTTAGAAGCTTAAAGCCGTGCATTGATATTAAAGTGGCCACCAGCGCCATATATCTCTATATTTCTTCAATAGCGCGCATGCTTAAGGCATGACGTGACATGACATCTCAATATGAATTGTTTACGCAGTCATGAAGTGCGGAAACAATTAGTGCGAACCTCCTTAAGAAACTGTGACAGACAACGCGCAGTGATTGACTGTATAGTTCCATTACCTCAGCTGCTTCAATTGCTAGGTCCATTTCCTCGTCACACACTGAAGACCAAAACTCAATTCCTTGTAGACAAACCTCATCAACTTCGGATTTAATTGCAGCTATGGAAATCTAAGAAAAGATGAATCAAATGAAATCGCTGACAACTAAAAAATAAGCAGGAGAACAAAAGCTCTGCAAAAAAGTCCTTTCACTTGAAACAACCCGGATAAGATGTAAGAGTGCAACCCTTTGTATTGAACACAGTACACTGAAACAAACAGAAACACAAACATTGCCTGAGTGTTACAGGGGAATCATTAAGTGGCATCCAATTCATGTTGGGGTTACCAAAATACAAAGTCCACTGCAATGTCCCTTAAGTTACCCTTTGTCTCTTACAAAATTTCATACAAGTGAATATCATAACAAAGAACATTGTGGGATTACCCCTAGCTTGAAGTTTTTCTTGCCTATAAGAAAACATAGGACACCATGCAGAGACCTGACTGACACCAAACCTGACTGACCTTCCAGTTGACAGTCTGACATACTAACAACTACTGTACAACCATTACAACTTCAGAGCTAAATGGAAAATGGCTTTCAACCCGTTAGTAAAGAGTGCTTATTTTGCAAATTAGAGATCAAAACTTACTGGAAACAAAGCCCTTCCCATATATTCCTCCATGTATTGATAATACAACGACATTATCTTCACAAGATTCTGTAGGGCTGCAACTTTGAGCTGTCAGTAAACAGGGTAAAAGGAGAAACTATCAGTTTAACCTGAACCAAAAGGTATGCCAGCAGCCAGCAAAAATGGCTGTCTCATCACCTTGGCTGCACTGCCTGCTTAGAATCAAATGAATAAGTAAATTTTGAGGGTCACAACAAAATCTGTATCCATCTAATGTTTTTGACTGCATGATGCAAGAGTGGACTTTAACCTTGTGTGGTGATCTTTAAAGTGACATAAAATTAAAGCAGACTTTGGTCATTTAACCTTGTTTTCAAAGTGTACGTGAATTAGGCTCAGACCTCAAAGTCGAAACATGACTTTTTTTACCTGCCTTATGACCCAAAACATGTTAAGAGGATGCAGCCTGTGAGATTAAATTGCATTAAAGTGAATTTGGAATTTACCACTGTCTTTGAAATAACAGCAAATGCTTTATAGCCATGAAATAGAAATTAGTTACTGAAAACTAAGGCACCAATTTTCTTCTAACGACTTGTGGCCATAAAATTGTTGTAAGTATATGCACAAGAATAAATTAAATAATATAAAAAGAATATTTTACCTGGTTGTCACTGCTTTGGGTTGCTTCACAAACAACTTGCATAATGAAGTTGCGTTCTGCCTGAAAAATACAATAACCATTCAAAAATATTTCAAAAATTTAGAAAACACATTCTTATCATACAGTTAACTTCTGATAACTCAAACTTGTGTGTTTGATTATAATGTAGTAGATCACAGATGTAATTGCCCACTGGAGAAGTAACCAGAAAAAGTTTCCTGTCTGTCTTCAAAATCTACTTGTCCTGGAGGACCAAACAGGTCTCTTGTCAAGCTCTGTGAATTGAGATGCAAGTATAATAATAATAATAATAATAATAATAATAATAATAATAATAATAATAATACTTGAGTACTTGAAGAGACCTCAACTCTTTTTAACTCACACTGTATTCATCAAATCATTCCTTGATAATGGCGTCATGAAGTCGCCGAAACGTTGGAACTCAATCTCGTTAGTTTTTACTTGATTATGTATCTCCAAATCATTATTAATTACTACAGTTTTGTGCAGCATTTAGCACTGATTACCAAAAAGGACAATAGATTTTCTTAAAACTGTCATTTAAAAAAAATATGCAGTACTTTTCCTAGATTGTTCTCATAGATAAGCCTTCGCCCCCAACTTTGAGTGGGACCTTTGAGCAAAAAAGTACAGCTTATACATGTAAACCCAGATGTTCACAGTAATTAAAGAGCATAATATTGAATGTGCATCCCCCTTATATTCTTGACATTTCCTATGCGACTCAAGTTTACAAAAGAAATGGTAAACATAAATACCTCTCTTTCAAAATTTTGCTTTGAAAATTCCAAAGAGTTCAAAAGGGCATTTGTTGCTGCCAATCTGATTTGAATGCTGTGGACAATAAAAGCAGATAGAATTAACAAAAAGTAAAACACAAAGTGCAAACTTTAATCAAGTACAGTAGGAATTAACAGGATTTCACAATGCTTATCACAGCCGACCCAACATCTATCAATATGTTGAGTGTTGATGCTATTAAGGAATTTTAGATTTGAGTGTGAGTACGGGACTGTGTACGAATACAACTGTTCTATTCCAGTTTGCAGGCTTTACATTATCACGTCACATAACAATCTCATCCCTGGAGATTTCTTTTCTGCTGGTAAGCAACACAAGGTCCTCGTATTCAATCTTATATTCATAGTCCGATCTAAAGGTCACTATTAACCTCTGGTAACTGACAAAGTGAAATGCTACATGTTGTGATCATTTCTAGTAGTGTTACTTTTCACTTCCCTGTGTGCATTTCAATATTCTTTCTTTTAACCCATTATTGTCTTTAACATTAGTCCAGCTAATAAAGTCAGTACTGAGAGAAGACCGACTTGGTTGTTACATAAGTTTTAATTTTGTCTCATAGTAGCTACCTGCATACAGAATCAATTCTTTAGTTCGAAAAATCAATTATCCACGGCTGTCATAAAGTTCTGAGGAACCCGTTGCCTTGATCTTCACACCATAGTAAACTGGTTACTTTGTGAGTAAATTGCGCCAACAAGAGACCAAGTTCGTCAGTAAGCATATTCAGCCATAACAGGTGTTACTGGTTATGGCCCTAAAACATGACAGCCCTGATCTCCGATGACAAAACTGCATTTGTACACACGCACAGCAGTGACATCATAACAAGGCAACAACTACTTTGTCTTTGACTTGGTTTTTATGACCTACATTCACCCTTTAAGTGCCAATATCAACATGTATGTTCTCCTTACTGTTCTCCATATATTTCTTATTGCACTAGTTGGGAGAATTTGATTAAACATCCAGACATTTTATCATTAGACATCATTTCCCTTATTCTCATGACCTGTAGTGACACTGTAAGGAGAAATTAGATGCTGGTCACTATTGGGGCTTAAAGGTTAATCACCACTTACCACATCAAGAGATATCAAATGTCATAGAAAGAACCACTTACTTCGGTTCTTCCTTTTTCATTCCCATTACTATGGCCGTCAGAATTTTATGGGACTGATCAACTAAATGCTCCGGTTCCTTAAACAAGATGAGAAACAAAAATGCGTCAACAGTAACCCTCTAAATTGAAAAATGATAGAAGGCTTGAAAAAAAGTGAACTTGTGAGACAGTGTTTCATGGATGCACTGTCATCCTGTTAAGCAGAGATTTTAAAAAAGTGGGTGTCCTACAAGCATGTTACCCATAAAATACAAGTTATTCACATTCAAAAACTGGAATGGCCTGACATAGGAAAAACCTTTACAGTACACATGAGCAAACAAATCTGTTAAATTAGAACCCCCTGGCAGAAATCATAGCGGAGCCTGCGGGCAAAGCCCGCCAGCGGAGCTCCATTGCTAAGGAAATTTGGTAATCTATCGATCCGAAAAATTTTGGTTGTGACGTCAGCGTACGTCCGTCCATCCGTCCGTCCGACCGTCCGTACAGACTCTGGGGGAGGGGGAGGGAAGTCCCAAGGCAACCCGACCGGGAGTGGAGAATGCCATCTTTTCTTGGCGGGAAATCGCGCGGTGCTTTTGGGCAACCGGCGTTTTTCTTGGCGGGAAATCGCATGACCATCGTCGCTTTTGAAAAAGAGGTTTCTTTAAAAAGCTTAAGTTTATTTAGCAAAACGATTGTTCGACTTTACTGTAGTTTTAAACTTGAGAAAGAAACATTTAATACCTATAATGGAAAGAAAAAGTTCAAAAGAATACTGGTAGTAGGCGAAAACTTCAAGTTACGAAAGCTGCCTGCAAAGGACCTCATCGCTTTGTTTTCTTCACGGCGGAGAGCTTGCCTTGTTCTGAACACAACCGAGTAAGTGAAGTTTTTAAAGGGTTTAAGGTGCATGATTTTGAGTATTTATTACGGTCAAAGAAATTACATTTTGAAATTGAATTTATGTCATTAGAAATGTGTCATTTACTTTTGACTTCAAAAAATTATTAGAAAACAAGCTCAGATTTGTGACAGATGTAGTCTTAGAATATTTTGCCATGCTGGAAGTGTAATGCGAATTGCATTTAAGTATAAACTTACGGGTTTTCGAATAAACTTTTTCAAAAATGATTTCTCAAAAATGATTTTTCGTGTATGCGCCGTAGTGTGTGGCTGCACTTTTAGGTCTCTTCAAGATTTTGTAATTTTTTCACGTTCCTACATTCTGAGGCTTCAACACGTTAGACATGAGGACTCTTAAACGTCTTTGGCCATGTTACAGAGGAGTGCGAGCCGGTCACCAAGTCCGAGAGCGGAACAAGCAGCGCTGTTTTGCAATCAGTACAATCCAGCAGCGAGCCATTGCTCGTCCATCCAGGCGTAACACTCGACATACTCATAATCCATCTAACTGCGTTCGTATAATGCCGACTCAAGCGAGTTCAACCCTGACAAAGAAAGGCTCACCATCTGCCCATGTCCCGGCACTTTATTTATCGAACGTAATGTCTCTCGCTCCCAAGATTGATGAAATACGTTATGTTGCCGAAAATGCAAATTTGGACTGTGTTTGTATAACTGAATCGTGGCTTAAAGATCATGTTCACGACAACGTTGTGGCGCTTAACGGATTTAATACTGTGCGAAAAGACAGAGTTGACATCATACATGGAGGGGTTTGCGTATTCATCCGAGATAACATCAACTTTACTATTCTGGAAGATTTAGAAGATCTGTCTTTCGAAGCGCTTTGGTTGAAGCTTAGACCAGCCCGTCTCCCGAGGGGATACAGTTGCATTGTGCTGGGAACTATTTACCATCCACCAGATAATAATGATTTTGCAATACTGGAGTATTTATCGCAATGCTTATCGTCCATTGAATCGCGTTTTTCTAATTGCGGTTTGCTGCTCGTTGGCGATTTCAACCGGCTAAATACCAAGCGCCTACAGAATAGTTTCAATCTTAAACAGATTGTGACCTTTCCTACGCGTGGTAAGAGGACATTAGACCTTGTTCTAACAAATCTGAAAGAGTATTACCAAGAACCTATCCAACGCCCCCCTCATGGTTTGTCTGATCACATGTCTGTAGAGGTACAGCCAAAGCACCGTTCACAGCTCCCTAACTCGCGCTTGACTATCAAAGCAAGGGACCTAAGACCCAGCAGCCGTCTAGCTATGCGCACCTACCTCCAGGAAGTTGACGCACACACACTAGTCGGTGATGCAAATAGTTGCGCGGAAAAAGCGTCGATCTTCCAGTCAATTATTCAATGCGGTCTGGACAGTATACTACCTGTGCAATCTAAATCCATCCACTCTACAGATCCACCCTGGGTTAACCCAGCCTTAAAAGATCTAATCAGACGGCGACAAATGGCACTAGCGGAAAATAACCAGCCAATGTTCCGCTTCTTGAGAAATCGTGTAAACCGCGAACGTAAGATCTGCAGGGCGCGGTATTTTGACGCAAAAGTGAGCCATCTCAAGGAGTGCAAACCATCTAATTGGTGGAAGGAAGTCAAGAAACTCAGCGGCATGTCATCAGCCGTGAGGGACTCGGGTGAGTTAATGAGATCATTACAGCACATAAATTCGGAGTCTTCGTGTGCCTCAGATTTGTCCAATCTGATCAATAACACCTTTCTCTCCCCGATGCAAGACTTCACGCCGCTATCGGCTGACTCGTTTCAGTTGTCGCAGGATTCATCCTCGCCTCCTTTCGTTGTCACCGAACACAGCGTCTACCTCAAGCTGACATCGCTTAACCCTAGAAAAGCGTCTGGTCCGGATGGTATCCCAGCATGGCTGCTAAAGGAAAATGCTGATCTTCTCTCGGGTACGGTCACAGATATCATCAACAGCTCTTACGCTGAATGTCGTTTACCGCCATCTTGGAAGTCTGCCGACACTGTGCCCATTCCGAAACAGAAACCAATCAAGGATGTAAATAAGCACTTAGGTCCCATCTCTTTGACGCCCGTTCTATCCAAGCTAGCGGAGGATTTTGTTGTTTCCGAACACTTGCGTCCATCTATTCTGAAGAAAATTGGAGACAACCAATTCGGGGCTATCCCAGAATCCTCAACTACGCATGCGTTAATCAGCATGGTGCATTCCTGGATGAAACATACGGATGGAACTGGATCTACGGTCAGGGTCGTTCTGTTCGATTACCGAAAGGCTTTCGACCTGATAGATCATACGCTTCTCGTTAGAAAGCTGCTGGCCCTTGACATGCCTGTTGGTGTATCCTGTTGGATCATCGACTTTCTCACAGACCGTACGCAAAGAGTTAAACTGGGAAACGACTGTGTGTCTGAATGGAGAAAGGTGCCGGCTGGAGTTCCCCAAGGCACCAAGCTCGGGCCATGGTTGTTTATTCTCATGATCGACGACATCGATACAAGTAATGCGGAACTCTGGAAGTATGTCGACGACACAACCATCGCAGAGTGTGTGGACAAGAACAAAAACAGCACTATTCAATCTGACGTGGAGGAACTGATTGCTAAGTCTAACTGTAACAAGTTCCAACTAAATGAGGCAAAGTGCAAGGAGTTACGAATATCTTTTGCTAGATCCACTGTGGACTTTGCTCCCATTGTCATTAATGGCAAAGCAATCGAATTAGTACCCACTGTTAAGCTGCTAGGTCTAAATATATCTTGTGACCTTAGGTGGAATTGTCATGTTGAGGAAATTAGTAAGAAAGTTTCGAGTCGACTGTATTTTCTTAAACAACTGAAAAGGGCTAATGTTCCCCAAAAAGATCTATTGACCTTTTACGTAACGTGCATCCGCCCTGTGACGGAATATGCGTGCCCGGTATTTCATAATGCGCTGCCCGCTTACCTATCTGCGGAGCTAGAACAACTGCAAAAACGCGCGATGCGTATCATTTTTCCATTTACATCTTACCGCGACGCACTACAGCAAGCACGCTTAGAAACGCTTTCTGCGCGCAGAGAATTAATCACATCTAAATTATTCGAATCTATTAGCAGTAATGAAAACCACAGATTATATAAGCTTTTACCCTCGCGAAATAAATGTCATTTTAACTTGAGACATAAAAGAAATTTTAATATTCCCATGGCCAAGACTAAGAGACTCATGAACACTTTTATATATAGTAATTGTAATTAGACGATATTATAGTTTTTATTCTTATAATTAATAGATTTTATTCTTTCTTGTAAAAATTAATATAATTCAGCCTCTGGCTGCAATTTTAATTTTAATAAACTATCTATCTATCTATTTTGTGTTTGTTTATTCGTAACAGTAGGTCAAAGCACAGTCGCAAGGCAACTGCACAAGCATCACTTACGGCGAATAATTGCTTTCAATTTTAACTGTCGGATCGGTTTGTGCAATTGTCGATTTTCTTGTCCTAGAACTTTTCAATAGTAAGCGAAGCAGTTGTCGGTTTAAGGCTATTTTATCCGAAAAGCTTCCGAAAAACAAGTTGTTTTGCATTCCTCAAAGCGCCTAACTTTAAATGGGCTTACTTCGCATCCGCAAAACTAATGCCATAATTTAAAACGTGTTTGGTGTTTGCTCGTTTTCAATCTTGATGGTATAAATTTTGACCAGACTAATAGGGGCAGTTCATGTTATTTGTTAACTGAACATCCGAACGCGATGAAGATAACCCATTTACTTCAGAGTAAGTTTTATTTTGTTGTTGTACATGAGCGCCGTTTCAAGTTCATTCAAGCCAACAGCCAATAATCCAAGGAGATTTGACAAGCCTTGACAGTTAATGACAGGATATGGAAACATTTAAAAAACCAAGCAAGACTGCTCCTGAGTAAAATGTGTTCAGTTTGATGCCCGAAAAAAAAATTAAGCTGTGCTCAGCCTCTAGAATGACCTTTCGAGCTTGGTTTTACAGAACAGATCCTCAAAATCTTGGAGGACAATTCGGAACACTTTCGGGCTTTTTGAGAAACACTTTTCGAAAGGGAACGAGCCAAAGAAAGCCCCGAAATATATTTCAGAGCGAAAAGTTTCAGGACTATTTTTGAGAAAAGAGCACCAGTTTATTCCTTGGAGGCTCCGCTTTTAGGCATGGCTAAATCTATATATTACATAGGATACTATAGGGTTCTGTAGGATCCTGTAAGATCCGACAAAACTCTACCCAGGATCCTGAGTAGCAACGATCCTAATCATAATTTATAGGAACCCATCAATTGAAAAAAAACCTTCTACAATCATGCACAAGATAATATTTAAGACCCTACTGGATCCTGTAGGTTCCTGCAGCTCTTCAATATGACACCACAGGATCTCAAATAAGATCTTAGCAGGATTCTAGGTAGGGATCCGATTATAGGATTTCATCCAGGGCTTGAGTCAAATACAAAATGTTGTAGAAAAAAGGGAGGGAAATTAAGCCAGTTGGAAAACATACATGTAAAATTCTTAAATGTGCTTCCACACATCAAACTGAAAATTTGGCCACCGATAAGGTCTAACTTACTTTGAATTTGGAATTCTTTATAAAAAAATTAGATTATTAAAAACAAAATTTATTAAAGAAAACAATTTTGCCATATTGAACTTCATTTTTCACTCTCTGAAGGCACAGGCCAGTTTCGAGTTCACTGACGCCACTAGAAAGGTCTAGTTTCAATCTGAATAAAAATATTCAAAAACACCAGTGAGAAAACAAACTATTCACACAATTCAAAGCATGCTTTATTTTGCTATTCAACACTCTCCTGTTGCTGGTATTTGTGTATATTATACTCCAGACTGAGACTAAACCTCTACAAATGTATTGTTTGTACTTTTATTCAGCAGTCTTGAACTTAAAACTAGACCATCCTTGCCCTATGTTCACTAACCCTGGTACAAATTCTGCCCAGGATCTTAACAGGATCCTTAAAAGATCCTAACAAGATCTTGAAGGATCCTAACCCAGGATCCTGATAAGATCCTATAGGTTCCTACAGGATCCTAAACAGGATCCTAGACAACCTTAAGCAGGATCCTGAAAGACTTTACAGGATCCTGAGTAGGATCCTATAAAACATGGTTAGGATTATTGCCATTTACAATCCTGCACGAACTTGCAGGATCCAGGATCCTGTAGGATCCTGTATAGGATTTCTACCAGGGAAGTAGTAGTAAATATTACTCACAATATCTTGGCAGATATAACCAATAGCTTCCAAAGCTTGTTCTTTTAATGCATCTGTGCTGCCCGCATTCTGTACCATACTCTGTAAATAATCCATCACATCCAGCCATTGTCTGTTCGGGATCTCTGCACAAGCAATCGCTGCTATGCACTGTTCAGAAAAGAATACTTAACACTTTTAGGTTTGATAAAGAAAGGACACCGTAAACTGCCGCGTATACGCCCCCCGCTTATAAGCCCCCCTCCCCCAGTTAGAGGTCCATCTACCTGTAAACAAAAAAATACATCCGGTTATAAGCCCCCCCCCCCCCACCCCCCAGATATAAGCCCCCCTCTAGTTTTCCTTGTTTCCTAATATTAGGTACTCTCACAGAACACTGTGAAGATGAACTCTGAGCTTCTGTTTTGCTATGTTCCAGTTACGTTCGTGTTGTTACAGTTTTGATTTTGTTGTTAAAATTAAAATGAATTCGAATTATTATGTCGTTTCAAAGGTTAATTAAAAACTGGTAGATTAAAAACGTATTTTGATCAACACTGCCATGGCTCATTTTGAAACGTTTTTTTTTTAATTCCACTTACAAGCCCCCCCGGATATAACCCCTTCCATTTAGAAGCCCACCCAAACCCCTTACGAAGTTGTATACAAGGCGGAGCGAAGATATGAATTTTATTTTTGAGTTGTTATTTTCTTTTTGTTATTTTTGTTATTTTCAGTTTGTTATTTTCTTTTTATTCTATAGACAAGAGTTTTTTTGCACAAACAACAGTGTAAAAGCAGGAAATGGTGTCATTGATATCCTCACTAGTGAGCATATGGAAAATACGCCACTTGAGTCCCAGATGTAGTTTCGTGTGAACTTTACGAGTGGTCTATTCCCCACTAAAACACTCTTGTTTATATAATAAAGAAAAATATGGTATGATGAGCACCATTCATGTTTTGGAGTCTTCACAGCCAATAAAATCACAGCTTTCCTGGCAAACGAACAATCAAGTATTGCACCTTAAAGCAGTTTTTAAGTGTCGAAAGAAATGTTGTATATACTTTGGTTTTGCTTTACTAACTTTCTGATCAGTTAAAAAAGGTCGCACCACTTTCTCAACCAATGAGACGTAAAACCAAAACCAATCGTCACTTGCTCACATGCATTTTCCTACTCTTAATGCTAATTACTTGTATTTGCTTTGATTTCTGATTGGTTTATGAAAGTGAACATATGAAATTCTCATATATTGATTGGTTTATGTCGTGTTTTATTCCTTTTGGGATTGGTTAGAGTAATGACTTTGGTTTTGGTTTTACAACACTCATTTGAAAACTTCTCTAATTGACCAATTATTGATGAATATACAAGGCTAAAAAAGATAAAAGGGGGGGGGGGGGGTACAAACAATTAAAAGGAACCAAACATTTTCGACAAGTATGTCATCATCAGGGTCATCCCTGATGATGACATACTTGTCGAAAACGTTTGGTTCCTTTTAATTGTTTATACCCCCCCTTTTTATCTTTTTTAGCCTTGTATATACATCATTTTACCTTTTAGCGAATATTATGTCAACTAATTGACCAATTATTATTATAATTATTATTATTATTATCAGGATTATTATAAAAACTTTTAAAGTTGTGCTGTAATACTTAATTAAAGGCAAATATGTCAAGGATCACCTTTTGTAAAACAACTTTTTACAGATCTTTGAAAACTTAATTATAAGTGCCAAGGGTTTGTGGTTTTGCTCAAGCTTTTAGTTTAACAGCACTACGATTTTTACTTGCAAAAACAATGAAAGTCACCTGAGGTGCAATAGCCGGCCTTGCTTTTTCTGTGCCCAAAGTCTGAATCACCTGAAGCGAAAAAAAGTGCCAGATTCACTTTATAACCAAGTCTAAAGATTATATAATATAAGCTTATATATTATATTAAAATTACCTTCAGCTTAATCAACTGAAGGTCAAAACGTAAAAAGCCAACGTTATGTTCGTTATTCTTACCAATTTCTTGACGTGAGTTTTGACGTTGTCGTCTAAAGCCAGCCATCTTAGTTGATACTGCTGCCTGACAGCAGGATCTTTAGAGGTTAGCTGGTTTTTGAGTTGCAATCCGGCGGCCATTCTCGCAACCTGGGACTTGCTTCCATCTGCTAATACAGACACTAAGGCCACTAAAAACTGGGGCTGTCGAAATAAAAGACGAAATGAAGGCGCGAGTCGAGGAAAAGCCCGAGAAAAGCTACGTTAAGTACAAATTCCGGTAGTGAAATCTGTACAATGTACAAAATGAATGGAACATAACGAGTTGAGACGGAAAGAGAATCGTTACAGAAAGCAACTCAGCTACGCATTCAGCTCACCAGATTTTCTTGGGCAGCTTGCTCCAGGTAAGTCTGAGCTTGCTGTAGTTCATTTTGATCTACACGATTTAACAAACATTAGATTATGCACTCATTAAACGTGAAACTTGAAACATACATCGTGCAAGAATCAGACCATGTGCTTCGTCCTGCAAACATTTTCGCAGCTCTCTAACGTTAACAACATGTCAAAACATACAAATACTTTACCTGGAGATACTGTTGCTTCGAGGACGGCAGTAAGATCCATTTTTCTTGAGGAAAGCGTCAATTTTTAAGACACTCCCTGCCCAAAAGAGTACTCGTCGAGCTTACGAGAAATTTGAAATGGAAAAAGAGTCGGCTCGTTTTCGCGCCGTCGTGATTGGGGTTGAGCGCATTTCGATTGTTCTGATCCCCCCTCTCGGGGTCACAATATACATTGAGGATGAATGGAGAAATGAAAATAAAGGGGAAAATGAAGGTGAAAAGCAATAGATGAGGGAAAACGTAGTGATACGCCCTAGAAAAGAAACTGAAACCTTCAGACCAAACAGTCAATGTGTTAACAAAGCTAAAAATTCGTCAAACGTACAACGTAAAATTCCGGCCCTATCTTTTTTTTTAGCAGAACTCTAAAGTAAGGAGAACTTCAGCCGGGACGATCCGATGCCCGATCTTTTGAAAGGCTGAGTAGGGAAAATAGTGGGGTGTATATGGCTTAGACCCTGGTGCATTAGCCGTGGCCTAGTTACACCGTAATTCCCCGAAAAATGTCCTTTTTGAATCCCATAAAGTCCTCATCATCATAATTGAGCACATAATTCTAAGCGCCAAAAATGGAATGATTTTGTAGGTGAATTAAACAATTTGCAATTACCCGTCAGAATGCTGGAAACCACAGTTTCCGAGGTCTTAAGATTCAAAATTTTCTAGGGACCCTGATAACGCCCATGAAAGAGCATCCTAGAAACTCCCGCCTTCGGTAGCGGGATAAACACTAGGTGTGCCCCTAAATCCTACATCCTAGATCAGGCCCATCCTCTCTTGCTGAGAGTTAATAAATAATTTCGCCAAGTCATTCATTACGGCTTTATACCTTATCCCAAAATCCCCAAATACGGCCTCTGAAGTCAGTTGGTAATTTAAGGCTCAACAGACTCAGATGAATGTCAAATGACTTGGTAATCTGGACTTGGTAGACTCACATGACCGATTGTCAGTTCTTTATCTGAACTCTAGACTGACTTGGACTTCCGCCTTGGACTTCCCGTTACTCGCACGATCACTTTAAACTCTCTCCAGTATATGAAAGTTTCTACCAATCAGCTATCTATGTTTAGAGATCATTTAGCTTCAGCACTGACAGGGCATGCAACATTGGTTTTAACAGTAGATATTGACAACGAATTAAGTACGTAAGGTATTTATTACACTTACGCTCCTCACTTAGCGCATTAGAATTTATGGTAAGTATGTTTTTAGACAAAGTGAGTCGTCAAAGTTGGGTCAAACTGAAAAAGCCCCACTTTTGCTTTTCCTGACATTTGCAGATTTCATCAATTTCAGCCAGTACACGGATAAAGTGTTTTGTTTCAGATGACAAATCCTAAAAAGGCAATTCAGTCGCAAAGTAAACAAATTAGCTAGCGTGAGAAAAAAACTTTTGACCAACCCATTATTGCAATTCCAAGTAATAATTTCCAATGAACTGTAACAACACCTTCCGTAAGTTCTAATCCTGTAGATCATGAGGTAAAAGCGACCATTTTTTCCTCATGAACAGTTTTACTTCGTGGCTTTAACAGTAAACTTGATATCTTATAAATGCCATTTGAACGTTTTAATTGAAATGCAGTTGCTCAATTTCAAGAGTATGTGAAAACTGAAAAATTATTTCGTACTAAGGCTGTACATAGTTAGCGCAAATTAAATCCTTTGGAGGAGAGACAAAATAACTATGACGTTTTTCCACGAAATTTTCCTTGAGGCTAGATTTCAAATATATCGCAGCACATGACTTAGACTTGTCCACAAGTCGAGCTCAGTATTTGTTTTCGAAAGCGCAAAGAAACAAAACAAAACAAAAACACGTACGTGAAGCACGAGCGAGCGAGAGCCCACCACTGGAACCGGAAATGAGAAGCGAAGTACTTTAAATTTGAGAAAGTCTACACATGACTCAAACAAGACTTTCTTTTAAGGAAATTCAACTTGTATTTTTAGGAATTGTTTTTAGATAATTGGTCCCTTTAGGCTATAAGGTAGGGCACTTGACTCGGTTCCATTCATTGGGTGTGTTTTTTCGGAGAATCCAAAATCGGATTTGTGATGTATATCGCATTTTCTCGATTAAACGCCCGGGCGTTTATATCTTAAAACTAGGCCTCATAGACCTGGCGTTTATTTGAACTCGGCGTTTATTCGGGGCCCGGCATTTATTAAAATGGGGTATTTTCATCTTTCTTTAAAGCTTTAATTTTCGGCCTTAAAAACTGGGGGAAAAAGTCACCGATTTTTTTCCGGCTATAGTCGATAAAATTCATAATAAAATGGGAGAATTGGGTGCCCAGTGACGTACAGAGTACACCAAGTCAACTTCCTTTAGTTTAATGAGCGCACCCTTTTTAAAATTGCTTTAACTAACTTTCAATAAGAATCAGTAACATAAAAGTTCAGTTTCAAATAAATGGCGGCCCTCAAATAAACGCTGGTACCTCGAGTAAACACCGGGGGCGTTTATTCTAAATTTGACCGTGTTGGCCCGGAAAATCGCTGCTTTCGGTCAAATCAGCCCCAAACGTAGAACTGTTATACGAAACAAATTATGTGACTAATAAGGTTGGTCTGTGCTTCAAGGGATGTCACAGTACAAATATGCGGGTAATGAAATTTTGGCTGCATTTCCTTTTTTACAGCACCATGCAATTCTTCTTATCAGAAACCGAAATTTGTAAGGAACACCGCTTACCCACAAAAAAGCTCAGATCATGAATCGCAAAAATCCGGATAAAGGTTTGATCTTATTAATCCATTCGAATTGTGGATTTTGTGGATTCGACAGCCGTTTTGGAATTCAGTAAAAAGAAGGGGGCAAAATCCTTTCGGAGAATGAAAAACCAAAATCATCCAACAAAGGTTTGGATTCTCACAGCCTGAAGAGGAAAAAAAGGGCCGAGAAAAAGTCGTGTTGTTCCTTGCTTTAAAAGTCTATACTTATTTAAGCATTTGGGATAATCTTGGTCATGTATAATTTTGCTAGTTTCATGGGTTTGAGATGCTGTGATCACCGAATGTTTCAAAAGACAATGAACAATGCCCAGATCTAAATACAGTACAGTAGCTAACCAAGAATAGATTACGCAACACCAAGCACAAGGAGTTTCGAAGCTGCTATTAAGCATAGAAATTTCCACTGTTGTCACTGTTCACGCTTTTTATTTTTCATCAGAAAGTTAAATGGTACTACAAATTTCTAGCTCGGCGTTTCAACACAGACTCGAAATTTAAACTAAAACTGCACTCATAGCGGTAGTAACTCTTTACCTGCGCCCAGAGACTAATTTTTCCTTTTGCCCCATGTAAGGGAACCCGGAATTCGGAATCCAACATTTTTTTTCCTTTGGAATGGGGAATCCAGGCCCTGGAATCCGGAATCCAACCCGTGGAATCCGGAATCCAACCTCATCCATAACTACGGAATCTCGGTCTGGAATGTTAGTAGTAATTACGTAACAAATCACCACCTAGCCCGGCGTCCCCTACCACCACCATCACCAAAAAGTGTTGGGCCACCTAACACCTACATTAAGTATGTCATTCCTGATGCTGAGCGGTTTTAGATTCCTTACTGGGCACAACTTTAAGATCATTTTTCTGTCATGTCTTTCTGAACTTTTCCCACCTTGGCCCGAACTGTCTATTAAACGGTCAACACCGTTCACCGCTGTTTTCTTTCATGCAGCAGTGTGCTGTTTAAACGACTTACAGTCGTGGGCTGTTGTTGTTTCCTTCTTTCATAAACTCTCAGCGGCCGGGAGCCCTCGCGAAAGCATCCGCCGACTGGTTGGCTCAATTGGTTAAGTATTAGACTTCGGATCGGTAGGCCCGGGTTCGATTACCGGCCCGACCAACACTCAGGGTCTTAAAATAACTGAGTAGAATGTGCTGCCTTTGTTTCGCATCTGCAACTGGTTAGACATTCTAGTCGTGTCGGATAAGGACGAAAAACCGCATGCTCCGTCTCACAGCACTTTCCTGTCTTCACTGATCTGACTCTCAGTGTGAGACGTAAAAGACCTCCTATTCTTCACAGAAAACAGTCGCCACATGGCAACGAAAATTTTCATGAATACACTTTATTTGATGTCCAGAATGCTGGAAATTGCATTTCTGAGCATCTACATTTCAAAATTTTCTGGGGGAGCATGCCCCCAGCCCCCCTAGATTAAAGGGACTCTCACGACGTCTTTTTCTTACTACTTCTGCCACATAGCAAGCAAGCCGCTTATTGGAAAAGTACCCAAATCCCTCTGTCTAACGTTTGAAATCACAAGTATTTGTATGTAAAAAAAAGTTTCAAAGTATCTAAACTGTGATTTTGACATTTTTTAAAAACTTCCAGCGAAGGGGCTAAAATTAAAAAAAAATCTTGGAGGTGGCCACTATCATGACCGGTATTAAACAAACAAATAGTGGTCGTCAAAAAGTCGTATAATTAAATTTAAAAAGTGATTATCGATTATAGAGATGCATCAGCATTAATACATGCTTTCGGAAATCAAAAAATAAATTTTGATCTTTTGGAGAGCAAATGAACTTCCTGTTTAGATTGACGACTTCATACTCAAAGTGCAAAAATTGGCCTCTGAAGAACGAATGAAAATCAGAGTTAAGAGCTTTGGAATCCGGAATCTTAAAAAGCTTGGAATCCGGAATCCATAGCCATGGAATCCGGAATCCAACCTTCGGAATCCGGAATCCAGGGTGTGGAATCCGGAATCCGCGACTCGCTTGGATTCCCTTCCCCCGTCAGAAATATAACGATTTCTTCCGACGAGAGAAGGAAAACTTCGTGTCTTCACCTAGCCGGCTAGGTAATTCTTTGTAAAATTTCTCCCCTCTCCTTTTTCTCTCCTCTGTTTACAGGGGCGTAGCCAGCCAATTTTTTCCCTTTAAGCCCAGCCCGAGATGTAAAGCGAAAATTGCGTATATCAGCTTCTGTTAGAGTTGGAACAGGCTATACCAGGAACAGGCTTAGGAACAAGCTATACCAGTTTAACCGCCATCGATCAGTGATCTAATCCTTCACATTGTAAAAAAGCACAGCTGATCTCTTTTCCTTTGAGTTTTAATAGAAAATTGTTAATAACAGTTAACATTAAACGGGCTTCGTTGATTAAGAATGTCGTGATCAGCAGCGTTTTCGGTAACATTTAAACCTCTTTAAAGTACCAGATTCATAGGTGAAACAAGCGGACGTGAGCGCCGTAGGCACAAACTTTTAGTGGGGTCCGGGGGCATGTCTCCCTGAAAATTTTTGAAATTGGACTCTCTGTAACGCCATTTCCTGCGTTCCCTGGACGGGAAGTGGTTAACCGGGAAGGTCTTTTAAGGCATTAAAATGCTCACAAAAATTGATGATGATTTCATTACAAATGACAGGAATGATCATTCGTTTCAGATTGTATGAGTTACATAAGTATGCAAAACAAGGCTCAACTTTATCTTTGATAAACAAATTCAAAATCACCCGATTTATTTACACTTCAGAATCAAAATGATTATTTCGTGTGAAAGTACCGGACCTTACTTGTCAAAGACGACCGGACGTTACGTCCAGCCTCCGGCCTCAAACGAACCCCTGGCTGATGATCAGCATCCAGGACTGAAGATCATGAGCTGACTATTACTGACTATCTGTCAATAAAATGCAGCCCCTCTTGGCTTCTTTCTTGGGTCAACAGGCATCTTTCTGTACGCTTGCATAAGGGCCGCTCTGTCAGCATAGTAGATCGCATGTATGTTGTCACTTTTCTCACGCTGCTGAATTAGATCCCTCCTGTTGCAGTGTACACTGGCATGGTTAGGAGAATGATGAGCACAGTGGCGACGCTCCGGTAAATAAGGTCTTCACTTGTGCAGTTTAGTTTGTCCTGTAGGTTCTTTGGCTTGTCCTCCCTCTCCAAGTGCCCAACTCGCTTTCTACCTTTCTCCTCCGCAGAGGTTCCTGTTAGTAAACACCAGTGAAAGAAAACAGAGGGAAGCTGGAGCACTGAAGAGAGAAAACGGGAGCGCGGGGAACGATGGAAACGGCGGGCGCGCTTTAATTTTTTCCTCTTCCCAGCCTCCGCGCGTTTCTTCCCAGCGCGACAGTAGGAGGCCTCTGCGGAGGAGAGAGGCTTTCTACCGTAAGATTTCGTTGTCGAAGACCACTCTATCAGTTTGAAGTCCGTCGTTGAAGTAAGCGTTTATACTGTTGTGTATGAAAGATTCGCATTCTCTGCTAAAGGTGTACTTTGTTCTAGTGCCAAATGAAGGAAATTATTTGGTACTTTTGCTAACTGACTCAAAACAATTACTTGGTTTTCGTTTGGGGTATGCATGTCCTCTCTCTCTCTGAAAATTAAAAACGCACAACTGTCAAAACGTAACTAAGGGGAAAAAAACGCCGGTTAGATGCTCAGTCTTGCGTAAGCAAAACTGTTTCAAGGTTTTAGAGCAAAGCCTTTTCTTTGTTTGGACCACAATCTATTAGCACTTTAATCACAGAAATTCCTGTTAAGCCAGGGCTTAATGGCTTAAAGGCTAGCTACGCCCCTGGACTTTATAGTCTTTACGAAGTGATATCCTGCCACGACGATTAATCCCAACTTTATCCTGCGCTTGGGGGGTGGGGGAGAGGCGGGTGGGGAGCACACACATGACTAAATCCCCTGATTTTTTAACCAATCACTGGCCAGTTACAGCCCAGAGCTGATTATTCCAAAGAGGTACTCAGCCACGAGTCATTATTGATATAGACACAGCCACCTATATTTGAATAAGTAAATGGGTTCAATAGTTATGGGCTTCTAGAGTTCGATCTCTGCCCGTTTTCCATACTCCTCGATTGAAAAAACTGGGAGTTAAAGTGGTTCTGAGAGCTGCGGAACCCCCAAGAAGCACGTCTCTTATTACGGATACAGTACTCAAGTAGGTACATCTAAAAACTGCAAACTACAACTTTTCGATTTAAACTACGTTCACACTTTGTCTAACTGTCAAACGAGTATTTTTTTCATAAGACTGGAATTGATTAATCCAAAGAGGACATGTTATCAGTAGAAAAATGTTCATCAGAATGAACTCGAAGACACTCGAAGAAGCAATTTACCTTTGGCCGGCATTTCAAATTATGCAAAGTGTGGACTTGACGTGTACAAATTGATTTTTAGTGTGTGTTCAAAGTCGTATTTTGTCACTCAAATATGGCATTGAGTCCCAGACTCTAAGACCTGTTACTGGGTGTTAATATTGATATATCTTTTGTTCACAAAAAAATATTTGTAAGATTTATAATCATTTCATTGCGACATCCAGTATTTTTATCATTGCTGGTGAAAATGCAAATACACGGAAATTATAATAATTGCGGCTGTGAAAACGTAATTCTCTTTGAGACAGGAAGGTTACTGGGGTGACTGAAATAAATGCCTTTCTGTTAAACTACGTTGGGAAAACATTACCAAATCCCCTGGGGAAGGGGTTGGTGGTAGCTAACCTGTGGAATTTTGTGTTTTGTTAGCGTGTAGTGCCTTGTTGATCTTTCTGCGTTTTTCTGCTTTTTCTTGAATTGTTTGCTAAGAAGTCCCTCATCCATGTTAAAACCGGGCCCAGTAATCGCTTAGAAGAGCGAAACAGCTGTCTACGGCTGCAACCCTGCTCTGTTGAAGTTCTATTAGTGTCGTGTTGATGTCTTGCAGAGTCAAATCTTTCTACGTAGTTAGATCAGCCTTGCTGTTATGTTTGTCATAAAAGTTTTCCCCCTTTTCCAAAGCAAGACGTTAAAAACCCCTCCTTTGGGCAAGTAGACAAAAATGACCTCTTTAAGACCAAAGCGGTCACGTTTAAAATGCTTTCACTGAATACTCGAGAAGACATTTGCAAAGGGAGTATTCGAATTTTAAATCAGATTTCATTCCCTCTTATGATTTGTAATGACTTTCAGTTTACGTCGCAAGGAATTGGTTGGTGCACATGACTGTTTAATAATTATATTAGCCATTAATACTTGTATTCTGCTAAAATTATGGAGTAAAATGGAAAAGAAAAGCAGGCAACTGATATTCATGGTTCAAACTATTCATCGTGTCCAGACGCTTGACCTCCCCCCACCCCCCCCCCCCCCTTCACTTAACTTGTGTGTTCTTTGTGAGGAGCAATTAAAATTGAAATTGGAAGCACTTTATTTTGATCTCTACTCCAGTTTTCTCGTGAATGCAAATCATTATGACGATCTGCTGAACGACAAGAAGTGACAACTACCCGCAGTACGTAGTCCCCAGTCCACATTTACCGGACCCATATTCGTGATTTTTCTTCCATTTTTGTTTTGTGCGTTGTCGTGGACACCCCGTTCCAGTCTACACCGCGCATTCTTCAGCGCGGCGTGTTCGATTTGTGGAATATCTCAATACACACACCGGCTTATCTTTGAAGCATTAGAATTCCTTCTCTGTTCCTTCGATCAGGAACGAGATGAGGCACCAAAAGACCTTTAATTTGTATAGAAGGTTGCCTTGTGCACAAACTGATATAAACTCTTGTACAATTTAGACATGTCTACGCTGGAAAATGGCAAACGCCGAAGGCCGTTTTACGACTTGACGACCGCTTTTGAAGAGCTTCGGTTTTCTCGAGCTTTTGGACCAGGGATATTAGCAGCATTGTTTTATGGGCTGGTTTCTGGATCAATGTCCTTTGTAAATAAGGTTAGTGTTGAAACTTATATATTTGAACTAAAGAATACACGATAATAATGCGTCATATTTCGTTCATGTAAACGTGGCGTTTGATCGATCATAATTTCGAAGTCAGAACTAGAATATTCGAATTTTTTGTCGATGTCCTGCAGAATACATTTTGGAGCGATTATATGAATAGTTCGCCGGTTATTTACATGATTTTTTGCATGCCTGAATGCTTTGTAGCCCGTCTCGTAAAGAGACACAAAAGGGGCCATTGTCATTCAATGACGTGCAAATAGGAGTACTAAAAAATTTGCGAATGGTTGAGAAGAGTGAATTTTAAGCTTCAAGTTAATAGTGGACCTCTAATAACTGTGTTTTTAAGAAATATCTAAAAGTTTAGTATCAGTTGTAGTATTGTTATCGAAGGGGTTTATATTCATCGATCATGCTTTGCTTATTGACATTGTTTTAGTTGTTTTTTGTTTGCAAGATGCTGTATTTCCTTTCAACTAACTTCCCTTGCCGTGTTTTTGTTATTTCTACAATGGATTATATTTGCATTTTGCAATGGAGTTTAACCCTGATGATGGTCAGGGCCCTGCTGTTGCCTTTAAATTCCTTGAATTACTTGGACTTTTATGGGAGTTCTTGAAGTTTCCTGAACTATTATGCAGTTAACTAATTCGAATTCAAACAGACATTCCTCCATAAGAATACACAAGTTGTTTAGCTAGTCTTAAACTGCCTCTATTCGGGTATCAAAATACAAAAGAAGAATTAGGAAATTTGAATTTGTATTGGGCTTTTTGTGAAACTTCTGAAATCAGATGAAAGAATCATTCTAAATAATTTTGTATTGAACCTCGTTAGATTAGAAATCAGTTCTTTGGAGATAAAATTGAGAAAAGCTTGAAGCTTTGGTTTCCATGTCACAACCTTCCTTGAATAAACTGAGAGTGAAAAATGTCTCCAAAGAAGTGGTTTCTAATCTAACATGTTGAACCCAGAGATAAGAGTCTGCAACAACTTTACTACTAATTTCTTAAATATTTTGTTAACAATAATTTGAGTCTATGGATGATTCTGTTAAAAGCATGACCATGCATTCATTTGGAAGCGAACTGTTAAGAGGTAATTTGCAAGACTTCTGTAAAGCTTATCCATTATTAATGAAGGGCTAGGAATAACACTATGCTAAGTGACTTTTTGGGTGTTTTTTCATTTTGCTCAAAAATTGCTGATTTCTCGCATACAGGCTTGTTTTTTGAAAATCAATGAAGCGGCACAAACCAAAGTCGATATGAATAACAAAGGAATCTAATCTTTCTTTTTCATTTATTTATGCATGCAACCCTGTGTCTTCTGTTTATGCTAATTGACCGAGGTTTGTATATTTTGTTCCAGTATGGAAGGAATTGAATACAAAACTCATAGCTTCTGTAGTTTCTACACAGGTACCCCAAGCTCGTAAGAAGAGCGTCAGTGTCACGCAACTGTCAAATTATAAGGATTTGTATGGGGACAGAATGGGTAAATTCCAGGAGCTAAAACTATGAATGGGTTTGAATAAAAATTGCTCACACCTTGTCATTGTTGTGTGTTTCTTTGTTTCCTGGGTGGTTTTTAGGCTGATTTAGAGCATTTCCATTTAGTTGTATTTCCATTGCCTACTGTCTACGTGTATATATCCTATATATGGTCTATATAGAGAGAGTAAGTAGTGGAACTACAACTCACTGGAGGTGCTCTAAATCAGCCTTAAAACCACCCAAGAAACAAAGAAACATACAACAGAGACAAGCAGGGGTTTCAATAATATTTGAAGTAGGCAGCTGGTTTGAGTAGAGTAGCTGACTGTATCAACAGGTTCTTTAATAACTTCAATTTTGGAAAAATAGTAGCCGACTTCTTTGAGCGAATTTGCAGACTTTTTTCATCAGTTTTCGGTACTTACTGAAAGTGCTGGACAAGGTAAGGAATTTTTATTCAAAATGGAACCCATCCATATTTTTAGCTCCTAGAATTTACCTATTCTGTCCCCATACAAATCCTTATATTTTGACTGTTGCGTAACACTGACGATCATCTTACAAGCTTGGGGTACCTGTGGTTTCTATAGAAACAAATTTCTAGGTGACTCCTTAGGGGCCTGGCACTCAAGAATAAAAAGTCACAGGGAGGTCTTGGAGGTCTTGTCAACTTTTTCTTCATTTATAATATTATTTTGCCCATTGATTTTAATGTAAAAATTCGAACTGGGTGTTTTTTGTCATGAAAGGCTTGGTATTTTTCTCGTTTTGGTATCAACTTATCGTTGTTTTTCGGGGAGGGGGAGTAGAGTTAGTTTTTTACCCATGGGTATTTATTTTAAGTATTAATTTGTAGCTTCATTCACACCTCCCTGTTACGTTTCGATGCAACAAGTAATGACAGAAAAGTGTCAGACTGGTCTTTGATCAGTGATTGGCTAATGTGTTTTGTGGTTGCATGTATACTTTCTTAATGTCAGTCTGCAATAGATTGGCTGAGTTCTTAGGCAGAGTATTGTTAGTTTTGAGATTTATAAAGGGTGAATTCATTTACAGCATGTGCGTATAGCTGTTGCTTTGGCACATGCAAATTTTCAACTGTTTTTTGGCTAAAAAACAAAAGAAAACTCCCATGCGCTAAAGCAACAACTGTACCCTACAAATGATTCCACCCAAAGTAAAGACAATAATTACAAGCCAAATGGGAGAGACAACAACGGAGACAACAATAAAGCTCTGAGTTGCAGAGCATTCCAACCCGTATCTGGAAGGTCACGGGTTTGATTCCCATTAATTGGGGGCTTGGAACATTTATTTTTTTATTCATTAATTATCCATTTGTATATGTTGTAGTTCAATTTTATCCTTGGTTCACTTTTTACTTTCCTTTGTTCTTTTTTTTTTATTAATATATGATAGTGAAAAAAGAAAATAAAAATTGAACCAAGGAAAAAATTAAACTACAACATATATGTACCTGTTTCACATTAAAGACAAAAATATTTGTAAAAACCTTTTCATATCAACAGTTATCAGCATCTCATTGCTCAATACCTAACATCAATGCATGATCATTGATACATGGACAGGGCATCAAAATAAAAGGAGTTACAACACCAATTGACAGAAAGAGTCTTAAATGTCAACTAACACTATAATTTAATAAGAAATGTATTGAGAACAGAGAGGAAAATTTATGGATGCATGTTTATGTTTCTTTGAAAACTTCATTCCAGATTGTTCTTACCTCATACTCATATCACTTTCCTAATATCCTGATGCTGGCCCAAGTGATCATGCTCTCCATTACCCTTGAAGCTGGAAGAATGCTAGGATATTTAAGCATACTAAAATACACATTAGAAAGGTAAGAGCTTGATAAGAAAGTACATTTGAAGGGCCCGGTGGAAAAAGGGCGTAAGTGACGATTTGGGGTTAAAATCGAAATTGCTCCTATTTAGCTGAACATTGGCACACAGGCTGGTTTTCATGTGAGGAGCGCTGTTGCGCACTTATTTCTTGACCTGAGATCTAAAATTTGAAGAATTAGCGTATTACTTTTGCTTAAAACTGACACAAAGAAAACAACAGGACCGCGGATTCCAGGTTGAATTCCTTTGTTTTAGTTCAGCCAGAGAACAAAAGAAATCTTTCACGCATCACTTGAGCGAGTTCAGTTCAACAAAACTTTTCACGCAAAAGTAATACGCTAATTCTTCAAATTTTAGATCTCAGGTCAAGAAATAAGTGCGCAACAGCGTTCCTCACATGAAAACCAGCCTGTGTGCCAATGTTCAGCTAAATAGGAGCAATTTCGATTTTAACCCCAAATCGTCACTTACGCCCTTTTTCCACCGGGCCCTTCATTTTAGATTTCTGTTTTTGCAGTGGCACATGTTTGTGGTTACTGCACATTTGCGAGTAACCACTAATGCTATCATGCCATGTGTGGTTCTAGAAAATATCCATACTCCCACTGCAGGGGGTCATTGGAAATTCCTAGGAGGAGGGGGGTCTTAAGGGCCAAAATTTTTAAAGGAAAGTATGAGTCTAAACTGGAATTTCCAGAGGGGTGGGGTTTCAAACCAAAAAACCTTCTGTGGAGGGAGTATAGATATTTTCTGGAACAACACCATGCAAGTAAGTAAGATAACAATGGAATATTAGGGAACTGCTCAGGAAGAGGAAAAGTAACCTTTGCCAGTCTTCGAAAACTGATGATGATGATGCTTATACACTATAAGCTTATTTACAACAGGTTATTGGAGGCAAAACAGTGAATAAAAAGGGGGCAGTTTCTTGGAGTTGTGGATTATTGTGATCACCAAAATTAATGATGTAAAATAGAAGATTGAAACAACAATGAACAATACCCTTAGACCTAAACATTCACTGTTAGACCTAACTGACAATATTATACAGCAACACCTAGAAGCCCTCAGTAAAAATCTTCCCTGTCAAAAAAAAAACAACAAGAATTTATACGGAAAAAAAAAAGAAAAAGATTTCAAGGCCACAATGGGGTATGACCAGGAGGTCGTGGGGTCAAATCCTGCTGTAGCCTTGAAATCTTTCGTTTGTTTGTTTGTTTGTTTGTTGTGTTTTTTTTTTTCAGGCTAAAAAAGCAAACATTGCTAAATCAGTTGCTACACACAGGGAAGATCATTTTACTCATTTTATTAATAACATTTGTTCTTGTTTGAATGTGTTTATTTTCCAACAGAGGAAAGCTGTTTTTTATCCCCTCAGTTTGTTTTGTGCTTCACACCACTTTGGCTCTAAGAGCTCTAGATGATCTATCCATACCTATGTAGGTATTCATTATTATAATTACTGTTAAATGTAATATGCAGGGTGTAGAAATAATTGTTATCTTGTGCATGTTTTGGAATATGTGCACAACTGAAGGTGTTTATTTGTTTGTCAGTTGGCGGAGGTTGTACGTCCCTTGTTCAAGGGGAATTGATACCAGAAAAGTAGGCAAACACAGCAAATTAGTCAGAAGCACCATCTGTCCACATTTATTTAACCCTTTAAGTCCCGGCATCATTTTTCAAATTCTCCTTACTGGTCTCCATACATTTCACTGAGTACTTAATTGGGAGAACTTGGTAAGACATCATGACTACTCATCTTTGGTGATCATTTCCTTAAATCTGATGACCATTAGGTGTTATAATGCACTAATATGATGAGGAGAAATTTGATGCTGATCAGTGCTGGGGCTTAAAGGGTTAAATAGTACTTTTAATATGGCATTTACTAACTTTAGAGGGTTTTCTGCCAATTTCTTGTCTTGATTTGCTTGTGCACAAACTCTGAGGTGACATTTTCTATTTTTAATGAACGTTGACTGTAAATTGTTTTGTGAATTGGAAAGCACTGTTTTCTTTTTTTAGGTATAATGTTTTGAGGAGACTTCTTCCTTTGACAAGTTTGCTGTTTGCTTGTTGTATGCTAAAGAAAAAGCCTTCCTTCTTAGTCGTCACTGCCGTTATTCTAGTTGTAGTTGGTTGTATTATTGCTGGTAAGTCTTCTTTTATGTCGTATTAATAATACCTTTTAATTTTTATCGTCGGCCATCGTGGAGGTGCAGTGCTGTGGTCGTTTATAGCGCTTTGAACTTTTTGAATGGAGGCTCTGTATTTCTGAAGGCTTGGCTTCCACTTCATGTTCTGTTGTTGCCTAATGGAGTGTATGCAACGAGTCCCTTGAGATTCAAATGACAATGGCATGGCGGCCATGTCGGTGTACCATGACAAAAGGAGCTAATGAAGAACCTTTTGTTAAAGGTACACCAACATGGCAGCGATGACGTCACATGCATACTGCCTCTAGACATTAAGACCTCACTCCACATTGTCTCCTTCTTCTGGATCAGTTGATCGTTCGGATGACAGGTGTCACCTGACATCCAACATCCAATTTTGTACTGCATGGTGTGTTTCGTCCAATGAGCGTGTGTGAAAATTAAGCAGTGGGTTATAACAAAATAATGATATCTCTCAGTTTTCCAAACTTGAGTTTCAGAGATGTTTTTCCTAAAATGTCAAGATGGAAGAGCATTCACACCAAAAGTGTCTGTGTTTGAGTGCATTTTTAAAATAATGTTATGTTTATTACATTTTTTCCAGGCTTTGGAGATCTAGAGTTCTCAGCATCTGCCTACGCTTCTGCTTTGTTAAGTGTCGTTTGCCAGTCATTCTACCTGACATACATCCAGAAGACAGGCGTAGAAAAAGGTCTTTCCACCCTAACTGTGCTGCATACAAACAGTGTTAACTCTGTTCCTTTGCTGCTACTTTACACTTTACTCAACAAAGAGCTGCTGGCGGCTCTCAGATTTGATGGATATGACACTGTTGACTTTAAGGTTTGTTGTTTATTGTAACCCTTTAGGGGCTGGTCATTTATTACATGTGAGGGGGGCCAGCCATTTTGCTGGGGGGTCATTTTCAAAATCTTGATTGTTTTTGGGGGGTCATTTTCAGATATAAAGGGAGCATTATTTGGGGGGTCATTTAACTCTTATGAAAGTGGTATGTAAACAACACCTTTTTGTTAAAGAGAGCGATAGGTATATTGATTTTCTGGAAAGCTGAGACTACTTGGCCTGCAAGATCGAGAGTGGACGTATTTCCGGTTGTCGCTTTTGATTAACCACAGCAATCATCAATTTGCATACTTAAACAAGGACCCTGGCTATAAAAGCATTGAGACTTCCATACGTTGTAAAAGTATGCATTTTTAAGCAGCTTGTTATTATTGTTATTATTATTATTATTATTATTATTATTATTGTTGTTATTATTAAAAGGAAAATGGAAAATATGAGCCTGATAGTTTATTATTTTTAGCAGTGGTTACACAGTGCTTCCAACTCAACACATTGCCAATTACAAATTACCACTTACCAATTAAACTCCATTCTTGAGCATGCGTTATGAGTCATATTAATACTTCTATACCTGGGGAATCCCCCGATGATCCAAACCAGACAAACGAAGATAGTGTCGGCCGTACTCGTTCCAGAGTTCGCAAGGCGTCCACTGCTGTTTCAAGCCACCTCAGGATATATCTCTACAGCCATGTGGCAAACATGAAATAGGGGAATGGCTAAACTGCCTTGCCTCTCTGAAACCGGTCAATAGGACCCAAGAAACAAAAGCTGATTGGGTTGAAGTGTGTGGGGGAGAAGATTTGTGCCATTGACTGTGTCTCTGGTAAAGCTACCTGGGGGGGGGAGGTACTTGGGTCAATTTTTGCTGGGTACGTGCCGCTGGCCTCTCCGAACCCCTACCCCATTGTAGTCTACTCTACAGCCAATTATAGACCCCATGTTAGTCACTTTTGGGCAAATATACCCCAAATCCCTACTTGCCAGAATTTACTGTCCCCTGAAATCCCGCAAATGTGCGACCCCATTCTAGTAACTCTATTAGCTCCTATTAAAAATGGAACCCCATCATAGTCAATCCAGTCATGAAAATGCGACCCCATCCAGCGGCACATCCCCATTAGCCTATTACTAGGATGTCACCCCCCCCGGAAAGCTACTGTCTTTTTGGAGTTTTATTAAAACAGCCGTGAACAGTTAACACCGATCTTTATAAACACAACTGTAGATAAAGTATGCGGTGAACCTCGGCACGATTTGTAGCTAGAATATTCGTAGTTTCCGCAGCAATCGGGTGGGGAGACACTTTCTCAATATTTAAACTTTATGGGGGGTCATATCTAAAAAACTAGGATGGAGTGGGGGGTCAGTTTGAAAATCTTCTAAGCTTTCTCAAAATGGCCGGCCCCCTTTCACAGGTAATAAACGACCAGCCCCTTAAGATCCAATATTAATATGCATAGTCATTATTCTCCTTAGTGTTCTCCATACATTTCTTATGGTACTAGTTGAGAGAATTTGCACAAACATCTAGACATTTCATGTTTGGTGATCATTTCCTTTATTCTCGTGACCTGTACGTTTGATCAAGTAGGGATCTTGTCAGGAGAAATTAGATGCTTGTCACTATTAATATTGAGGTCTTAAAGGTTAAGGAATATGGTGGATCAAGTTAGTCTATCTTTGGATAACAAAATACCTGGAGTAATCTTGTGACAGACTTGCATCCACATTGGGAGAGTGACTACAGTCCAAATTCCTACATACAGTGGGGGCCCCAGGAGTAGGGGGGGGGGGGTGGAATAGGATCCCTCACCCTGATTAGGGCAAAAAAATTCCCTAAAATACCAACCCTGTTTTGGGCAACACCCTCATATGTGGTGAAATAAATAAAATAAAAAAAATAAAAAAGGATGCAAGTGTCTCAGATCAAGGATTGCTGAATAGTGCAGAGACCATATAATTTTAATGATGACAATAGTGCCACTATACCCTGTTTAGGACAAGTTCAGACCCTGTTTAGGATGGACTAGCATAAGATTATATACCCTGTTCAGGACAGAGAGGCCAAAAACCATACACTGTCCAGCAGTGGTGCAGCGGTTAGCTTGTTGGACTTCAGTTGACGATCAGTGGTTTGAAGTCTGGTCCCTGACATTATGTTGTTTCTTTAGATAGCTGGATAGATAGATAGAGGATAGCTAGATAGCTTTATTAAGAAGTAAAATCATTGCTGCCCCCGGGCCGGCTGAAATGTGACCTACTTTAACAGTGTAAATAGTAAAAATACTTTACTTCACATTGTCTCTTTCCACTCACAAGTATAAATGGGTAGTGGGGGTAGCCCCAAACTTTCCTGTGTTTGTAATATTACACCCTGTAAGGAAGTTCTCCCCCCCCCCCTCCCACCGAACAATTTAACAAATTGAAAATAGCACACATGCTTACAGAACCTGGAGAAAGCACGAGGGAGAATGTGGAGGAATTAGAAGGTTTTTGTTAACCAAAGCCACATGCGCGGAAAGTGTACTTTCTGACTCTTCCAATTACCCCTCAAGTGTTTGCATCAGATCACGTTTCTTTTATAGAAAAGCCAAACAAATGTTGCGTGACGTTATTGGCATGTCTAAAACAGCTACACAACCATTCAGTGCATGTAGTATAATTTGTGCAAAAATTAATAAAGTAATTGAAAATAGGAATTGTAGGATGAAAAGAGCTTTTTTTTCTTTTGACAGGCTGCTCTTGTGTTTGATGTTGGTATGGGCTGCATTTTAAGTTATTCCCTCTTTTTGTGCACAACAATGAACTCTGCATTGACGACAAGGTGCGTACCCTGTATCAATAATACATAGATAGTATATGGCTATTATAATAATTATCTGATCAATAAAATTAAGTAAGAGTTTGCTTCCCAATGTAACTTGGGTGAGAAAGTTGATGTGACATTGTATTAGCAAGGAAGAATTAATGTTATTAAATACCTAGATTGTATAGGTGAAGGATGGATGGCCCAGTGTAAAGCTCTAATATCAACATGCACGTTCTCCTCACTGCTTTCCATATATTCCTTATGGTTCAAGTTAGGAGAATTTGACTAAATATCAAAACATTTTATCTTTGGTGATCATTTTCTTTATTCTCATGAACTGTTTGTTGACTATAGCTCTGGAATGTTGTATATTAATTTTATCATAATCTTGTAATAAACCAAAACTTGGTTTTACAAAGATGTTCACAAATAATTCTCGGTCTCGCCTATTTCATGCTGTATTCAAAACTTTCAGATGGCTCTGGGTAGAAAACTGGGTGTCTTGCCATTTGTTATATCCTTACAAGTGAAGCAGAGAAGTGAAGTGTTGTAAGTGGTTAATCCTTTAAGCCCTGTTAGTGACGAAAATGAAATTACTCTTTACAATATCACTACTTGTTCAAACATTCAAATGATGAGAATAAAGGAAGTGATCACCAGGGATAAAATGTCTTGATATTTAGACAAATTCTCCTTACTAGTTTCATAAGAAATGTATGGAGAACAGTAAGGAGAATATGCATTTTTATATCTTAAAGGCTTAACACATCAGACTTTCTATCAAAACAGCAGAGGGTTGGTAGTTTGAGGCTGGTGTCTGCTTCGGAAGATATCTGATGACCAACTTCTATTTCTTTTACTGCAGCATAGCTAATTTGGCAATCCTTTTTTAGCCTTGTAGGAGTTGTCAAAGGTGTTTTAACGACAATCATCGGATTCTTTACTTTTGGCGGTGTTCCTGTCACAGCGTTGACGCTGATAGGAGTTTTTCTCAACACCCTCGGAGGGGCATCTTACAGCTATGCCAAGTATTCTGAGAAGGTGACCTCAGAAATTGAGAAACACTTCCACAAGCACACCGTTAGAGTCAAGACAGCCTCCGCAGTTGAACACACAGAAAAGACAAAAAATGGATTTGTTAGTTTAAATCACGAATTAAACCACAATCATGTGAAAAATGGCTTTGTAACCGATGGTTTAGTTAGAATTAAAAAGGCAGAGGTGGTAATAGAAATAGATGATAGGCGAGGTAGTCAGGGTTCCACTACTTCTGAATCAGAATCTAGTGTAGAGTGATGTGATATATCAAATGCAAGACAGAGTGTTTGATATCACCAAACACATCAAACGTCAAATAATAATAATGATGATAATGATAATGATAATAAATTAAATTCTGATGGGGTGTAAACTCTACACTTCAAACCAAAAATATGACTTTGTTTTTTACTGCTGTTAATCATGACAACCTATGAACCTACCAAAACCGTGAAAAAAAAATAATAATAAAGCAACATAGTAGACTGAAATTTGTGCACAAGCATGACTTTTGAACTGATTGAGCTACACTTCTTTGTTTTGTGTTATTTCTGTTACGATGATTGACAGTAGTAAAAAGACGCAACTGTTGCTCATTCGAGCCTTAATTTTCAGAGTTTGTGTGTTATGGAAAGGCACACTAATAAGCTATTTGTATCAAGAGTTACATATTTAGCATTTTTATTGAAAAAATTTGACATTGGTCTTGAATAGTAATAAGACTGGAAATGAGTGTGTAATTAATGTTGTAAATAGGTAACTAGAACATTTTGTTCCACACAGTACACCTGATTGAAACAAATATTTTCAGGTGTTAAATTAAACAAGAAAACATGGACATTGCCAAGAGCAGAACTGTAGTAGAGTTCTGGGAAGACGGCACCTGCAAGTTTAATCCTCGGTTCTGTCTTTTTGTATTTAATATATTTTCATTGCTACAAAGTTCTTATAGACTTGTAGAGTTTTCATATGCTATATATCAGTGTATATATTTAATGAAAATTTTTGACAGTAGATCATTTCAGTGTACTTATGACCGGCACATATCAGCGACATAATGACATAATGACACGCAAAAAAGGGACAGACCATTTTATTTTTTTTTGCGGGGTGGGGGGGGGGGGGGGGGGGGAATTGGGCAAATATGAAAAATTCCTGCAGAGCTTTTCAGAAGAAATAAAAATCGTGCATAGCGGCACAAAGCATAATATTCATACAAAGCTTTTAGTCAAGGAAGAAAAATTGCTGCAGAAAAAAATCCCCCCCCCTCAAAAATATAATGGTCCATCCCTAATGGCATAAAGAAGAGATCACTTTTATCCTTACGTTTTATGTCTATGTCATATTTGTGCTGTTATGTTGTCTGAGTCATACTAGTAACATACATAAACATACATACAGTGTTTTTTTCTACGTTTGCGTGTCCCATATCGTTATGTCGCCGTTATTTGCTAGTGTGAACCTGGCGTTATCGCTTTTTTTCACAAATCAAAGCAGTAAGAAAATGATTCAATACAAAGCAGTGTCTACAATACTGGTCACTAATACAAGTGACATTCCTAATGTCAAGGAATGTTGCCAGTCAATTCGCACATATGATAACTTAATTCGCCCCCAATTGAAAACTCGTTAGTACTCACACTGGTACTCAGTGCTTCCAGAGGTTTTTCTTTTTCTGGTGGTTGTCGCCGCTTCAAGGCTCTATTTCGTTTCAGACGAAGATACTGAAAGAACAACCTCTGGAACCAAGAAAACTCCTCAACTATTAAATGACGTGACACGTAGTCAATTATATTGTTTCTCAGTTTGCATGTCGTGTTGTAGGGCAAATTGATCGATCATAATGAGGGGTTCCTGTGCCACAAGCCCGTTAATTTGGTCACCAAAGTGCTAAGATTATACGACCTTTTTATCGGGGCGACCGGAGTGAGGGGACTCGTTAAGAGCTTTTGCACAGAGCAACAAAGGAGGAAGCGTTGTATTCACAGGGTACCCACATCCCAAGATGTGTGATCGATTGTAGTTTAAACTGTATTGGAAATGTGTGAGAATACCTCTTACCAAAAGTTTTGTATTATCATAAAGATTTGCACGGATTATTTGTTTAGATGTCCCTCAGGTGCAAAAAACATCGGCTTGGGGAGAAAACTTAAGTGGCAACGATAATTCTTTCGTAAACAGACGTAAACGTCAGTTTAGATGTGGTTTTAAGGGTGTGAAACCGTTTTGAACTTCACCTGAATCTTTGTTAGCGCTGCCCACTATAAGGCTTTCGGAACTTCCGAGGGAACTTTCAAGGGATTTAGGCTGTTAGCTCAGTTAACAGCCTAAATCCCTTGAAAGTGTTCACTGAAGATTAACTTCCACCTCGCAATTATGGGAAATAAGATTGCATTTTCTGAAACTGAACAGATCCAATTGTGTAAGTGAAAAATGTTCATATATTGAGGCCCTGATGAAATAATTTAGGGAGCACATGCAGCAGTAGGCTCAGTCTCCAGCCGTGAGTGTCTCGATGCGCCCGCGATTTTCGCCACCTTCACGGCTGGGCGCTACGGTTTGGTTATTGTTTAGACTGACCAATCAGAGACAAGCCCCCTGAAATTTGCGGGGCAGAATGCGCGGCATAATTTAGCGGGACTTCGTCTTTCTCTTGAAATTTCACACTTTCAGGAGGACGTTTCAGGCATACTTTTCGCATTTCGCTTTTTTTCAAGATTGGATTGTCTGCATAATTATTAAAATTGTAATGACGACACAGTCATGCAACCAAACCCGTGCGCCCAGCCGTGAAGGTGGCAAGAATCGCGGGCGCATCGAGACACTCACGGCTGGAGACTGAGCCTAATGCAGCAGTGACTTTCTTGACAATTATCTCTTTTGGTGCCCCCCCCCCCCCCAAAGAAAAAAAAACAAAAACAAAAAATACCATGAGATCGGGAACGAGTGTAACTTTTTAAATTCTGTTTAAAAAATAAGGTAAAAATGTTTCCGATCATCTTAGTAATCGGAAACGTTTAGTATTTTTAAAACAATTTTACTGGTGAATATGTCATTTTTTATTCTAGTGTGCATGCTTGATTGTCACGTTCTTTCCTTTTGCTTTAATAGCTAAAAAAGAGGATTGGGGGATTTGGAAACAAGACTGGCTCGAACAGTCGTACACGACTCCAACTCCGATGTAAAGACCCTAAATAGTGAACTCTCCGTCTGGTTCACGTCTAGTTAAAAGGCAGAATTTTGTAATTTTGCGTTGCTGTTTCGCCAGGCAAGGGAGGGTCCACAATAGGGTTCTCAGATCCCGCCATGCCGCCTATTTTGTCCTGTTAATCCCGCCATCCCGCCCTTCTTTGCGTCGAAATCCCGATCCCGCTTAAATTTTTAAATAGTTTTCTACTTTCATGATGAAAACCTCACATACCTTTATGCAATGGATAGAAGACAAGTAAAGACGTTTTTATGGTCGATTGTCTCGATCCCATCTAAAAATATCGCCACTTTAAATGACGTAACAAGTGTTTCGTTTGTGTTATTCTGTTTTAGACCGGTCTTGCCTTTTCTTGTCCAGGTATAAGTGAAAGGTAAAAATTGACAAAGATTGTTTGCTACGATATTCTGCCTACTCTCGGTCCTTCCTTTTTTGGAAGACAACCTACTGAGTATGTAAATGAAATAGAATCATGGAGGGGGGTGGGCTTGAACCAAATTTAGGGGGGAGGGCTTGAACCACCCACCCGCCACGGGAAAGGATGGTAGTTCAAGTTGTGGGGTGGCAAGCACGACTTGGTTTTGATCTGAAGGTCGGCGTTTCCTTAGACACAAACGTTTTTTCCACATTGTTTCTCTACATCCAGCTGTATATAAATGGGTTGTGTCCTTAGACAAGGCTAGGGGCACAAAGGTCATGCAAGATCGGTCCAGAAATGTAACAAAAGATTTATAAAAGTGGACTCACCTAACGTACAGTTTATTTCAAAGCTTTCAGCGTCTTTTATATACTACTCGCTTTCAGTAAATTTCTTCTCGGAATTTTTCTTTTCGCAGAAAGACATTCCTGGTCGCACTCTTTTCATAATATATCAGAGGAACTAAATTTATGATGCCAAATACCTCGTTTTTGACGACCGCCGTTGCATTACCGTCCGCCGGCATTGCCATACTGGCTAGACTAACCATAGCTGAAAAAATGGCTGATCATAGCTGCTCCAACAAACGCTCAATGGAAAGGATCGGAAAAGTTAAGAAGGCAAACAAGGCCAAGAAATGCAACATGACATGTGACTTGATACCTCTTTCCGAAATCAACACACAACATCACAAAAGGACTCATAATAGCTTGACATGCAGGCTACTCTTCCTTGATCAATTCATTAATTACTAGAAAGCCGACACACTTCATTCACAAACGACCCATTTCTATCGGCCTGCGCTGGTCAAATCATGCAGTCTCCTAAAAATTAAAATACCGTATCCCGCTACTTTCCCCTTGCGATTCTCGCATCCCGACGCCGTTAAAACACAAAATCCCGCTCCCGCTCTCAATTGAAATTCCCGCTCCACGCTCCTGTTTTCAGCTCCCATCCCGAATATCGCCACAAAAATTAGCCAAATCCCGCGTCCCGCCAAACCTATTGTGGACCCTCGCAAGGGAGAGAATCGAGGACTCGTGGGCGCGAAACCCGAGTCGCGAGTTTCCTTCCCTCGTGTTTCGGGCGCGCGTCTCGCGCTTCCTAGACGACCCCCCCCCCCCCCCACCCTCTTCCCTTTTAGCGCCTGCCAAGCAGGCTAGCACTAACTGTTCTCTGGACAAGTATTTTTTATTTAGCGCAGTTCTTGTTATTGTTCTTGTTTTTGAAAAAGTCCTGGAATTAAACTTCTTAAATAAATATTATCGTAACACCTGTAACCTACCAGTATCAACCGGTGATACGGCATTTTAAAAAACAGGTGCGCGTGCGCCGTCAAGAAAATACGGACCTAAAGCGTTTAATCTTACCTTGACGTGTATTGTTTATGACATGAAATTATATATTTTTTAGCTTCTCAAGAAAAGCCGGGAATTATAGTTTTTCCATATCTCAGATGGGGTTGCAATTTTAACAAGTAAATGGGATTTTAATTGGCGAGTTTGCATGCTACCTATTGGGAAAATGACAAAGTTGGAATTCCGCTTTGAGGTCGTTTTAATATTTACGGTAAGTCATTTAATTTAGTTAAAGCTACAGCGGACCCTTTCACACGTAAGAAAGAGAAAGAAAAAATCAAAGTTAATTAAAATCAAAGTAAATGATACTGTGAAAAGCCGGACACAACACCATAGAAAAGTTCTAACTGAAAGCTTTCTTTTGAATGATCAGGAGTTCATCCAAACTCATCTATAGGAATCAAATTACGTGATTTAAGATTTGACGCTTGGAGTGAAAAAAAAAAGCTAGCGTTTTAGGTGTATATGTTTTTTTTCTCTTCAACAGGATTGTACATATAATAATGTCAAAGCGTCTCTTACTTAAATCACAACATGTTAATTTTACTTGTACTTTTGTCATTTTTCAAGTACTGTATTCATTATAGCTTGACTTAAGAACGTTGAAAAGGAAATGGAGGAACTAACTCTAAGAAACTGTTCCAAGCTTTGTGAGTGGGATTGTATGGGCTTGCTCGCTCGTAATTGCCTCACAAATACTAACCTTACTTATCTTTTTGTCTAGGTTGCATTTGTTTTTGTCCTTTTGAATGTAAATGGTAAGTTCTTCATATTTAGATAATTCAGTTTTCGAGTGGTGGGATATGACGGAAAACTGTTATCATTCGACTACAACACTCGTGACTGCAAGCTTGCTCCAGCCCTTCTAAAAGCTTGCAAGCTTAGCGACAGTTCTTGATGAGAAGAAAAGTCTGTTTTCATTCCCCAAAACAGCACGTGTTGGATGTACTAAAAAGTAGGGTTGTGGTTGACTTTCCGTCGTGTTCGACTTCGTGTTCTTTTGTACTCTTTTCACTCGACTTTCCCTGAGCTAGACTTGTCCACAAGTCGAGCTCAGCGTTTTTTTCTTTCGGAAGCGCTAACCCCCCCCCCCTCCCCCCGTGCACGGGGGGTTTCAGAGCGCGAGCGAACGGGAGCTCCTGGGCGGAAGGAAGGTTTGCGCAGAAAGCAGATGGAAACTCAATGAGTGTGTAAATGGGTGAAAATGAGCTTTTCCCGGAAGGGAGGTAATCTCCAGTATTGCGGACTTGGGTGTGCCACCCAGATGTCTGTCCCTTGCCCCATTCAAACTAAAAGATACAATTTTCATTTGCAAAGCTTCCTATGAACAAGGAAGTAATGTTGTGTTAAGTAGTGCGGCGTAGTGTGAAAAACAATCTGAATCTTAAATCTTTGTTTTTCATTATCAGTTCTTGTTTATAGCTGATTTCAAGTTCACTGCTGTAGAATCAGCTTTTTGAAATATAACTTGTAGGCCCCGATGATGGTCACCCCTAATCCACCGTACGGAAAAAGATGGCGGCTGTACATTTTACCACAATACCTTGCGAACCTAACACTGCCAATACGCACATAAGAAACCATATTTTTTTGCATAAATTTGCCCCTGTGCCCACAGGCGGCCCAAACTCACGTTACGAGGTGTAATGTAATTTAAATTCTTACCTTCGGTGAGGCGGCACGTGACCTTTGAGCGAGCCGGTATCGCGTTACAGGCGACCGTTAAAAGAGACGTTGTTTGAGAATTAAAATACTGAGGTCTGCGAACGCTAAATAACGATAAATTTGAACTTTTCTTCAATACAATGAATAAAAAATACTCACCTTTGATGTGCCTGCAACATTCTATATGCTAAGTTTGAAGTTTTTAGAACTTTTCTTTGTGTTTTTATGAACGTTTTTAGGATTCTTGTTCGCTAAGACCTATGGGTAAATGTACAAGTCGCCCTCTTTTTCGGTACGGTGGATCGCCAAGCGGTCAAGAAAATTAACTTGAAGATCTTCTACTTCTTTACAATTTTTTATATTTAGAGAGTTAGTATTTCCTTTGTTAACTCAATTCGGATGCGCCATTTCCATGATCATTTCAAGAGCTTAAGCAAATCTATCATGGCAGACGAAGCCGATAGGCAGCGAATCATGATCATTACAAATAATGTATACAGTGAAATTACAGATCGCTTTCCATGAAACCCTTTCACTTCATATATGCTAACGCCGAAATACTGCTTTATTTAGCTGATACGGCGTCAAACGTCGACATCCCAGGGAAATCGGACGAGGGCCTCAAAGGCGAAAACCCCAGGGATTATCCAGGCACCACCCATGATGATACCCCTAGAATAAACGATGTTGATGAAGATGAAGATGATGAGGCAGGGTTCTATGATGAGGATGAGGATAACGACGATGGCGGCGACGGCCTGGGGCAGAGTGTCAAAGGTTCTAGTTCCTCGGTACTTCGTAAAAAAGATGAAATTCATGAGCTGAGTGAGAAAAACGCCGGACATGCGCAGCTGCAGCTGCAGTACCAGTCAGATGAGTCAGGCTCGTCTGGTGATGATGAAGAGATTAGCAGCGGAAGCGGAAGTGCTGAGGTCAGAGGTCAAGGGCTGTTTGCAAGGTAAAATTAAATGTTCTCAATAAATGATAACTTCAGACCTTGTAAAGGTCAGTCAGTTTACTGCTTGGAAGTGAGTTAGTCAACGAGGCATTTAATCACCTAATATATTTTTTTTATCACTAGTCAGTCAGACAGCTGTTCAGAACCTGGGCAGTTAGAGTGTCTGTCTGTTGATCAATATGCCAGTAATTAAGTTTGTCATTCAGCCAGTCTGTTGATCAATCTATCAGTTAGTCAGTTTGCTAATCAGTCATCAGTCCAAAAATCAGTCAGTCAGTCAGTCAGTCAGTCAGTCAGTCAGTCAGTCAGTCAGTCAGTCAGTCAGTCAGTCAGTCAGTCAGTCAGTCAGACAGTCAGTCAGTCAGTCAGTCAGTGAGTCAGCAAGCCAGTCAGCTAGTCAGTCAGCCAGTCAGTCAGTCAGTCAGTCAGTCAGTCAGTCAATCAGTCAATTAGTCAGTCATTTATCCAAGTAGTCAGTAGATCGGTTTTCGGGTCGGTCGGTTGGTCCGATTTATCCATTTGTTGTCTAGTTCGTTTGTTCGTTCTTTCATTCTTTCTGTCCGTCTGACTCTCAAACAGCCATTATATCTATCTGTCTGTCTGCTGTTCAGTCATTCGGTCAGTTGGACAGCCTCTTCAACTGCAGTTTCCTAAAACTACGGACGTTATTTGAATCTGAGTGACGTCATTCTTTCCATCCAAAGACAGCATGTTTCTGAGAAGGAAGAAAACCATGAGGAAGATGCTTCAGCAGAAAAAGATGAAATTGATGACGATGATGACGAGGACGAAAACGAAGAGAAGAAAAATAACAATGATGAACATGCTAGTGTCAGATCACGATCAAACGCGCAGAATAAAACTTCAAAGAACTTGATCAAAATGGTGCTCAAAGAATCCAAAGACGCTCAGCAAGAGGAACACACTTACTCGCATGAACTGGACAACGGCGAAGAAATTTCAGGCCAAGTTTCTGGCTCCGCAAATAGTTTTGTCCAGGGGAGTGGTAACACAGGGGTAGAACGGCTCGAAGAGGAACACCTCAGTTTAAAGCCACAAACTGCAAACATGACGGAAGTGAAGGCTCGTGCCTCTGCAAAGGAAGAAACGAAAGAAAACATGACAGCACACAAAGAATCAAACGGTGAAAAGGACAAAGGGAGTGATTACAAAAATATAAATGCTGGTATGGGTAAAACCAAGGATAAGGCTGAGGGAAAAAACTTTTCGGAATCAGCGGGACGTAAAAATACATCTCTACACAACGTAGATAACGACAAATTGAGGAGCAAAGGGAATGCAAAGGGAAAAGTTGAGCATATACAAAATGTTCAAAACACACTGGAGCACAAGAAGCTTGCGAGGAAAGAACCCATTAAAGCGTCAAAACTGTCAACCCACTTGACGAAAAAGAAAATACATAACAAGTATTTGGCAGGTCATGTCACGCACCCACACGTGACTAAAAGTCATGCAAAAGTCTTACATAAGAAGCCTGTCAATAAAGGTAAGTCACGCAAAGTGTTTTCTTTTCAACGATAGAAGTACCATAAGTTCCATAATAAGCATGCGCAAGTTATTGTTTTAATGGGAGCTTATTGGAGGTGTGGATACCAAGTGGTCAACGTGTCGAGGTTAACTCGCGATTGTCCACTGTTTTTGGCTACTTTTTGAGGTATAAAAAAGTTCAAGGTTTCTGCAAGTACATGGAAGGGGTACTATTTCGAAAACACTTAGCATATCAAAGAGTAAGGATTTCGAGCCTTGGGGCGTAGCCTTATGGTACCAAGACTTTATTGAGTACATTGAGTAGCCCCTCCCCTCCCCCTCTGCGATGTTTCCCTAGCCAAGAAACGGTAGTTTCCCTAGATTGCCTATCTTCATAAAGCGTATTACTTCAATATCCCTCAGCGAATTGACAGGGAAACCGATTGTAATGCGGGAGAGAAACTTTGCGATCAACCAACATCTCCGGCATTACCGTGACTGTTGAAAATTCTACGAGATACGACTCCAATCAAAATCCTGCTGTTTTGAAGTAATTAGAATGGACTATAACAATAAAAAAACAGCAAAGAAAAAACTACGAGAGAATTGGTTTTTCCGATATTTTGGACCGTGACTACTCACATAAGTAGTCTTAGAAATGCGAACAGACCTGACATCGTAAGACACTACCTTTGCTTTTAAGTTAAAAGCGTTTTTCATCACTTTGTGTTAACGCGTTTTCTTGCAATGGCTGACCGTTGCGTGTTTTTTTTTCGAATTTTGATTAGTTCTTTGTGTAAGCTTAGTAGTTACGACTGTTTTGATTGACAACGTGTAAAGACAGTCATATACCATAATAATAACATCTGCGGTCTTTTAATTTCCATTTTTACGTGTGTTTAGCTGCTCCGCCAACATGCCATTCTGACAGCATTTTAACAGGGCATTCATTAAAAGGCGGCACTCAAGCCGGACGCTTCGAAGTTCTGGGTGAGACCGCGAGCATGCACGCGTGTCTTCAGCGGTGCTGCGCTAAACAAACATGTGATGTTGGAATTTTGATTGACGGGCGTTGCTATGGCGTGGCTTGTTACAGCGAGGACCTTTGTAAGGCCATGCCGGTGCCTCATCCACACTTCATCTTCTCTCAACTCGGGTTCGTTAACAAGGGACAAAAGAGAGGGGACATCGAGAGGAATCAAGGTACGGTACCTACTAATCTGTGACCTTGAACGCCAATCAATTTGCCTGGCAACAAACTTGCTCACTGGCGCAAAAAAGTCAGAATTGGGTGCGAGTTAACCCTTTAAATCCCAATATCAGCATGCAGATTCTCCTCACTGGTTCTCCATGTCTTTCTTATGGCATTAGCTAGGAGAATTTGCTTAAACATCAAGACGTTTCATCTTTGGTGATTATTTCCTCAATTCTCATGACCTGTATGTGTTATAATACACTGATATGATGAGGAGAAATTTGATACTGATCACTACTGGGGCTTAAAGGGTTAACTGAGCAGTGGTAAAAACAACATCAATTTTATTGGTCCTCATTTTACATTAATGAATGTTACATTTATTTGGATTTTTTAATTTATTATGCTGAACAGGGTCTTTCTAACGCGAAGTCTGTGGCTGAAACCCTAAAGTGTGCCCTTTCAAAAAGAAAGTTATAATTAGTTAATAAGTAATACGTTCCTGTGATGTAACAACTTTATCCATTGTTGTTCTAGAGTTCCATTGCCGATACGGAAACCTCACACTGCGAAATAACGAACAGTGGAGTGGTGAACTGTGTGGGGGTGTAGTAAGGTGTAAAGATGGCATTGTCAGTGTAACAAAATGTCCAGGCATTCCACCCAAACCAGACGACTGCGCCAAACCACGCCTGCTTGTTAAACACCAGAAAGGAAAGTGCTGCCAAATGAAATGGAAGTGTAAAGGTATCTAGACTGCCTTAAATTTGTCTGTTTTGTTGCCATGTGGTTTACCATTGTAAGATTATGTGCTATGGATGCCAACCGTTGAACCCTCAGCTGCATTAATTTGATTTTGTTGTGGTGTCGTAGCCGTGTTCCAATGAAACCGTTGACCGTTTTTGACCAACATGTTCCCTGGCCATTTCAACCAAGCTCAGTGCTGGTTGAAATGGTTTAACACCAAACCAATATAATACGAAAAGTTTTGCCGTACTGGTACAAGAAAAAACAACCAAGTGAAAAAGATTGACTCCGACAGAAGACGACCTAATATGAGGATGAAAGGCAGAGGAAGTTCCCGGTAATTTATTATTTTATGGTAATATATAAAAAAAATCCATTACACGTGCAGCCAAATTTAGGAAATTTCTCTTTATGCAGGCAGTGGCCAACTGAGTGGCTACAAAATCACTGCAGTTCACATTAAATCAACATCTCAATCCTAAGTTATTTCGTAGATTGTCAAATCCCATCTATTTCACCGATCCCAAGGAAAAAACGTTCATTATCCATTTCAAACCAGAGCAATACGGCAATTCGCGCCTCAAAAAAACACTCTTTTTTTAAAAAAGAATATTCAAAAATATGGGCTTCTGAAAATATGGAAAACGAAATTTTACTGGATTAATTTTTTGTTTTGTTTTCTTGAATGTAGCACGGCACTGCGTTTTTAACAATCGTCTCATCAAACATGGATACAAACTAAGTGATCCTCTATGTACGGGGATCGTGAGCTGTTACAATGGACGTTTAAACATGGAATACTGCCCTAAAATACCAGACAAGCCAAAGGACTGCGCACGTCCCAAGCTGAAGACGATAAATATTCCAGGAAAATGCTGCAAAAAACTGTGGGTTTGTTCAGGTATTAAACAGAGACGCGAAGGCTCCCTTGATTAGAGAGCTTATCACTATATCCACTGGTTAAACCACATTCCACAGCATAACTACCAGTCTGAGACCAGGCCGAGTTAATGAGGTGCAGATGAGTTTATCATCCCTTATAGACACGAGGAAAGTAGTTTAATTACCATTTAATTGTTTTGCGTGGGACATGTCAGTCAGTGATAGTAATCGGAAAACAACTATAGTTAGGTAGTTTCCTCCCCACCCCCCTCAAAATAAATAAACATAACCAGCGTAGCAAGCCTTTCCGTGAAAGGACTTTTTTCTTGACCTGCAAGAGGCAAGAGCAAAGAATTAGGAGGAAATGGGGGGGGGGGGGGGGGAGAAGGAAACGCTTATGCCCTCCGCTCCACTCCCTACTCCTCTCGGTTTGTTTCTCCCGTCCCCGCTTTCGTCCTGTAAAAACGCGAACTTTCTTCACGCAGAAAAAACACCTACAAACCCTTTGCTACGCAGAATAAGTCAAATTATCCAGTTCTGAGTGGATTCATACAATGAGTGATGTTTTCGTAATAATACGCGCGGATATTGTACAAGTTGCGTAGTATTTTTCCGATCCCCGCAGGGGCGAGGAAAAGTAAGATCAGTGAGTAAAATGTCTGCGCGTATTATCGACCAAAGTACTGAAAAAGAGGTTAATTATGCAACCGCATTGTGTTTTTGCTTCGACCTCTTGAGCAAAAAACCGGTCAAACCGGAATTGTAGATTGTAATACGCTGGCATATTTTGCGCGTTGTCTTGCCCCTATACTGGGTAAAATGACACAACAGTGGAAAAATGAAGAGTTTTATTTTTCTCAGACAAGACCTGTGCATATGATGGCCTCAAGTTATCACACGGCGAGAAACTCACTGACGCGTCATGCGCAGTCGTCATGGAATGCAGAAATGGCTTCCTGCACAATAAGCAGTGCCCAGGTCCCCCTCCTGTGCCTCACGGCTGTATCAATCCTACATTGAAGGTCAAGAGAATCCCAGGGGAATGCTGTGAAACGAACTGGACATGTGAAATCAGCTAGGAATGCTGTTTTGTCACAATGAAAGTAAGTATACTGCTCTATTAATAGGTTATTCAGTAATTTCTCATGGTGCTGTTTATTATGCTGTACAAGGTGGTTCTAACTTTTGAGTCTGTGGATGAAATCCTAAAGTGTGACCATTCAAATGAAAGCTACTGAGCAGTACTTCCCTGTGGTGCTGTTTATAATGCTCTACGAGGGGATTCTAACTTTTGAGTCTGTGGAAGAAATCCTAACGTTTGGCTTTTCAAATGAAGCTGGCCATTGAGTTGTACTTTGATGTGGTGCTGCTTTTATTAAACGTTGCAACCCATTACCCACCTTCAAGTTTCGGAACTTTGTTCTTAAAAAATGAATCAATAGCCTCCGAAACAGAGCTTCCCTGCATGGGTTCATGTGTGACGAGTGCCCAGTGGTTTCTGATACGCGTGGACAGGAGAGCTAAGACGAGTTAGATTTTCTCATATCTTTTCTAGTCCGGCCCCCAGTGCTGGGGAGTTCACATACGAGCACTTACATTTAAGTTGTTTGGCCAATACTTGGCAGATTTCTATGAAATTTTTCTAGCAATAGGGCCGCGCATAGGTTAACTTTTAAAAACATAAAATTGTGCCTCCTCAACTGAAAATGACTTCTATTTTGTTTCTTTCCAGGACCCTACAACTCTTCTTCTTCTTCTTCTGAATATAGAAGGTTTGGAAGCCTTCATGTCTATAAACTTGTTTTGGAATAAAGAATCACCACGCGCTCTATGAGCCTCAGTATGCAACCGGAGAAAAAGCAAATACTTTGAAAAATGAAAAAGTTATATTGGCAGAAAAGCTAGTAAAATGCATTTAATTCACGTTTATTTTTATTTTTATTAACGAAATCGCAAGCAATCGTCACTCACGTACATATTCCCGCTCTTGGCTGGCACCGCGATAAACAAAGAGAGGATAAACTTAATGGCAGTATGACTCCTGGCGGTGACGAGTAAATTTCTACTGGAGTGGACCTTCCCCCGAATAAAGGCAAATGCTGAGATCTAGTTTAACTAAAAGAACATTCATAGATTATATGTTGCTTTTTTCAATTAAAATAAAGTTAAATGTGTTAAAAAAATTGAACCAGGAACAGTGTAGCCTGCGCGCAGATGTCTCCTATTTTTAAAACCTAAACAGCACGTTACTGGAACACGATTAGCGACGCTGTTATGTAGACGTCCCTTTTCCGCGTGGAGCAAAGGAAATAGGAGACGTCTGCGCGCAGGCTAGGAACAGTGGAGCGAATACTGAAAAGCTACTGTTTTAAGCTGTGTAAGGGTGAGGGTAGCTGAAATGCTGACAGCCGCCTTTACCGAGACTGAAAAGTTGGGATGGAGAGGTGGCAGTAACAGCCCAAAGCCTCCGTGGACCACCCGACCCTTCCTCTTAGCTGTACCGTTTCTGGCCTTTTTTTACGATGGACAATCTGATCAGTCAGTTCTTGTTAGAAAACCGTCGTAACAGAAGCGTTGATTCAGCTGAATAATACTTTTTGTTAAATTCTCACTCTTTATTGTTGAATTTCTAGCCTTGTTATTACTTCACTGTACACAAGCTGTCAGCGAATTACCCTGCTTATTCCTTATGAGGAAATGATTAGATGCCGTGTAAAGTAAAACCAAATTCAACCTCAGTCGCTCTTGTTGAATTTTCACATGCAACGCGCGCTCATTATATCTTACCGATTGTGGAGTAGTGTGCAGCTTTAATAATAAATCACATTGCGCCGAAAACGTCTTTATAAATAAGCTGAAATATCACAGTCATCGACTGAAACTGAAAGGACAAAAGTACACCAATGTAATGCAAGAAAATAAACTTAAAGAAAACTTGCTAGGTTTGTCTCGTTCTAGTTGCATATGAAGCTGTCTATCGCTTTTTTGTTGCTATAGAAGCACTTGGCAGATGCGTCATTGGGATCAAAATACTCTTTGTTGCCTGCAAGGGTCGATTATTGTGCCACAAAAAAAACACTGATTCCTTCCCCTGGATCGCACTGCAAAGAGCCAACGTGACTTAATTTCGAAACAAACCTTGAGTATTTCCTAATTGTTTTCATTTACGTATTCTTATTCTTAACTCATAGGTTAGCAAAGATGCACCATGAAAATTTTTTTATTATTTATCGTATTGTTTTCGCCTTGTCTTTATTGTAAAACAACCCTAGGATGCGGGCAAGTAGTACAAAATGTAATCAAACGCTACAACCTGAATTGAAGTTGCGTGACATTGGCCGTGCGTCATTTTTACGTCATTGGGTTACCAAGGTATCGACGGTTGGCAAGCAACCTGGAAAATTTTACTTCGTGTGATTTGAAACTACATTCTGTACAACGTGGTCGAAGTTTTCTCGACATCTCGTTCACTGAAAACATGCATTTTATCTTTGTCTGCTACGTCAGTACAAAGAAAAAAGTACTTATAGCCAAAAAGAATGCTAACAAATACTAAAAAAATACGTTTTGGTTGATAAAAACCTGGAAAACCATGAGAAAACGGGGACACCTCGCTCAGTGAATGAAAAGGTAAGGTGTCAACTCATGTTCGTTTTTGTTCTAAAGGTAATAACTAATCTTCTCTGAGATTATTTGATAGTCATTTATCGTTAGTCTACTAATTGTACGTTTGTGTCAGAAATTAAAAACGAACTCAAACAAAGCTGTGTAAAAACGGCACCAAACGCCGATCATTTGAGTTTAGTCGCTAACTCACTCGGTTAGTAACTTATAAAGCAATTAGCTTAAATATTTCTTTCTCTTTTCGTTTTTTATTCTATACAAATGGCCATTTTGCTTTTTTAGTATAAACTTACTATGAAATTATATCACGTTTTAAGAAACGCAGATTTAAAAAGGTACTCCATTCTGTTTTTTCGGTTCGCGGTGTTTTTTTTCCACGCGTAATTAATTTTGCCGTTGGCTTTCTCGCCAGTTTCGCCTGTTTAGTAAATATAAAGTAGTGTGTGTCAGTGGGTTAAAGAGCAATAATAATGCTTAAATCTGCATTGTTTTGCTCAACATTTGATATATTTTTAAGCCCCAGCTAAACGACTAAACATTCTCTTCCAACATCGTGTTTGTCACACGAAACGTTCGGTGGCTAGACGGGCAAATAATGTTTGACCAAACAATGGAAAATGGAAAAACCATTTAAAGTGCGAAGTCGAGAGAGGTGGCTAAACAGTAAAATATTTTTGTCCAACACGATGTTGGACAAAGCCGGGGCCTAGGGTCGGCAAAGGGTTTTGGAAACTAGTAGGGGCTTCAAGCAAACAAGACGTTCAGCAAGGACAACGAGTATATCACTCCAGAAAAAAATTAATACAAGTCTTAATCTTCTTTGTGATTAGTTTAAATTGTCCATTTTTTAATGTGACTAAAAATAGATGAAGTTCATTATCGTGCGTTAAGGCGCTGTTAAGCCCCGGCTAAATGATCAAACATTTTCGTACTCGTGTAATTTCTAGTGATTAAAGATTGATTGAATAAGGTAACTACTAGAATTGTTATGCAAATAATTGAACCCAAAACGCTCATGCATCTCAGCGGTGGACGAGGAAGCAGAAACTCCGATACACTCTAAAGAAAGAGTTAAAGTGTTTGTCTGTTCAGTGATGGCTCTTGGAAGTCGATCAACCGATAGATCGATTCATCCATCCTTCAGTTCATTCCTCTGTCTCACCTTCCACGCATTCATGTATTTGTTCGTTCACTCGTACGTGCACTCGTTTATTCGTTCACTTGACATTCGTTCGTCCTTTCGTTCGTTCGTTCAGTTCATTCGATTGTTCGTTCTTTCGAGCGTCCGCGCATTATCCTATAAGGTTTTATGCTTTTTAAGTATGTGACACTCATTCCCAATTATAGACTTGCATTCTTTCCTTCCTTCATTCTTGTCTCCATTCGTTTGTCTCGCTTTCTTATTTTTTCGTTCGTTGATCCTGTTTCAGGGAACATGACTGAAATGCTCCATCTAGTAATCCGCATTTCTCCCCGATTTCCTTTGCATCCTATTTCGCATCAAGCACCCTAAACCTGGGTGCCAGAGGAACCTCTCGCGCACGTTGTAGAGGAGTCGTCCAAGTGCTTTCGAGTGCGCCAGCAAAGCATCTGGCACCCAGGGTGTCTATAGGTAATCTTCAGCAAATATCCTTTATTTCTTTTGTAATAATAATAAACTAGACTCTCTTTAGCCTCAAAATAAATTCTATTGATACCGTTGAATTACTTGCATTTAGTTTCAGCAGCTGCTGTTTTTTAGAACGTCCTGTATTAAACTACATTAAAATAATGAATTGATTAGCCAATTAATGACATCCAATTAAATATTTACATTGAATCTTTAGCACTGAATCTCGAATTAATGTTAGAATTTCTAACAGGCAAATCACCCGACGTATTTCTTCACCGAAATATATGTAAAAAGCTCTCTGTATATTACAACAAAATAGTTTTTTCCGCGTTCAAAGAGACCCAATCTCTGAGTTTTTGTAGTTGGTAGTTGTTTAACTTAAGCTATATATTTGGTTTGTAATATAAAAAAGTATGGCTTAATTTTCTGTTACACTATTAAGAGGCAGTTTACGTTAAAACACGATGCAGTGTTCATTAGTCCAGGGAAGGGGCTATCTGAAATAGTATATAATAGGGTAAAGGTTTCCAAAAGGAAGCCGCTGACCCTACCAAACATTTCGAAAAGTTATTTCTCCTTTTGTCCTTGGGACGACGAGACACCATCTTAATTTAAGGCTCTCAAGTTTAGGCAAGCGATATCTGAAAACTTTGTATTGCGCTGCTTTGTCCACTGTGCCGATCTTGGTTTCACACAGATGACTATAATTACCACTTCGACTTTTTGTGATGTACAATTAGCTCGAAAAACTATATTTTCATAACACTAGTTTTTATACCAACAGTGGTCTTAGCTGTGTTTGCCTTCTGAACCAAGATGGTGCCGCAAGCAGCAATATAATATTATGGTACCCCAAAAGTGCATGTGTCAACTTTGGTCTAACAATACCCGTTATACACCATTTGGTTAAGTATCAATACGAACGTTTCTCAAAAACAGAAGTGTTAGCAAAAAATAATATCCTCACAAGCAAATAGCTTTTTTGTCAATACGTAATTCAACACAAAAATAAACTTTTGAAATTTATGTACATTTGTAGCAAAAATAAATTGTGTGCAGATTCTGTGCCCGGACGAAATAAAGTCAATAAAACAACTATTAGCGATATCTTAAACAAGGCTCGAAGGAGGGAAACGAGGGAAGCTCAGTTGGGTAGAAAAGGCTTTTTGACCTTTTGTTTCTTATATTATCCCCGTCACATTATTACTGCAGCTATATTAAAGTACTTTAGGAAAACTAAACCGCTTATTGATTTAAGGTCTGTGGTTTTGCGCGCGAACTGCTTAACTAAACAACGAAATCAAGAATCAAGTCACTTTTTACGGCATACCGAGGTTTAATTACTTTTTATGTATTCTTGGTGTGTGGCTTGTTTTCCCACAAACCTCTCAGCCAATCAAAAACAGATAATAAATAGCTCGTCAATTTGGCACTTCAAACGCCTCAGATACTAATCCGGATGCGTGGAAAAAGGAAATCTTTTGCTGTTGTTGATAAAAGTCTTACGTGCCACAGTCGCTTGACAAAGATAAAGGAATGATAATTGTCATCTGGTTGCTGAAGGGTCGTGCCTTATAAAAAATAGAATAAAATGTTTAAAGAATGAAAAGAATAATCAAGTGGCACCTGTTTGTTTTTCTATGTTTTCCACGGTAACTGTAGAACCCCTCCCTTCCAGTCCTCCGAGCCTTTATTTCGTGGTCATTCTTGTTACTAGAACCCCTTGTCATTTTGCTGTACTGCGAGGGCTTTAGGCACCAGAATGAACCGTGGCGGCAAAGCGAGTAATGTACTGTTTTGCGCACGCGCAAAAGCGTTAAGATAGAAACCGTCACTTATCGCAACTACTTTAGAATCACATTTATCTCACAGATAATATCTATTTTAACCATACTTATATGTTTAAGTGAATGAGTTCTTCATTAACTCTTTCACTCTCAGGGCCAAACCATGAATCTGGATCACCGGTGGCATAGATTTAATTTGAGTTTGTTGATGAAATCCTAAGGCGCAGTGATCACGCAAATGAAAGCTAGACAAAGCTACTGAGCAGTACCTACTATTTTGTGGTGCTGTTTGTTATGCTGTTAAAGATGGATCTAGCTTTCGAATCCTTAACTGTGGACGAAATGAAAACCTAATGAATAATTATTCATATCATTAAAAGATACTTTCCTGTTGTGTTGATTGTTTTTACCCTTTTAAAACTAAATATCGTATTTTTTTAATGTTTTATGTCCAACGTTGGTCATCTTGGGAGTGAAAGAGAAAATCTCTGTCGGAGAAACTCTAAAGCTATTCATTTCGTACGGCGGTGGGTTATTTACAATGAATTTCTTGGTATACTTTTCCGATGAGGTCATTTTACCACTAAAATAATCGCACCTGGCAATTTTCTAAATCTGCCATCTTCCAAAAGTTCTACATCGATTTACTAATAATGTTACAATTAGTTTTAGTCAAAAACAGCGGCAGAGTTTAAGAATCGAATTCTTTTCCTCCGCTAGGCCAAACTTCACAAGTGATACCCGCTAAGTTTATAATTGTGGTTGTTGAAGTGATTTTACGGTTACTTGGTTTACATGTCAACAAATGTCGGTTCACACACCTACTGTGTATTTATTCTTGGTACCTGTTGACTACATCTGAGCCGACTGATGAGCGAGCATAATTTGGCAACCTTCGTTTACATGATCCATGACTTTCTGTTTTAAATCACATACTTGCTGTTTAAGGGCGTTAGCAACCGCATTTAGCTCAATATTCCTCTCCTTCAGCTCTTTCACTCGTGTCTCCAGTCGCGCTTCCCGTTCTAGTTTCCTTTTACGACACTTTGACGAGGCGATTCGGTTCCTCTGCTTTTTCCTCTCTCTTTTGACGATCTCTTGAACTTCCAGATCAATAGGCTGCAAAGTGCCGTGATCTGAAACCATCTGCGCTTGATTTTCCAATTTGTAACCAGACAATTCTGCTTTTTCCTGAGCGAGCGCGCTGTTATAAGAGGCAAAAGCGCGAAGAGTGGCTGAGTTTTCCATATTAAAGTCGTGATAAGCTGAATAAGAAGCATTTTCCGATGGATAAGAATACAATGTTGTGTAACTCGCCGCACCCGAGCTTGTGTAAGGATAAATTGCGCTTCCTTTAATCGGGGGAAATGCACTGCCATTGCTTGAAAAGAAATCGCTCGCATCCACGCGGGGAGAGTTTGAAGAAAACGCAACTGCGTCAGCTGAAGTCCTTAACGAGGACGTTGGTACCGTCGCCAGAAACGCGGAAGCATTTCCCGCGGTGCTATGCCCCAAAAATGGATCAGTGGACTCAGCAGCGCTGTCTGCTAAATCTATAAGCGAAGAAGACTCGCTAGTGATCTGTCGATCGTGAAGTTCTTGTAACGCATCGGTGAATCCACGTGAATATGGTTCGTGATCGTGTTCAGCGTGAACTGGTGCGTGAACGCTGGTGTTGAACATTGAGCTGGGGTTTGGACCGGCCGTCACATTGCTCTGCAGGGACATTATCATTTTTTCCAGTTCGGGCGAACCCAGCTTGAGCAAACCCAGATCTGGTGAGCGAAGCTCCGACGGTGTTACATGCTTTTTCAAATCTCCAATTTTCGGATCCTCGGCCAGTGTTTGTAAATTCAAATGCAGGGTGGATTTATCGAAGAGATACGGCGAAATAATATGCGATGAAATCCCTTCATCCTGATAGAAGGGCGTTTCGCTCGCTTCCTCCATCTAAACTACTCTACAGGCACCTCGCTTTCTCGCTGCTTCCTTCACATTGCAAGATTTGTCTGGGCACCTATAGAAACTAACATGGATGGTTGCGTTTAGTCCGGCATCTTCCGCCCTTAGACGGTCAGGGGCACGTTTCAGCGGCGGGAGGCGGTTTACCAAACGCCTCGTTCCTGATCGGTGAGTAATGCCATGCCAACTGACTGATGTCATTTTCGAGGCTTAATCTGGTCTCTTCCGGGATTGTCATGGAGACGACAACCTTACAGCTGATTGGCCGGCGTTGATGTTTTGTGTGAAAGTCAATAGCGCCACCTGATATTTCTTAATGACGTAATATGACCTAACGCGGACGCGGGAAAAGCGCGGGTGGCAATCCATTAGCCAAACACCTTGACAAAAAAGCCAGAGGATCTCTCCACTTTTTCGGAATAAGTGCACCCTTGACACGGTTCAGTGGTCACTCTACAAGCCTTGCAGTACATGCAGTATTTCGCAAATTGTAAACATGATAAATGTTGTAAATTTTTAACGTCTCTTGAAGTGGCCCTTGACATCTCCGTTAAATGTCAAGTTTTGTCTGTCTAGTTGGCGCTTGTAATTTTGGCCTCTGATCTGTGTTACGTCTGTGGAATATAGTTTCAAAATCCCTCGATGTAACGATTTTTAAAATAAAACATCAAAGCGTATGTGTGTTTTCATGTCGCAGCGACACTGAAACTTAACCGATTGCTCAAGCTTCTAGTAGCCTACAACGGAATTGGAATTAAGGAGAAAGTTTTAAACTGCTCTCACAAAAAAACCAAAATGCTTAACAACTTTTTTGAGAATTCGATGCTTCCATTGGCTGTCATTCGAGTAAATAGCTTCTAAACAAAATTGGCAGTATTTAAGGTTCTGGTAGTCTGTGTTGTAGACGAGCTTGTGATGATCTCCGAGGTAGTATGATTCTTCTAGCAGTTAGTTTAGGCTTTATAACGCTGACTTAGAACTGAAAAGAGATCTTCAGTAGGATTTCCAATCTTAAAACTATTTTTAAAATTGTTGTGTAAATAAAGTGCAGCGCTTCTTGTTGTTTAAGTTTGTGGCATACCTTTCGATTCAGACTCGTTTCTTCTTCTGGATTTGTTATGAACATGTCAAAATAGACCTACAGTGATATAAACTTAATTGACGAAGTTTGCCTTAACCCGGCTTCAAAATGTTTGTTTTCAAATTCAGGGTACTAAGGGACGAATCATTTGCACCTGAAAATAAAAAGAGAATTTCGAAGAGACTTTTACAATCTTCTACTGTAAATGTTTACAGTCTGAGAAATGATTTATTCTGGCTTTAAAGTGTTTTAGACTTCAGACCAACCACGCAACTGTTTCAAAACTTTGCATGCTAATTGTTGTACATGGTGGCATTACGCTTTTGATTCTCCTTGATTGTGTCCATTCAAGTAACTAATTTTCAATAGGACTTTCCTTTCTTTTATTTCGTCCACTATTTTTTTTCCATAATACAATTTCTATTTATCCGCTAGTTACAATATAATGACTTTCCTGTGGTGTTGTTTCTTGTCAGATGTTTCTAACTGGAAACACTTTGGATAAAATTTGTTCTTTGACTCTGTTAATAAATTTTGTGTGCTTTATCTTCAATGAACAATACGTTACACTAATTAGCCAGTGATTTTGAAAACAATCAATGATGTTTAAACTTCATTAAGGTTTACCCGTTAAAGCACATATAAACTAAAATTTGTTGTAGGTTTCTGATTTAGTTGACTTTAAAAATAAATAGCTTGAAAAATAGAAATAGCTTGAAATATTTCAAAACAACGCAACCGGAAATCTGAAGATCCGTTTTAAATATTAGGGTATTTATTTAGGTATTTCTGGTCACGACAGTCAGTTATGTAGGTAATTTACAAAATGACCGATTTATTATGCGAAGCACGGCTTCAACTTCGTGCTGTTGTATTACTGTTGAACTCTATTGGGGAGTGGTTACTTGTACAGTTGACTCTCGGTAACTCGAACCCTCGACAACTCCCACTAATTTCAGGTCATTGCTTTATAATTTTATACTCGATAACTCGAACCTTTTTTGATTTCCCTTGAAGGTTCGAGATATCGGGGATCAACTGTAGATACAAGTGTAGCCAACGTTTATTTTTATATAACTGGATAGCTATCAGCGCGTGATGGTGTAATTTTGTGAGTGTCCGCGGGTCAGGAATGGTCGCTTGAGAGATTGACTCTAAGGGTGAAATCAATATGGTTAACAAATGATCATTTTTTAAGAATCAGCTGAGAATTGACAGGGGTTGTTCACGGGGGAAGGGTTAAGGGTAGCATCCCCTCCATTAGAAGCTGAAAATACAGAAAATGCATTATTTTGCAATCTCTACATTGTACAAATTTCTGGAAAATTATGCCGTTCGGATCCTCCTACTCGTTCCCTAGGGATTGACACCGACTAAACACCACACGTCTGCACATACAAGATGGTGTTTTTTTTTAAATCTCGCGGTCAAATACATTGAATAAGCATCAGCTTATACCGTAATCCATTGAATTTTTGCTTTTGAACGAACATTCAGCAATGCTGGATGACATTTAGCTATTCTTCCAATATTGGACCACATTGCTAGTGTTGAGCACAACGGCCTACAACGTTGGAACGTTTAGCCGGGATTTTCCAGCGACATACTGCTGGGAGTAACCCTGCGATGGACCAACATCCCATCCAGGGGGGAATAGCAATACTCTCAGTTGCTTCATACTACAGACAACGGGTTGAGCTCCGGCTGTGTGGTCCTCCTTGGCTCGTGCGACTTTACTTTTTACCTTACATTTTGTCTTTACATTTACCCGGTAGCCCCGCAGCTCTTAATAACCTCGAATTTCATTGGACCTTGGTATCACGCAGCTATATTGAACATTTACCGCTCTGCAATGGTGGTACAAATCCTGGTCTTTGGACCTGGCTGGTGAGAGGTTCTTGTTATCAGGATTCTAATGTGTTATTTGAATAATTTTGATGTTGGTGTGTTGCCAGTCAACCTCCCCTTATCTCAACGCTACGCAAAGGTCAGCTCCATTTTCTCGCCCGCATCTTGAGGAAACAAGACAACGAGCTAATTAATAAGTTCGCCACATACAGCCGATTTACCCTTTAAGCCGCTATAGTGATCAGCATCAAATTTCTCCTCATCGTACTGGTATATTAGAACACATGCAGGTCATGAGAATTTAGGAAATGATTACCAAAGATGAATTATCTTGGTGTTTTAACAAGTTCTCCCAAGTAGTGCTCAAAAAAATGTATGGAGACTAGTAAGGAGAGCAGTGATCCATCTACAAATTTGGGTCAATGAGTCCTGGGACTCATCAAGCCATTAACCTGTGAGTCCCAAACCTTTTCAGTGAGTCCAATACCAATATTGGCGAGTCTTCAGCTGGTATTGATTCATTCATCATTGAATCAGGAATTTGGAACAATGACGCAAAAGAGAAGTTTTCTGATCAGGCTATTGTCATCACATTTGTTTAACAATACTCACAGTAAAGGTATTGAATCAATTGTTATAAGCAAACAGAACCAGTAGTAGCCAATACAAAACTACAAACTAGAGTTAAAGTTACTGATCATTTAAGTCAGAAGATGAAGTTAAAGTTTTGGGTTCGTCTTCTTCAGTTCATAGATGTGTCTGTCTTTCACAGCTCTCCACTTCAAAAGTGCTGCTTGGAAATTGAAACTTGCTCCTTCTAGGCCATGTTTAACCCGAATCAACTTCTGTTGAACAACTGGTGTGAGCCTGTTACTAGAAGGGGTTAAAATGTTATTTTGCACTGAAAAACCCCTTTCACACCCAGCAGTGTGCACTGCCAAAGTTAACTCCAGTTGTGCAAGTGTTACAAGAAACTCCTATTTTATGGAACTCTGACATTATTTCGTTCGCTATCCCCACTCCTGTTGAATCGGTACACTCGATGTTGGTAACGTAATGTGTGCTTGGTTTCATTTCTTCCGAAATTATCTGCGTGTAGATATCAAGCCTTTTAACATTGGCGATGTCGGTGCTTTCATCCGCAAGAACCGTGACAACAGAAGATTTTGATAACCTTTTTTTGAGTTCATCTTCTAACAAGTCGGAAAGGCAGTCTAAAATGTCATTATAAGTTGTGTAGGATTCGTAGTGGATGTAAGCAGATTGTTTTATAATTGCAATATCCTCCAATCCTAAATCATGCAAGAGTTCCAGAAGGGATTTGAACTGAACAAGAGGCAAGCCTTCGACACAAAGCCAGTGAACACACTTAAGAAGAACCATGACGGCTTTGTTTTGTGTGATTCGGCTTTTTTCTTTAATAGCTTCAAACTGCTTTGGTATCTGCGGTTTCTGCAAAACCATTTGGTGATCGCTGAGTGCAGCATGTCTGACGAGCGTTGTGTTTTGGAAATTCTTGCAGCGCGCCACTTTGCACATTCCATTTTTCTTCTTGTGTTCTGTGCAAACTTTGCAGTACATATAGTCTTCCTTTTCGTCATAAGCCAACCAAGAATACGTTTTCATCCAACTGCTGAAAAATTTTCTTGCTTTTGTTTGGTTTGATGCAGTTGATGAATTGTAAGAACTGGGAGCGCTGTCAATAGCGCTAGCTTGGGCAGCTTCCGCGGCCAGAGGGACAAAATCGCCTGCACTTACTCTCCTATGATGCTCATTCGAATTTGAAAAAGCCGAAAAGGTGAGCTTTTGTTGTCCCTCGAGGGTCTTGGCTTTCTTTTTTGGCGGCATATTAAACTTCGGCCGAGTTCGACCATGCGTGTGCTGCGTGAAACAGGTGAAAAATCTAAACATGAAAACGAGTCATTTTTTTAATAAACCGCTGATCATTCCCACGCGCCTTGCCACGAACATCGAGCGTGAACCCAAGAGGTTTTTGCTTTTATCATGGTGAAGAGCGGCTGCAACAAACACATACACTGAAAACACAATGCTGGCAGTGTTGCGTCCAGATGGACGCAGCTGGAAATCAACCTTGCGTCTTTAGGAAATTTTACGCATCGGAGACGCGGGACGCGCAGGTAGATGGATCACTGGCAGAGTTTGTATAATGATGTTGGTTGGGGCTCAAAGGAAACAAGAAGTTTGGATGCCCGAAGATCCTGTTTGTCCATGACCTCTCTGGGCTCCTAAACCGGAAGATTTTCCTCTCTCAAGCGAGGAAATAAGGAGGGTGGCAGAAGACTGGGGACAGTGGCATCACCTCGTAGCCGACCACAGTTTTGAGGTCGGCTGAGTTAAGCATTAGAGGGGAGCAAACATACGGAATTTGGGAGGTTGACGCGTCATGGTTCACCGCTTAATTTTTATGTGAGAGTTCTCAGAAAGAAAGCGAAACCACCACCAAGTTTAGGAGCTCTTACTGAATCGACAACATCTGCGTCTGCTATTTAATCACAAGCATTTGTTGACGTTACGATTTCAATAACAGTACGCATTCCAGAGTTTCTCCCGAAGTGCGTAATTGCCGCAATACAAAGAAGAGGTTCAAATACACTTTGAAGTGGAGATAGAGGCCTGTTATAATGCCTCCACTGGATTGATTTCCACGTTCAATACATAGTGCAAAATAAATGGTCAGCATGGGGACATTTAGTGGAATATCTAAAGCATTTTACGACTTAAGCAAGTAGCAATAATACGGTGCGTTTTACGGTAACATGAAAATGGATTTAGGAGTTAAAATCACAGTTACATTATCTAGAGTCACGACTTAAACTGGCTCTTTTGCACGCAATTAAAGCTACGCCATGGCCTTAGAAAGGTTTCTAAGCAAAACAACAAATTATAATCCCCTGGTCTAGCCATCATTTTGGCTCCAGTGACCGTGGATAAACAAATGTTTGTTTTGAGCTACTCACAGTTCAGTCCGTGACGTCAGTTCTTCGCTAGTCCCCTTCCATGCTCCTCGAATTCGTCTCTTAAATAAGTGTCATATGAAATCGCGATAACAAGAAGATTATAAAAGGGGTATTGAAAATTTTTTCTCCCTCCGTTCCTTAAAGCGAACTTTATTTTTAGAGTTTGTCTGCAAACAGGTGGCCTTGACAGGTTCAACAAGTCATTGATAAAACAATCAATTAGCAATAGTAGTTGCCATGGTTACCGGTCTCCATCATGTTTATAAACAGGTCATTGACTTGAACGACGTGTTCATCTCAGACACTTTCTTAGATATACACGAAACTGGACTCGTTTTCACGTTAGACGCTATCGCCTTGTGATTAGTTAACGTACTGTGGCGTCATTGTTTTCCTAAGCCATCTCGTGAGGCGTGGCAGTTTTTGCAGAAAAAATGAACTATTATTTAAGGTGAGATAATTAGTAAATCAACTGTTGAAGGGGCAGTCGAATAGCTCAAAAGGACAACAAACGATTCAGCCAAAAAAGAACTGTTTTTGCTTTCGTTTTGCACCATAGGTAAAATGCTGAAAAATATAACCAAGCAAACAGAGATAAGGAACGTTACATTGAGAAAAAGTCGTTTAATGACATCAAGGTGAGTAGCAATATTCATTTGCAGTAAACGTATTCACACCAAAGAAAAGAATTTCAACGTAGCGTCTTTGATTCCTATATCCTCTTAACATGAGACCTTAACAAACATCTATCTCATTAGGAACACCCCTTTCGTCCCTATTTTCGCTCGTTATCATTATATCAACTAAACAGAGAACACCAATTGTGTTGTACGACTTATTTTGCTAAATCTTTAAAATTGGTCGTAGCATTTACTACTTTTCGTCAAATCAACCTTAGTTTGGGTATGTGCTAGTGAGTTGTAAGAAAATTAGTTCAATGTGAGGGTACATTTTAAAATTGTTTCTACTGATTTTAAGGCAGCTTGTTATTTTTACAGTATTGTTCAATACGTCTTGTAAAAATACCAGAACGTTTTCGTTAACATGTCTTTGTGGAAGATCATGTGGACTAACGGACTTGTGTCTTTCGCGTGCTTTTTACTTGGATGGGGGGAAGAGGCGGACCACTTATAAGGGTACCAGTCTACAATCTTGTTGAGTGCCCGCCAGATCTGTTGCCTTTTGTTTGCTAAAACTTTGAAATATCGCTCAAGTTTCCAACTAAATACGACAGGACCAAAACGCTAAATTTAGGAGCAAATGTTAGTTCATTCACGATCCTTGTAGCCTTTGTAGTGTTAACAGCCTCCCAGGCCGTTCTTAGCTCGCTCCGTTCCACGATTTCTCTCGCTCTCTATTCTTTACTAAGGGACGGACCATCAGAAAAGTGATGGAGGGGAGGGGGTGGGGAAAAAACCAAAAAAAAAGATTTCATGCAAGGGAAAATGTCCGAAAAAAATTCATGCAAGGGAAAATGTCCGAAAAAAAGTCATGCACAAGATGGGGCTCATTTTGATATGAAACCATAATTCGTTCTGCCAAAGTGCTCAAGTAGTGTCTCCAGTGTTTAAAAAATTGGAAATTTTCTGGGGCTCTGCCAGGATGCTATAAAATATTGTTTTCATAATTAATATTTCTTTTGTCGGGAGAGGGATACCTTCGCCTGGATCGAATTTTTTGTTGTTTTTATATTCATAGTCATACAGTTGAACCCCGTTATTTTGAACCGTGAGAAAAGTGAGTTGTAGTTTTTTTATATTAAATACAAGTTAATAGGTTAAGATTTTATCAAAGTGTCTTTATAAAGATTAAGGTATAATCCAAGTGGCAGCTAAAAGTGAAATTGGTGCCCCATAGCAGAAAAATAAATTAGTTGCAAACAATTGTCTCATTTTTTTAACAAGAGTTCTTGTAGCTCAGTGGTTAGAGCATCCGACTAGTGTAACTCAGAACTTTTTTCTGAGTTTCCTCTCTCCACACATCATTCCATTTTCATTTATCTTCTTTTTGGACTGACATTTTGGAGTGGAGGGCATTATCGGGGGACTGTATCAGTAAGTGGGGTCTGGAATGACTACGATGGATTGTGGGAGAGGAACAGAAGAGGGCAAGGACTAAGGAAGTGCACTGGAAAGCCTTCCACTCCCAGTGGCTTCCTACTCTCCCACTCTGTCTACATCCTCAAAAAGCTGTTACATTAAATTATATCCCTTAACTTCCCAGCAAAGGGTTAGAAGGTACCTGTATGTATTTTATATCAAAAGTTTTAAAGGCAAATTTATGAGCTACGTTTTTGAAAAGAATTGTTTTTAAATTAAGGAAATAACAGTGTATGTACTGTATATTTTATAAATTAATCTTTCTGGACACCACTGTTTGTATCCAATCATTTCATATGAATACCTCTTTTATAAAAAATCCATACATGTGTATCAATAATATTACACAATTTTTCACTATAAATCGCTATTTACTTTTGAAACCTCCTTCAGTAAAGGTGTTTTGTAATAAAATAAACTTAAAAATGTAAAGTAACGTAACAGTACAAGCTATGTATTTAGTAAAACAAAGTTGCATTGTTTTTAATTAATCCATTAGCAAATTGTGCAAAGGAAAATATTTTCTCCAAAAAAAAATTCATGCATAGGGCTGTAGCCCCAAAAAAATTCTTGCACAGGAAATGGGCAAAAAAAAAAATTCTGGCAGGCTAAAAATCCCCCACCCCCCCATCACTTTTCTAATGGTCCGTCCCTAAGGGGCCTTTTTACGGGCCACGATTCTGGAAAATACTGTTATAGTTGTTTGAATTAATTTGTCCGGTTTGAAACCGGACAATTTTTAATTAATCAAAATAAAGGATTTAACTTAAAGTCCGCGAGCCCCAAAATTAAACATTGCACATTTTTTTAACGCAGGATTTTAGTCATATCCTGCACCTAAGTTTCTGTGGGTGTTTTCTGCCGTTCACACCCGTACTTGGATGTGATTTGTACTGTAAAACATGGGTGTAAAACTATTTAAACCTGTTCCTGTTAAACTCCCTGATGAAGTCTGTGTGATCAGACGAAACCGGTCGGAGAATAAAACAAGTTGACAAGATATGTTACTTTGTGCCGCTCACTAGTTGTCATTAAAAAACATTATTTTAAAAATTTATTTATAGTAATTTGTCAAGATTTACGAAGGCCATCGTTAATGTTAATATTAACATACCTGAATTCGTTATTCAAGACGAAGCATCAACGAGAAAGCACATTCGAGAAAATAAAAATTATTATGATCATGACTGGATGATGATGATGATGATGATGATGATGATGATGATGATGATGATGATGATGATGATGATGATGATACTGGGTACCAATATTTTGTGTGGATGAAAAAGGCACGCAGAGTAGCTCTATCCATCCTTTTTTTTAATTCTTAGAGAGCTGCAGTGTATTGAGGGTCAGTTTGGAACTGGCTTGGATACAAAAGCAGTGGTATAGAAAGACAAGACATGCTGGCAATTACATCGATATCTTTGACAAAGAAAAACTGGCCTTATAAGGGAGAGGACTTCAACACAAGTATAAAGAACAAGAGCCGTTAGATCCCACGTGCTTATCTGGATGATAAATACACCACTGTTATTAAGTAACACTTAATAGAGGTACGTCTGCAAACTGAACTGAAGCTAAAAGGATGACAGGTGTAATAATTCACTGAGCTCATTGTAATTTAAAAAGGGAAAACACCTATGCACACTCGACTGAAGTCCCATAAATCATGTAAATTAACGCAAAGAGCACCTTGCCTACCAGAGTGGAATATGGTAGGTGGCATTGTTTTTTTTGGGATAGGTACTGAGTGGAATTTAAAACAATTATATATGCGTTTGCTTTCTTTATTCGTTGGTAAAAATGTAGAGTAGATTAAACCAATTTAATATGTAAGGTCGTTCCCAGGCCAATCAGTTGCTAAACGAAGACCAGTGATAGCATACCTCACGTTTGTTCTACCGCAACGAGAGATTCAGCAGTTATTCACTGAAGTCAGGAAGTGAATATCAAATGATATACCGTAGTGAATCCCGTACATAGCAGATGCTATTCCGAAGTAGCTAATCAGAGCGTGCTGAGTCACTTATTCTTAACACATTTATTACGATAATCTTTGAATGTTGTCCTTCAATAGCATTTTTGAAAACTTAAAGGTTCAAAGGTTCAAATGAGGCCTAACACTATTGTGTGCGACACGTACTGGTATGCCCTCGTTTCGGAAAATAAGCTCCTATAGGAGACATGTTGACGACATTTATCTCCAAACTGCCGGTGAAGAGATGGCAGACCGATTCCACCACACAATGAACAGCATACACGTACCCCAAACTGAAGTTTGAAATCGAGAAACCGGAAACAACACCCAATGGCCTCTCACTGTCACTACTCGATTTCAAAGTCACCATCTCCGAAGACGGCAGAAGCTTCCTTCGAGTTTTACAAAAAAACAGCCAAGAAACCACTATTCGTACATCAGCCATACCCAAGAAATCAAAGATCAACTTCATTCTCAATGAGCGGAAACGTATCGAAGATAGATGCTCCACACAAACGACATCCATAAAGCACCAAAACATGTTTGACGACATCCTCCGCATTAATGGATATCCGGAAGACAGTATAGATCAAACAAAGCACCCCTAAAACCATCAAAGAAACTCTCCACCTCCCAACGTGGATTGGTCATACCTCAAGATTCCATACATCTCCGAACGTCTCAGCTACAAGATCACTAACATTTTGCGAAAAGAGGGCATACCAGTACGTGTCGCGCACAGATCATACACCCTCAGGCGGGCTCTCTCGAGCAACGGCACTCAGGCGGAGCGTATATGCTCCAGGGACAACTGTCCCACATCCAAAACCAAACTATGCCTTTTAAGGAACGCCGTGTACCAAATCACCTGTAACAATTGCAACCAACTCTACATCGGGAGCACTACACGTTTCATCCACGATCGTGTAAAAGAACACCTCATATAGTGAAAATTCCTCTGTAAATAAACACATCTCCACATGCCAAAACAAAGACTACAAAGGCATTGAAATCAAGACCATTGTACTGGAAAACGACCCCGTAAATCTACGCCTGTTTGAAGCACTTTACATAAGGAAATATAAACCTACCCTCAACTCCTGAGAGGAATGTAGCGAATTCGCGGACCTTTTGTTCTAGTGACTGTTGTAACATATGTGGATAGACCCTTTGTGCAATGACACTCCCTCATTAGACCACTTTGTTCGTTTATTCTTTTCATATTTGTACCTATAGTTTTATAAATTTTACATACTTGCCACATTCTTACGCTTTTTTCACATCTTACTTTACATTTATATATAGGCCTACGCGGAATATTTTTCTTATCCCTGACGATGCCGTTGATCGGCGAAAGCTTGGATTTTAGCTTTAGTTTTTTACAATAGTGTTAGGCCTCATTTGAACCTTTAAACCTTTAACATTTATTACGTATTGCAGCCCGTGTGCAAGTTTACGTTACATTAACCATGCTATTACATTTTACTGGAGACTGCATAAGACTAAGTTTAAAAGAAAATGGTGCAACAAAGCTAAGCTACACGAGTCAAATAATTGCAGTATTTCACTACTACTATTCAAGATCTGACCACTGTAAAATCTCTGAACCAAACAAACCAAACAAAAATTAAGCATTTCTGCTCTCGAGAGTCATCCGATTCATGGTCTTCACCTTTCTTGCAGCTCAGCAAAGTGTCACAATATTTCTCGTCTGCAATTAGAATAGTTCAATGATATACATAATACTTTGTTCTTGTTTATTTAGGTAACAACCTTTTATAGCTGTGTGACAACGGACGGTAACAGACATGAAGCAAAGACCAAAGTAGAATTCGACGGCAGACTGATACCTCACGACAAACACGACAAAGCGTTGACGTACCCTTGAGTGATTTCATTCAGTCCTTAGACAAACTTCTCGAACATCAACTTGACAGTTACCGACTGACTTACATACATTATACGGACACTAATGTGAAGTAGCTCGAAACACAGTTGACGAGACGCTACGGCTAATCACGGAAACCAAGGAAACGCAGATACGTATCATACTTGACATGTGTAGTCACGTCTTCTATAAATTTGTTTGTCCTGTAAAAACACATAGGACTTGTGGAAATGTTTCTTGGTTGGTAAATGTGTCTTCGTAAGCTTTTTCGTCCTGTAATTATGTTTGTTACTTGTAATTGTGTCGTACCAAGCATGAGTGGTTTGTATAAGTGTTTATTGTTTGTAGCGGTGTCGTTGCAAACTACGTGAACTGTTGGTTTGCTCCTGTGTCGTCGCAAACATGTGTGTGTTGTATAAATGTTTGTTGGATTGAAGCTGTGTCGTCACAAACTTGTGTGTCCTGTATAAATGATTGCAGTTGTGTGTCGTTCAAAACAGATGTGTCATGTATAAATGTTTATCGTTTGTACATTCTAAAATGTGTGCCCGTATAAATGTTTGTTGTTTCGTTGTTGTATTGGTACAAACATACAAACGTTTGTCCTGTCGTAGATGTTTGTTGTTTGTAACTATGTCGCCACAAAAATGTGTGACCTGTTCAGATGTTTGTTGTTTGTATTTGTGTCGTTGCAAAGATAGGTGTGTCCTGTCGTAGATGTTTTTTGTTTGTCTTTGTATCGTCAGCAAACTTGTGTATCTGGTATAAATGTTTGTTGTTTGCATTTTTGTCGTCACAAACATGCCTGTCTTGTATAAATGTTTGTTAGTTTGAAGTTGTGTCGTCACCATTATGTGTGTCCTGTATAAATATTTGTTGTTTGTAGTTGTGTCGTCACAAACATGTCTTGTCTAAATTTTTGTTGGTTTGTAATTGTGTCGTCACAAACATGTGTGTCATGTATAAATGTTTGTGGTTTGTACATTGTGTGTAGCATTTGTGTCCCCTGTAAATGTTTATAGTTTGTTGTTATATTGTTACAGACATGTGTGTTCTGTCATATCTGCTCGGTTGTTTGTATTTGTGTCGTCACAAACATGTGTGTCCCGTGAAAATCCTGGGTATAAATGTTTCTCGTTTGTATATTGTGTGTAAAAAGTGTCCTGTTATACCTGTATGTTGTTTGTATTTGTGTCGTCACAAACATGTGTGTCCTGTCATATCTGTTCGTTGCTTGTATTTCAGTGTGTGGTCAGAAAAATGTGTGCTCCGTATAAATGTTTTGTTTGTGTCGTCACAAAAGTGTGTGTCCTGTTTAGATGTTTGTAATTGTTTCGTCACAAACATGTATGTGTGTTCTGTATAAATGTTCGTTGGTTTGTTGTTGTGTCGTCACAAACATGTGTTCTGTATAAATGTTTGTTGTTTGTAGTTGTGTCATCACAAGCACATATGCATGTGACTTGTATAAATGTATGTTGGTTTCTAGTCGTGCCGTCACAAACAAGTGTGTCTTGTATAAACGTTTGTTGTTTGTAGTTCTGTCGTTGCAAACCAACATGTTGCTCTCCTCTGAATGTTTCTTGTTTGTGATTGTGTCGTCACAAACAAGTGTGTCCTGTATACATGTTTGTCAGTCGTTTGTAATTGTGTCGCCCCAAACATGTGTCCTGTATAAATGTTTACCGTTTGTATATTGTGTGTATCCCGTATAACTGTTTGTTAGTTTGTTGTTATATTTTTGCAAACAGATGTGTCCTGTCATATCTGTTTGTTGTTTGTTTTTGACATGTATGTCCTATATGATCCTATATAAATGTTTCTCGTTTGTATTTTGTGTGCAACATGTGTGTCCCGTATAAATGTTTGTTAGTTTGTTGTTATATTCTTGCAAACATGTGTCTTGTTATATCTGTTTGTTGGTTTCTAGTCGTGCCGCCACAAAGACGTGTGTCCCGTATTAATGTTTGTTGTTTGTGGTGTCGTCGCAAACATGTGTGTCCCGTGTAACTGTTTGTTGTTTGTAATTGTGTCGTAGCAAACATGTGTGTCCAGTGTAATTGTTTGTTGTTTGTAATTGTGTCGTAGCAAACATGTGTGTCCCGTGTAATTGTTTGTTGCTTGTAATTGTGTCGCCAGTTGCAAGTGTCGCTACGACATCGACTACGACACAATTACAAGACACACGTTTTGTGTCAGCAAAAACATGTGTCTTGTATGTTTGTTGGTTTGTTTTTGTCGTCACAAACATGCTTGTCCTGTATAAACGTTCGTTCTTGTAATTGTGTCGTCATAAACGTGTGTGTTCCGTTTAAATGTTGGTTGGTTCGTTGTTGTGTTGTCACAAACTTGTGTGTTCTATATAAATGTTTGTTGGTTTCTAGTCGTGTTGTCCCAAACATGCGTGTCTTGTATAAGTGTTTGTTGTTTGTAGTTATGTCGTCGCAAACATGTTTGTCTTTTCTGAATGTTTCTTGTTTGTAATTGTGTCGTCAAAAACATGTGCATCCCGTATATATGTTTGTTGTTTGCAATTGTGACGTCGCAAACACGTGTGCCCTGTATACATTTTTGCTGTTTGCAATTGTGTCGTTACAAACATACATGTCCTGTACAAATGTTTCTCGTTTGTATGTTGTGTGTAACGTGCGTGTCCCGTGTAAATGTTTGTTAGTTTGTTATACTGTCGCAAACATCAGTGTCCTGTTATGTCTGTTTGTTGTTTGTATTTATTTATTTATTTATTACAATTTAATGGCATGAGACGGATAAAAAAAGGACTAAATAAAATACAGTGTGTGCCATAAGGACGGTCAGCAAAAGAGTCATAGACCCCATACAAGGCAGACCACCTTAAAAGAAGAAAAAACACATGAAGAAAAAATTACAAAATGTCAATATTGACACAAACACGTGTGTCTTGTATAAATATTTGTTGTTTGTAGTTGTGTCGTCACAAACACGTGTGTCTTGTCTTAATGTTTGTTGTTTGTAACTGTATCGTCACAAACATGTATGTCCTGTAGAACTGTTTATCGTTTGTATGTTGTGTGTATATTGTGTGTCCCCTATAACTGTTTGTTAGTTTGTTGTTATATTTTTGCAAACGTGTGTGTCCTGTTATATCTGTTTGTTGTTTGTTTTTGTGTCGTCACAAACATGTGTCTTGTATGAGTGTTTGCTGTTTGTATTTGTGTCGTCAAAAACATGTGTCTCGTATGAGTGTTTGCTGTTTGTATTTGTGTCGTTCACACAAGCAGCGTGAAGGTCACAAGTTAAAATCCCGTCTAAAGCTTAATCGCAATTCCTTTAATTGCGTACATCACCAGCAAGATCATTCTTCATTTGAAATGCTTGTTGTTTGTTATTGTGTCTTCACAAAAACATGTAGACAAACACCTGGAATAATATTGGGTACAACATTGCTAATTGCTCCCACTTTAGTATATTGTGCCGGCCTTGTGTCCACTCCAGAATTGTTTTTCGCGCGACAATGCGCACAGAGTAGTACATTCTCTTATTCTCTGTGATTAACTCCCGCGTAAAAGCGCCGCGTGAAAGGTGTTGCATATTATCTTAAAATGCAATTTTGGGTCTTATATTGAGAAGGATCAGTGAACGTTTTTTGCTTTGTTTTTGTTTTTTAGGACTTTTTTTGGTTTGTAATTATGTTATAAAAGGAATGTGTGACATGTGTCCTTTACGTGTGAGTGTTGGTTGTGAATTGTGTCGTGATAAACATGTCCAATTCTTAGAGACACTTGTGGTAGTTGTCTTTGTGTGTTGTGTTCTTCAACGTGTACTGCTTAGTAGCTTTCATTTGATTGGTCACACCTTAGGATTTCATCCACATACTCAAAAGTTAGAACCACCTTATACAGCATAATAAACAGCACCACAGGAAAGTACTGCTCAGTAGCTTTCATTTGAATGGTCACACTTTAGGATTTCACCTACAGACTCAAAAGTTAGAACCACCTTGTACAGCATAGTAAACAGCACCACAGGAAAGTACTGCTCGGTAGCTTTCATTTGAATGGTCACACTGTAGGATTTCACCTACAGACTCAAAAGTTAGAACCACCTTGTACAGCATAATAAACAGCACCACAGGAAAGTACTGCTCAGTAGCTTTCATTTGAATGGTCACACTGTAGGATTTCACCTACAGACTCAAAAGTTAGAACCACCTTGTACAGCATAATAAACAGCACCACAGGAAAGTACTGCTCAGTAGCTTTCATTTGAATGGTCACACTTTAGGATTTCATCCACAAACTCAAAAGTTAGAACCACCTTGTACAGCATAATAAACAGCACCACGGGAAAGTACTGCTCAGTAGCTTTCATTTGAATGGTCACACTGTAGGATTTCGCCTACAGACTCAAAAATTAAAACCACTTAATGTGACACAAGGTTTGTCTCTGGGCGAGGTGTCAATTTGTGTGGAAGCGTAAGGCTCTTATTTTGTTATTTATTTATGACTTGCTCTTGTCTTATAATTTAATGTGTCTGACGAGAATTCTTTCCTTTGTAGACGGAAACAAAGAAGCTAACCTTTCAAGGCCGTCTGCTGTATATCCCATTCTCCACGATTTCTGAGATCTCCGGAATAACACTAGTTTTACCTGTACTGTGACCTTGTTATTTCTCATATTTGTAAACTATACTTACAATATACGAGATGTAAACTGTTGAGCCAGTCGCTGTAAGAGATAATAACGAGATTTGCAAATAATCTGACGTCAGGCTTTAATTGAATGATTGTACAACCATGTATGTAAAACCATAATAAACTTTGCAGACTTTGTGCCCATCAGTACTTTCATCGATCATTTTAAGCGAGCTCTGAAGACATATCTTTTTAAACAAGCTTATTATTAGTGTACAGATACATATATTTTTAATTTTTAATTTTTTAATCTATATTTTATTTTATTTTTAATCTATTTTTTATCTAATTTTTAATTTATATTTGTAACGCGCATTTGAAAACCTATGTTGAATTTGCGCGCTATAAATGCATATCATTATTATTATTATTATTATTATTATTATTATTATTATTACTAAATACTCTAATACAAACAAGTGTTGTCAAGGTGCGCTATTTTAGGCTAGAACAAGTGTCTGCTAAAATGCGATGAGCTTCACTGAAGCCGAAATGTCCTATAATTCCTAAATAATAATAAGCAAACAAAAACGAATTAAAACGAAAAACTATAAGCCATTCATCAAGCAACGATAATGGTTTAGCCGCTTGTATAATGCGCATATCACACGTATCGATTCGTATCGTGCGTATCAGGTATGATACCTTTCTTGGCGTGTATGTGCGAGTCAGCCGGAAATAGGACGTCATTGTTCCTAATTAGGCTACGAGAAATTGTCCTCCATTAGTTTGTGAAGGCACTCTTAGGTATCCTATATCAGTCCCTTGTTCATCACACCTTACACGGCGAAATCAGAGATAGACTTGTTCAGATCGCTTTCTTGATAGACAGCGCTGCAGAGGATGTATATGTGGTTGATGGGAGATGCGTTTGTCGTAAACAGCTTGAAAGGGAACAATAACTTGCATGTTATCGAAGCGTTGACATTGCCCTATTCAACCGAAAAGAAAACTGAATCAAAAAGGAAAAATAAAGAAAGGGGCCATCTCTTTAAAATGTTCAGGTTTTTCGCCTTACGATAACCTTCACTGCACTGCTGGGACCATTGTGCTCATGAAAACTCAAAAGTCTTCAATATGTTTAATATATCTTTCGCCCTGTTTTCAGATTCCATTTCACTCCTGTTCACTTTCTGTGTACTTTTACTTACTCTTCATTTCACTTCACGTCCGTCAGGACAGAAGCTAACAGGTTGTCAAGTTAATATCGACCTTCCCTGTAATCTATATCATTGAAAGGTAGATTTGAATAGGTGCCTGTAATGCTTTCCGGTTGCTTGTAAGTCACCGAGGTAGCCATCTTCCTATGGTAAAAAATGTGGTAAATATTGCAAAAGACTTGATAAATCTCGTGGTTTTGATAGCTGTCCAACAATTCGGTTAGTTAATTTGCTGTTTCTGTACTGTTCGTCAAACTTACTGGATATGCGTCATCTCTTACATTTTGAGAACGACTTTCTCATCTTGCGTCTTGTCCTTGAGACGATTAGTTAAGCTGATCATGGGTGCAGTCCATTACGTGCAGTTTGAGGCTTACAAGGCAGCGCTCCAGCACTTGACTAATGGCACCCAATTTTTCGATAGAGTGAAAAACAGGGTTATGCGATGATAACCTGTGTGCGGTCAATCAATTAGACAAAGCTGGAGATTGAAAATTCGATAAACAATTATTCACCGAAGTGGAGGTAAATAGCAGATATTATCCCGAGTTTGAGTAGCCAATCAGAGCTCGCGAAAAACACTCTACACTTGTTTGGTATACACTAGTAAATACAATTCACAACTACAGCGGTAAGGCGAAGAGAAAATGATTCACGGAACCTATCCAGGGGCGTAGCTACCCGTACGCACGGACGCACGTGCGTACCTGAAAAAGTCGAAATAAAAAAATAAAATAAAATCAATTAAAATGAATAAAAATATCAAATATCAAAGATAGTTATTTTAAAAAGCATAATTTGCCTAAAGCCATTTTTCTCCGCTTGTTTCTTTGAAACGTTGTTTATAAAACAACGGACGCATTTTTCCACATATGACTGTCGGTTTCTAAGGAGAAGCGACGTGATTCATTGGTGGACCGAATGGTCCAGAAAATTGGCGGGAAGATAGCGAGCAGAAGGCAAGCGGGATGGTAAAGAGTGAACGCGTTGTAGTCACCTCGTTTTATACCCTTGGATCGGCCTGTCTTTGCATGAGACTCTTGATTTGGTAGGCTTACCTTGGCCAAAAGATCAATTACAGATTATTACTTTGCCATTGGCACTGACAGGATGACAGAGCAGCATGAAAAAACCGAAGAGGCGTATGAGTTCAAGCGGAACATGGCATGCATATATCCCTTCAGGAATTCAAACGAGAAGTGACTAGGTGGCGTCGAAGGTGGCTGTTGGTTGAAGATGGCATTCCCCAGACCTTGGTGGAAACGCTGGACCTTGCCAACCCAGAACTTTACCGTGGAATTTATGTAGCCGTCAAGACGCTTCTCACGTATCATGTGTCAACGTGTGTTGCAGAGCGAAGCTTTAGTAGCATGAAGAGGCTCAAGACGCCACTTCGGGGCGCTATGTCGGATGCGAGGTTGACCTCGCTATCCGTGATACATTGTACATAAACATAAGGAAATAGACTTAAATGAGGCCATCTCTGAGTTTGCTGGGAAGAAAGACAGAAGATTCGCCCTGTGATTGTAACAGAAAACCATTATATCTTCTTATGAAAGTTATCCACTGATATATTAATTTTACATAGCCTCAGAATTTCGGTTTGGTTGTTTTTTTGTAGATTTGTAAAAAGCGTGGACCTAAATGAAACTTAACTAGGGCGCAATAACGTCTATGTAGGTGCTTTTACAAGGCAAACAATGCTGTCAAAAACAATGTGGCACACAGCGGTAAAAAAATCACTCATTTGTGAATAAAATTCTGAGATACCGCCAACATGTTCGCTTCATTATTGATGAGCAATCGCAACGCTTCAGTGATCCCAAAAAAGCAACTTACAAAGAATTTTACGAGTTCGTTGTCATTTCACATCAAGTAAGAACGCTTACACTTAAGACAGAATTTCAATATAGTGGTAATAAAAAAATTTTAATCAAGGCTGGTGAAAAAAAATTCAGGACTCGAGTGGCAGGGATAAGGGGGGGGGGGGGGGGATTTGGAAAATTGTGCCTACCTGTGGAAAAATCCTGGCTACGCCCCTGCTATCGATTGTGAGGGAGTAGAAAAAAGCTTTTCTTTGAAGAGACGGTCTATTGGGGACTTGTTTAATTTACAAGTCCTTTTTCAGTGACCGCACGATCACAGTTTTGTGCCATCTTGCATACCCACCAAACAAAAAAACAAACAATAGAAGATGTAACTTGTGTCCATTAGAAACATCTTTTCAAAATGAAAACTAAGATCCAAACCTTCTAACTAACATTAATAAACGTTGCAACATGCCTGAATTTTGTTAGTTGTGCTGCGTAACACTTTGATATTGTCACTGCGCAACATTTGGTAGCTTTTGTTTTGGCTTTTTACATTTCAAATTTTCCGGAGCGTGGGATTCATCTTTTCACACCTTTCACACTTTTCTGGACAACCTTGGGACTTTTTGAACCAGTCTTTCTCAAACTCATTAATAATTCATAAAGAGAAAACAAAGGAAATCACTACCGTGACGGTGGTTTGGATACCTGATCTTAATTAGCATAAAATTTTGCAAACTTTTGCTTTGAATTTCTCCAGGAATTATGAATGGTTTGAGAAGCCATATCAAAAACTCGAAAGAGTGTTTCATCAGGTATCCAAACACCTCGAAGTCGGTCAAAAAAACTCGGCTGCGCCTCGTTTTTTCAACCCACTTCTCGGGGTTTGGATATCCTGATGAAACACTCTTTCTCGTGTTTGATATATTACGTAAAAATAACATGCACTTGAAACAGATCCACGTTTCCTTCGGCAAAAGCCATCTTTACTTTCATATTTAAAAGCGTTGCATCGTAACCAAGCAAATATACTGGCCGGCTTTTCTTCAAAAGGTAGCCTGTCACTGTCTCTAGTTTTATTTGGCGAAAAAAAGACATTCAGGAAACTCGAAGGTACAAAATACAACGAAATACTTGGAATTTGTCTGCAAATCCATCATGAATATCTCTTAATCCTGAATTGATTCAGTGATAAGTGCCTTCTTTATCTCTAGTCTCTGTTGCGACTTCCAACAGAAAGAAGTTTGAAATGCATATCATCACTTTTCTTTTGCTGACTGGATTAATGCTAACCTCCATTCCTGGTAAGTCGTTATCAGTGTACCTGCTCTTTTCGTTTCCAAAATAAGGTGACCACCTTGATAATAATTGTCGGCGAATCACTTACGAGTTTGAGTGAGGTTGCATTGGTTGGAGAGATTGTCTTTGCTACTGAAACGCTGCAGATGTATGCAGCTCATTTTGTTCGTTCTGTTGTTCATTTACTTCATATTTCTACGAAAAATAGTTACATGTCGATCGCCTTAACCTGGATCGAGGCTGGAGGTGGAGGTAGAACGTCTCCACTGGACACGGACCTCATTTCTTTCGGCAGGACATTCAACTTTTCACTATTTCCTAAACCTAGTTGGCTGAGGTGCGAACTAGTGGGATTGAGTTCAGGCAGAGGCTACTCAGCCGTTTCGACTGGTTGAAAGCATGATAAAGGAAGCACACGGTTAACCATTTGGCATTTTATTGTCACCATCTGGCCAAACTGGTCGTCTTTCTACTTCGTTTTTTCTAGTACGGTACACAAAAATCACTGTTTACAAGACGAAACTGGGAAAGTAGCCAATGAAATTTCTCGTTATTCCCCCCCCCCCAAAAAAAACTCGATAATTGTTTCGGGAAATTGTTTCGGGGAAAAAATGCGTCTCTTACAAATCTTAACAGTGAAGACCGGTCGTCGGAGTCCTATAAGTGATGATAAGGGTTCGAAATGCAAGGGAAATTGGTATTGTAATGAGCTACATAAAAATGGGAAATAACAGAATCGTAATAGACTTGCCATGATTGTAGCCGCCGCTGGAGACCCTTTTTACAAGTTTATTTATGTCCAAAAAGCATGTTGAAACAGCTGCAAATAAATTGGTGAGGCCTTGTCAAGTTAATGAAAACTAACACTGTATTGAAGATGACGTTAAGACTTTTCACTTTTCGACATATTTCAGAAAATATTTCTGTCGAAAATTTTAAACGAAACTAATTTCATCCACCCTTGAGCTGTGACTGGTTAGATAAATGTTACCAGACGTGTAGATTCTTGGTAATTCTTGAGGTGCCGTTTATTATGCTGTAAGATGGTTTGGTAATAATAATAATAATAATAATAATAATAATAATAATAATAATAATAATAATAATAATAATAATAATAATAATAATAATAATAATAATAATAATAATAATAATAATAATAATGACTTTATTAACGTTTCAAGCAAAAAATCTAGCAGAGGGGATTCCCCACTGCTAATAGAGGACACCTAACTTTCTAAAATACAATCTAGAAATACAAAACGAATTAGCATAGAGTCAAAACTAGAAACTACAAAGAGTTAGAATTTTCGATCAGTCTCTGTATGAAATCCTGTTATTAAGCAGTAATTTCTTGTAGTACTGTTTATTCCTTTTTTCCCTTAGTTCCAGGCAGAGCAAGTTTCAAATGCTACCAGTGTGAGAGCCGTATATCCATAGACGATTGTGACGAGAATAAAACGTTAAAGAACTGCAATTCAACGTCAGTCTTTCTTGGTGAGCTTGAGTGGTGGGAACCTGTGTTTGATCGCTGCTTGAAAATTGTGGACGAGACCTTGAATCCGCCATGGATTTCACGAAGCTGCGGGTTTAGGGAACTTTACTTGCACTATATAAGAGATAAATGTCACAAACCTCTTTGTACGGTTGAAGCTTGTTTCGATTCTCTGTGTTCAAACGGAGGTAATAAAAATTAAGAAACTGCTGACTCCATGGATACAAGCTGGTTCAATAAACGTTGTACAAGCTGGTTGGAAAAATGGGGGTCTTTGTAGCAGGCGTTCCCTCGTCCCTAGCTCCCAGAACCCATTTTTCTCCCGCGTTCTCGCTCCCCTTCCCCTTCCCCGTTTCCCCTGGTTCAATAAACGTTTCATCACTTATCGTCAATAGCATCATAAACTTGTTGGCAAATGCACGTAATAAAAGTAATTTTGTTGCCATTTTTGCTGAAGTTCCCGCAAAATTTGACATGCCTGACACACGGGAAAGGTTCCTGCCTCCAACGAAACAAAAGCGCGAATCTCAGTGGAAAATCAAACTCGACCATCTTTAATAGCGGTCCCCATTGCAAAATTTGTACCACGAGGGATCCAACCAGAATTCTTTTTCTTTCATCCTGCACCAGCTCTGCCGTATAATGAAGGGAAGTTTTAGAGTTTTGTCAACCTCGTCCCCAGGGCCTTCTCCTCGTTCAAAATGGCGGATCGGAGAAACCACTGGCCAAGGCTGCCAAAATGGCTCCAAACATTTGTGAGGATTTTGTTACGTAAACAAGATGAAATGTCTTCTTTTCATTTGAACAACGGTTTCAGATTTCAAGCAGACGCTGGAGCATGGAAAGAACCTCCGAAAAAGCCATTTCATCATGTGTCAGGTGACAAAAAAATCCACGATTCTTGGAGTATTTCAGCTGCCTCGGCCACGGGTTTCTCCGATCCGCCATTTTGAATGAGGAGAAGGCCTTGGGGAAGAGGTTGAGAGTGTTTTATTTACCCCAAGGATCATCATGGCGTCTCCAGAATTGTCCCAAGTAATGTTGTTTGTTGTTTTATTCCCTTTCGTTGTGCATGTTTCAACTCTACTCTTACTTAATCGGAAGAGTTTGTCCAAGTCTTTAAAATATACTTAAACAGTTGAATATGGGTTAAATTATAAATAATCTGTCGCAAGTTTTCTATCGGTGCACACTCGCGTGCCACACGCGCGAGTTTCAACGCGTGAACCGGCATCTTAAGAATTTACGCGTTAAATCGCATCACTCATTTGGCCGCAAGGAGCACTTGATGTCCAAAATCATCAACAGCTTGCTAACCCTCCCCTTGTTACGGAACATTTCAACTTACCCGGGCACTCCGTCAACGTCATCCGTCTCATTCTATGGGAACTAATACACATCTACCGAGACTCCGTAAGAAAAGCGCGTGAGGCACACTTTTATTAAGAAGGCTAAGACACTGGAGCCGCAAGGAATAAACAGACGTGATGAGCTACATTAATGGCACTTCTTGTTCAGCTACCCACCCATCTTATTCATTTATTTTGCATTTTTAAACTTTAAAGTTAACGGTGCTGTAACGTATTCATTCTTTTTCTTTTGCAAATCAAATTCGACCCTCTTTAACAGCGGGCCCGCAGCCAAAATTTGGACCTCTGAGGTATCCAGCCAGGATACTTATTTCATCGTGTACCAGCTCAGCAATACACTGGAGTGCAATTTTGAACTTTTGTGTTTACCCCACGGATTGCCTCCGCACCTCCAAATTTGTTCCAATGTTATTTCTTGTTTATTTCTCTTTTTATGCATGATCTTACTCTTACTTTCAACCGGAAAGAGTTCGAGTAATACTTTAATATGCACCTGAACGATTGAATTCAGGTAAATAAATTAATCTCCCGCAAATTTTTTTCGGTGCCTTGTTTTCTGAGTGGTAACTGAGAGAAGAAAGTGTTGAAAAATCCCATTTTCTGCAAAGTCGCATGACACTCGCGTGCCACACGCGCGAGTTTTAACACGTGTCTCAGGATCGCGTGATAGCAAGCTAATTTTCAGTCACATGACTCATTTAGCCCCATGAAGCACCCTCGTTCCTAGCCTGCGTAGCAGGCGTAAACGGGGAAGGGGAAGGGGAGCGAGAACGCGGGAGAAAAATGGGTTCTGGGAGCTAGGGACGAGGGAACGCCTGCTACAAAGACCCCCATTTTTCCATCCCCGCCCACCGATTTTTAGCTAATCTAATTAAGTTAACTGTCAATGCAACCACCAATCAGAAACAGGCGCGCGCTTTCCTGCATGACTGACTGCACGCAGGAATTTAATGAAGCATCTAAAAGTAAAGTTAGGATGAGAATTTTTTCCAATCAAAGAACTTATACTTGCGCTTCTTTCGAAATAAGAGGCACGAAGCTTTTCTAAAAAAAAGATTTATTAAGGTAAACAACTCTTTGCTTCTGAAAATCAAACGCGTTCAATTTTCGCTTCTAGGAAAGGTAAGCTTAGTTTAAAACACACAAGCGAAGAACCGCGATACATTTTGAATGGCATTTATATTGACCGAAGTGCACGTTTTGAAATTTCAAAAGTAACGCGAAATCCATAATGTGAAGAATCGGACAATTAAAAAAACATATTTCAATACAAATTTACAAAAAAAAAATGTAGGTTGCTTTACCATGGATTCCCTACAAAGTCAACAGCTTGAGTGATGTCTTATTGCAACCCCAGATTTCACTTTAAAACAACCGTCTGTTCTCAAAGAATAATTTCTTCGCTTTTAGTTCTCTGAGTTCCACTGTTTAAGGTGTCGAGCGTTTCTTTGGGCTTCTTCTTCTGATTTATAGTTCTCAAAGTGCGAGTCTTCATTCCGACATTAAACGGGATATTTACACTGCCTCGGAAATTCACGCGTGAAACGGTGCAATGTTTTCTTGAAATCCTCTCTGACAATGACAAAATCTCTTCTTTCTAGGACCGTATCCCTTTGGCAAAACCACTAAAACATCTCTTCCCTTTGGAAGAGCTCTCACTACCGTTTCTCGCTCTGGTTTCGATTTCGCTACCTGGCCCGGCCTGCTGGCTGTTGCAACCAAGTTCAAATCTTCTAACTGCATGTCCTCATCAAATTACGTCATTCCCGTGGGACTTACTGTCAAAAATTAGCCAATCAGAATTTTGCGGCCGCTGGCGGCCGCAGAAATGAAAAAATGGGGGTTCTTTGTAGCAGGCGTTCCCTCGTCCCTAGTCCCCAGTCTCCCTTCTCCCGCGTTCTTGCTCCCCTTCCCCCTCCCCGTTTACGCCTGCTACGCAGGCTACCTCGTTCCTGGCTGTTAGTGCCCGTGAAGTGGAAATTGAATCAACCTTGGGTGGCTGCAGTAAAATACAACTAATCGTGGTACGTACAAATCTCGTACTTCAAAATTGATAGTTGTAAGTAGTTTGTAAAGCCCTACCGGCCAAACGAAGCCGCAGTTAACCGCAGGTTTCAGGACACTACTTGCAATGACTTGCGTTCGCTTTAATCCGCCAAATTCGCACGCAAGCTGACGCACGTTCTTTAGCGTTTGGCCAACACGAAACGCAAACTCGGCGACAACTAAACCGAGTCCATCTGCATGGGTATTAATTTGAACTGAATTTTAGTCGGATTAGCTTCCTCTGACACGATCTCTAACGTTTGCTCCGACATGTCCGAGTTAAAAGGAACAGTTTCGAAATATATATGATTCGCATATTGCATAAAATCCTTAGTTTAAGCGGGGTGTATATATGTAACTATGTATTTTATGTATGTGATATTTGCACGGTCATAACGTACCGATACTGGTCTGTTTCCGTACAGTTGTGTTTTCACATTATAAGCAAATGCTTTAGAAATCTTGCGGGAAACTGTTCTAACATAGATTTATCGCAAATATAACCAAGGGATAAATCCCGATATTGCTAATTTGCATGAAATTGTATAAAAAGTTGCCTGATAGTGATAATTTTATATTTAAAAGATCAAACCACGGTCAAAAGGAGTAAATATATTTGTGGTTGTCCACTGATTGCCATTACAATAAACTTTAGAGAATATTAAGACTTGAAGACAGAATTTTAAAGTCTTAAAAAACTTGTCAATTATGACGCAGCGTATGAACTGTCGCGAGAAGTAATTTGCATGTGCTTCCGCAAAAGACAGTCCGATTCCAGCTGATTTCATAACTTTCAGGACCACTATATAGCAAAATTGACCTTTTATTGGAATTGGCAGGGCTTTTCTGTTATATTTCTCAATTACTTTATACGTTTTGTGAAGAGATATGTAAAAACTTGATGACAGAATTAAGAATTGTTCACAGAGTGAATCTTAACTGAACCGTGAACACTCAGTTAAATATTCAGAAAAAGAAGACGCCGATTTCCTGAAAAATAGTCACAGCTCACTTGTTTATATCTCTGTGGTCTGAGGCCTTATTAGATGGGTGGCTATGAAAACTGACATTTAAAGTGATATAAAAGAAGTATACGACGCAGCGTGTAAAGTGTGCCGTACGCTACGATGTTCGAGACGAAAGGCAGTTATGCACGGCTGAGTCAGGTAACTAATTTCGCAGAACGTTTAGGACCACTATATAGTAACACAGACATCAGTATTGTGTGATTAGCCTGAATTTCAGCCGTCTCCTCTGGTCGCTCACTCCCAGGAGTGAGCGACCAGAGGAGACGGTTGAAATTCAGGTTATTGTGTGATAGGTTACCCAAAGATGATATTGATGTTCACAAAAAATTTTAACTCGAGAACGTAGTTCGAGGGCTTATATGAAGTTTGAACGTCAAATTTCTGAGGGAACCTATCACACATCGGGCCTCTACTGTTTTTATTGTACAACACTTAAGTTTGAGTGAAAATTTCCAACAACACGCACTATGCGCTGATAGGTGCCTGCCAAGGAGAGACACTATCGCATCACATGATCGATTTCAACCAATGGGAGCACACCAAACTTTACAAAATTTAGCATTGTACTATAATTACTATTATATCACTATTAAGGGTACATACAGGGGACAGGTGCACAACAATCCCAACTTAGTCTAATAATTTTGCAGACTGTTAGAAACCAAACATTGTAAACATACCATTACTCTGCTGATCTTTAAAAAAGCTTTCCCTGTCCTTTCTCCAAACTTCTTTCAGGCAGTCTCCTGCTTTTTGCCCTTTGCTACTTGTGTACTGGTTGCCTTCATTGTAGATTTTTGCCAGTTCTTTCTTTCCTGAATCTGAACTCTCGATGCTTTCAATAAGCTTGCAAAGTTCTGCAGACTGCTCCTGGGGAAGCTCGACCTTGGTACGTTTGTACATTTTCTTGACGTGTTTCTCCAACCGGTGTCGCTGTAGTCTGGAATTGGCGTAACGTGCAGTTTTACTCTTAGGTGAAAGGTACTCCACGGGATAATTGCTTGAAGGCTGTTGCAGTTCGTGCCGTTTGGACGAATCCATTTCGCGTTTCTTTTGTATCCCCTTGTTCACATAGCGACTGGAAATTAGACATTCACCACACATTCTCTGATGTCTGGAGTCCGACTCATCGGCTTTGGATTTCACATCTCTTGCTGGAATGTGCCACATTTTGCACGTTTTTAACTCTCTTTCTCATGAATGACAACAGTCAAGTCTGGGGTAAACAGGGAAGGGCTCGCAAGTGAACCCTTCCATTTAATAACATTTGCCCAACCGAGACGGTGAAGATAAAAGTACAAAAAACAGGAACATATGGAAAAGAAAAACAAAAGTGCCAATAACAAACTAATAGGGGGGGAGGGGAGGGCAGCGAAGCTACGATCTGTACAAGCACATGGCGAATGAACTGCGTAGAGCGCATGTCAGAGGAAGAAACTAGTACCAGTCCACCCTCCTTCCCTTGCTAGAGTTAAATACAAATAAATGGAACTATTTTAGACTTAACTCTCTTTCTCATGAATGACAATGAAATAAAACTACAACAGTCAAGTCTGGGGTAAACAGGGAAGGGCTCGGAAGTGAACCCTTCCATTTAATAACATTTGCCCAAAGGAGGCACGACCTAACCCAGACGAAAAGAACCACTAGAGAAAAATCTAAACAAACGAAGCGAGACGCTTAACTGCTAGCATTCTGTCTTTAACTGGGATGTGAATGTAAGACCTATAAGCATCTGACTGCCAGTCTCCTAAACGCTTAATCAGTTTGGCAGGGATTTGAGCTTGGAAAGCCAGAGTGGCCCCGCCCGAGCGAAAACTGTGTCCACTAACTTGAGACGGATCCATGTTCGTCTTGGCTGCCAATAGTTTTAGTAGGGAGTCAAACTTTCCATAAGTCAGAGGAGTAAGGTCCCCAGTGGATGCTGGGATGATGAAGGCTGGGCCCGATAAGGGAGCTGGTACCAAGCGGAAGGCGTGTTTGAGAGCTGTATAAGGGCAGAGTGGGTGCTGGGCAATGTGAGGTAAAGGAATAGTTAGAATGCCAGGCTAAATTGGATTGTTTTCGACCATCTGTTGATAATGATGGCCCAGTCAGTAAAGAAGAGTATGTCTCCTCGGCGCAGGTGCTTGGACGGGTCAAACTGTGTTAATCCTTTGCACAGTAAATTCGCTTTACATAGGAGGCCAAAGAAAGCTACCAGGCAAACTGCCCAGAAAGTTGCATGCGAAGGGTTGTCCAAATTTAAGTGACTCTTGAAGGCTAATAGGATCTGGGGGGTAATTGGTTTCTTTGGGACACTGTTAAACCTTTTACAGGCTTGATTCCTCGAAGTGCAGTTGCCAGCTGAAAATTGTTTTTTTTTGTTGGGTCCGTCAGTCCATGTTCAAGGTGTAGAATGCGAACTGCATTTAAATAAGCTGGGATGGAGGATGCTGAGAGTGACCTTGCTAGGAAAGCTGCATAGCGATTAAGGGTTACTGCTGCTGCTGGTATAGGTTGGTAACCGTAGTATACGCAAAAGGATAGGTATGAACGCATTTGACTCACGTAGGTGGACTTGGTAGTGGGTGCATATGCTTGACGCCGGAAATTGGTGACTTCACGGTCAAGTTGCTGCTGATCCCTTGGATCTAAGGAGAGCAAGAGACAATGGCGACATGTGAGATTCAAAGTCATGCGAACAAGAGGATTTGGAGAGCCATGCTAGGAACGTTGGCCAGTGTTTCACATCATCAAGGCGTGAAACACTATCTGCTAGGGTGTTGGTTGATCCTGGGATGTGTTTGATGAACAAATTGAAGTTGTAGTACTCCTTAAGCCAGAAGAGAGAACGAATCCAGTCCATAATCACTGGGCAACAGGTTGTGCCTTTGTTCAGAATGGCTGCAGCCACCTGGCTGTCTGTCTTGACAACTATTCGATGACCTGACCAGCAGGGTGCCCAACGGTGGGCAGCTAAGACAATTGTAAATGTCTCCTTGTAATTGATATGGAGGGAGCATAGAGATGGGTAATCCAAGGCCCAGTTGACATACATCCAGTCTGTTTCCCATAGGCACCCCCCACCAGACAGGGAGGCACCAGTAAGCACTGCTGTAGGGAGTTCTGGAATGGCTGATGGGAACAAAGTTGTACAGTGGTGTGCTGGCAGGAGGCAAGTCCACCGCAGGAGGCAAGTCCATCACATGAGGTCGGCTCTCGCATCTAGGTTTAGGTAGACGCGATGGTACGGGCGTTTAACTGAGTTTGCCAAGGTAATAAGACGCCGAAGAAATGTGCGGCCCCCTCGAACAACACGTGCTGCCCAATTAAGTTTGCCAAGAAGTCGTTGGAGGTGAAGTTTGGTACACTTACATTTTGAGCTTGTCCCTTTGAGAAGGGATAACAGCTCAGACACACGATCTTCTGATAGGCGGAGCTCACACAGAACAGTGTCGATTTCAACTCCAAGGAAAATCAGACATTGGGCAGGGTAGACGACTTTGGTCCAGTTGACAGTGAAGCCGAGAGACTCTAGTAAGGTTAACAGGGTGTCAAAAGCTGCTTTGCACTGAATTTGGGTTGGTTCAATGATGAGAAAGTCAACAAGATATGCCAGCACAGTATACCCTCTCCGGGCCATCATACGACAGATCGCTTGTGTGAGGCGATGAAAAACCGTTGGTGAGGCCCTGGCTCCAAAGGGGAGACGCTTGTCATAAAGGTAGGTGGGGTGTTTTGAGTCGTTGAAGCACCAAGACATTCCTGTAACTCGCCAGCTGTCGGGGTGTGCCAACGCTTCTGTAAGCATGTTTTAGGTCAACTTTTGCCAACCAACAACCAGGTTGACAGAGGTTTGCTGCATCATCAACAGTAACATACTTGTAGTGTTCTAAATCCATATATGAGTTAGCATTCATCATTAAGGGTCGGCTACAATCCATGATCATTCGCAATTCATTGGAGTCCTTTTTAGGTACAGCTCCAAGTGCGTTAATGATAAGGGACATGTTGGCCTTGTCTGCTATAGCAAAGTGATCTTCTCGGAGACCATTGACTAATTGCGCTTCAATTATTTTGATCTTTAGCCCCAGGCAGCAGAGCAGACTTGTTGCGTGTAAAGGGGTGTGAAACCATTGAATCAGGGGAAAGTAGGTGCAATCCATTTTTAACACCACCTAAGATAAATTCCATATCTGGGTCATTGTTTAGTTCTGTTGCCCAGGTCTCAAAAATTAAGTCTTTGGAGACCTTGGCTGCTTGGGGCTACTGCTTAAACTCTGAGAAAGGCCCTGCATTAATAGGTAAATTTTCTCCAACACTCTGTAAGATATGGTGTCCTTAAGATGGGATCAGTCCCTGCATTTAACAATGTGGTCGAGACATCTCCTGCTAGATCTGTAGTCAAAGTACCATGCGGAGAAAACTCTGCAGTTGAGTGTGAGTTCAGTATTGGGGGTCTTGAGCCAAAGCAGACTGGTGCTGCCATTGTGGGTGGGTTCACAAGCATTTCGGTTTGATGCAAACATGATCATATTTACAGGAAGAGGCAAAGCGGCAACCTTCACGCCGTTGGTAATCGTAGCAAACTTGCTTTCCTGTTGCTGGGTTGAGGATTGGTCGGGACGTTTTGCGAGGAGGTGGGCGCGTCGGTGTGGGAGTTAGTAGATCTGGTCGGTGGAGTGTTTGGTGGGAGATGAACTGGCTGTCGGTACCCCATTTACAGTTTGTCGAAAACTGCATTCTGCGGTATAAACCATCGTATTGCATCACTTTCGGTAAGGGGTAACACTTTGCTAGTTCAGATATCTTTGAACTGTACATAATATATTCAAGGATGTCCTGGGTGGACGAGAGAGACCCATCTTTTTTGAGAGAATGCATAATACGAAAGTTAGCCGCTGACCATTGTGGGAATGAGATTTTGTCAAGAGACAGTTTCTTGTCCTGAGCGGTTTTTAATACAATTCTAGCATCACCAGAGGTTCCAAGCACGGTCTCCTTATCCTCCTGTAGTACTAAGGGGAGGGAGCTAATGAAATCAGGAATAAGTAGAGGACGTTTACCTCGCGAAGTGGAAGGCTCTAACAGGTGTTGCGCTGGATCTTGCTCCTCTTCGGTTAAACCTAGTAAGACTGGGTCTCCTAAAGAATCCATGAGGGATTTGAGCTCGAACTGGTCAACTGGATCCTGCTGGAGATTTTTTAAGGTTGGTTTTGCGACAGGATTACCAACAGGAGTTGTTGTTGTGGTCGCCGTTGCCATGTTAGGCGCACTTGGTTGCGTGGTCTCTCGCTGTAGCTTCAACAACTCGAGTTTGGTGCGAGTAAGGTCCAGTTCCAGCTGTAAATTTTGGTTTCGAAGATCTTCGAACGCTCTGTCGTTTACAGTGGGCTGCTCTGCTTTGAAGCTCGTCGGAGTAAGGTCTTTATTATACACTCAACCTGACTCAGTTCGCGTTTGACTGCTTCGCTCATCTGTTGAGGTGTTGCTGATTCTGCTGCAAAGTCATCCGCGACGAAATCTTGTAGTTTAATCGGAGGTTTGTACTCCTGCTGCTCTTTCTAGTGCCCATAGTGTAAACATCGACAACAATGCACTGAAAGAAACGATTCTGGAAGAATAAACTTGTGTTCAGCGAAGCTACGATCTGTACAAGCACATGGCGAATGAACTGCGTAGAGCGCATGCCAGAGGAAGAAACTAGTACCAGTCCACCCTCCTTCCCTTGCTAGAGTTAAATACAAATAAATGGCATTATTATTCAACTGCATTCAGTACCAGAATACGGCGCGACTCATAAAAATATCCCACGATACTACACACTAAACCGTCTAATAAGATATATTTATTTTAGACTAGAATGAACCGTAGTTACTGGTCCATTGATTAACCTTACGGTTTTAGGAATATAACCCAGCTCACCGTGTAGATAGTCTACCCCTACCAAGCCAGGACAAAGCACATGTTTATGAGATAAATACTTCTTCGCTAGCTCAAGTACCCCTTTTCAAACAGCTTCTGATCCTGGCAAACTGAATGTTCGGCCGTTGACAAAATCTGGATCGGACCGGATCGGATCGGACTGACAAAACCTGGATCGGATCGGACCGGACTTACAAAACCTGGATCGGGTCGAATTCTATTAAACAAACCCATATCTACTTATTGAAAGTAGGTGCATTTCAAATTCCCATTAAAAAATGGTCAAGTGGTATCTCTGGATCAAGATGACGAGGAGCGATCAAGAAAGTGATTGATTGCACTGTTTTTGCTTTTTCCTTCTCCATTCTGTGGTTAAGACTGACTGTTTATTGTTATGCATTTAAACTACTTCATTGAACGCTCACGTTTTTCTAGAGAGAGAGAGATCCAAGCGGAAAGACAAAGAGAAATAGAGCCTAAAGTAACAATGATTGCGTCTTTGCCGTCCTTTACTTGAAATTTTAGCTATTAATGAATCGACCTGTAAACTATCTGTCGGTAAGGTTTTCTATCTCAAAGAAATTGAAGAAATTGGTCATATGACTGAACGATTGACGCCCTTCCAAAAATCAGTGACAAAAATAAGATTAGTAAGGACAAAAAATTTCAGTTTGAGACCCTGTTTTGTCATATAACAACTAATGAAATTTTGCATTTGAACTGTGTCTTTGGTTTACGGTAAATCACATTTTTGAAATGAAACAGAAAAAGGCTAACTTATTCTTTTATACAATGTGGATGAATAGTTGTGTTCACTGTAACGTCTTTGAAACTTTTTTCATGCAAAAGCTTGCAAAGCTAATATAAATTGATTAGACACTTTGATTGTGAATATGGAAATGAAACTATAATGCTTCTGAATGAACACGGCTGTCACTTGAAAAGAAACTTCGAGTATACTGTCATTACTTAAAAGGGATTTTCCAGAAAACCTGGAACAAAATCAATAATCAAACCTACATTAATGTTAGAAAGCAAACGGATTGTTTTCTTATACAGTGATAGCTTGCATTGTTCAATAGGTCTAAAGTACCGGTAATTACTATTCTATACTTATTACCCTAGTAGGTCACATTTTTTTTTTCAGTTTTGATAAGGTGAAATAAAACCTTTTGCTCAAACTTGACACAATTTTCGTCATGCGGGCTTACCGCGAATACTAAACCATTGTGTGAATCAGGCTGTCGTAATTGTCGGCACAGATCTCAGTCATATTCCACCATTCTAGAATCTGGACAAAAACCGAAAGCAGGTATCCTTGTCATACTGCCATTCTAGGAGCTTTAAGTTCCGTTTTGTTACCCTCTGTGAGGTAGCTATGGTTACATTCTAAAAACCTTGTAATCATATGTACATGGTCCAAGTTCCAAGTAAAGAATGAGAAACACGCGAGCTATCTTGATATCATTGTTACTTTATGGTCAATTCGGTACTGGCTTAATTGTACATACTCTGGCACACGCTATTGAAGTTTCCTCTTCATAATGCAGTAGTTGAAGTAATGAAGCAGTTCACAGAATGTAAAACCATAAACAAAAAGTCTTCACGACAGAATGCAGAAGAAAAAGTAAAAACAGTGCAATGGCAATCACTTTCTTGATCTCTCTTCGTCATCTTTAATGGGAATTTGAAATGCGTCTACTTTCAATGAGTGGATATGAGTTTCTTTAATAGAATTCGACCCGATCCAGGTTTAGTCAGTCCGGTCCGATCCGATCCAGATTTTGTGAGTCCGGTCCCATCCGATCCAACTTTTGTCAGTTCGATCCGATCCGATCCGGTCCGGTCCGGTCCGATCCTGGCTTTGTCAACGAGCTGAATGTTCCGCTTGTGATGACACGATGCTCGTAAATTGGGCTATCCAGCCGCCACTCGCCGTTCAGAAAAATTATTAGCCGAACAGTTGAAAACCCGGGGGGATACTCAACCCATGTTTGGGTATAGGTGAGCCGCTGAGGGTTTGAAACCCTGACCCTGTTTAGGACAAAAAGATCCTAAAATACACACCCTGTTTAGGACAACACGCTCAATTTTATTACCCTGTTTAGGACATGCAATACCCTGTTTATAATTAGGACAGACTCGCGCGAAATTATATACCCTGTTTAGGACAGTTTCGCACGAAATCACATACCCTGTTTAGGACAGAGAGGCCAAAAACCATACCCTGTCCAGCGGCACATCCCCGTATAGGCCATATAAGGGAGTACCCCTCCGGGCCTGAAAAGGACCAGTACTGGAATCAAACATTAGGTGCCTCGAATGGTAAATGAAAAGAGCACACCTTGGTTCATGTGCCACGGGTCCTTTTTCCACAAGAGATTCAGGAAAGGGCGACAAATCTGACACGAGAGATCGCACTTCGCAAAAATAACCAGCACTGGTTACAACTTGATTCCATTCCTGCAGCCGTTCGTCATCTTTAGTGTTTTTCTTCAAGGGAGATTCTTCCGATGCTTCCTGCAGTAATTTCTGCTCTTGTTTCAGCTCCAGGCTTCGTCTCAAGGCTTCCTTTACTGAAGAAGAAGAAATACTATGACCTCCTGTACATTCCTGCGACGCCGAAGACGAAGACGAACACGTAGCCGAGTCTTCAACTTCTAACCGGGGCTCCTTAGTAGTTATAGAAGCTTCTGTATCATTATCCGACCTCTTCATTATTTTTGGATCCTGTTTAAGTCTATTTGACCATTATTAAAACCGTCAGAAAAATTAATCGAGCGTAGATCAAACTCGCACTCAGCAAAATAAAGGCAAAGTAGATGCAAAGATATGCCGCAACTTCACGCGTTGAAAGTGTTAAAAAACGAATGGTTTTGTGGGAAGACCAGTTTAAGTAAGGTTGGGATTGGAATGATGGAATTCTATAAGTGGAGAACGGAAGAATGTACAGAAAACACGTTCGCGTCGGACGGAGTTTGGCCGCCATTTTTTTCTATTCGATCTTCTTTGATGCGGACGTCATGGGAAACAGTTATTTTCGCGGGAAAGGCTTATCTAAAAATAAACCTACTTGTAAAAACGCCGTTGGACGAATTTATGGCAGTTGGACGCTCCTGTCCCCGCTGAATAAGCCTCCCCACCCCCAAGGAAACCGCTGCCCCGAGTTCCTGTTGACTCAGGAATCCGTACCAAACTCAAATAAACAAACAGAATCTGAAAGACGATGACAATATGCGGACGCATAGGCCCGCACTGCGTCCGCCAAAAAATACACGCTTTCGAGAAAAATCGTGGTGATGATGTAATGGTCTAAGTTTGGCGACTCGCAAAATCCTCGCGCGGGTTCAAAAACTCGTGACCAGAAACGCGAGATTGTGCAAGAACTTCCGCTTTGGTTGGTGTAGATTTCTCCCACTCGGCTATACAAAGCAGACTCTTCTTCGCCTGGCTATAACCTGACAAAACATAATTCATTTTATGGTCACTGCAGTGAAAAAGAGCATCGCTCACACTTGAAGCATTGGTACGTACAAGTGCAATTATTCAACGCACATACCTATTGCTGTGAGTGGGGTGTGAAACGTTTGCGTGATTTGAGTCTAATGAATCAGTTAAATGTCTATAACTCGAACACAATTGACTGTTGGATTGGCTTTGGCTAACAGGAGTTGTAAGACTTTTAACCTTTAGTCAAAAATATAAGTCTTTCTTGAAAATACTCTCATGTCCGACTGAGGGAAAAGGTGCAAAGCTAAGCCAAAACCTAGTAAAATTATACTTACGACTACAACACCAGGGGAAGTCTTCTAGACAGGAAAGCCGGTGAATCTTTCTTGATGGTACGATCATAACGCAGCCTTATCTCTTATTTTATTACTGCTTTTCCTTAGAGAAGAAATCTTGGGGCAGGAGAAGGTAAACATTTTACATCCTACGCAAATTCCCATATCACATAGCCAGTGAATCGGGACACCAGTGAACATCCAGCCGATTTCAGAATATAACGATCACAATATAGTAGTAGTAAACTAGAATTAATGTTTGATCATATATTTTCATTACTCTAGTCAATTATTTGGTATGTCTAGCCAGTAGAAATATCATGAATGTTGAAAACAGGAAAGGATTTATTTATGACACACCAGTTGATTGCGGAAGTCCCGACATTCATGTCTGCCTTTTAATCAGTGTTATATGTCGCAATATTTTGCCTTTTTTCCTTGGAAAGCTAATCGAAAACTCATACTGTATGCTACAAAAAGGATATTTTCACTGGATAAAACTCCAGGATAAAACTTAGTTGATCAACACAGAAGAATTCACCTATAGAATTCATGTCTTGCTTGAAGGATTTCTGTCGCATGTCTGCAAAGGTCAAGTTATGCATTTGGAAAATTCATTTTATTTTTAATCTTGTTGTTAAACAAATTCTCTACTTTTTCACAGTTTGTTGGCAGTTTCATATCGATTAAAACCGTTATAATACTATAAAGGCTAATTCCAAAGCGACAGAATCTCTAAAATAGCGTGATTTGTTGTTGGTGTTCCATACGCTCTGGTGAATAAGTCACGAAAACAACAGTGAACTCTAAATCCGTCAAGACATTGTATTTTCTTGAGATTTTAACTGAACTGCAGAGAACTTAATTCTTTCTGCATCGTGGAAACAATATTTGTTACATAGTGCCACTGACACGATTTGCAAAGCTGGTCTATGTGTCACATTTTTTTTTTTTGGTTGCGTGAATTCTGAGAAATTCGTTGAGTACATTTTTTTGACCAAAGTACACCTTTTACTCTTGATCATTTAACAAGTAGCAACTAAGAAGCAGTTGATTTTGTACCTATCGAGGACAATTTGTCCCAATCTACCAGTAAAAATTAAGGAGATATAAGATCTGAATTTTTATTTCGCATTTTTGAGGTTAGTTGATAAATTTCTGAGTGATCTGGTAGGTTAACTTAATAAATCCGGGCATCGCATTTCACCTCAAGCTGTAACAGATATGCCCCCAAAACTTACTCCCCCTGTCGAAACGGCTCAGAAATTCAATTGTTGCTGCATTTGTGTTAGGAAACTGCTTACGCAGACAAAGGAAAACACGTGTTTGGATTTCAAACTGGTTTCATGTCTTGCTGTTTGCAACACTTGCTGCACGTCTCAAAAGCTTCGGTATATAATACGCGATTTAAAAGCCATGTAATTGTACTCCAATTGCAACTAGTGCTTTGCTTTGTGTTCTTAGTCCAATGATTACGCGATCGGAACACGCAATCATTGCAAATGTCGCGCAATATCACTAATATCCCCCAAAACAGTTTCCTTTTGTGCGTTTGCGCTTTTCCATTATATCAAAGTAACTGCTTTAGAAAACTGGAAAGAAATATGTTGAAACTTGAAGACGGTTTGATCCCACGAAGTTTGGATCGAGGGAAAATTCCCAAATCCACTATTATATTATTTTTCTACAAGCCTGTGAACTTCCAAAACCTTGAAAATCTGCCAGCAGTGTGAGGGGAAGTCCAAAAATTCAGGTCTGCTTTCTCGAGTTTTATTAAATTTTACGGCTACTATGCACTGATTTTAACAATTTTAGTTAAAAAACCGAATTCAAAACTCGTAACTAACGATGAATTATTCCTTCCAGGGCTAAAACTTCTGCTGCACAACAATCAGTCACCAGTTCTGAATATTATAAATTGAAGTAAATTCTTGTTTCTTGACATAAATCAAGTTCTGCGTTTCGTAAATTTGCTTACTTTCAGTCTTATTAACCAATGATGCAATCGCTTTTCGATCGATCCAAAAAATCTAACTTGGCGTGACCGTTTTTGTTAACAGAAAAACGGTCGGATGCTCTAATCCACAGGACTACAGGAGGACTCGTGACAAGCTTTTTTATATTTACTACAGGTAGGTTTACATATTTCTTAAATTGCTGTTACTGACATGATTTACGAAACTGGGGCCACATTCACAAAAGCCCTTCATTTTTGGTCGTAACCCGGGGTGGGTGGCTTATTAGAAGGCAGAGCTTAAAGTTCTATTATGATATATTAAGGACACTGCTGATTGCCAGCTACGCAGGCTAAGCAGATGAAAATTTTTGAAGATTGTTGTATGTGTGTGCGTGTGTGTGTTAGGTGGCGGAGGTGGGGGTGTCAGCAGAGGGAGTGGCTAAATAGAAGAAATACGGTGAGATGGGTCCTATTTTCTATCTATCATGGGGTTGGAAAACAAAGCTTACTGTTAAGAAAAGATACTTACGATCCCTCTTCAACCGGATGGCTTTGTGAGCCCGGTCCTTGTTCTGACCAACATTGATCCAACGCAGTTTTGAACGATCAGGAAAACTCCGAAAACATCGCCAATGTACAGCTTCTGACAGTGCACGTCCAGGAAAATTCGGCGAATTGAAGTTATTTAGTACCGAATTGTTGTTCGTATTTGAATGGGTAATTATATTATACTAACTACATGTAGTCAACAGTTACTTAATAACTGATCATTTAACTAAACTCGCTAAGGAAAAAGTGTGAATTATACAATAGTCTTTGACGCAGTGCCTTAAAAAGACCAGTTAAAGAGACGTGACCAGACGTGAATTATAATCAGCGTGATTATAATTTTATGTACGCTGCGTTTTTTTTTGGGGGGGGGGGGTTATCTCACTTCAAGCCTCAGTGGATATTAGAAAGGCACTAAAAATCGATAAGGCGCATCAGACATTATATTTATTTTTAACCGGGTGGAGAGATTTCTGTGATTCCATTTCACTCCAAGCTCTTGGTAGATATACCAGTATTAGCCTTAGCTTGCGTGATCGTGCAACTTGGAGGCATGAACCTGTATAACGGGTGCGTAGGAGACTAGCAAGGCGACGCAAGGGGAGGGGGACGGGAACCCATGTGTTCGTGCAAGGGAAGGGACATTGAGGTTATTCCCTGCTTTCCCTCTCTCTCTCTCTCTTGGCACCAGCCACACAGACTACACCACAGTCTGCTCCTCAGTACTACCCCCTCAAGTTCATTACACTAGGGTTGCCTGGCATTTAGTATGCAATGGTTCGTCTGCGCATGTTAATATTTTTCTCAGGAGCATATCGTGATTTTACTTGCGTTGATTGTGAACCATACACAGTCGATGAGAACAGTCGATTCCGGTTTTGATTACATTATAATCTTGTATGGTGCAATGTTTGCAGAAAATTTTCCAAAACACTGCTTTCTGTTTTCTTTTTCACCGATAAAGTTGTAAGGGACTGTGCAATAATTACCTGGAGGGGGGGGGGGGGGGTTGGGAAACCAGAGGGGGGCATAGGGGAAAATCACAACTAGAAAGAGGGGGGTTGGATGTAAAATTTAATACATACAAGGGGGGGGCATTACTTTTTTCACTCTTTTTCACAAACTGGAAAAGTGGTAGAAGAGCTATTAGAGTTCAAACATTTATACTTGCTGACACAGGAATTAAACTGGGAAAATATCAACTCCAGGTGCTTTAATCTCTGAAATGGCTGACTGATTATTTAATATTTTCCTTTCTGTCGTGCAGTAGGAAAGGAATGCCTCTGTTATATATTAAAACAGCTCTACTTTATTGGCATCAAGGAATGCTGTTAAAGTTAGTTTGGATTTTGATTGTGTTTGGGGGAAAATACCACCAGGAAAACGCTAAAAATGGCATTCCCTAAAAGCTCGCGCCTTCCGAGCATTCGCAATTGCCTCGGTTATCAGAAAAGTCTGGCTACGGCCCTGACACTATGATGTTATTCGATGAAAAAGAAAGATGCCAATGTAGGATAGCCTACATTGTATTATAATTAAAGAGAATTGAAAACCCAACTGTTGACTTTAATAGCAATAAATGTATCTATGTAAATATAAACAGTTTAATTACATGGTTTGCAAAGTAAGCTTGTAAACTTTTCCTGAGTGTCCAGATAAAGAAATTGTTCAACGAGGGAAAATTGTCCTCCTCTGAAGAAAGGTCTTTGCAAGAGTTCTGGTCCCAGTTCAACGTGGACGAGACTGCATGTAAAAGTTATGTAGAGCACCTTGAGTTCTTGGATGTAAAAGCGAAAAAAAAAGTAAGAGAAAGGAACGCTCTTCCGTCTTATATTTCTTGGAAAAATGAAAAAGATGTGGAAGCGCTTACGAACAACCAGCTGAAGATATAGGAAAAAAAGTGATCTCAAGATAAGCGGAAGTATGGCTGATTTTACTAAACGAGTTGTATGTTCTGGAAGATGAAGAATTTAGTAACTCGTGTGAAGACGACACAATTTCAGAATCAGAGTCAAGTGATTCTGATGGAGAGAACTCATACGTTGAAGAGTCATTTGAAGTACTTTTTGTGCCTGAGGAAGACATCCAAAACGTAAATTAGGTATGAGGAAACCCATGCGGGGAGGAAGCAGGGGAGGGGGGGTTGACCTTAATATTATCAGTAGGTGAGGGGTGGTTAAAGTTAATTTCCACTTAGTGAGAGGGGGGTGCGACTTAATTTTGAGCCATATTTTACCCATTTCCCAACCCCCCCCCCCCTCCAGGTAATTATTGCACAGTCCCTAAGCATCGTCTACCAGATTTATACCATCAGTTGTATCTTTGTGGACAAACAGTATCTATCAGGTTATTTAGGCTGTAATCACCAGTTGTTGCCTACAAATAAGTTTTCACTCGTTTTGAAGTGCCTTTGAAGCAAACGCTAAGTTAAACTTATTTGAAAAGGCCTTTCAAAGTGAAACAGGATGGCGTTCTCTGTTTTGCAAGATCTCCAGTCATTCCAGAGATATTAAGCAGATTAGAAATTGATGACTTCAAAATTGATTACAGCAAGGGGACAAATTACAAAATCCAGAATATCTCTGGAAAGAATGGGTAAAGGTAATTGAAACTTGGCACCCAATATTGTGCTTTAAAAAAGACACAGCGATGTGGTGTGGCCATGGCAACCATCTTGGCTCCAGTCTCTTTCAGCTTTAAATCACTTATCGTTAGCCTGGACAAAAGAATCCCCCAGAGGCCCTGGTTTCTGGAAATTTAACAATACGCTTTTGAGTGACGAAAATTATGTCAAGGAAATTCGTAACATGTACCAAAGATTTCGGAAAAAGTATTGTTATGTCGAAGACAAACAATTGTTTTGGGAACTTTAAAAAATGGAAATTAGATCTACAACCATTTCTTTTGCAAATCGAAAAGCAAATTGGAGTAAAAGTAGAGAATTTGCCATCAAACAACAGCTGAATAATCTTGATGACATTATTTGCAATAGTGATGATTTACAGAACGTGAGCCCGCAACTAGATCGGTACGAGGAGCTCAAAAATGAACTCCAAAAACTGTATCAAGACAAAGGTGAAGGGGCTAAATTTAGAAGCAAAAGAATTTGGATCGACCACGGCGAGCGTCCAACAAAACATTTCTTTAATCTAGAAAAAAGAAATTATAAAAGGAGGGTAATTACGGAGCTAGAAGATGGAAATGGAAAGCGATTATATGAGGAACAAATTCTTGCGGAAATCGAAGCCTACTATAAGAATCTATACTCTTCTAAGATTGACGTAACGCCTGAGTCTTTCTCCCGCTTTAATGAGAATTTAGAGACCCCACGCCTTACGAACGAAGCAAGTGCTAATTTGGAGGGGTTATTAACTTATGAAGAGTGCAAAGAAACGCTGAAAACGTTCCAACATGGCAAGTCTCCAGGGGAGGACGGTTTTACCACGGAATTTTACTTAGAATTTTTCGATCTTCTAGGGGACGATTTCATAGAAAGCTTTAACGCTGCCTTTAGAACTAGCAAGCTTTCAATTTCCCAGCGTAGAGGAATTATAAACCTGATACCGAAAGAGGACGCGGCACTATTAGAACTCCAAAATTGGCGTCCTATAACTCTCTTAAATGTGGATTACAAAATGCGTCTAAAAGGTTACATACATACTTTATTGTTACCTCCCCAATGGGGCTTTTCAGGAACAATTACTTAAATTACTAAGTTACTAATAACTATACAAACAAAATTAATCAAATTTAAGAAACATTTACAACATTATCTAAACTTGTAGTCACCAAAATACTAAAAATGAATAAAATTTAGGGAGTATTTACAAAATTGTCTGAAAGCTTATTCTTTAAGATACGTTTAAAAACTTGAACTGAACAGCTTGATTTTAAAAAGGGATCTAAATTGTTCCAAAGTCCAATAGTTCTGTAATAAAATGTTCTTTGTCCTGAGGCTGTTTTAAAAAGAGGTATATCAAGCTTTTGGCCACTCCTGGTTGTACGCTTGGTAACTTGCTCGCGAGTAATGAATTGTGACGACAGATATTTGGGGGCGTGTCCGGAAATGCATTTAAAAGCCATGATAGCTTGGCGATAGTATAATTGGTCCTTAACGGGTAACCATTGCTATGCGAATTGAATCGGTTTTGCAATCTGTAATACACCCGGACCAATCAGGGTTTGTCAAAGACAGATACATAGGTGAAAATATAAGGTTGATTAGCGACGTACTGGAGATGACTAAAATAGAAAAGTTATCAGTCATTCTGTTATCGGTGGATTTTCGCAAAGCTTTTGATACGTTAGAATGGTCATGCATTCATTTCGCTTTGGAGCTATATAATTTTGGAGATAGCTTAAGAAACTGGGTAAAAGTCTTTTATACTGAAATAGAAAGTGCAGTCATCAACAACGGTTTTGCTACAAATTGGTTTAAACCCACGTCCGGTGTGAGACAAGGATGCCCTCTTCCTCCTTATTTATTCATTCTAACTGCGGAGCTAATGTCCACAAAAATTAGGCAAAGCAACGAGGTTAAAGGCGTTCAACTGTACGGAAATGAAATCAAGATATGTCACTTTCTCGATGACACTAACCTTTTTTGTGCAGACTTGATGTCGGTAGAAAATGGTCTACGCATCATTAAAGAATTTGGGGAGATTTCGGGTCTTAAGTTAAATATAGAGAAAACAAAAGCCATGTGGCTTGGGAAATGGTCAAAGGTGAAGCGCAAACCTCTTAATCTGAAATGGGTTAATTGTCCTACAAAAATTTTGGGAATTCACTTCTCTTATGATGAGAAAGCAAACAATGAATTGAACTTTAACCTCAAACTTCAAAGATTACAATCGAATCTCGACATCTGGTGCTCAAGGGACCTTACGCTATTTGGTAAAGTTCTCATAATCAAGACTATGGGAATATCGTCACTGGCGTATTCAGCCGCTAATATTGATGTACCTTCGGAAGTTATAAATGCTGTCAAAAGTAAAATTTTCAGGTTTTTTTGGAAGAACAAGAGAGACAAAATCAAAAGAGAAGGACTCTATCAGGATTATGAGAAAGGTGGTCTCCGCATGGTTGACTTTGAGACCATGATTAAAGCTTTAAGGCTTGCGTGGATTTCCAGGCTTTTACAAGAACGGCAGGTAAACTGGAAAACTGTTCCAGTCCACTTTTTCAGTAAACTTGGAGGATTAAATTTCTTACTTACTTGCAACTATGATGTAAAATATTGCGAAAACTTACCGCGTTTTTACAGCCGAGACATACTATCTTTCTTCTCCATCCTAAAGTCCCTTTATGAGGATGAAACGTGCAAAAGGGATTTGATTTTGTACAATAACAAAGAAATATTGATTGGTGGAAAGCCTTTTTTCAATAAGGAATGGTTCTCGAAAGGTATCAAATCGATTAGAGATTTCTTAACCCGGACGGCACCTTCCTAACTTTTGAGGAGCTTAAGGCTAGATACTCCCTAGAGAAAAGTTCTTTTCTGCATTTCTGTATCAAGTAGTTAGTGCTATCCCAAGCCACTTGCTAAATAGAGCAAGAGCTCCCGAAAATCTGCCTAGCGAAAACATAGATGATGATGTGACATGGCTTCCATCTAGACGGCAGTGTTGCGATAAATCTAATGAAAGCAAAAGCAAGCGATTTCTACTGGCTTCTAATTAACAGATTATATAAGAAAGATCAAACGGGCCCAAGCCGGTGGAATAAAGCCATTCCAATGGAGAAGACAGAATGGTCCAAGATCTCCAAATCGACTTACAGAACTTGTAAGGAACCTAAATTGACAGAATTTAGTTTCACTGAAGTTTACCCACCGTATCATTGTTACAAAAAAAGAACTTTTCAGGTTTAAGATAAAACCTGATGGCAGCTGTGTATACTGTGGGGAGCCAGATTCGATAGATCATACTTTTCTAGCTTGCCGTTGTATACAGTCTTTTGTAGAGAAAGTACTAAAATGGTTTAAATTCGCGAAAAATTGTTTTTGGACTATTAAATGAACGCGGGCCGTCAGTAGCTAAATTAAATTATACTTTGCTCTTCTTGCGATACTATATTTATCAAAAGAAACTCCACGAAGACTCATTGGTGCTCCAGCATTTTGTTAGTCAAATAAAATACAAATATTCGCTTGAAAAACTTTAAGCAGTCTTGTCCTTTTATTTCTTATCTACCTTTACTTCCCTTTTAGCCTGTTCTCCTTTTCCTCCAGTGCATGGGTTAACATTGCAAATAAATATAAGTAATAGTATTGTATTATCTGTAATAAGTGTTAGAGTAATGAAGTATTGTTATTGAAATAAAATTACCTTTCGTGGAAAGAAAGAACAAAACAAAACAAAACAAAACAAGAATAGCAAGAAGTTTAAATTGTAATCTAAGGTATTGTAGGCAATGCAAGTAATGTTAATTATGATGTATCTGTACTCTGTTTGATTGTTAATAAAGGATTTTTTTTATTTGAAAAAAAAAAAAGCTTTGAATCAAATATTACCATTTGTGACTCTATAACGACAGAAACAAGGGCCTGTTCAAGAAACACTTAATGCCCATATTGTGCTCAGTTTCTTGATTAACCATTATGGAGTGGACTATCTTTGTGAAGCCTAAACAGGGCTGGGGAAATGTCATTCTTGCATGAAAAGACTGGAAGCTACACTGGTGCCATGACAACATCACAGTATGCATTACTATGTTTTTCTCTTAAGGTACATTACTGTCCCAAGTTTCAATTCAGATATTCTTCATTTTGTGATTTGTATAACCACTTGTGACGTCATACTCGTATCCCTGTAACTTGAATATCTCTACAACGAGAGAAGATAATCTTCATTTTGAAAGGTCTTTCAAAAAAGCTTACATAGCGTGACATTTTTTCACATTAAGGTTTTGTGGACTATGCGCAAACTTTGTGGCCGAAATAAAGGTAACTGTAGTGTGAAGCTTACCCAGGCTTCCGTTCAGTTTGGAGACGTTACCGGGATTAGCAAAATTATTATTATCATTGTCTTAATTTTAATATTTAATATTTTAATATTTATTTTGCCACACCACCGACAACAATACAAAGATAATAATTTTAAAAAGAACAAAGAAAGACGAAAAGTGGCGAGGAGGCCTAAATGAAACTATGAAGCTTATGTTAATTAGGCCTCCTCAATTATAATGATTACAGATGAAATTGAAATAACAGCGACGGATACTAACATAGTTTTACCAAAATACAGTTCATTACAGAATTAAAAGGGAAAGGTACTGAGTATTTTACATGAACAATTTGAGGCAAAAGTAGGCACATAGAAGAATTACTAATAGTTATTACAAATAAATACCTTAAGTGATTTCTTAAAGGAAACTGGAGAGGTCGAATTGACGATATTCGCGTTCAGAGAGTTGTAAAACTTAGGTCCTTGGTAAAAAAACAGAAATTTTTTGATGTTAGTCCGACAGAAAGGCAAACGAAAGGCATGAGAGTTTCTCGTATGATACGAGTGAATCTGACTATTTAAGGCAAATTCAGGTTACAAGCGAATTTGGAAGGAAGAGTTTGGTTTTGATGGGAGTACATGAATAGTGAATGAATAGTGTATATCATGAAATTTTAAAATGCCAAGGTTTCTGAAGATTGGATCAGTATGTGCATCAAAATGGGACTTAGCTATAATTCTGACCACTCGTTTCTGTAAAATTACAAGACGAACAAGGTTAGTTTTGTAAGTGGAGGCCCAAACTAAGTACGTACCGCTGTTAGTCAGTTAATTTCGTATACGAGGGCCCTTCTCGGTAATATCCTCTCATTATTCGTTAAACGTCTTCCACAGATTCCCCAATAATGGAGTACTCACTGGAAGAACTGAACTTCTTCCGATTATGCAAAATTGCCTTTGACATTTTCCCGGTGGAATTAAGAAAGATCTTCAAACAAGAATGGGATTTCCGGTACAGTGCAACACCTTGTCGAAAATGGCAGGATACGGCGCAGAATGGGAAGGACTTCTATCACGAAGAAACTAAAGGCAAAAAGAAATCAATGAAGGTTCAATGTTTAAATACGGTACGAAATGGAAACACGGAAGGGTGGGACTGTACTTGTCTGTTTTCAGTGATCCTTTACTCAAATACCATTGGCTCTACTCTTGCACCAGCGATCCGCGCAGCTGTCGATGATCTGCGTCAAGTTCGGAACGATGTTGCTCATTCAACTGAGGCTAAACTTACTGATGTCAAATTCATAAATTATGTAGGAATAGTGTTAAGTGCTTTTACAGTTTTGGGTCTTCATACTAATGAGATCGAAGACATCAAGAACCAGACGAGTTTTCCAACGGAGGAACTTGAAAACTTGAAAAAGCAAGTGTGTGATCTCAAAACTGAGTTGGACCAGGCAAAATCTGACTTGGACAAGACAAAATCTGTCTTGGACCAGACAAAATCTGACCTGGACTGGACAAACTCTGACTTGGACCAGACAAAGTCTGAGTTGAACCAAACAAAATCGGACTTTGAGGAAGCAAAGAATACACTACAGAGCACAAGTGCTAAATTGAACACTGCAAGAGAAGAAAACAAGGCTCTCGCACAAGAATTAAGTTCCCAGCTTGAGTCATTTTGTTTTTTGACATTGAAACCACCACACGAAGTCATGAGATGTTCCAGTGACATTGAAAGAATCACAAACAAAATGCAGGAACTTCACAATGGCGCCAGCGGAGCAGTTAGCACGATCTATCTGTCAGGAAATCCTGGATGTGGAAAAAGTCAACTTGCTCGTCAGCTGGGAAACGAGTTCTTTTCCAAACGATCTGATGCTGAGGATATGATATTTGTTGCGACGCTAAATGCAGAAAGAGTTGAGACACTTGCTGACTCTTACATCTTTCTCGGTAGACAGCTAGGAATTACAGAATATGCCTTGATTAACCTGGAAACGTCAAAGAGAGTCAAACCTGGTGAAACAATTCGACAGCTCCAACGTTTGATTTTGCCAAAGGTTAAAAAATGCTCTAAGTGGTTAATTATAGCCGACAATGTCGTTGATCTGAAATTAGTCCGCGACTTTTTGCCTCAAACTGGCAGTGAGGAATGGGGCCATGGTCAAGTGTTGATAACTACTCAAGATAGCACTTCAATTCCTCCCACTGATGCTCCTCATACTTACCATGAATCATTCAGTAAAGGAATGCAGCCAGATGACGCAGTGGAGTTGTTAGAAAAAGTGTCGCACATTTGTGACCGAGAACAAGCAAGAAATGTTGCAAAGGCTCTCGATTATCAGCCACTAGCCTTAGCAGCTGCTGCTTATTACGTTCAAACAGTTGTGAAGAATGGGTCTCCAAACTACAGTTGGAAAAATTACCTGGCAGGCTTAACACATAGCCAGCGAGAACAGACTGAAAGTCTCCTTGCGAGTGAAAGCACAGCCTATGCAAAAACAACCACGACCGCCATTACAATGGCTTTGCAGACAGCTGTTGAAACTGATGAAGTTCTTCGTCAAGCATTTTCTTTCTTGGCACTCTGTTCTTTTGAACTCGTCCCGCTTGAGGCCGTTGTAACGTTTGTGAGAGCTCTAATAATGGACCAACCAGAGGAGTTAATCAAGGCAAAGATTTTAAGGTCTTCCTTAATTCTTGTCTCAGCAGAGGAAGAGGTGGAACGCCAATATTTAGGGTTGCATAACATTGTACATGCAGTGCTAAAACAAGGAACGATTTTTAAGCTTGAACCATCAGAAAAAAATCAGCACATGACAGAAGCAGTGAAGATTTTTAGATTCCAACTTAAATTAAATGAGGGAAATTACAGGCTGTTAAATAAACTGATGTCCCACTGCAAATCTCTGCTTGAGCACATGATTTCTCATTTTAGCTCGCCCGAAGAAATTTTTGGTCAAAATTTGAAGCTTTTTATGAAAGTAGACGAAATTGCTGATTGGCTGGTCTGTTTTGCCGAAACTTGTCGAGGTTTGTCTGAGTTTTCATATGCAAAACACATTGTGGATTTAACGTGCAGTTTAGTAGACAACATAAGCGATACGGAGAAAGGAGCCTCACTGACAGCAAGAATTTTTGCTGTGAGCGGGGTCGTTCACAGGAATATTGGAGAATACAATCAAGCAAAAGAATTTCACACGAAGGCACTGATGATTCAGAAAAAGATTTTCGGCGAAGAGCACGGGGCAGTGGCGACAAGCTATAATAACCTGGGGTTAGTGTACCACAGCATTGGGGAATACAATCAAGCAAAAGAATTTTACACGAAGGCACTGATGATTCAGAAAAAGATTTTCGGCGAAGAGCACAAGGCAGTGGCGACAAGCTATAATAACCTGGGGTCAGTGTACTACCGCATTGGGGAATACAATCAAGCAAAAGAATTTTACACGAAGGCACTGATGATTCAGAAAAAGATTTTCGGCGAAGAGCACAAGGCAGTGGCGACAAGCTATAATAACCTGGGGTCAGTGTACCACATCATTGGGGAATACAATCAAGCAAAAGAATTTTACACGAAGGCACTGATGATTCAGAAAAAGATTTTCGGCGAAGAGCACAAGGCAGTGGCGACAAGCTATAATAACCTGGGGTCAGTGTACTACCGCATTGGGGAATACAATCAAGCAAAAGAATTTTACACGAAGGCACTGATGATTCTCAAAAAGATTTTCGGCGAAGAGCACGGGGCAGTGGCGACAAGCTATAATAACCTGGGGTTAGTGTACTACAGCATTGGGGAATACAATCAAGCAAAAGAATTTTACACGAAGGCACTGATGATTCAGAAAAAGATTTTCGGCGAAGAGCACAAGGCAGTGGCGACAAGCTATAATAACCTGGGGTCAGTGTACCACATCATTGGGGAATACAATCAAGCAAAAGAATTTTACACGAAGGCACTGATGATTCAGAAAAAGATTTTCGGCGAAGAGCACGAGGCAGTGACGACAAACTATAATAACCTGGGGTCAGTGTACTACAGCATTGGGGAATACAATCAAGCAAAAGAATTTCACACGAAGGCACTGATGATTAGGAAAAAGATTTTCGGCGAAGAGCACGAGGCAGTGGCGACAAGCTATAATAACCTGGGGTTAGTGTACTACAGCATTGGGGAATACAATCAAGCAAAAGAATTTCACACGAAGGCACTGATGATTAGGAAAAAGATTTTCGGCGAAGAGCACGAGGCAGTGGCGACAAGCTATAATAACCTGGGGTTAGTGTACTACAGCATTGGGGAATACAATCAAGCAAAAGAATTTCACACGAAGGCACTGATGATTAGGAAAAAGATTTTCGGCGAAGAGCACGAGGCAGTGGCGACAAGCTATAATAACCTGGGGTTAGTGTACTACCGCATTGGGGAATACAATCAAGCAAAAGAATTTTACATGAAGGCACTGATGATTCAGAAAAAGATTTTCGGCGAAGAGCACGAGGCAGTGGCGACAAGCTATAATAACCTGGGGTTAGTGTACTACCGCATTGGGGAATACAATCAAGCAAAAGAATTTTACATGAAGGCACTGATGATTCAGAAAAAGATTTTCGGCGAAGAGCACGGGGCAGTGGCGACAAGCTATAATAACCTGGGGTTAGTGTACTACAGCATTGGGGAATACAATCAAGCAAAAGAATTTTACACGAAGGCACTGATGATTCAGAAAAAGATTTTCGGCGAAGAGCACAAGGCAGTGGCGACAAGCTATAATAACCTGGGGTCAGTGTACCACATCATTGGGGAATACAATCAAGCAAAAGAATTTTACACGAAGGCACTGATGATTCAGAAAAAGATTTTCGGCGAAGAGCACAAGGCAGTGGCGACAAGCTATAATAACCTGGGGTCAGTGTACTACCGCATTGGGGAATACAATCAAGCAAAAGAATTTTACACGAAGGCACTGATGATTCTCAAAAAGATTTTCGGCGAAGAGCACGGGGCAGTGGCGACAAGCTATAATAACCTGGGGTTAGTGTACTACAGCATTGGGGAATACAATCAAGCAAAAGAATTTCACACGAAGGCACTGATGATTCAGAAAAAGATTTTCGGCGAAGAGCACGAGGCAGTGACGACAAACTATAATAACCTGGGGTCAGTGTACTACAGCATTGGGGAATACAATCAAGCAAAAGAATTTCACACGAAGGCACTGATGATTAGGAAAAAGATTTTCGGCGAAGAGCACGAGGCAGTGGCGACAAGCTATAATAACCTGGGGTTAGTGTACTACAGCATTGGGGAATACAATCAAGCAAAAGAATTTCACACGAAGGCACTGATGATTAGGAAAAAGATTTTCGGCGAAGAGCACGAGGCAGTGGCGACAAGCTATAATAACCTGGGGTTAGTGTACTACCGCATTGGGGAATACAATCAAGCAAAAGAATTTTACATGAAGGCACTGATGATTCAGAAAAAGATTTTCGGCGAAGAGCACGAGGCAGTGGCGACAAGCTATAATAACCTGGGGTTAGTGTACTACCGCATTGGGGAATACAATCAAGCAAAAGAATTTTACATGAAGGCACTGATGATTCAGAAAAAGATTTTCGGCGAAGAGCACGAGGCAGTGGCGACAAGCTATAATAACCTGGGGTTAGTGTACTACCGCATTGGGGAATACAATCAAGCAAAAGAATTTTACATGAAGGCACTGATGATTCAGAAAAAGATTTTCGGCGAAGAGCACGAGGCAGTGGCGACAAGCTATAATAACCTGGGGTTAGTGTACGACAGCATTGGGGAATACAATCAAGCAAAAGAATTTCACACGAAGGCACTGATGATTAGGAAAAAGATTTTCGGCGAAGAGCACGAGGCAGTGACGACAAGCTATAATAACCTGGGGTCAGTGTACTACCGCATTGGGGAATACAATCAAGCAAAGGAATTCCACACGAAGGCCCTGATGATTCAGAAAAAGATTTTCGGCGAAGAGCACGAGGCAGTGGCGACAAGCTATAATAACCTGGGGTCAGTGTACTACAGCATTGGGGAATACAATCAAGCAAAAGAATTTTACACGAAGGCCCTGATGATTCAGAAAAAGATTTTCGGCGAAGAGCACGAGGCAGTGGCGACAAGCTATAAGAACCTGGGGTCAGTGTACTACAGCATTAGGGAATACCATGAAGCAAAAGAATTTTGCACGAAGGCACTGAAGATTCGGAAGAAGATTTTTGGTGAAAGCAAGTCAAAGTAGAATCGACGTATAGTAACTTAACTGTAGGAAATGACTGCATCGCCAGTAGCAGGAAAACAAACCAAAGTACTCGAGGAGATAGCGCGCATGACACGGAAACTCATTCAGTGCGAACAGCAGCAGCAGGTTCCTCGAATATAAACGGCGGACGTGTCAAATGTTGTTTTTGTACTCTGCTTTGATTGTGGTGCAATTTCAGCACATTTGGTTGTCTCTCACATTGTCTGGGTTTCTCGAAAGCTCCGAGACTTTTCTTTTCGATTTCGGGCACCATAATCTACACTGTATCTTGTAAACAAAGTTTCTAAGGGTGAAACGTGGCTATAAGTTAAATATTTCCTATCTTAAGGACATGTTAAGATAGCAAGTTTATAGAATGATTGGTTCGTACTTTTACAAATAGCTTTTCGGGACCGAAAAGTTTTCGGGGCTTTCGAGAAACGAGCCCATGGTTGTAATTCAATGCAAGTCCTCGGCGGAAAGTTGCCAACGCAAAATTATCGCTAACTCCCCGCCAGGTTTTTGTCTCTGACACCGAAGTCGCAGTTACATACAGCTTTCGGAACACTTGCTGACCACTTTTAAGTCTTGTCTTCTAAAAAAAACATTAGACAAATTTGGCGTTCTTGGTTTTGCCGTGGTTGACACCTACAGCTAAAACGTACAATTCTTAAACTCATTAATATTCATAAAGAGGAAACAAGGGAAATCACTACCGTGACGGTGGTTTGGATACCGGATCTTAATTAGCATAACATTTGGCGAACTTTTGCTTTGAATTTCTTCAAGAATTATTAATGGTTTGAGACATCATGTCAAAAACTCGAAAGAGTGTTTCATCAGGTACACCTGTATCCAAACACCTCAAGGTCGGTTAAAGAAAACTCGGCTGCGCCTCGTTTCTTCAACCCACTTCTCGCTGTTTGGACATCCTGAAGAAGTACTCTTTCTCATGTTTGATATATTACTAAGAACACCCTTGAAGAATTTGTTACTGCTTGATAGAGTGCCCTCTTATTGGACCGGCATTAAGTGAAGGTATGAGTGTGACTTTTGACTTGAACTAAACCGCGCGAGTTCCGCATGGGAAAATTTGTCTGGAAAGTTATTTGTTACGATGACAGAACTACTAAGCTGGCATAGACAGTGTATGCACTGACGACGGTACGTTCGTTGCGATCTTAACAAGTGTCCAGGTTGATGGTGTGCGAACTGGACCGCGGTTTAGGTCGTTACAGTGTAAGAGCGTCAAGTCCCGGCTAAACGTACCAACATTGTTGGCAAACATGCCCTGAATGTGAAAATATGGAGTTATCATGTATCAGAACAGCCGATGAAATGAGTTTTTTTCGGTTCTCCTTTTTCAACTGCTTCTGTCGATATCTCCACCGCGATGGTACATCACCATTTCTTATACCCAACATTTATTGGATAGCAATGTTGGACTTGCGGCTGAATGCCATGGTACTTTTTTATGTTCAACAAAATTGTTGGTAAAATGTTTGATCTAAAACAAAACAGTCTTCCAACACAAATTTTCAACGTCATCCAACCCGGCTGCTAAACGTTCCAAAACTGTTGGACCACACAACAAAATGTTGGCCAACACTATGCTACGTTTAGCCGAGAATTTAGAATGTACTCATGTTCATAGCCACAGAAAGATAAGAGCTACGTTAAACAACAAGATACAGTACGAAAGAGGGGGGGGGGGGGGGGGGGGAGGATACTTAAAAGTGACCGAGGTGCTGCTCGTAACTATTGGACGGAGGTGATTTTTATCAATGTGGGTGTTGTCACCCCGAAGAGTAGCATGCAGTCCTTCTTTGGTATATGAAACACCAACCTCAGAGAAGTCTTCCAGGGATTTCGAGATAATGTTTCAGTGAAAGCAAACAAACACTACACTGACACTTGGCCGGCATTAGGAAAAAGGCAGCGGATTACAGGATGTGGCGAGAAACAACGGGGTGTAACATCTAAAAGAACCAGACCCCTCCCGGGGGGGGGGGGGGAACTCAATCACAGGGTTGAGAGGGGTGTTCGTGGAAAATATGTAAAGAACCCTCAGATGTACCAGAACTTTGTTTTGCGGCTGTGTTTTGAATCTATTTAGACTCCTAGAAGTCGGAGTCGGAGTATTAAATAGGTACCAGTCCAGTACAAGGAGATATACATTTCCTTATTTTTGTTTTCGGCTAATACTCTAAAGTGAACCAGAAAAATTTTATCTCTATACAAAAGGTATGATGAGCAGCCCTGTCACTCTTATCTGTGAGTACCCTCTTCCAAGTTTCCGGGACTTGCTCGCCTCGTGTGTGCTGAACTCGTGCAAAGGAAAGGCACTGTAACTTCGTTTTAATGGTCTGGCTCCAAACATTTCGAAACCCGTAAGAGATATGACAGCTTTCATTGCGGTTGTTTTAAACATATCGTGTGTTTGCAAGTTTTATACAATACTGTCATAAGTTTTTGCCTTATTAATACCCTTAAATATAATGCACTTTATAGGTACTAAATCCAAATTTGTAACAACTAGAAGGTACACAAGAAGTTCTGAATCTGCTTGTAATTAAGTTGCTTTTGACTCTTGAGCCATTTAATTTGTATTGTTACCTAAGTATTTTGTTATCGTTTTTATAACGTTTTTTGTTAGTTTGTACGGAATCACTGGCTTTCAAAGGTTACTAGTTTTCTCTTACTTTTAGTCAAATGTTTCTCTTATTTCTCGGTCATTCGTAAGTATGAAAGAAAATGAAATTTTGATAAATTAGCGCAGATGTCAATAACGTGAACGAGCTCAGAGACAGCTCTAGTTCTGAAAAACTACCTTGAAGATTTCTATCCTTTTCAAGCTTTCAGATTCTGTACAAACTCCTCTTTTACTACTGGAATGATTTTTTGCACTCACCAATTTTAGTGTTTATGAAAAATGATATTATGTAAATAAATGATTGTTGTACATCATGTACAGGTTTTTATGTGGTGTTGGGTGTGGGTTACTTGTCTTTGCAGTTTACCCGCCGGGTTTTCTGACAAGCAGTCGTATCAGTACCAGAATCATCTTCAGGGAATATAAAATAAATAATAAATTGCCCCATATCAAAACACAATATCAATACATGCAAGTGTAACAATTATTGATGCTGCTGCATGGACTGTGTTTGATCCCCAGCAAACACACTTGGCCTTAATCCACTATTCTTTGTTGTTCACTATTTCACCTTTGGTATGTAGGCTTTTGTCCATATTATGCTTGGATGTTGTTGTGTTAGGTCCACCTTTGATTAATTACCATTTTGAGAGGGGTCTGTCTCAGGAAAGGGCTTGCCTCAGATACAGATGGGTGTGTCCATCTTAGACAGGTGCCCACATTTGAGAAGTGTTCATCTTAGAGGGATGGCCACCTTAGAGAGGTATCTGTCTTAGAGAAGTGTCCATTATACAGAGGTGTCCACTTTGGGGAGGTGTCCACCTTAGAGTAGTGTCTGCCTTACAGGTGTCCACCTTTGAAAGTGTCCATCTTCCCGGTGTGACTATTTTAAAAGTGGCCAACTTAGTGAGGTGTTATCTTGGAATGGTGCCGGTCTTAGACCTGGGTCCATCTTAGAGATATGTCTGTCTTCCAAACCTTTCTGACTGTCTTAGAGGAGGTGCCCATCTAAGAGAGGGGGGTAATAAACACTGAAGATCGACATGGAATGATGCCATGTCAGCTTAGAGACATTCTTGAGTACTCTTATTGATTGTACTCTCTTGACCTACTGTGTGGTCGAATCTACAGGAAAGGCCTCATCCACTGTCATCCAAATAAACACAGGGCCAAATATAACCTCATCAGTGAAAAAATAACTGTTTGTCCAATCAGAACCACAAACAATAAAAATTTCACCACTGGTTGACTACATTGTATATGACTTTCACTCACTGTAATAAATATTGTGAATGTAGGACATGTCTGAGAGGACAGTGTCTGAGAGGAGGGGCAGCAGAAAGAAGCGGCACTGCCACTCAATGTCTACCTTGAGTGCACAATACCTTAACATCAAAGTGAAAACAAGTTCATTATCCACTGAAAGTTGACAAGGTAGATTTATTGACAATTTAAACGCTACAACAAAAGAAATTTTGAACATTTGTCAAAGCAATACCTACAGATAACTTACTTTTGGATTGCCTAAGGGAACAACTTTGTAAATATACAGTGTGTACACATAACCTTAACACTTTTGGTTTTTAATATAAAAAGTTGGTCTTCTCGAAGAGGACTCTCCTTTCTTTTTATCCACTTTTTCAACCGCTTTATCCAAGTGGTTTAAAGCCATTTTCTATTATTATGTCTGGCTCTTGAAGTCAGATGAAATGTAATCACAGCAAAGGGAGAAAAAGCTGGATTCATTCCTCTTCCAAAGATAACAAGCAGAGCCAGTATGCAACTTCCAATCACTTCTACTCAAAATTCTAGAGGAAAGACGAAAACGAACAAATTAGCTTTCGTATATGAAAAATACTAAAATAATTGAGAATGGGTCTGAAAGGGAAGCAGGGATAACACAAGATTGTTTTGCTAAGTCCCTGAAGTCTTGGCTATCTATGTTCCTAGGATTTCATATTGTAACCCTTCCCCCCCCCCCAAAAAAAAAATGAAAAAAAAAAAAATGCATTTCCAAGGCAAGCGACATTCAAAGACAAAGAGGAAGTAATGGACACTACTAATGTTTATTAATAGGAGTACTTGATGAAGTACTGAATTGCAACAATGTTAGCTTATGCAGCATCTTGAGATGGATCACTTGGAAGTACGTGAAAGTGTTCCAGCAGAATGAAATGTTTACGGTGCATTTCTTTACAAATTCTGCATTTTTGCTATGCCAGAATGGAATGTGGTAGGTGATCTCAGTCTGCCTTTTACAAAGGGATGCAGTGTAGGAATGACAAACATTTTGATTAGACCACATGTGGTCAGATTCATAGAGTGGTCTAAAGAAGTGCTGAAATAACTAGAAATCTATTTAGTATGATTGCAGTGACAAGGGTGCTTATTTAAATCTCATTGTTTACTTTTTAACCTCAACAAACCAGATTGCAATAAACTGGTGCAAAAGCCATCTTCTCTTACATGTACCTGCATGTATTTTTCAATATAAATGCTTTAGATTGACTTCTCATCTTCAAAAGGCTGTTTATCCGATGACTAGTAGGTGCTTAATTGGTTTTCAGTGGAAAAATGGTTAATCGTAAATGTCGAGCAAAATGATAAAGTAAAATAAGGAAAAGGATACACAAATATAGATAATAAATAAAGAAATTAATTGGAAAAATTCTAAGCCCCTAAGGGGAATCGAACCCATGACCTTCCAGAAAACTGGTTGGAATGCTCTACCACTTCAGGAGCTATGGGAGAGTTGAGATAAGCAAGGTCATACAAATTAGGGTTATGTGCCAAGAAGACCTTGACATTTATTTTTAATCTAAAATAAGGGAACAACACAACGGCAGGGACCAGGCCTCAAATCACCGACTTTCAGATCTGAAGTCCACTGTACTAATCACAATGCCATGCCACGCCCAACAAGGATAGGACCTGAACTAAACACTAGCTTAGCAGGTTTGACTGTAAAGACAACTTACCAACCTGGCCACTGATGCTTCTTATCACATAATGGTACATAGATCACACCCATCAGGTTTTTCTTCACGATCTGTCCATCTTCCAGCTTATCGTGTTGTTCAAGTACTTGGTTTCTACCCTCTGGACCAACAGGACAAACTAGTCGACCACCTGGTTTCAGCTGCTCCAGAAGCTAAAAGCAACGTAAATGAGAATTGACAAATTCTTAATCGGCACTGACCAATAGGTAGTTTCTATTTGAATCGTAACACTTACAGTGCAACTACTTGGACCAGGCCACTTGGAAGAAAATTGACCAATCACAGCCTTAATTGAGAGCAAAAGAAGCCACCATTTTTTCATAAGCTGACCAATAATGTTGAAGGAACTAGAAAATACATCTCCAAATAAATTTGAAACCATCTGATTCTGCTGACCTCTCGAGAATTAGTCTAATTCTTTCATTGGTTAGCTTTGACGGTGATTTTTGAACGTTTTCAAATGGTGCAGTGTTGACTCAATGTGATTGAAAATATCTCGTGGATTGTTTGTACCCGCTACGCAAGCTATAAGCTTATGGTAAATGTAAATGTTTCCAAAATGGCTTTTGCCCAGGAAAAAAAAAGTAAGACTGAACCAAGAGGGCAGCATATACAGCAATAATTGGCACCATTCCTGCCTATTATGAGATTACATTGAAGCACCATGCTGAAATGGAACTAAAAGCTCCCATAAGGGATTTGGATTTCCTTGCAGTTTTGAGACCACGGCCACGAATTGAAAGCGCTGCAGAAGCCAGAATCAATACATCAACAATAAGCACCTGTTGATTCAAAAAGCAGTTAGTTAATAAGGAGATTTGGGGACCTCTGTTTATTATTGAATGATTACATGTAAAGCAGGCAAATGTCAATATTTATCTTTAGATCAGTGTTTGTTTCTATTATACTCGCTGCTCTGGTGAACGCTTCTCAAAATTGAGCAAGTTTGTTGTGTTGCCAAATTTCTTTTCGGAAAAGGTTTCTTCTACAAACATACTCAGCAACTAGCTGCACTGCTAAAAATTTTGCTATCAATTGCGAGTTTGACCTCTTAATGTTCTGCTCAAAATTTAGGATGGAAGGTAACCAATTTTTTCAAACATGTATTGTCCGGATGCTTCAACAGTTGTTTACGAAAATACTTTGCTATCTTTTGTTCTCATTTAGCACTGTGATTGGTCAATTTTCTTCCAAGTGGCCCGGTCCAAGTAGTTGCACTGTAATTATTTCATCCCGAAACTCTAAATTTATATACACGTGTACAGCATAATAAACACTACAGAAGGGAAGAACTGCTCAGTAGCATTCATTTAAACAGTCAAACTTTAAGATTTTATCCACAGACTCAAAGTTAAAACCACCTTTTAAAGCACAATGAACAGCACTTATAGTAGGACACTGCTCAATCACTTTCGTTTAGATGGTCACACTTTGTGATTTTAACCACAAACCCAAAAGTTAGAATCATCCTGTGCAGGATAATAAACAGCAAAACAGGAAAGCATAATTTTGCAGTAGCTTTCACTTGAATGATCAAACATAAGGATTTCATCCACAGATTAAAAAGTTAGAACCACCTTGTACAGCATAATAAACAGCACCACAGGAAAGTACTGCTCAGTAGCTTTCATTTGAATTGTCACACTTTAGGATTTTACCCACAGATTCAAAAGTTAGAAACACCTTGTGCAGCACAATAAGCAACACCACAGGAAAGTACATGTTCTCCTCTGTGTTTTGATCTGAATGATGACACATTTGTTAAAAGTTTCAACTTTTTGGTTTGTTTCTTCCTTCTCACACCAAAATAGCACCATAGCAATATGAGGAGTCTGAGCAAGTAAAGATGATTGTTAGACTTTTGATGTTTGAGTGTACATGTGTATCTACTCACAGCTGGTGGCATTTCTGAAGCTGCAGCACCAACATGGATAGCATCATATGGTTGCCCAGGTTCATATCCTTTGCGGCCATCACCACCTACATGCAAGAATTACAAGAAAAAAGGATACATTTGTTCATTCCCTTTGGACGCTTGCTGAAACGTGCAAGGACTATTAATTCAATAGAGCCACCTCTTGATAGTGAGGACATTTGGCGAAGTGGTCAACAGTGTAAAGTATTACTAGCTGTCATAATAAGATCTATCATAATAGAATCACATCAGATGTGAAAACAACTTCAAAGGTTTTACTAAAAATGCATTTGCTATGTTTTCTCCAAGATGCCAGACCATTGCCCAGGCAGTTTTTTTTACAGCTCACAAGTATTAATTTTTAGCGAAGCGTGTTAGTAAAGGTACAAAGCAATGCACCGTTTTACCCACTAACAGAGAGTGCAGTTCTTTTGGGGTGTCACTTCCTTTGAGGGGTGGTTAGTTTTGGAAATAAACAGTATTTCTTATTTTGTATCATACATGTACTTGAGGGAAACTGAACACTTGACCACCAAGCATTCAAACTTAGTATGGTACCATGGTCATCAAATGGCTGCACTTTTCCCTGGTAGAAGTCCTACACAGGAACCTACATTGTACTGGGTATAGCAATAATCCAAATCATATTTTACAGGACTCTACTTAAGATCCTGCACAAGATCCAGTTCCTAAAGAGGATGCCATAGTATCATGTATGATCCTACAGGATCTTAATAGGATCCCATAAGATCCTATAGAATCTTACAGGATTCTATAAGATTTTAAGTCTGGTTTCATCATGATCCTGCAGTAAATTAGGATCCTATCAGACCCTACTTGTAGGATTTCCACCAGGGTTATTACTTGGGCCAGAGGCCACGAGTCAAGGTTTGCCGTGCAGTTCTTTTTGTTCGAGTTGCGATTGTAAAGTTGTGCAGGCTCTGGAAACGAGAACATGTACATGTACATGTAATCGTTTGGTGATTGCTTGATCATCTGAACATGCTTTGGTGAACCTCATGCGAGGTTGTGAGTGTCTTGGAGTTTAAGTTTTTGTGCTTTTTGATGCAAATTTGCTCTTGTTTTGGGGTTTCTCGTGCTTTCAAGCTTCTTACGGCCTGAATGAAGGCTACAAATAGCCTCTTGTCTTACACAGTAACATTGTAAAATTTGTGTCACAAAGTTAACATGTTTGTTTGTTAAAGGCAAGTTTGGAAATAAAAGGAATTTTCTAGCCAAATATTACAAATATTTCTAGACAATATTACATGTAAATAATACTTACAGATAAGTTTTACTCTGCCTTGTTCTAAGAGTTCAGGGTTTCCCCTTTTGATGTTTGCAATGGAATCTTTCACAAGCTGATCAATATGGTCAACTCCATAAACTTTTCCCGTTTCCCCAACCTACAGCCAAACACAGTTCTGTTTGAGTACCTTGGCATGCCAAACTTAACTTAACAAACTCATGCTGTTTCACATACACAGGACAGTGTATGTGACATGCCTAAGTCAACAGAACAGTATTTTCACTGTATGTAAGTAAGTAAATACACCTTATTTGGTGTTTTGGTGATGATACAGTGTACGTGTGGTTATTTTATGAGTTGCCTGGTATGTTTCCAAGCCTCATAGTGGCAAGGAAAGATGTGGCAATGAGTAAAATGTCTGCACATAGTATTGACCAAAACTCTGAATAAGAGGTTTATTATTCCACTGCATTTTGTTTTTGCTTCATCCTGCTTCAGAAAAAAAAAAAATTAATAAAAAAAAAAAACCGGAAAACCTGGATTGTACAGTGTAATACTGGTGGTGGACAAAACATTGAACCCATTCCATGGACTACCCCAATGGACTACCCAAATGGAGTACCCCTAAAAAATACTATTTTGAATGAGTACTATTGAAAGAATTGCTATTAATATACATTGCACATGCCTTCTTTATTTTCGTCCGCGCCGCCTCTAGCCGCTCTTTTGAATAATCATACTCAATGAAAAATGCGTAGACTTAAATCAAATCGCCCTTGTGAGGAACTTAAAATCTGAGGTGGTTTTATTTTCCGCAGCTGATCCACACATTTCCTTACCCCCGAACTATGGATCACAGCAGAAAGGAAACCGTAGTTCCTCCATCGATTCCAGATAAAATACAAGATCTGATTTTTGCTTTCTGAGAGTCAAAGGCACTATTTGCCGCATGTGAACTGGGCATTTTCGATCTTTTACACGACTCCAAGACTCCACAATCGGTTAAAAAATTGCAGTAAAGATGAAGGCTGATGCAGATGCTAAGTGCACCTTATGGAACTATCAATCATTCTTCACTTATCTGCAAACATAGTGTTACTTGAAAAGGCATCGAAATTTGAGTGAGGCACCCAGTATAAAATGGATCACAAGCTAGTTCGTGAAAAGTCACTCAGTAATTGTGTCAATCATGTAATCAGGGGATTAAGTAGATGCGCACACAAGCTTAGAGATGACAAGTTGGTGAGAATAATGGCTGAATAATCAACCTTCGAGGAACAATTTCCTGTAATGTTTAGGCCATTTTTGACATAAACCTATGAAAAAACATTAGTATGACTGGTGCTAAAAATGAAATGGAGTACTTGCCTATGTAGGGGATTTTAGGCCTTTGAAACGGTATATGGGGGGGGGGGGGGAATGGTAAAGAAAGAAAATGAAATGCAAGACTGTAACAAAGAAGGAACAAACAAGGGGGTTAGTTTCTAAAGAAACTGTGGTTCTGTGTCTACAGTGGCCAATCTACCTTATCAACTCAGTTGATAAATCCAAAATTTTGTGTAACAAAGAAGGCATGTGCAATGTAAGTATATTAATAGCAGTTCTTTCAATAGTACTCATTCGAAATAGTATTTTTTAGGGGTAGTCCATTTTAGGGTAGTCCATTTGGGTGGTCCATCGGGGTAGTCCATGGACTGGGGGTCAGTGTTTTGTCCACCACCATGTAATACGCTGGCATATCTTGTGCATTCTCTTGCCCTTATATGGTAAAATAACACAACAGTGGAATAATGAGTACACTTTATTTTATCTTACTAAAGGGGCTTTTTCAACATACAATTATGTCATTGAGTAAATTATTATCATTATCATCAAAACAAAATGAAAAAATAACTAATTCTAAAAACTAAAATTGATACTACAATATTTTAAGATGTGCTGATCGTATACACTTTAAATGGGTAGTTGCTCTTAAATACATGTATGGTTCTTTTATTCAAACATACAAAAAAACTTAACTGCTCTTTTTTTGTATTTTTATACTGTCTTTTAATTTATATCAACAAAAAGTGCAACCTATCATTCTAAATTCTTGATAATAATTTTGTGATTTACAGTTTGTCAGTAATTCAGTCTGTAATCATACTTGCACAGAAAAAAGTCAGAATCCTGCTTTAGGAGTACATGGTTGTCCGCTTTTTCCTAATTACGTGGTGTTCATGTGCTTACAGATAGAACTGGATTCAACTAGTCCTATCACTATATACCATTTTATAGAACTTAACAATTTTTTTCCGAATTCTTACCATATAAGCCATAGCGGCTGTAAGGTATCCACTACCAGAGCCAACATCTAGAGCACAGGCTCCTTCTTTGAGGTGACCCTCAAGCTGCTGTAATGCATACACATGCTGAAACAATTAGGGGCAATGAGAGAAAGTTAATCTGCCTTGGTTCAAATGTCAAATTTCTGCCATGATGAACTCACACAAAAAAATTAATTCAATTAAGATCAGCAGAAATACAGCATCTGAATTGGCTACCAAATCTGTGTTCACTTTGGATTTGTTTTGTCTCAGTTAATGACAGAAATAAAATGCTGATTGAAATGCCACTCTTCTGGCATGTTAAATCAAATAAATACACTGTATGTCCATCATATTGTATCAATGGTAATAATAACTAGTTTATCTGTACATTAATCTCCTGCACAAAAGAAAAAGATTGATTCAATGTATGAAACACCAGACTCATTCGTACTGAAGTTGTAATGGAATTGAATTCCACACTAAAGAGATGAATTCTTGAGCAGTGGACTATTTTGTGTAGCAATGAAAAGATTGATTGGATAGTTTCACTTGGGGAAGGACTTAAGAGGTCCACAGAATGAGTTTATCCCTTCAAGCCCCAATATCAATATCCATGTTCTCCTTACTATTGTTTAAGATGTCTTGCAGAACTAGTAAGGAGAATTTGATTAGACATCTCTCATGATTATTTCCTTTATTCTCATGATTGGCATGTTTGATCAAGTAGTAATATTGTGAGGAGAAATAAGATGCTTGTCACTATTGGGGCTTAAATGGTAAGTATTCAAACATTTCTACAGTTACTCACCATATGTGGTGCACTAATTGTTGCCTGGAAACCTTTAAAAGAAAAAAAGAACAAAGAGTGTATAATCCATTCATAGTCTATACATACTTTCCACCTGTGCACTAACCACAAAACAACATGCATCATATCTTCATGAACAAATAATTGTATTACAGTCATATGGTGCCCCTTGAGTCTCAAGACAAAATATCTCGTCCCCTGGTGGGGGGTACTCCGGATTTCAAGTGATGAGGTGCGAAGGGTTTTTGTGGGTTTGAAATTCACGATTTGGGGATTATTTGAGTGAGATTAGAACATTTTGGCAAGTAATTTTACGGGTAGTTTCTGTTTGTAACAATGACTATTAGAACTGGGATAGATTACTGTGATAGAGTGATATGTAACCAAAGAAACACATTTTGGCCTAGGGGATTTTTGGGGTTCGCTTCAAGCCCAAGCGATTTTTTTTTGGGCTTAAATTTATGTTCCCATTCGCACTTCCCTCTTACATGTACTTTGTACCCCCCTGGGGTCTGGTCATTACACTGTACATCCACTGAGTAGCCGTGTCCTATTTTCCTCAGATCCTACGTGCGCTTTAATCTTCTCGCCAGCTTCTCGCTAAAATTAGGAGAAGAAAGAGACTGCTCGCAGTCTACTCACTTTTGGGATTTCGACCTATAAATCCCATAATTATTTTGGTCCTCGACTGATTTATCCCGCAAAGCAGCGCTCCAAGCTGCGACCGTTTTGGTTGCCATGGCGAGTAGAAAAAAAAATTGGCGACTAAAATTTCTGCAAAGGTCGCCAATTTGGCGACTTCTGTTCTGGTGGTAAGGAGCTAAGATGTTCTCTCTCTTATTTAATTGTTAATACAGACAAAATGAAGTTTGACCATGTAAACACAGTTTTTGTCAGTATCAGTTTCCGTCATACTTTCCTCAGTTCACTTGTTCTGGTTGCGTGAAGTCTTGAACGGATGCGTATACATCACAATTTGATTTGGATGTAAGAGCGGCTATTCGTGAAAATGAAAAGGTACATAAGAAGAAAGATCTAGAAATCTTTAGACTACAAGGCACAAAATCAGCTTTTCTCCAGCCCTAGCCCCTAGTAGCTACATAGATAGTGCAAAGTTGTCTAGTATCAACATGGAGAAAAGTTTCCTTTGCAAGGTTCTTTTCCCCGGGTGATCGGGTTTCAAGTGAGAAGAAAATGAGACAGTGTGACATCAAACTTCATTCTACACAAAATTTGCATAACTCTCAGCTTTGAAATCACAAGCCAAATAAATCACTCAGTCTATTAAAATGGGCAGAGCACTGAAAAACAACAAGTAATTCTGTTCAGGTTTGTTTTTTCTTTTCTTATAACATAGAGGGCAAAATTACTGATTGCTGATTGGTTGAGACAGAGGGCATTTTTTCTTAATTTTCTTTCCAATGAGGGCAAAATCACTGACTCCTGATTGGCCAAGCGCCAAAAATACTCCCATTTGATTGGCTGAGCGCGAGAGCGCGCCATTTGCATTCTGTAAGCGTCTAGAAACGAAAAGCAGATTTTGAATTGGATTTTGAGTTGTTCAACACAAGAATATCGTTTCAGAGTTTAAATTTAACCGAGTTGGTTGGCAAAAATGGTTGGAAATCAGGTGATAGCTCAAAGAGAAATTCCAGAAGGTGAACCTGAATGTTTTACGGGAAACAGCAAATGGTTATTTGTTTTAAAAAACTACCGAAAACCATGGTTAATTCAGCGAGCGAGAGGTCGCTTCGCAACTCAGGTAAATAAATTAAGTCTTACTTAGTTTGAGTTTTGAGTGTGAGTTTGTCAATGAACTAGAACTGTAATTATCTCAAAAGATGAACATATGCATAAAAGACAGCTTTCTTTTTGTTCTGGACGCTGAGTAGCAGTTTAATAAACTGCTCATTCGTGTGGAGAATTGTTTATTCTGAGGGCCGGCTGCGGATTGTGTTTTGATGTGCATAGAAAGTTTTCAGAAAATTTTGCCCTCTATGTTATAAACTAGTAATCGCATTGAGTCCTCGTAGAATTAAGGATAAATTTTCACTTGTATTTTCAAAGTTTTCACAAATTGCCCTCGTCGTGTTCTACTCGGCCTCATGCGATTACATGTACAAATGAAAGATATTTTCATTCATGAAAACGAAATTTTCTTTCCAGACGTTGCAGTTTTTCTGAAGTTGAAAAACAAGTGCTTAATTAAATTACAATACAGACACATTAAGCACGCTACAGTTTTGTAGAAAGTTTAACTTTTTGCAGGACACTACAGCTCCACATATGAGGAGAACGGTAATGATTTTCACTTAGGAATACTTTGTCCGCTTTCTGGTTTATTTCCACTTGATTTAAAACCTCAGACAACAGTGAAACTGCTCAGGCAATCTGTACAGGCTACAAATTTGTTGGATACAAGAATAGGTATCTTGTTTTTCAAGGCATTTAACAGAGCTTTTTTATTATTATGAATGTTGTACCAGTCCAAAATCACTAGCATTTAAACAACTACTGAAAATAAACATTGTGGATCGCAGAATTCAAGAAAAAATGCTTGTGTTATGGGTGCACGGTCACAATTTCGGGGCCTGAACTCAGCCGGGTCTTTTTCGATTTGTATCATCTTTTATCATTGTTTTTGTTTTTGTTTTTTTGGATGACTTAAGTGCTCTTCTGAAAGACCATTGGTACAGAAAAAGTACATGTACTACAAGAAGTTATTCGTAGTAAATAAATTCAGGAATGAAGTCAAAACTACACACACTCTATTACTTAAATTAATCTTCTCCGGTACATCTTCCAATATTAGAAATAGAATGTAACGGAGACATTTGGTTACTTGGGTTACCACTTTTGCAACAAACTTGGGCGCAATTTAATGCCCTGTGATACCAGAAAGACTCCATATTTGGTAGAGAAACATGGTGATGGAAAAAAGAATGTTTCAAAGCCAGGAATCAGCATAATTAAGTGTATATCAATGAGGAAAAAACACTTTTTGGCGACCCAAATTTTGTATCTGGCGACCTTTTTACCGGTGCGAGTCGCCACAAGGCGACCTGGGAAAAAATTCAGCTTGGAGCACTGCAAAGTAACTTAACTTAATAGCTCGAGGCAAAAATTTACAGTCAAATTGTGCAGAGATAACTGTTATACATCATACAAACCTATCGGCTGCGGAGAATCCTCAAACGCGCGGTTTCTGCAATAATGTTGTCTGTCAACTTTTCGTAAGGCCTCTTCTACTCGTGCACTTTTCAACACCTCATGGACTAAAATTGGGATGAGAAAAAATGTTTGAAACTACAGCTTGAAAAAGGCATCACAATGCTCTTTACCTTTCAGCTGGTCGATGAGATCGCTGTTGCTTGAGCCATGAGATCTCCACGCCATACTTCGCAATATTTGTGCAAATCTACTTGCAACTCCCATCCGCCATGACAGTTTACGTTGCGCTGCGCTACAACGAACAGGTAGTATCTGCTGGCTACATGATTCGTCAGCTCAATCAAAATGGAGGACGTGGAGGGAATTTTGAATGAAGGATTGTGGTAAATGTTTGTCAAAATTCACCCGTAAATCCTTTCAAAACACAATATACCAGTGCGGATATCTGCAGGATAAGTTCAAGATACTATTTCGAATTTCTCATTTGAAGAAGTAAGCTAGTGCTCGAGCTCGCTCGCCCTTGAATTCTAGGAAGATTCTGGCGAAGACAATCGCCCTTCATTTGTTCAAAAAGTGAACGATGGCTTTGTTTGTCTTTCTACGAAGATATGCTTCACCATCCATCAAAGCAGCTGTTAAACTTTTGGCCTCGCTAAAAACAGTAAAAGGTAAGATTTGTACCAAATACATTTGAGGTATAATTATTGTTTTCTTGGGTATCCGGTCATTTCGTTCCATGGTCATTTCGTTGCAAGTTGCTTCGTTCCAAAGTATAGTCAGTTCGTTCCACAAAATAGTCAATTCGTTCCACGAGATAGTTAGATCGTTCCACAAAGTATTAGAAACATAGTGAAATTCGACTTTAAAGTTACCTCATCCTTATGAATACTGAGTAGAAGATCAGGCAAGTGACGAAAACCTGCACACTCGTACTCTATACGTGAAATGATGGCGAATAGCACAGCTGTGTAACACTGACCTCTCCCCAATCAGCCAGAACGTCATGGTAGCCCACATATAGGGCAAGAACGTCATGCTAGCCCACATATAAGGCACTAATGTAAGTGAGTACAAGTGAAGGGAAGTGAGTACAAATGAAGGAAAGTGAGTACAAATGAAGGAAAGTGAGTACAAATGAAGGAAAGTGAGTACAAGTGAAGAAAAGTGTGTGTTAGTGGAGGTAGGTGCGTTAATCAGTTGGTGTATATATTCATATAGGATTGTAATGTTGTTAGTGCCTTATATGTGGGCTAGCATGACGTTCTTGCCCCCCAATCTCCCTGCATGCGCTTCAGATTTTGCTTCTGTGGGTATTTATCATGCCAGAGTGATGGACTAAAAACGGTGAAAAGCGTGCATGAAAAGCCTGTATCAAAAAGGCGTGCTTTGGCATTTTGGCGTTCACAACGAAAGCGAAAATAATTTGAATTCACCATGTCAAGATTCCCTGTTTGAATTCACATCGTACACTCGGCTGCTGAGATACGCAAAGCATAGACTTTCATCGAGTTAGCAGGTTCTCTTGGCATTACCCGTAACTTTTAAAAGTGGAACGATCTAACTATCTCGTGGAACGAACTGACTATTCTGTGGAACGAAGTGACCTTACTTTGGAACGAAATGACTTGGAACGAAATGACCATGGAACGAAATGACCGTAATTCTTTTCTTGTACCATGTGCTGGGTCCAGCTTGCGTAACAAGTGGCGTGACAAGCGACGTCATATGACCGTGAGAAGCCACGGTAAAGCGGCAAAGGACATTCAGAGGTGGGTCTGCCTAATGTGCGAGCCAGCGAGCCATGCGAGTCATGCGAGTCACAGTGCGAGCCATGCGAGTCAGGCGAGCCAGGATGCGAGTCATGATGTTAACGCTAGAAAATGTTTTTAAAACATGTTGTTGAACAATGTGAATAAAATAAAATAAAATAAAATAAAAAATAGTGACGCTTTCGTGATTCTGAAAACGTGTAAAATAGTACTGCATGCCGTAAATATACTCATTGCGTGTTAGGCTCAATGTATACATTGTGTTTTGCTACTTGGAACATCAAACGAGCGCACATTTCGACGAAAAATAGCGTCAAAGACGAGTATATGTGTTGATTGCAAAACGATTAATCGAGTTTTGGATATACACGTAAACATCAACATATGAAAAAGATATTTAATAAGATTACGGATTACATAGACTACCGGAAGTAACGCATTCTCTATTAGTCTTTTCAGAACACGGCTGCGACAGTTCGCGGCATTTTGCCAATACTGTTCCATTTTATTGTCTGTTTACTTATATTTTCTATTTTTGTATTTTGTCTTCTGTGTGGGTGTGGGGGGGGGGGAAGCTGGCGGGGCTAAGCATCTTTATCAGAGGGGTGCACAAATATTGCGTTTCAATTATAAATCACAACCTCTAAAACAAAAGAAATTCTTAAGCATCTGAACTAATGAAAGATGAATCCGTAATGAAGCTTACAAACCTATGTCTTTTTTCTGTTGTTCAGTCAAAGGCATTTCGATCAACAACGTCATTCCAATTTTGTACGGGCAAATAAAAGAATTTCTAGGCAATTTTCCCATGCACGCATAACGCGGACAAAACAAGAATGTTCTTTTAGTCCAGGACTTCGTTATAGTCCTGTAGATACTTGTGCATACTTATTTTATTTATTTCTTTTCGTTCTCTTTTTATTTTTTATTTTTTTAATTTTTTGCTTGACTCGCATGGCTCGCATGGCTCGCACTATGACTCGCATGGCTCGCACTTTGACTCGCATGGCTCGCACTATGACTCGCATGGCTCGCTGGCTCGCATGTTAGTAAAACTCTTCAGAGGTGCACCTTTCATGTGCTCTCCTCAACTCCCCCCCCCACCCCACACCACCACCAGGCCCGTCTCTCGTCAATGCTAGCTGCCCAGTAATGCGCCAATCAATTCGAAAGTTCAACATCCGCCCCGGGCAACCCCCATGGGCATTTGAACTTTTGAAGACTGCCTTGTTTAAATTCCCTCCCCTCGGGGCAAAAAGCCATTTCCAATGCCCCACCAATTAGCACTGAAATACCTCTCCTCAAAGACAAATTTCGCCTTCATTCAAACACGCTTTTCAGAGAAAGATATGCTGCAATGACACCTTCAAACTTCTTTTAAAGACCCAATTGAAAGAATTATTCACTAACAAAGGTGAAATTCTATTTTGTAAATCTGTCAAACCCTGCAAAAACCAAAAAAACTCACAGGCGTATTATGTCAGAACAAGAGATAAATCCAGTTCAAATTCCCCACCCTTCCAATGCAATGTTCAAATTCCCCCCTCCCCGGGCACAATGCACAGTCAATTGCCCGGGGTATGCCTGGGGGGGATGTTGAAGTTTCGAATTGATCGGCGCATTAAGATAGGCTTTAGGCTTGCGTTGTTATTGGTTGTCTGTTGGTCGACAAGACTGCAAGGTGAAATGGGTAATTTATTAATGAATTTACCAAACTTAGGCTACGGCTCACCTCTACAGGAAATAAATCACATGGGGAAGTGTTTGTGGTACTTTCACCCATCCTATGGCAGTAACAGCCGTGAAATTACAGCTGAATGAAAAAAGGTGTACAGCTATACCCATACTAGCCTCCCATATAGTTATATAGTACTTAGGTTGAGTACTATAGTTAGGGCTATGGCTTAACCCACTCTTGTCTCTAATTTTCTTAAGAAAACGAGACCTCCCCTTTCAGGTGGTGTTACGTACTATAATTGTTTAGAGATCCATTAATTAATCAGTGTTTTGAGTTAATCACAGACATTTGTGAGCTGCAGGTGGTAACTGGGAGTTGAATGTTTCATTATTTGGTTTGTTTTTTGCTTCCCACCAAAGGCAAGAAATATCTTGTTTTGGTATCTGGTGGCTTGCCATTGTAGACAAGATGAAGCCAAAATGCATGTGTAGGGAAACATTCAACTTCCGGTTGCTATCTGTGCCTCACGGACGTCTGTGTCTGTCTGTTATAACCTTGTAATGTATGAAACATGACATCCACTTCAAAGTGGTGTTACTTGCATAACAACAGCAACAACAAATACACTATTTAAGTTCACTGATTAATTAATTCATCTCTAAACAATTATAGTAGGTAACACCACCTGAAAGAGGAGGTCTCGTTTTCTTATGAAAATTAGAGACAAGAGTGGGTTAAGCCATAGCCCTTCAACCTAAGTACTATATAACGAGTCTAGAATAACGAGAGACTGCTGTGTTTTTCCCCTCCAACAGCGTCCCTTTGGGATTCTGCTCATAGGGAACTTAAAAACGAGTTTCCGTTTTTCCTTTTACATTGGAATTGAAACAATCCCTTTTTCATTTGTAGGCTGGTGTGGAATGCGCTTTTTCGGAGACATGTCTGATCAGTCGTTCTGGAACAGGTTTTACGCCCGTCGCCAAGGTGACAAGCGCTTCGATTGGTTCGTACGATTTGAAGACGTCATCGGACATCTCGACCCCTACCTACCCCCTGTTGGTAGTGATAACCTTATTAGGATATTAGACATCGGGTGTGGAACGTCAGATTTCAGCTTTAAAGTTTTTGAACGTTTGAACAGGAAATGCCGTATTGATTGTATTGACTTTTCATCCGAGGCAGTAAAGGCAATGGGAAAAATCATGTACGAACGGGGACTTCTGGCGAAGGAAGCTTTTGATGCCGAAAGAAGTGTGCATCCGCAGAACTTTAACGGACTGGCCTGTCACCAGGCTGATGCTAAGAATTTACCGTTTAGTGAAGAAACGTTTGCATTGGCTCTTGATAAGGGTACTTCCGACGCAGTGTTAAAGGGTCGCAACGGAGAAAGTGCCTTTGTGGACGTGGTGAAAGAATCTTTGCGTGTATTAAAACAAGATGGAAAGCTTGTTCAATTTTCCGACGAACCTCCCGAGATACGACTTATCCTTTTAGAGAAAGTCAAACGGGAAATGTTGCAGTCAAACCGCAAAGAGCACTGCGAGCTACGTTTGGTGTGGCGTGAGCTTGAAGCTCGATCAGGCTTCCAACATTTTATGTACGTCTTCCACAAAGGGAAATCCTGAATCAGACTTAGCCTGAGAAAACAGCCGACGTTTCGCGAGGTCGCCACTTGAACCCTCGCAAAACGACGTCTGAGTAACGAGCGCAGAAATTCCATGCTGATGACGCGTCACTACCCAGATCTAGTTAGTGGTTCTGATTGGTTGAAACGCGAGGGAGTTTCGTTTCAACCAATCAGAAGCACTACCTAGATCTGGGTAGTGACGCGTCATCAGTATGGAATTTCTGCGCTCGTTACTCAGACGTCGTTTTGCGAGGGCTCAAGTGGCGACCTCGCGAAACGTCGGCTGTTTTCTCAGGCTAAATCAGACTGTGAGGTTACCAGGTTTCCTCTGGCAAAAAAAAAACTATAATAGTTCATTTTTATTCAACTGAACTTAGAGAGATTAAGCAACGCGTGACTCCGTGACTGCGTACTTTTCTTCCGGCTGTTCTTGGTCCCTCCTCATTCGTTGTTGGTCGTTGGTCGTTTACTGTTTGGTTGCTCGTCGTTCGCCGTTCGCCTTTCTGCATTAAGATATGGGAATGGATTGTTCAATAGTACGTGTTTTTCAAATTCCGTACTATACAAATTTAATGCGATATTAATAATACGCAGTGTCGATAATAGACTCCAGCCCGGTGTAAACCGAGCTGAGTTGCCGTAAACATGCAAAATTTAGTAAATCTAGTCAGCAGCAAGACCAGTGCGGAGAATTGATGTTTGCATTTTTGTTTTTAAAAACGTTTTTTGGATGGTACCACATTCGTCTTCAGTTTCAAGGAATGAACACGTTGTGGAGATTAAATAGGATAAAAGTGTTGAGAAAACGTCGTGTTAAAGCAAGATAGAACACCGACGTCAAGGCTGTGCTTTTGTAAGGATCAAAATCCTGGAGAGTCGCTAAAGCTAATGAGAACAGATTGCACACCTTCAAAGAACGTTCCCTGACGAGGCACGTTAAGTTAAGAAAATTAAGAAAGTTTAGCACGTTAAGTCAATGTGAAAGCTGTGCTTTCTTGTGGAGTAGTAACCTGAAGGGTCAGCAAGAAGGGGTTGCAGCCTTTCATAATCCGTTTCCTGAGGCGTATCGCAGCGCCGGTCCGTTGGCTGGAACGTCCGCAATGTTTAAATGTAGACAGGAGGTCGGCAAGAGAATGTTGTGTCGCAGCTGCATGGCTTGGCGCAGGTAGAGGTTGGATAAGGCACATAAACAGAAAGTCAACTAATAACACTACCAGAAAAAAAATTGACATGGAATCCCCGAGGCAAGAGACCGGGAACAATAGAAGTCCATGAACAGATGGAAAGTCAACTTAAAACATTACCAGAAAAAACATTGACATGGAATCCTTGAGGTAACTGAGGTAACAAGGAAGTTCTAGGAACACATGGACAATCAACAGAACTGAAAATATTGCCATAAAGACACTGGCATAGAATCCCCAAGGTACGAGGAATCAAAGGAGACTAGGTACAGATGGGAAGTCAATTGAAGACTTGTCAGAAAAACTTTGACACGGAGAAGATATACGGAGAAGAACGATGGCGGAAGAACCGAAAGATTGCAAGGTTACATACATGGTGTAAAAGTGACCAGAGTAGCCCAGGTCAAGAGGCAGTGGAGCGGTTATTTGAGGACATATGCTTATCTTTGAGATAAGAGTTTAAGCCAAGTGAGTCAGCATTGAATAACTAGAAGTTAAAAATCTTTGGTTCGTAGCGGCCAGGCATGAATAAAAATCGAAGTGGTTAAAAAGTCCTAATATAGTTTTTTTTTAAAGCCAGTGTCAACTATTTTAACCATTTCGATTGTTAACTGGAAATTACATGGAACGGATATCAATTGAGTGTGACAGGTAATTCGCGTTTGCTTTGGTTTTGCTGTGTTTCGCTCTGTGATTGGTTTAAAAAACTCGCGCCACTTTCTCCACCAATCAGAAGTAAAACTAAAACCATGTCGTGTCTTTGTTGCACGCGTTTTCCCGCCATTTACAGTGCATGTATTTGCTTCGACATCTGATTGGTTCATTGTGTTGTTGGCGTCTCTTGTGATTGGTCAGAGTAATTGCTTTGGTTTTGGTTATGACACTCATTCTCGACCCAAGTGCTTACGCTTCTGACGTCGCGCGCGCGCAAAAGGGAAGAGCTCTGGGCTTGAGAATGATACGACACTCAATTGAAAACCTCTTTAACAAATAATCTGAAATGGTCTTTTATAAAGCGCCCAATAGGGTGAATCTATCATGAGTCGGTGAAGTATGATTGCCTGGGTGAGTGTAGGACTGTGGTGACATTGACTGACGTTTGGACAACCTGAGCGGAAGTCGTCATCACAGTCTAGCAAGAAGAAATCGAGGCGATAACTTATTTTAGCGACGGGCCAAAAAGCCCTAATATCGCTAAGAATGAGTTATCGAAAATATAGTTTTCTTTAAGGTAACACACCAGCCTCCGCAGGCAACTCTGAGCCTCTTGGACAAAAAACAGACCAAAAAACACAAAAGAAACAACAAAGAAGGGGGAAGAGTTGGTGAAACGATGCGAACGCTACATCCCTGCGTTTTCATTCCCCCGTGCGATTATTTCCTGTTTATTTAATTAAAGTTGCCTACAGAGGTCCTAGTAATAAACTTTGATCCAAGACTTTGATACTTCCCTATTCTTATTCGGCTCCCACGCCTTTTTACTCAAGGCCAAAGAGGTTATACATATAGGCTGCTCGTGCCGGGTGCTCAGTTAAAGTTGACTTGTAGCGAGATATTGTTCCAAGATAGCTGAGCAAACTTGCCGACTTGTTTTTCGTTCCCTAATACTTCAGAGTAGGAAAATTTCAATTCACTAAATTTAAGCATCACTCGAAGTAGTAGTCTCCCGCTCGGCCTTTGGTTCGTCACGCAGCGCTCTTCTCCACGTTGCGTGACGGTATACCGCCATGAGTCGGGGAGCGCTGTTCGTCCTTTGGCCGAACGCTCCCCGGATGCAATTGACAAAGCCGCCTGTACCTGAGACCTGAGACAGCCGGGCGTTGCGTGACAAGCAAAAAAACAAAGCCAAAAAAAAAAAACAGGCTGCGTAGGAGACTACCTGAGGCACTGTGTGGGCTTAAGCAACGTACTTACTCAGCGTTTCACGTGAACTCAGAGGACTTAACACGTGCTTACTACTGAAGGTCGGAGTTCGCCATATTTATCAGTTGTTCTGGTTTTCATGACAACATCTCCTCCGCAAACGATGTGATCACGTGAAAGTGAGACATTTTGCACGTGCTTCCGGTGTAAAGGCGTTTTAGGTTTGTGGGCGAAGTTTCTGTTTTTTTTTTCTGTACGTTAAGTGGAAGGCAAGTTCACGAAGTAGGGTTCACAATTAGTTTTGTATCAAATTTCATGCTTTCCTTGAAAACAGAAAGGAGAATGACCACGGATTAATGAAAATTGTTATCACTCGACGAGGGTAGTACACGAGTGCTTGTACATTCTTCGGCGTCGTGGTACAATATTACAACATGGCTGTTCTCATCGATAGCTTACTTAGACGTTGTAGCTTCTTTGTACAGCATAACAAACAGCACCGCAGGAAAGTACTGCTCAGTAGCTTTCATTTGAATGGCCACACTTTAGGATTTCATTCACAGACTCAAACGTTAGAACCACCTTGTACAGCATAATAAACAGCACCGCGGGAAAGTACTGCTCAGTAGCTCTTATTTCATCCACAAAACCAAAAGACAGAAACACCTTGTACAAATCAATTATCTAGGGTCTGCAAAAGAAGAAAAGGTTTCAAAGTGATTCAACTTTCAATGAGTTTGATCCCTTTTCCTTCCGTAGTCAAACACAGAGTTATGTTAAGTGGTTCTCACTTATGAGTCAATGGAGAAAATCGGAAAGTGTAACCATTTAAATAAAAACTGTTAAACCTTACTTTCCTGTGGTGCTCTTTATTATGCTGTACAAGGTCGTTCTAACTTTTAATTTGGGTTTTTGGGCGAAATCATAAAATGCGGCAATTCGAATGAAAGCTACCGTACATGAGAAGGTTCCAACTTTTGAGTCAGTGGATGAAATCGTAAACCAGTAAAATGAAATTCTTTCTGGTTGTGGTGTTTGTTTTATAATATTTGTGAAGGCAAAACTGGGTCGTTTATCCAGTTTGATAAACAAGCTCCGAGATATTTTACCCATCTTGAAACATAAAGCCAAAAACGTCCTTTAGTTCAACAACTAAGTTTTGGTCTAACTCTTTTCTGGTGTTTCTTTGTGATATATTATCATCTCGTAGGTTATTTCTGTTGATTCCCTTCGATAAGGAAAACGTGTATAGATTGAGGAAAAAAATAAAGTGATAATTTAAAAAATGCCTCACGGATGCCGCCGAGTTATATCACACCGCAAATTTTTTTCGTTCAACTGAAAAGTACCATTTTACTCGCGTATAGCTTCAAATTGGATTTTTAAATTTTGATATTTCTGGTTTTCATGAGTACGTTTTTTTAGTTCCTTGAAACTTATTTCCTGACGAAGATTTTTCGATATTTTCAGACTTAGATAATTGACCCCTATGTGCTCTTTTTTAGTGTTGAATGCGAGTAAAAATTTATCGTCAATGACGGAACTAGAAAGTTCAAATCAAGAGAATTTGTACATGCCTTTTTTTGTAAATTTCATCGGCTTTTAGGAAGCGACCTTTTCGGTGCAAAATATTGTATGCTAGTTATGTTAGAAATCGCTGTGTACCTCTAGATAGACTTGTGTAAAATTGGCCGATTTGGTTAAATTATATAATTTTAAGATGCTTTCTAAGTGTCGTAGATGGGTTTTCGTACTGCGACGAATTTTAAATTTTGCATGGCTTGTGAAGAATGGTAAAAAAGAGAAAAATTCACTTTAGACTCTATACTTGTTTTTCAGTTCCGTGAAGACTAGCAAAAACGAATTACGCTGTTTATTTTCGTAACTAGATTTGTGATGTTGATTGAATTCGGAGCAAATCACGGCTGTCTAGTGGCTGAAAGCTAAAATTCTTTCAAAGTACAATGCGCAGATTTCCAGGGTTACCACGCATTTTGTGTTTTTTGCGAGATTTATGGGGTAAGGTGTCGAAAATTGAACGTTTCCATGGTCAAAAAACCCTGCTGAGAATCATCTCTAAATCAGAGGTTAAATCTTATTGGCTAGACAAAGACTTGTGTTGTTTGTAAGTGGGGCTAAATTTACTTTGGTTGAAACCGTCAAGATTATTACAGGCCAAGCTTTTGAAGCCCCCAGACTCGGCCTAAACGAAGACCAGAAACAGAAACAATCCTGGTCATCTAACGAAAGGAAACGAAGCTTTTAACTCAAGGGGGCGAGCAAAAAAGAAAGAAGAAAACGGCCAAAAACGAAACGAACAGGGAAAAAATCAGTTTGGTATAGAATGAGAAATCCGGCGCGCTATCGCCCGGTGGCCTGTCTAGGTTTTCTAACGCTGTTTTTCGTCCAGGGCTTTGTGGATGGATTGAGGTAAATGTCTCTATAAATTGTACTTAATTTAAGTGGAAGTTTTACCAAGATTTCTTTGAAGTCTGTGCTAGTGAATTTAAGTTAGGAAATTTCAAGAAATTCGTTTATTCCAGGATGGATGTTATGTAAGAGAGATACAGTATATTTGAACCACTGACAGAAAAAAGGCTTTTATAGAACAAGGACAACGGAAATATAAGAATACGTTGCAAAATAATCAAAGAAACTTAAGGAAAATCCGCGAAGCGAAGGAAATCGGAAAAAGGTTCTTTATTTTTCTAGAGTAAATTGTCAGAACAATCAAATATGTGAAAACTATGAATTGTTTTTATCAAATTGGAGTCATGTCTCAGAATTGCTGACTTTTGCGATTTAAAAAAAAGAATAAAATTGTAAGGAGCTTCAATTTGTTAACCGCGAGCTCAAAATGACATTGTTATTAAGTTTCCAATCCTGTTAAGGTGATTCTCTATCTGTTCTTATTTGATTTGAATACTGGAAAGTTGTAAATAAAGGAGCCACCATTTTCTGTTAAAAGGCCAAGTTTAGTTTTGAAAAATGCCGAGTATTTTTCAAAAAGTAGTTATGATATCACAATGCGAACTTCAACAAGGAATACTTGATTCGAAATCCTTAGTACATCCAAATCTACACCCGTGCTTTTTTCCGCCCAAAAAGAAGAACAACAGAAATCAATTACTAGGCCAAAAGAGTATGAAAGGTCACTATTCATGTCTTTCTATGGGTAAATCGTCTAAAATTTTACGCAAACGCCAAGGCGACACTTCAAAAATGGTTTCAACCAAACAAGTCGGCTAGCACACCCAAGACTGGAGCTTCATATGGTAATGAAGTAAACAGATTCAACTTGGTATTATGTCTGCAACAATTCTTCTGCAGGTATGAATCGCCAGAAACGTTTGAGGCGGAAGTTGACAGTCTCGCCGACTTAGAAAGAAGACAGAGATCTTTCAAAACCTGTAAGTAGACGCCTATGTAATGCCGTTAATGGGACTTTCGCCCGTTTGTTAAAGTGATGAGTCATTTTTTGATCTTCCTCTTTGAGTATCCTTTCCATTTTTGGCATTTGTATTCCCATCAATTAAATTTTTTGTCGTAGATCTTTTCCCCCTTCTTCCGTTGGTGGAAATGACGAGCCTTTCCTTACCTTCGTCTTTGGGTGTCCACGGGCCAATTTTGTATTATCGTAAATGTAATTTTTTTGTTCGTCTCGTTAGAATCGCAAACCCTTTTTAAACTACCATTTTCGATTATCCACGCACAAAAATTGGCTCATATACAATTATCTCCTCTATTGCCGTAAATGGTATTTCCTCCTTCGTTTGTAATTGAGAATGGTCTACTTTTTTCAATGTTCTCTTCAACATTTGCTCCTCGTTTGACAATCCAAGAAAGAAACCAAATTGTTTGTTCTTTTTTTCTTCACGCTACACACTTATGCAATACCATAATTTTTGAATTGTATGCCTTGCCTGGTTTATCTAAAGCTAATCAGATTTTGTTCTCGTGTTTTGCCGTTATTAGTTAAATGAAAAAGAGAAAGAATGAAAAACAAAAAAATGATGTTCTTTCGTTCTAAAAAAAAATCCAAAATGAATTATTAAAAAAATGAAACGTTCCTCCAAAAAACGCTTTATTTTTTAGAAGCCAAAATAAGCCGAAAACCAGTTTCTAAAAACCGACCTTTTTACGGAAAATTTTTCGCTGCAACCTAATTTCGCGATTTTGCTGACACAAAATTTTAGAGAATTCGAGGAGTTTGATAAACTTTTCCTGTAATAAAAATGGGACTTTCGTTTTATGCTATAAAAAAATTTTCAAGATTCAGAATTAATTGAGGAAAACGCGAAAATTTGACATTGCGAAGATTTCCTATGATAACGTGTTTGTATTTAAAGACACTGATTGTAAGTAACGTCAGAATTATGGAATTGACTTTCAAGAGAGTGAGTGTTTGAGGATATTCAAAATGTGCTAGTTTTATTAAAGCAGAAAATTATCAACTCTTGAGAATAGATTTTATGGGATAAAGTGAAGTTTGTAGTTAGTAGGAGCGCGATCACTATTTTTCCCTTTTTTCAACATGCACTTTTAAAAAAGGCTTGAAAAAGACCCGGTTGTTTCTCACTCTAAGTGAAATTGAAATTGTTAAAAGTATTTACTTTCGAAAATCGCGGTCGTTTTCTGGAAGATTAATGTAAAAAGGGCAAACGAAATCTCAAAAATGAAAATTAAATTTTTCCTTTTGTAGTAACGCTAGCATAGCAACCACAGTTGCTATGATGAGTGACGTCACAGTACTGTGTCACGTGACAAGAAATAAATTTTCACGGCGACACAGGAGATTTTTTTTGGGAAGCCATGAATCGAAAGCAGTTTTCTTTTTAAATTCATACCCTTACTGTAGTTGTAATACCCACCGCGGAAAATCAACGACAATCTAGACTCGTCAACTTTCAATTGACGTACAACTGACTGACACTTAAGGCCCGTTTAAACAGTTCACACGGCCGTTATTTTAAAGATACAAAATTGAGAAGAACTTAACAGACGTGTGTCAATTTATATTGTTTTTTGTATTTTATCCGCACTCTAGGAAATTCAATTCTCATTAGTACCGAATAGATATGTACTTGGCAAAGATATAAACGTCCATGTACGCTAAAGAGCCGTCACCCGCGCTTAGCTTGTTTAGAAATTGAACTCATCGCGGCGGATGTTTAAGATACAGAGTGAGAGGTCGTAAGAAAACTCCTGTAATATTCTTTACTAATTGCGAAACGAAACCGATGTGCTCAACCTTTTTGCGCCCATCGGATTTTTTTTTGTCATATTTAGAAGTCGAAGACTTCCGCAGAATTTAATGCTTGGCTGTTTTTAGCGACTAGTATAAGTTTGGGAGACGTGAACTGGAAGGCGAATTGTTTGGGAAAAAAATACTGCTCAAATGCGCGTGTTGAGTGAATGGGCAAGCGACGTTCTTCAAAACACTCCTTAAAAACTTTTGTTGTCAAGTTTCTCCCGGTTAAGCGTACCTGATAATTGCGATGATGCTGACGATGGTAAATGCATCTGCCTTAGTTCTCGATTTTATTCGAGTCAGTCTGACGGCTTTAATGTGTCCTGGTATGCTGTAGTGAATTGGTTTACTGCCAGGAGCGCCTTTTTCATATTGGGAGCTCAAGAAGAGAGGTGGGGGGGGGGGGGGTCCTTATTTCAGATAGGGTTCTTATTTCTTTTTGACTTTTGAAAATATCTGATCTGAGAGTTTAAAAGCGACTTTCACTATAGGGGCGATTGTTGAGAAAGAGGGCGCTTATTGCCCAAACTCATTCAAACGGGAGTGTTTGTAACAAAGGGGAGGCTTGTTAGCACTCATTCAAAGGAGAGCGCTTATAAGAAAAGGGGGCGCTTATTGGAAGGAAGGTGCTAAGTCGAAATATTACAGTAAACACGGGCAATATTTTTGTTTTGCAGATTATGACTACGGCCCTGCCAGTAGACGCTCGAACAGCCCACGCAATGTTCGCCTTCCTGTGCAGAATGACGGCAGTGTTTGCACTCCATCTTGTGTGCACGGAACATGCGTGAACAATTCTTGTGAATGTTCAGCCGGGTGGACTGGAATAGACTGTTCACAAAGTGAGTTTTTGAATAGCGTTTTTTGGCAATAATGTCACCCTAGGTCACGATATTTTAGGCAATTCTGTCACGTTAGGCGAACTTTTGTGTCACTTTTATGTCTCTTAAGGACACACTATGTCAGGCTTTTTTGTCACGCTAGGTGACTTTGTGGCAATCGTGTCACGTTAGGTGACATTTCTGTCACGCTAGATATCGATATATTAAGCATTTCTGTGACGCTAGGTCACGCTATTTTAGGCGTTTCGGTCACGCCGGTCTAGGTCTTTTCCCAGTTATGTTACTTTAGGTCACATTATCTAAGGCATTTATGTCACGCCAGGTGGTAAACTCTATTTATGCTATTCTCTCAGTTATCCAGCGTTCTTTGGGTGATTCATGCACAAGGTCACGTTGTGTTGGCGAATCTGTCACGCTAGGTCACGTTATATCAGCCAACTCTGCTACCTACAACTGGGTATAAATAGAATACAACTACCAGATATAAGCTGGGAACAATCGACAAACGTTCAAGTGTTTAGTGAGCTAAAGGACGTAAAGATAAAATTGGAGTTTAGAGTAGACTCATCGCCTATTTGACTACCGTTATGTAAATAGAGGTGAGTTGTGTGACACGTTACGGGTGTTGTTTCTTTCTGTAGAGGTCTGTTCTCCTGAATGTCTGAATGGAGGAATTTGTCAGAATGGAGTATGTGACTGCCCAGCAAACTGGGAAGGAGATCACTGTCAAACGCGTGAGTACATAGATTTTCCCAGGGGAAGGGTGGGTGGGGTTACATCTCACGATTCTCCACTCTTTTACTCTATTTCTTAACTGGTGCGATTTCTAAATTCTGTACAGTAATTCCTGTAAAGTAGTAATCCAGTTGAAAGGATCTCTCATTCTAACGCTGAAAAGAAAAAAAAAATACTTGTTTTTCGTTAGAAAATAACCTTAAGCTCAGATAGGTTGAGAGGCTCTTCATAAAACCTGAACGTAAAATTTTCATGGTTTGTTTTTGCATTATTGTGTTTATTACGTAATTTGTCATATTGACTAGGCTTAAGTCTTTATTTGCCATTTTTGTTTCAATTTTTGATTGAAACGACACACACTGAATAACGGGATCATAAATTGTTGTGGTATTTGTTTTATGTAGCAAAATGTACAAAGAATTGCCAAAATGGAGCAGCATGTATTAACAACAAGTGCGTGTGTTCTGGCGGCTGGGCAGGCGAACTTTGCGACAGAGGTACGTTGGTAGATTATAGTTTAACCTTTTCACTCTGACGAGGAAAGAAGTTCGAAAATGGACAATTTTCCTAAATTTCGTTTTCATGAATATTGTAAAACAAACAACTTTGCTGAAGTGTACTGTTGAAGAGCTTTTATTTGAATGGTCACACGTTAGGATTTCATCCACAGACTCAAAAGTTAGAACCATCTTGTACAACGTAATAAACAGCACCATGGAAATGTACTGTTCAATAGCTTTCGTTTGAATGGTCACATTTTAGAATTTCATCAAGACTCAAAATTTAGAACAATCATTTATAACTAAATACGTAGCACCACTGGAAAGTGCTGCTCGGTAGCTTTTGTTTGAAGGGTCACACTTTAGCATTTCATCCACAGACTCAAAAGTTAGGCGAACCGCTAATGAAGCGAAAGAAACCAAACATGCTGTGTTTGCAGTTAAACTGAAAAGAAATTACAGGATCTTCCTCTAAGAGTGCCCGGAATCAATGTTTATTCTCACGGTTTCACCTGATTAACAGCATCAACAGTACAAGCCCCAATGACGATTCGAGGGCATACATCCTCAATAGATTTCTTAAAATTATACCCTGCGACTCGCCATTCCCGGGGTCCTAAAGGACATTTATTACAAACACATAACGTAGACATTCTGTAAAATATATTTTTTATTTAAAGTTTGTCACTTGTGAAACAGTAAAGCAACACTAAAGGTAATTATAAGGGCCCTTTCCCAGACTTTCCCATTTTCCACAAGTGTCAGCTTAATACTGTTTTCCCATGGATATCTACTCTGGGCTCCTATCTAGGCTCCTATCTGGACCCCTATCTGTGTTCATGGATCCTAATTGCGCTCCCAATCAGCGTCTGCCTCTTAGTACAGGAGTCATTTTGTTTCCTTTGATTGAGTTTTCAATGTATATAATTTTTCTTTCTCGACAGCTACTTGTGTTCCATACTGCCAGAATGGCGGAACTTGCGTACAACCAAATGTTTGTAAGTGCTCACCCTGGTATAAAGGCGCAACGTGCGAAAAATGTAAGTGAAGTTGGCTTAGATACCCTTATTTTACATTCTTTTTTGCACATGAAAAATGGCATGAAATTCGTTTTACAAACAACTGCATGACAATCGTTACAGCGTTGCAATCAATGTACTGCTCAGTAGCTTTCATTTGAATAGTTGCACTTTAGGATTTCATCCTCAGACTCAAAAGTTAGAACCACCTTGCACAGCATAATAAACAGCACCACAGGAAAGTACTGCTCAGTAGCTTTCATTTGAATGACCACACTTTAGGATGTCATCCACAGACTCAAAATTTATAGCCACCTTGTACTGCATAAGGAACCGGCAGCAACACGTTGTATTTGATGTATATTATATGTGCTATCGATTCATTGGCGGTTTTTTATTTGTAGCATTGTGCAGCCCTGACTGTGGTGTTGGGGGAGTTTGTGACTACAACAACACGGCGGGGAAAATGATGTGCACCTGCCGACCGGGATACCACGGCGATGCATGCGACCAAGGTAAGGACTGATAAATCTTCCTGCGATCAACAGTTACCTTCTTTTGGTTCTTTTCTTTGTTTCTTCTTTCATTTCTTCGATAGTTGGTTGGTTGTTTCATTTGTTTGTTTGATCGTTCGTTCTTTCGTTCGCAACTTTCGTTCGTCCACTTAGATTCTCACCAACCAACCTACCTTTCCCAGCCTATCTGTCTATCTTCCTTCCTTCCTTCCTTCCTTCCTTCCTTCCTTCCTTCCTTCCTTCCTTCCTTCCTTCCTTCCTTCCTTCCTTCCTTCCTTCCTTCCTTCCTAGCTTCCTTCCTTCGTACCCCGTCGACTATGGTTAAATATTTTAAAGCACCGAACTCTTCTAATCAACATCTGTTTTTATTTACAGTGAATCCTTGTGAGATGCCGTACAGTGAGGGAATAAGTGCTCAGTATCTAGACGAGACTCTACTTATGCGAGACCAAAACAGCCTTACTTTCACTGGCAATGCTGCGTCGAAGAATGCCTGTATTAAGTACCTTGAGGAAGTGGACAATCAGTGCTTCTCGAAAAACTCGACGTTTACTCAATCGGAGTGCGAAAAGTACTGCGGTAAGTGGCTGTTTTACGCTGGGGGGGGGGGGGGTAGGGACAATGGGTACAGTTGAATGCCTTGTTTTGTAATATATCAAGCACGAGAGAAGTGAAATAACTTGAACTCAAAGCAGCAAAAGACCTACCAGTGGGGTCTCATAGCGAAATTCGTCCCTTGGGCACAAATGAAGCGGTTCAAATATAGCTACCGCGGTCATCAAGTTAGAGAGAGTGACGTTTCTTAATCGCGGGGAGCGTTTACTGTTCGGCGGCATGTTGCAAATGCCTCTATTTTGTGTCTTAGCAAGCGAAATTGTATAATATTTAGCAATGATTTTTGTCCTTTTTTTGTCCAGATCCGTTGGAGACATACAATGTCTGTAAAAAGATTTGGAATCCCATTGGTTATGGATTCGCCAACAGCAGTATTCAGAGAGCCAATACCACGTGGTTTTTTGACGCTGCCGCCAAGGCCTGCAAGCCGTTCAACGCGCTAGGTTGCCTTGGAAACGAAAACAACTTCAAAACTGAGCAGATCTGTAAATCTACGTGCTCAAGTAAGAAATACTGTTAACTACGAACACTGACTGTCTTACAGTCTGACTGTCTTACTGTCAGTCTGTCTTACTGTCTTACTGTCTTACTGTCTGACTGTTTAACCCTTAAACTCCCAAGAGTGTCCAAAAACGAAAGTCAAGAAAAATCCTGAATTTCATTTTGCAAAATATTGAAAAACAAATAGTACCAAGTGAAAGTACTGCTGAAGAGGTTTCATTTGAATGGTCACACCACAGGATTTCGTTCACGGACTCAAAAGTTAAACCTACTTTAGAAGTTTACATTATTGACTATGGGAGCGAAAGGGTTAAGAACAGATAGCTTTCAGTTGTACTTTTTACCCTAAAAACGGAAGTAATTTTGACCCTAACTGCATTCGCAATGTTTTGCCTGACCGCTCCTTTCATTCCTTTTAGAAGAAATCACTAAAAATTCCCTCTTGTAATCTTAACAGCTATATCTATAGCTGGCCTTCTCTAATTTCTCCAGAAACTTTGGACTACTCTACTCAATACGTATTCTTTTTTTTATAAATTTATTTTGCCACACCACAGACAACAATACAAAGATAATGACTAAATAAATAGAGAGACGAAAGAATGATGGTAACAGTGGCGAGGACTCTTGAAAGAAAAAAAACTTTAAAACATGGAATGATTTTTTCAGTGTAGTATACCAACTGTAGGGAGCGGTACTTAACAATTATTTACCGAAGTGGAGATGAATAGTGATGAATATTGCGGCGAGGTAAATATGCATCACTATTCACTATCCTCTCTTGCCGACCTTAAGGTGAATAAATGTTTTAGTACACACCAAACCAGTGGACAGCCAGCACCAATAGTTCCTTTTTTCAGAAAAACGAGGAAAAACTCGCGCACGAAATCCAGAACAATGCTTGGAGGTGAATAGCCGATACTCTTCCGAGGTTGAGCAGCCAATCAGAGCGCGCAAAAAACCATATCCACTGGTTTGGTGTATGCTATAGTTTGATACCTTAGGGGTTATCATAAAGTTACGTTAATCCAGAGAACTTCTGTAGTAAGAAACAAAGAGCAGCGTTGACAGTTATATAGGAGTACAGCCTCCAATGTCCTTCCCCTTGTACTTTGTTTTGCGTTCTTTGCTTATAGCAAGACTCAAAAGTATTTTTTTGTTTACATTACAGGAGAAATTAACCCACTGCCTCCAAAACCTCCCAGTATACAAGGTGAGTTTCCTAACGTATCCTACATTATTGCGCCTTTCAAGAACGAGCGAGTAAAACTATCGGAGGCCAGTAATATGATAAAGATAGAGGTACGGCGAAAACCATTGCTGCAGGTTAACAGCCTGCAGGCTGAAATTTGGCTAACTAAACCCCCCAGTATATAAAAACCAGTTTAGCCTGACAACGAAACAGATTCTTATTTGAAAACATTAGTTGAATCCTAAAAACACAGGCTTAATCTTGTGCTTTGGAGGTCCGTAATCACGAAGTACAGCACAAATCTAATTGACCACCTGCTGACAAAATACGTAAAGACACCGACTGTAACTTCTGTGGTAGTTTGTTGTCTTATAAGACTAAGGACTAACTTGTTAATATTAAGCCTGAAGGTCAAAGTTTTGCTTTACAAAATAGAATCATGGGGATACACCCAATTTATATTACTTATGGTCAGCAGCAAGAAGTATTTACCCTGCCAAATATAGGAACAAATTTATATTCTTAAAAGAACCTGTTTTCTTACTAGACGTCCGATATTTATGTACCATTTTTAGCCTGCCTTGGAAATAAAGGGGTTCTCATTGGCGGGTGTTTACTATGCTTAATATATAGCCTGTTTAGCAAGCGTTTTCATAGGGCTTTCGGCAAGTTTGAAGCATTTTTTGCTTTTTTGCTGCGCGAAAATTAGGGCGAAAATGACGCTCGCCCTTATTTCCGCGCGGCCCAATAGCGAAAAATACCTTGAACAGGCGGAAAAGCCTGGTAGATTACAAGTTATAGTTATTCCAAGCCTCTAATAACAAAAAGTGCATTTTTGTTCTTGTCATATTAGCTCCAGGGGGTTGTTTTGTGACCGGTAATGATCATTTCAACACATTCGACAACACTGGGTACCGCTTCTTGGGAGCTTGTCCATCGTGGCTGGTGCTGGACATTGGAATCTCCAAAGATTTCAGTGTGGTGTTGAATGGTGATCCAAATTGCCACGATATTAATGTCAAGTGTCAGAAGACACTGGATGTGTTTGTGGACGGCGTGCGCGTACATCTGGGCGCCAAAACCAACACGTCATTTGTCGTGAAAGTGGAGGGCAACTTGATCAATCTACCTCACACTTCCTCGGATCCCATTATTAAACAGGTACTCATGGCAATGGTAATAATAAACTTCGAAAAAGTCGCTTTTCTTTCTCTTAAAACTCGCTGAGGTAGGTGCGAAACGCTAAAAGCGTGCAGGGATACTCCCTAGGCGCGAAACGCTGCACGCGAGGCCTCTCTTGGACGCCTTCTACAGTCCCTTAGCACAATAGCTCCAGAATTACTACTCTGTAAATAGTTTGAACCCAGGAGTCATATCATAAGTCTGTGAAGTACGATTTTCCGGGTGAGTGTAGTCCTGTGAAAGACTGTTTGTGTTGGCACCGCTGCCTGCTTTTCGACCGCAACCTGAGCGGACGAGACTTGACTCTGATGGTGACTTCCACTCAGTTTGGCGACACGTCAGTCGATGTCATCACAAACAGTCCTTTTCAGGAAAACAGCCATTCAGATGATCATACTTCACCGACTTAGAATTATTACTCTTATGTCCTACAGGTTTGAAGCCCAGACAACTCATGCGAAAATACGACTTTCTGTAGTCTAAAAGAATAGCAATCATCATCATTTTGAGCGGTATTAACAATTGTCCGACAACGGCTTTTCATTCTTTTTAGGCAAACGAAAAATTTCTGAAAATTTGCAAATTTTGCTCTGAAGCATTTTTGGGAACTGAATGTCTAATAAATTTTGCTGTTTATTGCATGATTTATTGATTTATTGATTTATATATCTTTGTTCCTACAGGTTGGCGGTGGTAGCTATGTTTTGGTTAAGTCCCGAGATGGTATTAACATTCTATGGGACGGTTCAACGGACGTGATAATCAGAGTCCCCACAAGCTATCAGTATTCTGATGATCATAAACTGGTTGGTCTGTGCGGTCTTTATGATGGAAATAGCACCAATGATCTGATTTCCAATGACTTGATTTCCAGCGGACCTGATTTGCAGCAGGCCTCAGCGATACAGAACCCCACACAGGACCAAATCAACCAGTTTGCAGACAGCTTTAAGATACACCCTTCTTGTAACAACGTAATCAACCCTCAAAAGAAATGTTATGATCCTGACGGGAAAAGCGAGAAGGGAATAATGTTTGCAGAGAAGGTTTGCAGCGCGCTTGAAGATGCTGTGTTTCAGCCATGTCACCAGTTTGTTGATCCGAAGCCGTTCATCGAGATGTGCATGTATGATGTGTGCACTACCAATTATACTAGGCACCCGAAAGCATTTTGTGACGCGCTCTCGCTGTACGCGCGTGTCTGTGCGTGGTATCACAATACGACTCTCAACTGGAGGCAGCTGTTCTGTCGTAAGTAGGCGTGCGCGTAAGATGTACGTTTTTGTAACACGGAACTTAAACACAGACGTACTTAAGCCACGGACGGCAACCGGAAGTCGAATGCTTTCGTGTTTAATCGTTTTGGTGCCGTCATCTCCATTATGGCAAGTCATCAGAAACAAAAAAAAAAAAACAACAAAAACAAAAACAAAAAAATAGAGTGTTCCAGGCCATGGCTAGGGGAACAAAAAAAAAAGCTAACACAGGGAACACACTACTTCCGGTTGACGTATCGTGCTCTAATGGTTTGCAGTACAATGGATGTGGTCAAAAACATGTTCACGTTATGTTAGTCGAGGTCTTATTCTAGTTTGAACTGTATGTCTGTTTGTTTCTCAGCCGTTTCTTGCTCAAATGGTCTGCAGTACAGTGAGTGTGGTCAAAAACTGATTCACGTTACGCCGGTTGAGGTGTTATTCTAGTATGAACTTCTGTTTGTTTCTTAGCCGTGTCTTGCTCAAATGGTTTGCAGTACAATGGGTGTGGTCAAAAACATTCACGTTATGCTAGTGGAGGTCTTAGTCTAGTGTGAACATCAACTGTATGTTTATTTGTTTGTTAATTAGCAGTGTCTTGCTCAAATGGTCTGCAGTACAATGAGTGTGGTCAAAAACAGATTCACGTTACTCTAGTCGAGGTCTTGTTCTAGTGTGAACTGTATGTTTGTTTGTTTCTTAGCCGTATCTTGCTCAAATGGTCTGCAGTACAATGAGTGTGGATCGACCTGCCCTCTGACTTGCCGAAATGTCATGAGTGACCAGACCAAGTGTGGTTCGCCTTGCGTAGATGGATGTCACTGTCCCGCGGGCATGTGGCTGGATGGCAACAAATGTGTTGATAAGAGTCAGTGCTCCTGCTTGTATCGAGACACCACATATCCCAATGGAGCCAACAGGACCGAGCCTTGTCAAACATGGTAAGCGTTTTATCAGTTGTCTTTCTCGGAAATCTTCGACAGCATTCGGTCACTGTAGGAGATTGTCGAAAAATGATAGGAAACTTTCGCTATGCGAACGTCAATGAATTACATTCTTCGCGTCTTCCTCGGAAATCGTCGGCAATCTTCAGTTTTTATCAGAGAAATTTGGACAGTGATTATAAACGTTCGTTATTTCAACTTTAATGACTTTGAATTACATTCCTCTCGCCTTCCTCTGGTCTCCTTGGAGGGTTTTCGGAAAACGATCGGAACTGTTTATTTGACAATTGTTTTAATAAAATCGAGTCGTACATGGCATGATTGCAAACAAGGCGCACGGGATTTGGGTATTAGATGCACTTTCCGTCAAACAGTCGGACGAATACACTACGAGTAGGACATAATCCCCTTTGAAAGTCTGATGTTGTGGTAAGCCCCCCCCCCCTCGTCTGTTAAGCCTCCCTCTCTGATATACCCCTGTGGAAGTCTAATTTGTAATAAGCTTAATTAGATTACCAAACTTCAAGAGCAATGAAAAGCTACCCGAGGTTTTCCGAAGCGAAGAGATTGGTACCAGCTGCAGGTATTTCTGTTTCTAGCTGGTTCATTGCTCTATGTGAGCTAATGACATGTCTGATTTGCATTCTGCTTCAGTTTTAATGCAGAAATAAGTATGCGATGTCATGAGAAATTCGGTGCCATATTTTGTACTCATGCGGGTGTTATTCGTAAATTACCAAGAGGCGTTGGACAGTAAAACACAGGAGTAAGGGTGCATTCAGTTGATTTCTCTAAAATTACTTATTTTGTTGTTTGTACTTTTTTCAGTACCTGTAATGGAGGATCATGGAATTGTGTCAAGAAGCCTTGTCCAGGTAAGCAGTTATCATGTGCCAGTTATTCTCTCAATCATCCTGTCAATCACTCTGTCAATCACGTTGTCAATCATTCTGTCAATGAGTAAGTTTCAGTAGTTATTCGTAGGCGTTATTGTCACGCGACGCGTCTTTCTTGTAACATTTGGATGAAGGGTTGCATGACAAAGCACGACTAGAAGTAGGAGTGTTGATAAGGCACCTGAAGAAGCAGGCCTAAAGTTGGAGTGCTAAGGTTGTTAAGGTTTTTTCACGTTGTTTAATAGAAGATCTTTTCGTTTTGTTTTCATGGGAGAGGGGGACGCCCGACCGATAAGTTATGGTATTGGAAGGAAGGGGTAGAGTTTGTTTATCTCGCAGGCGGGTTGGGCATGAATATTTGTTAAGGAGCCCCCCCCCCCCCCCCCCTCCTGCCTTTCCGGTTCTCTTCTTAAAATCCCCGCCGCCCCTGAACATAGAAGTAGATTTACGATTAAAATTAAAATTGAAATAATTGTTGCTCGCTTGTTTAGGCACTTGCTCCGTAATCGGCGATCCCCACATCACAACATTTGATGACAAGAAGGGATACACGATGCAGTTGAGGCAGTGTGCTTACACCCTCTCTGAACACTGCCACATGCCTAACGGAACAGATAGGGGCTACTCCATCACTATTAGAAACAGGTATAATTTATCTTACCACCGATTTTACAGTATATTAGTATGGTGCTCCGCTCTGCGGACCTTCGGCCGGCAAAGGAGCTCCGCCAATAAGTGTCGTAGTTTGGTATATTTCTGGCATTTTTATAGCAGATGGAATGGATTGTTGGACTGGTTGTCAGGTGGATTGTTCGTCGAGCTTTCCACTTGAAGGTCGGTAGCAAACCTTTTTATCCCCAAAATCAACGTGCATCTTCTCCTCAATGCTCTCCATATATTTCATTTGGTACTAGTTGGGAGAATTTGCTTAAACATCAAGATATTTAATCTTTGATGATCATTTCCTTTTTTCTCATGACCTGTATGTTTATTCAAGTACCGACATTGTGAGGAGAAAATAGATGTGCTTGTTATTGGATTAAGACCTGGTCTCTCCCTTCATGGTTTGTTGTTGGACAAGATACTTTACTCTGCATTGCTTCTTATCCTCTGTGTATGAATGGGTTGTGTCCTTAACTGACTCCACATTTTGCAATTTAGGAAAGCTATTATTGTCTGATGGGATTGTGGAATTGTCTTTTGACGTTTTCACGTAACTGTCACAAAGTGTCTCAAGGTGCTGTTACGAAGCAAAAACGCCAGTCCGCCATATTGACTTTTATTTTCTTAATTTCCTGAAGGAGACCAGTTAAACTAGCCGAAACGTCGATTCAAAATCATTTTTAACCTCTTAAGAATCCCGAAAAAGAGAAAACATTTTACAAACTTTTCTAAAATGAGAGGTGGAAGTTTCAGAGATACAGTCAGGGATTTAATTTGTTTTGCTCAAGCTAGGGAAACCTTTACTAGGAGTGAATCCCTGTGAAACGTCGCCACAAACGAGAAGTCTTAGCCATTGCCACCCCCTCCGCTCACCCCCCCCCCCTCCCCCAAACAAAAAGGGTGAAAAAGGAGAAAGGAAGAAGAAAAAACGGGGAAAAAACGCAGGGATACCAGCCAAGAGAATGCCTGTGAGCTGAGTTTTAAACCTCTGTTATCTCCTTTTAGGTACTGCTCGTCTCTATTCTCGCACTGCAGGCGGGAACTGCTTGTAAATGTCACGGGAGAACCTTACTTGATCTTGGACGTGGATGATTGGACAAAGAAACCAACGGCGTCCATTCAGACTCCGCATGGCAGCGTCACCAGCATCACCAGGGGATACTCGACACAGAAAATCGATGTCGAGTTTTTGGGTGATCGGAATATTTTCATTCATGTTGACTTACAGGTAAGATAAAAAATTCTTAAGCCCTCATGGGATTAGGTCACAGAATGTCACTTGATGTCACACTTGGTCACACTATAAAACTTCCGAAGTTACCCCGATGTAATCCGATGCCCCCTAATTGATTTCCCTTTGACCCTTCAGAATGGTGTGGCGTTTTCTTTGCACTGGACGGGCTATAACACATATCTGACCGTCAACGCCTCACTGCAAGATCAAACATGTGGTCTGTGCGGCACGTTCAACGGCATGAAAGAAGATGATTTTCATCTGAGAAGCGGAGATGATAAAGTCGGGTTGGACGAGTTTGCCAAAGAGTGGCTAGTTCCTGATCTGTCGGAGGACAAATGCGCTTCTGAATCCGTGGAAACCTCTATCAACTACTGTGATATTTATTTACAAAACAAAAACTGGACTCAGCAGCAGTGTAGCGTCATCAAAGGTAAACTATGAACACTAACTTAAGCCCCGTTTACACGTACATGTTTCCATTTTTTTAAGGGAGATTTTTTAATACGTTAAAACAATCATCGCACTGCATACGTACAGTATACATATTGGCCTGCTTCAGTCCTTAATAAACAGACTATGCGTAAAAGCAACACATGAAATAAAAAGACAATGTCGGCATTAAATCTTTAAAAGTTCACAGCAAAGCTGTAGTCATTGTAAATTATTTATCCTTTTTACACGTTTTTTCATGGCTGTGTAATCCACTTCTTGATCTGCATTGCCGTGAGCAAATTGAACATGTCTAGATGTTGTCTACAATTGCTTGTTGACTTCTTTCTTTGGCTTTCTCTTTCTTTGGCTCTTCCAAATTTTCATTGCCGCATCATTTGTCGACAGCCGATTTACTTCAGGAGTTTCTCTTTTGTCTGTATTCTACATATTTGTGTGCTTTGGGATCAACAAGTTTGCCATGCCCGCTTGCTACGCTTCGCTGGTGCCGAAGGTATCGTGAAAATTGTTTATGTTAATTGCCATTGTACTAAGAACAGAATTTTCACGATACCTCCGGCACCAGCGAAGCGTAGCAAGCAGGCATGGCAAACTTGTAGATCTCAAAGCACACAAATATGTAGAATACAGACAAAAGAGAAACTCCTGAAATAAACCGGCTGTCGACAAATGATGCGGCAATGAAAATTTTGGAGACGAGTGCAAAAGTATTTCACGCCCTTAAAATGATTCAATGCGCGTGACATTTACAGGGATGGTTCAATACATGTTAGACTTGAGATCACAAGATTTAAAAGAAAATTCATCGACTAGTTTTTAAATAAAAGCGTCCGTAACAAAGACGTTGCTTCTCTGTGTAAAATGAGCATATTTGAGACATTACTTCTGATTACGTCATTTGAAATCTCAGGAAGCAAACCGGATAAAACCTTCAGGAAAAGTAGCTGTATGCTACAGCTATGAAATATGGTGAAGACATTGTTTCAATCTGTCAGGATAACACTGGTACCGATGAAACAATAGAAAATAACGTAAATCTGTAATTTTTTACTGAAAAATATTCAACGTGATTTTTTTCGAAAACGCTCTCATAGAATTTTTTCAAACTTTGCAGTCTTGAAGATCTACACCTAGACTATAAGAGACAATAGGTCATTTTAGAAGTTTAGGTCTAGATGTCGAGAAAATTACTGATATACAAAAATCATGACGTCATCGTTTCGTTGCTGTGGTAACACCGATGTCAATCAAACCTACTTTTTTGACAAGTTCATTCATTCTCTATTAAATATGTGAACCAGCTTGCCCCACCGGGCTCAGACAGTAAAGTATTAGCCGTTCAAAGTTGGGATGGTGTGCCTCGGAAAAATTCAGATGAGCCACCTTAAGTGTTTACGTGCGGAATTGTGCCCTTACAACGTTTATGCAACCGACCCACTCCCAGTGTGTAAGAATAGACATTAAAAAAAAGAACTGTCAGGAAAATCAGAGGTTTAACGGGGATGACCTGTGATAAACAAACATCCTGTTCAGGGAGGGGAGGGGAAGGATAGGAGGACGGTGGGTGTGGGGAGGGTGGAGTAAAAGTACTTCTAGTCGACGATTTGCTACAAAAACCAGATCCAGTGACGAGTGCGTCAGGTTTTTCTCAGATATAGTCTCCAGACTGTCCCGCTAACCTCACTTTTATTATTTTTGCTACAGATCCACTGGGACCTTTTGCCGAATGTCATAAAGAGATATCCTATCTTGAGTATCACAGGAAGTGCATCCAAGATGGCTGCCGCTGCGAGGGGTGCCTGTGCAATGTGATTTCCGGATACGCAAAAGCCTGCGCGGACAAGGATATTGATGTCAATGGATGGCGTGACAAGGTGGCGCGCTGTGCTAAAGGTGCGTTTCATAGCAAATACAGTTATGCATGCGTCAGCCCTCTAGTAATACACGTACGGCGTTTATCTTTATCGACAAAGAAGCAACTTAGAAGACGTCGAGTAGCGTGACTTATATTGCGACCATGTTTTGTCATTATCCTCGTATTCCCAGAAAATATACTCCCATAGTGGGCTATAGGGGGTGAACTCTCCACCTTAAAGGGGTGTCTTTTTTTCACGCCCATTATAGGAAAACGAAGGGTTTTAATTGAGTATTTTAAGGAGTCGCCGGAATGAACATTAATTTGCAGGGTAATCTAGCTACTCAAAGGGTCACAAAATTTGGTCAGAAATCACTAGGAAAAAATTTACGAAACTTTTGAAGATTTTGAGTGACGTACATGCGCAATGACTTTTTTGGTATAGAAACGTACAATATGAAAGTGATGTCATCTCTATCAAGATTAGTGATTGAAAGGGTATGGGTTTCCTCGGAGTTGACCCTGTGCTGGTTTTATTAGAGGGTGGGCCACTTAATCCATATAACCAATAACGTAACTGAAAAATTTTTCGCAAATCACTAGGTTTTTAAAATAATGTTTTATTCCGTTAACTTTTCAGATTTCCAGTGCGGAGCAGACATGGTTCTGGAGCAGTGTCACAGACATAATAACGGGTCACTGAGCTGCCCTCAGACCTGCGAGGACTTGGATCCTGAAGAAGGAGACTGTCAGAGGTGCGTTGGAATTAATTGTTTGTCACTAGAACGGGTTGTTCGAGGTTGTGCACCCTGCGTTAAATTTATAAATATGACTAAACACTGTACCCCTAAACCCCCCATTCCTGTACAAAATGGTTGTAGCTCTTCACTCCGTGGATAAAATCCTAAAACGCGATCATTCAGTGGAATCAGAAAGCCATCGAGCAGTGATGGCTTTTTAGTCTGTGTGGTGCTGTTTATTATGCCGAACAAAAGGGTTCTAATTTTTGAGTCGGTGAATATAATCCTTTCCTTTCCATTACTTTCCCGTGGTGCTGTTTATTATGCTGTACAAGGTGGTTCTATCTTTTATATCTTAGTCTTTTGATTAAACCATAAGATGAAGTGTGACCATTCAAACGAAAACTTTTAAGTTCTACTTTTCTGTGATCTGTTTTTGTTGCTGATTATGTTGGCTTGTCGAAGCTTTGCTAATTCTAATTTGGCATTTTTTCTTTTTCTAACATACTGAAAAGTATTGATTAAACAATCGAAACTCAGTGTATAATTCCATGTGTTTTGTTTCTACGTTAGGCGCGGATGTGTGGAAGCGTGTTACTGCAAAGATCCCAACTATGTTCTCCGAGGCGACAAATGCGTTCTGAAATCAGACTGTCCCTGCTACTTTGAAGGAAAAGAGTACGAGACTGGCTCTACAAGAATCGATAAATGCAATACCTGGTAAGTGTGGCAAGTGACCGTGATATCAGTAAGAACGACATAAGTCTTGGGGCACTTCGCCTCTTTCTTCACGAATGGTCTTAGTTTTCCCCTCCCCTTCCCTGCCCTCCCCTCCCTTCCCCAAATTCAATGTTGAAGTTTCTTCATCCAAACTCACCACAATAACTGAATAATTTATTTGAACCCAATTTCACAAAGAACATTGAAATTCAGTTCTAACAATAATGGCCATAACCATTTCAGAGCTCCAGGCCAACCGCCTATGGAGCGTATGCAAGCAGTCCCGAGAGATTCAAAGGACAATGGCGTGGCGGCCATGTTGGTTTACCACAACAAATGGAACTACTGAGAAACCTTTTGTCATAGTAGATCAACATGGCGGCGATGACGTCACGTGCATGCGCCCTATAGATCTGCTATCTCATTATGAATCCTAAAAATCAGATTGCCGCAAAATACTCGTCTTTACCAATAAACCCATTCTTTGAGGTCAAAAAGACCGTTGAATGCCCTGTGTAGACTAACTAATGCGTGACTTTCGGGCCCAGCGCTGTGATGACAATGTGTAAAACGTCCCTACAGGTGCCAAAGGGGAATAGAAATTCCTTGAATCTAATGTTACGTCACATATGCTAAGCATTGGCCAGTTCTAAAAGGTAAATTGTGCACCGTAAAAGCTGGCGTTTGAGCGTTAGCCTTCATCAGAGCGAAAGGTTAACGCCCTTCGTCAGAGCAAAGGGTTAACTCCCTGACCAAAGGCTAATGCTGGACATGTCAACCTTGGTTTTCTTTACAGTGGCTAATTGACCAAATCAGCTCGGTTGAAAAATCCAAATTTCCATTTTTCACTTTCCCACCGACGCACCACCACAGTTTCTTTAGAAACTAATCCCTTTATTCAATTCTAAAGTATTTTTCTTTATCCCGTAGCACTTGTAAAGGAGGCGGAGTATGGGAATGCACGGCGGTTGATTGCAATGGTTTGTATTTAAGTTTATTTTTCTCCCTTTATTGGATGGCTAAACAAATTGTAGGTACAGCAATTTACGAGTTTCACAGAAGACGTTTTTGTCCCGACATGGGCGAAATAATACGCGAGCGATGATTTAATGCAGACGTCCGTGGTGTTTATACTGACGTCAGTTGTAAGGCACATTAAAAAAAAACAAAAATCATATGCATACAAAAAATTCGCCGTATAAACTGCATTACTGTTAGATTCCCTGCCCTTACAATGTGTTTACCACCGCGTTTTTTCTTAGACTCGTTAGAAAACCAACCAGACAAAGTGGTGTAGTACGAAAATTTACTTTCGTGTTTCTTATATGGTGAAGTAACCTGAAAGTCAAACAGTCAAGTGATAAATTTTTTGAGTCAATGTTAGTCATTAATTTCTTGAAGTTTTATTTTGGTTAAGAAGTCAGCCCGCCGTATTTTCGACCTGAAAGTCGGTGGTTCGAGTCCTGTTCTCTCTGTATCTTATTGCGTGCTTCCCTTGCACTACAGATGTTACTCCACCTTGTGCCTCCCATCCCAGGTGTATAAATGACTAAACGGTTAGGAAAACTGAAATGCTTCAATGGACTAGCATCCCATTCAGGAAGAGACGTAATACTCCTACACTAAACACTAAACGCCTGTGCTTTCCTTTTACAGCCTTGTGTCAAAGTCAGGGCAAAGTGTACGCCGACTGCGGGCTCACGTGTGAAAACTTCTTGTTGAGTGACGCAGCACGAGCTTCGCGGTGCAAGCCGGGATGTTACTGTCCAGGCAATAAGCTGCTTCTCGAAAACGGCACATGCGTAGAAAAGAATGACTGTGGCTGCAAGCACAACAACAAGTTTTACAAACAAGGCGATGTGTCTCCTGTTGATTGTTCAAAGTAGGTGTACATGGTAACTGGTTACCTATCCCTTATTTGCAATGAAATTACCCCGCCCATTCGTGAACAACATACATACGATTCGACAGGTTTTTTGTTTTGTTATTAAAGCTATTAACTGAAACGAATTTCATTCGTTTCTTTGTGTAGGGGAGACTTAATAGTATGGACGAGTTTGCACACGGAGAAATTTCCTGCTACTGCATGTATTGGTGCCAGTCAATTGACCCTGGTGAAGACTCAAATACAATTTGCGGAACATTTTTATGGCAGTTTCGGTTTTTGCATTTCTCGTCACCAAATTAAGGAAATAAAAAGCACAAATAACACTGGAAAGCACATGCATAAGCTTAAAAAAGTAAAAATGTTGGTCAAAATCGCCTCAAAACACTATAGACGCTTTTGAGTTGGGTGACACTACCACATTACCGCATTATTACAGTTCCGTTACAGTTGCGTGACGTTGCGTTTTTCAATCCAGGAAATGCAATGGTGCGCGTGAATGGATCGCTGACGGGATGATTGAGCCATCACCGGAGTACGAATGTGCTGCATACGGTCAGGATCAGTACCGCACATTCGACGGTAGATGGATTGTGTTTCATCAGGAGAGATGCGAGTTTATTCTGATGGAGGGAGACGGAGTTAAGGTCACGGTCAAGAACGAACCGTGCAGGTGAGTTTTGTGTGTTCTTCGGTTAGCTTCGGAGGTGTTCGGGTGATATTTGGCAGATGGGTGGGATTCATCGCGAGTCGAGATATCTGTAAAGAACAAACCATGCAGATAGATAGAATTCTTTGAAAAGCCATTGAAAATTTGGCAAGGTGTTCAGTTCCGCTTTGTTTTAGTTATTTTCGACGTTGACACCTTAATGGTAAAATTTAATTCTAGAATTTTCCCGCGTTCTTTACCCATGTTGTACAGAAATAAATGAATAAATAAACAAAATGGAAACTGTTTTGTGTATGGGAACAGAACAGGTGTGGTTTTTTCTGCCATTTTGGTTTAAGTAATGGTATCGATTTTGACTATTTTGATTTTGATCCTTTCAGACTGAAATAGGGAGTAATTTGAACCATTTTTCTCTAAAATAGGGAATGTCTTGCGCAAAAAATTGCGCGCAAAAAGTTTTTTTACAGGAATGTTACGCACATATATTGCTGCCATCCCTACAATCTGTACTTGTTCAGTCTGTTTCGACTGCCTGTCTGAAATAGGGTATGGATTTTTGCCGAAATGGATTTAAAGCGGTTTGAAAATTCATATATATTTTTGACTGAAATAATGATAGAGTTTGTGACTGGGCGGCACACTCCCTCCCCAAAAATTCCGAGGAATACTACACTCCGCCCTCTAGGATTCAACGACGTACCCTCAGTTGTCTTATCACTTACTAATTTGGGATGAAATCAAGTTATAGTTTCGATGTCTGAATGCGCCCCAACCCACCCCACCCCGAGTTGTTTTGAGTAGAACCTCACCCCCCCCCCTCTCAGGACTCAATGTTTTGTCACGCAGTAATTCGCTGGAGCTACAGATGTGCAAGCGAGTTGGAATAGAGTTACAGGGCGGCGCATTCCTGGATTTGTTTCAAAAAGAGTTCTCCATCGTCCATAATGGAGCCAGCAAAAGCTACAAGGCCGGTGAATATCCAGAACCGTGTCAAATGGAAATTCCTAATGTGGAGATATTCCATGTGGGTCTGTTCCTTATCGTTCGTGTTTACCAGCCAGGCAATCCGTTCTTTGTAAAATTTGAGGTGAGCTATGGTGGCTAGTAGTGACCAATTTACTAAAGTGTTGTGTGTGGTTAAGGAAACTATACCTTAACTAGCGCTCACTTGAATGGTCAACGTCACGGCACTTTGAGATTTTATCTCAATAGAAGGCTACTCTGCAGTACTTTCCAATGATACTCTTTATTACGCTGTACAAGGTGTTTCTAACTTTTGAGTCTGTGGGTGAAATCCTAAATTGTGACACTTCAAATGAAAGCTACTGAGCAGTACGTTGCTGTGGTGCTGTTTATTATGCTGTACAAGGTGGTTCTAACTTTTGAGTCTGTGGATGAAATCCTAAAGTGTGACCATTCAAATGAAAGCTACTGAGCAGTACTTTGTTGTGGTGCTGTTTATTATGCTGTACAAGGTGGTTCTAACTTTAGAGTCTGTGGATGGAATCCTAAAGTGTGACCATTCAAATGAAAGCTACTGTGCAGTACTTTCCTGTGCTGCTGTGGACCGTGGCTTTTGAGCCTCAAAGAATATCACAGTTTGCGAACATTCAAATGAAAGCTATTGATAAGTACATTCATTTGGTGCTGTCGGTAAAGCCGTACAATGTACAGCATAACAAACACTACCACGGGAAAGTACTGCTTAATAGCTTTCACCATGAGCTATGGGAAACATGGATTTTGAGTTCTCATCGAACGTTGTTTCAAGCAAATAGCGATGAAATATGTCAACTATTCAATAAAACTATAACCTTACGGTCAGTTCTGCTGTCCCTTGTCTTTGATTCCTGCTTTATCTTCTGCAAATATCCTTGTTTCTCCCCAATTCTTCGGTGAGTTCGATGTGCTTACTTTTACCGCTCGCCATTTTGAAAAACCACTCATTCCCAGTTCTTTTCATTCCCAGTTCTACACAGCCAACTAGAAAACCTCCTAAACCCACCCAAAAGCCACTGGGTAGGAAGCGCTTGGGCTGTTGCTAGGAGATTTGTGCCTTTGGCCAATCGTAGGGCCGAAAAGACAATCGCTATTGTTTTTCAAATTCGCCTTCAGCTGGTAAGAGCAAAAAGCTCTTTCTAGTCCCCCGACAGAACCTAATTTGAATTGTAACTCTTAGTGCGTTGCACGACGACCTTCCATATATGGAAGTCCGTCGTGCAATGTTCTTACGAGCTTGTAACCATAACCTGGAAAATGGTCTACCCATTGGGATTTAGTGCGGCTTTACGAGGTTTTCTAGTTGGCTGCGTAGAACTGGGAATGAGTGGTTTTTCAAAATGGCGGGCGCTAAAAGTAAGCATATCTGGCTCGAACTCACCTAAGAATCGGGGAGAAACAGGGATATTTGCAAAAGATAAAGCATAAATCAAAGACAAGGACAGCAGAACTGACGGTAAGGTGATAGTTTTATTGAGTAGTCGACATATTTCATCACTGTTTGCTTGAAACAACGTTCGATGAGAACTCAGAATCTATGTTTTCTATAGCTCATGCTTTCACTTGAATTTTCACAATAAAGTATTTCAACCACAAACTCAAAAATTAGATCCACCTTGTACAGCATAATAAACAGCACCACAGGAAAGTAGTCCTACATTTATATGTTTACATTATTATTTTAAAATTTCACCCTCCCACATCTAGTTTCTAACTGTATCCAGTCTAATATGTTCTTGATTTCTAACCTTTGTAGGTGCGATTTGATCAAGGTTCTCGCGTATACATAACGCCAAACCCAGCTTATAAGAGCATGGACAAGTTGACTGGCATTTGCGGTAACTTCAACGGTCGCGATCAGGACGATTTGACGATGCCGGACAAGAACACAGACGCTGCTGATGACACGGAATTTGCTTATGCCTGGAGAGATGAAGAAGATTGTCCGTATCCTGTAAGCCTTGACCCGTGTTTGGAGAATCCCGACCGGCAAGGCTGGGCCGAGAAAGGTGAGATAAAGTTGTACATCAGGCTGTGAAGCGCAAAAAATAATGGCAAAGTTAATGAGATGGACAAGGTTATCCTATACGGGTTGGACATAAACCTTAGTTGAGTGCGTGGCACTTGAATAAGTCAACATTCTTTTTGTTTTTGTCAGAGAAAACTTTTTTTGCGGGAACTGAGCTTTAGTGACATGATATGGTGGCAAATTGAACATGAAGTTAGCGTGCATATTTCTGAACAGCGTGAACATTTCTTTGTTGGGAAAACACGCCATTGAAAAGAGAAAATATTCCTAAACACCAATAAAATAAACGAAAAGTTCATCAGAGCTTTCAGTACTCATCCAAGTCCCTACATATTCGTTATTCTCTAATTCTTTTTCATGATAAACGTTGACTGTCCCGTTCAAGTATAGTTTTGGCCTTCAGTTGGGTACATTCCTAAGCCACAGCTACACGTTTCAACATTTTATCCATCTAACATCATCCAACATGGGGTGCTAAACGTTCCCGCATTGTTGGATCAACAAATGTTGTATAAAAATGCTGGAACGTGTAGCCCTGACTTTAGCATGTTATTAAAATCTCGTCTTATCCTCAGGTTAAGCGTTCTTAGAAAAACGTGCACATAAAAATGGAGTGTATTTGAAGAAGAACGATAATGTTTTGAGTCCAAAATAATTTTTCTTTAAGTTAAGACGTCTCGGGCATTTCCCTGTCGTTTGAAGTGACGAAAGTCAAAGATTTCATACGTTTTATGATAGACTCTGTCTTTTCTTCAATGGATGTACCCTTTTTAGTTATTGTTCACTTTTACGATGCATTCTAGCAAACATTTTTATTATCTATTAATTCATAGCGTAGTTATTTTTTAATTGTACCAATTGCTGAACCGTTTTCAAGTTTTCCTGAGCGCTATTTCTTTCGTTAACTCTATTCTGTTCTAAATTTTAGGCTGTAACGAAATCAAGAGGAATGCCAATTTCACCATCTGTCATGACACGGTAGACCCGGAGCCGTATTTCCAAGCCTGCAAGCATGAAGCCTGCCTGTGTCACAAGGGAGGTGACTGCGCATGCTTCTGTTCAGCGGTTGCGTCCTATGTCCGAGCCTGTAATCAGTTCGGGATCTCGATCACATGGCGTCGGGAAGGTTTTTGTGGTAAGTAACGTATTAAACATGTTTATAACATAGCATGTTGTTGTAAATAAGAAAAGACACCTTGCAGACAGTGGTGGTAGATATTATGTCGTTTGATTTATCAAAGGTTTGTTTGGCATCGCCCTCTTTCGCTCTTAAGACCAAAGTATTTGTTATAAAAAAGACTGGACTTTCTGGCCCAAAATTCCTTTACTGGCCGTTATGCAAGAAAATGTTAATAATTTTCGTACGCAACCTTTACTTGCCGACTGTTAAAGGTTCGAATTGGTAGATTTTTCAAAACGACGCACCTATGTAAAGATCCATCCGTTGTCATTCCTTTGCTTATCAAGGTGTTCCTGCGCTTGAGAAGAAATCTTTTAACCTGTAAAATGACCTCATCTGTCTGCAATAACTGATGGCAGGGTTGTTTGTCGGTGCTTTGTATTTATCTAAGTCGTTCTCATCTCTCATATTTATCTGAGTCCGACATATTTTCTTCCTCTTATTGCACGGTGCTCAGTTGAGTGTCGAAAGCAGTTAGCTTTTTACTTGGAGTTTTCTGTTTTTGAAAGACTTCAGCTAACTTTTTAACCGTTAAGGAATAAAACACCAGAACCAACCAATCTCGTTGTATATCAACTCGTCCCCCACCCCCCGGAGGGAGGAGGGTTACTCTCATAAACGAGTTTGGGTGTAGCATGGGGATTGACCTTCGGCGAATCTGAGATAGGGTAGATATTTTTGGTGTCTATTGTAAAATAGGTTGGAAAATGCAGCTGAGCATGGCCTGGTACAGGGTAAGGGTATTAGAGTCCCAGCGGCACACCCCTACTCAAAGATTCACATAGTACCCCCTCCCCCCGAGGTCGGCGCTGCGCACTTTGTTGTGAGTTCGTAGACGATTCGACTTTATGAATAATTGCTAATTATGTCTGTTTATCAAACGTGTTTCTCATATTCAGTTATGTCAAATTAGGGGGAGCAGGGATGGCGCAGTGGTAAGAGCGCTCGCCTCCTACCAATGTGGCCCGTGTTCGATTCCCGGTCCCGGCGTCATATGTGGGCTGAGTTTGTTGTTGGTTCTCGTCCTTGGTCCGAGGGTTTTTCTCCGAGTACTCTGGTTTTCCTCCCTCCACAAAAACCAACATTTTCCAAATTCCATTTTGATCTGGAATCAGTGGACGAATAGCCACCTTGTGGAGATGCCACTGCAAATTCCAATTTATTTTATTTTATTTATTTATTTTTGTTTATTTGCAGAGCTTCCTTGCTGCCGTCCTTGTCAGAACACTGGAGGTTACCTGGCTAACATCAGTTTACCCACCACTTGTGAGAGCCCCGCAAAAGATTGCGAGAAACTTGGAGCGAGGTGCTGTCGTGGACCGCGTGTTGAGGGATGTTCCTGTCCGCTTGGCACGTACTTTGATGGTAAAAAATGCGTCAATCAAACAGAGAAGTGCAGTAGGCCTTGTGTTGGCTCCACGACATCCGTCACGTCCTCCACAACCAGCAGCGTGTCAAGTACAAGCAGTATCAGGTGTGTCATTGCGCCTTTCAAAATTAAACACGTGAACTATGAAAATTAAACCCCAACTGGCGATTGCCGTCAATGAGCAACGGAAACCGGTAGATCAAAGTCCATCCATTATGGCGCACGAACGTTAGCTTTTGAGCGCCGTTGAGGCGAGCTTATAAAGGCAGGTTACAATGATTGGTGGTAGTGAAAAGCGTAACCGTTGGTTGTGTCACATGCCATTGAAAGTCGTCACAAAAGTAACAAATGGAATGACAGCCGATTTTTCTGCGGCTTGCAAATCTTAGTTTTCAAACACGATTGGCCCGGTTTCGTCCCACTCTCACTGTATATGTTATATATAAAGGATGAATGGCTGTACTATTAACCGTTTGTAACCTCGAGGCAAAGGCGAGTGTTGCTAGAGCTTACATAATTTCTGTGTATTACGTAGGACACGAATGCATCCCAAAGTTGCTGTTTGTCAAGCATCTGTAAATGCAACGGAAAAGGTCTAAAAATCAAGACGAAATTTGTATTGGATTTGCTAATATACATTTAACATTTTCTTCTTATTTAGCTCATCAAGTTCCAGTGTGTCGAGCAGTACATCCTCCAGCTCATTGAGTTCCAGTGTGTCTTCATCAACCACAACATCTTCATCCACAACCATTAGCTCAAGTGTGTCAAGTAGCACATCGTCCAGCTCATCGAGTTCAAGTGTGTCCACACCAACTACGACAGTTTACTCGACATATTCAAGGGCGAGCAGCTCAACATCAAGCTCATCGAGTTCAAGTGTGTCGAGCAGCACATCCTCTAGCTCATCGAGTTCAAGTGTGTCGAGCAGTACATCTTCCAGCTCTTCAAGTTCAAGTGTGTCTAGCAGCGCATCCTCTACCTCATCGAGTTCAAGTGTATCGAGCAGTACATCTTCCAGCTATTCGAGTTCAACTTTGTCTAGCAGCAAATCCTCCAGCTCATCGAGTTCAAGTGTGTCTACACCAACCACCACATCTTCATCCACAACCATTCGCTCAAGTGTGTCAAGTAGCATATCTTCAAGCTCATCGAGTTCCAGTGTGTCTACACCAACCACTACAATTTACTCGACGTATTCAAGCGCGAGCAGCTCAACATCAAGCTCATCGAGTTCAAGTGCGTCTAGCAGTACATCTTCCAGCTCATCGAGTTCCAGTGTGTCTACACCAACAACAACAACTTCATCCTCAACCATCAGCTCAAGTGTGTCAAGTAGCACATCGTCCAGCTCATCGAGTTTAACTTTAACCACACCAACCACAACAGTTTTCTCTACGTATTCAAGTGCCAGTTACAGTAGTTCAACTTCAAGCTCGTTGAGTTCAAGTTTGTCTAGCAGTACATCTTCCAGCTCATCGAGTTCAAGTGTGTCTAGCAGTACATCCTCGAGCTCATCGATTTCCAGTGTGTCGAGCAGTACATCATCTAGCTCATCGAGTTCAAGTGTGTCTAGCAGTACATCCTCGAGCTCATCAAGTTCCAGTGTGTCTACACCAACAACTACAACTTCATCCTCAACCATCAGCTCAAGTGTGTCAAGTAGCACATCGTCCAGCTCATCGAGCTCAAGTGTGTCCACACCAACTACAACAGTTTACTCGACATATTCAAGTGTGAGCTCAAGTAGTTCAACTTCAAGTTCATCGAGTTCAAGTGTGTCGAGCAGTACGTCCTCCAGCTCATCGAGTTCCAGTGTGTCTACACCAACAACAACAACTTCATCCTCAACCATCAGCTCAAGTGTGTCAAGTAGCACATCGTCCAGCTCATCGAGTTTAAGTTTAACCACACCAACCACAACAGTTTTCTCTACGTATTCAAGTGCCAGTTACAGTAGTTCAACTTCAAGCTCGTTGAGTTCAAGTTTGTCTAGCAGTACAGCTTCCAGCTCATCGAGTTCAAGTGTGTCTAGCAGTACATCCTCGAGCTCATCGAGTTCCAGTGTGTCTAGCAGTACATCTTCCAGCTCATCGAGTTCAAGTGTGTCTAGCAGTACATCCTCGAGCTCATCGAGTTCCAGTGTGTCGAGCAGTACATCTTCCAGCTCATCGAGTTCCAGTGTGTCTACACCAACAACAACAACTTCATCCTCAACCATCAGCTCAAGTGTGTCAAGTAAGACATCGTCCAGCTCATCGAGTTTAAGTTTAACCACACCAACCTCAACAGTTTTCTCTACGTATTCAAGTGCCAGTTACAGTAGTTCAACTTCAAGCTCGTTGAGTTCAAGTTTGTCTAGCAGTACATCTTCCAGCTCATCGAGTTCAAGTGTGTCTAGCAGTACATCCTCGAGCTCATCGAGTTCCAGTGTGTCTAGCAGTACATCTTCCAGCTCATCGAGTTCAAGTGTGTCTAGCAGTACATCCTCGAGCTCATCGAGTTCCAGTGTGTCGAGCAGTACGTCTTCCAGCTCATCGAGTTCCAGTGTGTCTACACCAACAACAACAACTTCATCCTCAACCATCAGCTCAAGTGTGTCAAGTAGCACATCGTCCAGCTCATCGAGTTTAAGTTTAACCACACCAACCACAACAGTTTTCTCTACGTATTCAAGTGCCAGTTACAGTAGTTCAACTTCAAGCTCGTTGAGTTCAAGTTTGTCTAGCAGTACATCTTCCAGCTCATCGAGTTCAAGTGTGTCTAGCAGTACATCCTCGAGCTCATCGAGTTCCAGTGTGTCTAGCAGTACATCTTCCAGCTCATCGAGTTCAAGTGTGTCTAGCAGTACATCCTCGAGCTCATCGAGTTCCAGTGTGTCGAGCAGTACATCTTCCAGCTCATCGAGTTCAAGTGTGTCTAGCAGTACATCCTCGAGCTCATCGAGTTCCAGTGTGTCTAGCAGTATATCTTCCAGCTCGTTGAGTTCCAGTGTGTCGAGCAGCACATCTTCTAGCTCATCGAGTTCAAGTGTGTCTAGCAGTACATCCTCTAGCTCATCGAGTTCCAGTGTGTCTAGCAGTACATCCTCCAGCTCATCGAGTTCCAGTGTGTCTACACCAACCACAACAACTTTGTCGACAACTGTCACCACAAGCGTGTCAAGCAGTACATCGTCAAGCTCATCCAGGTAGGTTTAGTCTCGGTAATGTTGAGTTTTTAGCGATGTTTTTTTTTTCTGCTATATATTATGGTAAGATGTACAGCCGCCATCTTTTTTTTTGGATTGTGTTCCCTTTGGCGTTTTTGGGCACCAGCTTGTCAATCCACGGTCATCTAAACAAGAGCTTTCCTATTCGTGGGGTGAGGCAGAAGCGCGGCAAAAATGGGGAAAAGCGAGAGTTCCTGTTGCGCTCATGACGTCCGGGACGTCAACGTTCCTTTTGCTTAAGGACGGTCCATCCTAAAAAAGAGGTATTTTTGCAAAGGTTATGACTATAGGGAAAAAGCAGATCTCAGCAAAGGTTATTTGGATCTAAAAAGAAACATATGGGTAACCAACGCATTTTTCGGAAATAATTAAGCAATCTAATTCTAGAAAAGCTTTAAAATACAAATCTTTCCAAATTTAAGCTCGGTTATCTCTTAAAATGCGTGGTTACCTCCAATTTTCTTTTCGGACTCTGATAGCCCTTGCTAAGCTCTGCCTTTTTCACATAGTCATAAACCGCGCAAAAATACCGTTGCAATAAGAAACCTGAATATCGCGGACCAGACCTGAGATGCGCAGAACGTATGCACAGTAACAAAAGGAGGCACTGTCCTTAAAGGGGCTACGTCATGACGAGTGGCGTGACGTTTTGGGCCAAAACTGAACAGAAATTGAAACCAAGCACCCCTGTTCGTAGACGAAATGCTCCTACAACACGAAGAGAAAAATATCAAGAAGAAACGAATGAAGACTTTGAAAAACCACCCAACTTTCAGTCCATTTCCATCCTAATCGTCCGCAGCTAGATGCTCTGATTTCTAGTTTCAGAAAACTGATAGAGTAATTTTAAGCAAAAGGGAACCATTATTTTTTCAATTTCCTTTGATTTCAGTAGGTCATTTTAATTTTTTAAAGTAATACTTAAAGCAGCTGGCATAGCCCATTTACGTAGATCGTCCTTCTTATGAGACGAGGTAGGCACTGCGTTTTCAGGTAAACGTTATTTAGCGCCTCTCAAGCGGGCGTTCTTGGTGCATCTGTAGTACCTCGTGAGCGCTTTTTTAACAGGTGATGACGATAGACAGGAATTCGCCCTCTTTTATAACGAGTAGAAGTCCGACCTTTCAAATGTAGTGCACATGCTCTAGATTATTACTTGTCAAAGCAAGCTTGTTGTCAGATCTCTTGCCTCTAGTGGCAAGCAGTAAGCAACAGAGTTTGGGAGACTTCTGGATGCGTGGCTCGCGTAAGGTTCAAAAGTCGTATTTGTCTTCATGCTCAATCTCGAATTTGTACTCTGATCTAGTGATCATTTGTTTGGACGTCCTTTTCTGTGCACAATTTCTCTATTTATTTATCTATTTATTTATTTATTTATTTATTTATTTGGGGTTTCGGTGATTTGCGTGAAGCGTGCAGGGGTGCAGTTTCTAGGTGGTCCTGATTTTGGGAAATACCAGTAGTGGTTGTTTTGTTATTAAATGGAAACGGTTGGATATTGTGGAAAGACAGCTGATAAAAGGGAAGGGAAATATGATGACGATGATGATGATGATGGTGGTGATGAAAACAATGGCTTTGATGGGTGTGGTGATGATGATGACGACGATGATGGTGGTTGGGGTGATAGTCTTAGCGATGGCAATGGTGATTGTGATGGTGTTAATGATGACGATGACAGTGATGGTGTTGGTTAGCGAAAATGCCTACGATGCCTATGATGCCAATTATGAGGAATCGACCATATATTTGTCCTCCCTGCTCACTGTAGTTCCACCACACTAATCCATATTCTCCCTTTCAGCTCCACGTCTTCGTCCACTTCATATAAGTCAGTTTCACAGAAGAGCACTGCCACCGTGTACCCCTCAACTGTGACCAGGACTACAGGGACAGAATATTCCATTCCTACGTCAAGTAGGACACCACCGAGTTTGAAACCGCCGACACGAACATCGACATCAAGCGTTTCAAGTAGCAGGTAATTAGCACTGGCTTAACAATTGCTTGAAAAGTAAATTGCTGGTTAGAGGCTGACCCCTCGAAGCTACTCTTGGCTAAAAATACGCATATCACTATAGATGACAGCGGAAGGATACGTAAGTGAAGAGAACAAGGAAAAACAAATTGAAAATGACACTAAAAAAATGGACAAATTTTGCAAGTACTTTGCGGGCCACGTACCTTCTGTTCAGAAGTAAATTAATAATCTGGGAATAAATGGATGACCGGGAAATCGTCTGAAGATTTGTTTTGGATTTGACGGGAGACTGGAATCTTGAGAGGAGATCTCCATAGGGTCGAAAGAGAATGCAGTATGATTCCATTTGTTCAACTGCTCCCTATACCAGGTTGAATGCAAAAATTAATCTGGTTGACTTAAAATAAACAGAAGTGTGTCCTGTTGTTAATGAATTTGGTGCGCTCGGAAATGGCAGAATTGCGTTCTTTTGTGAACAGTTTTGGTCTGTTTAGATTATGTAAATGTCTGTTTTTGCGACTAATTTTGGTTTGTCTGAAATAGTAACATTGCGTTCTCGTGCAAAGGATTTTGGCTCCCTCTGAATAGGCAAACTGTTGTTTTGAATTATAATAATGGCCCTTGTTGAGTAGAGCAGGATTACGTTCATTTGTGAAGGATTTTAGTTTGTTTGAGATAGATAGAATTGTTTTCTTTTTGCAAGGATTTTGTTTGGGCAGAAACAATAATAATGATATACGGTGTGTTTAACATTGAATGTAAATACAGGTCGAACATCACCTTTCGGACACCTGTCTAATACTGACGCCTCTCTATTACGGACAGATCACTTGGTCCGATAAAGACCAAAATTCCTACAAACTCTACCTTTGTGATAAGGACATCGCCGTAATACAGCCGTCTTTGGTGTGCACTAACACTTGAAAACTTACCTTGTCATTCAAAATATTCTGAAGTACTAGGCTTTTGCTTTCACTTCATGCGATGAAATGCATGACTAACGTACACGAATGTTTTTAAAGGTATGTAACAGATCTTAGGCAAAATATTTACCATAATGCATTCATGAAAAATCATGTGGCGGGAATTTGTATTAACATAGACATATTTCTTTCTTTAAAGAAACTACTATCCTTCCTTTTTTTTTAAGTTCAAGTTCAAGCAGCAGCTCCAGTTCAAGTGTGTCTAGCAGCACATCCTCTAGCTCATCGAGTTCCAGTGTGTCTACACCGACCACAACAACTTCGTCCACAACTATCAGCTCGAGTGCGTCAAGTAGCACATCCTCCAGCTCATCGAGTTCCAGTGTGTCGACACCAACTACAACAGTTTACTCGACATATTCAAGTGCTAGCTACAGTAGTTCAACTTCCTCAAGTTCAAGTTTCTCGAGCAGTACATCCTCTAGCTCGTCGAGTTCCAGTGTGTCAAGTAGCACATCCTCCAGCTCATCGAGTTCAAGTGTGTCTACACCAACAACAACAACTTCATCCACAACCATCAGCTCAAGTGTGTCAAGTAGCACATCGTCCAGCTCATCGAGTTCAAGTGTGTCCACACCAACCACTACAGTTTACTCGACATATTCAAGTGTGAGCTCAAGTAGTTCATCTTCACGTTCATCGAGTTCAAGTTTGTCTAGCAGCACATCGTCGAGCTCATCGAGTTCAAGTGTGTCTAGCAGTACATCCTCCAGCTCATCGAGTTCAAGTGTGTCTACACCAACCACAACAACTTCATCCACAACCATCAGTTCAAGTGTGTCAAGTAGCACATCTTCCAGCTCATCGAGTTCAAGTGTGTCTACACCAACCACAACAACTTCATCCACAACTATCAGTTCAAGTGTGTCAAGTAGCACATCTTCCAGCTCATCGAGTTCAAGTGTGTCTACACCAACTACAACAGTTTACTCGACATATTCAAGTGCGAGCTCAAGTAGTTCAACTTCAAGTTCTTCGAGTTCAAGTGTGTCTAGCAGCACATCCTATAGCTCATCGAGTTCCAGTGTGTCTACACCAACCACAACAACTTCATCCACATCCATCAGCTCGAGTGTATCAAGTAGCACATCTTCCAGCTCATCGAGTTCCAGCGTGTCCACACCAACCACTACAGTTTACTCGACATATTCAAGTGTGAGTTCAAGTAGTTCAACTTCAAGCTCTTCGAGTTCAAGTGTGCCTAGCAGCACCTCGTCGAGCTCATTGAGTTCAAGTGTGTCTAGCAGCACATTCTCTAGCTCATCGAGTTCAAGTGTGTCTACACCAACCACAACAACTTCCTCCACATCCATCAGCTCGAGTGTATCAAGTAGCACATCTTCCAGCTCATCGAGTTCCAGCGTGTCCACACCAACCACTACAGTCTACTCGACATATTCAAGTGTGAGCTCAAGTACGTCAACTTCAAGTTCCTCCAGTTCAAGTGTGTCTAGCAGCACATCATCGAGCTCATCGAGTTCAAGTGTGTCTACACCAACCACAACAACTTCATCCACAACCATCAGTTCAAGTGTGTCAAGTAGCACATCTTCCATCTCATCGAGTTCCAGTGTGTCCACACCAACTACAACAGTTTACTCGACATATTCAAGTGCGAGTTCAAGTAGTTCAACTTCAAGTTCTTCGAGTTCAAGTGTGTCTAGCAGCACATCCTCTAGCTCTTCGAGTTCAAGTGTGTCTACACCAACCACAACAACTTCCTCCACATCCATCAGCTCGAGTGTATCAAGTAGCACATCTTCCAGCTCATCGAGTTCCAGCGTGTCCACACCAACCACTACAGTCTACTCGACATATTCAAGTGTGAGCTCAAGTAGTTCATCTTCAAGTTCATCGAGTTCAACCGTGTCTAGCAGCACATCGTCGAGCTCATCGAGCTCAAGTGTGTCGAGCAGTACCTCCTCCAGCTCATCGAGTTCAAGTGTGTCTACACCAACCACAACAACTTCATCCACAACCATCAGCTCAAGTGTATCGAGTAGCACTTCCTCCAGCTCATCGAGTTCAAGTGTGTCCACGCCTTCTACAACAGTAACTACAAGCCTTTCTAGCAGTTCAAGGTATGAATGCATATTTTTTTTGTAAGAAAGGTCGATTAATTGCTTAATATTCTTTGCGAATTGAAGAAGTTAGACTTTCTTTGATATCATTTCTACAACGCTAGTAAACAGACTTGTAGCATTACTTGAGACTGTGTTTTCTGCACAATATGTTGCGTCTGTCGTTCTTCCTTGTTTCTGTTGTTCCTGTCATCATTGTTACATTTCTACGGTTGGTAGGGATTGTGCAGTGGTAAGAGCGCTTGCCTTTTGCCAACGTGGCCTGGATGTTTGTCTGAGTTCTTTGGGTTTCCTGCCTGTGAAATAGGTCTATCTTCTCATAGGACATTGTCATTTGAGTTATTACTTAAACCTCACTTGAATAACAAGTTTCATCAAGAAAGGAGAAACGAAAATGAATTTCGGTAGTTGAAGGTAAATGACGCCATCGCGTAAATATCTTATTGTTCCTGGACTTTGAGGAACGAGATTTTTCTATTCAAGGCGAAAAGTGGAGCATTTATAAAATACAGGGCCACTTTGGTCCACCTCATTTACCTGTGTCGGCGTATCACAATTGGCTCTATTGTCATTCAATGCCATGCAAATAAGTGGCCCTGTATTGTTTTTACTTCAGTTTATTACTTTATCCAAACTGATATATTGTGTAAACGTGGCACCTAGTATTATGAGAATTGTCAGTGCGGTAAATCTTATTGTGTGTGTAAGTGGCTAATGGCTAGAAAATGTTCGCTGTCAATTGGAGGAAGGATGAGTGATACTGAAGGAAAGGGTTGTAAGGGTCTTCCGTATATTGAAGGCCATGGAAAGTTCCTGAGGTTGATAAGAATTGGGAGGTTGGCAATGATGGCAATGATGGCAATGACGGAGATTACGTCCACTATTGTAACGATGATAAGATGACAACTTCAATGAAGATCAAGATGATGATGGTGAGGCGTTGACGAAAATAGTGACCGCGAAGATTATGGTGATGATTATGATCATGACGCTGGTGATAATGATGACGATTATAATGATCAAGATCATAACGTTCAATTGACAACGATGATGATGGCGATGATGGTGGTGATCATGGTGAGGATGATGATGGTGATGATGATGACGATGATGATGACGATGATGATGATGATGATGATGATGATTATGATGACGATAATGATGATGATGAGTCAGTAGTGATGAAAATAGTGATGGTGATTATATTGTTGGATGATGATGTTGATGATGATGCCTGTGGTGATGAAGAAGATGATGGTGATGGTGAGGCGGGATGAAAGTGACGATGATGATGAAGATAAGAATGATAATAATGTAAGGCTAGTAACGATGATTTCAGTTTTTGTTATTTTAGAAATGTTAGTAGCAATACTGTTTCACTGTTTTTGAGGTGCCGATAGGTTACAACAGCAAGGACGTTTTTGTCACCCAAGGTTTGTTTAGATGTTAGAAGTTCAATGGCTAGCAGCTAAGAATGGTTTCTTAAGACTGTACTATTCAGTTACTTAGTTATACAGGTAAAGGGAGGAGGGAATGCGAGTAGAGGAAGTGGGTTACTGAAGGAATGAACTCATCCATTTCAATCGCTTAGTTCACCAAGTCTATTCACTCAAGTTCCTCCATCTTCAAAAGTGACAACCGTGTCTTCGTCAAGATCAGAATTTACAGTGTCTTCCTCGTCCAAGTCCAGTCCAGTGTTCCCCTCTCCATCCTCATATAAGTCAGTTTCACAGAAGAGCACTGCCACCGTGTACCCCTCTACTGTGACCAGGACTACAGGGACAGAATATTCCATTCCTACATCAAGCAGGACACCACCGACTTTGAAGCCACCGACACGAACATCGACATCAAGCGTTTCAAGTAGCAGGTTGTTAATAACGTCTCATCTATTAGAGGAGGGGTGGGAAGGTGGGAGATGGGATGTCAATGTTTTGACTGGTCATGTTGTCTCGACTTAAGTATTGGCTCAAGTATCGATGATTGGTAATGGTCAAGTATTGCGTGGTCCCTAATCCTCGAAAGAAACATCCGGACATTGGAGGAGGGGTGTCATTTAATTAAATAAGGGAACGAGGAGGGAAATTTGAGACATCAATATTCTTTATTTTCTATACTGTTAGCTGTACAATCACTTTGAATCTTTCTTGTAGGTAGAGCTTAAAGGGACAATTTGTATATATATATATTGTGTTTACGTACGTGTGACTAAGAACTTGCTGTAAACTGCCTTTATTACATTGAAATAGGAAGAAAAAATCTCCAAAAGAAAGCAACGAAAGCAAGCGACGAAAGCAAGGCGATATAAACTAAGGAGGCAAAACTATAACCTTTTACAATCCCAACGTTCCATCCGAATGACAATATTTTAAGTTCTCAACCGCCTGTCGTAAAATCGAATTCAACGACCTGCAATTCACTTTCATCTTTGGAATAATAATGATGATGGTGATGATGATGATGACGATGACGAAACTTAAATGGATACAAACAATTACTGGGAAACTAGAAGTTTACATTGCGGCCCAGAGAATGTAAAAAGTTAAGAACAATATGGAAACTAAAACTAAACCTAACAGAAAGAGAAAATTAACACAGGTTCTAACACAGACAACATAGGTAATCCTGCACTTTATCCACAAAATTCCTGTTGTGTTTTGCTTTGTCGAACCCTTTCCAATGTAAGTTGTATATTTGTTGTAGATTAGGTAAGAGAAATGCCGATCTCTTCGCGAGATCCTGTCCCTTTAAGATCTAGTTACATGAAAACTTTACGGTTTCTCCCAAAATGTCGTGTGCCAAATGATACTTAACAAGCTCAAAAGAGCGAAGAAGGATTGCGGGACGCTTTTATTCTTTCCGATTATTTAAAGTCATTTAATAGAACCTAAAGATTTTTAACTCTCAATGTTGATACTTCGAATGTACAATGAAGAGCTCGTTCCCCTTGTTTGGGGGGGGGGGGGCAAGCCATAAGATTTCACAGGAGCGAGGTTAAATGAAAACTCTAACATAACTCATCTTGATCCAGTTTGGACGCTTGAATGACCTTCACCTGTTGTCTATGAATGCGTTGTAATAGGACAAAAGATATAAATTGCAATGTATTCACTTTAATTAACCCACTATACTGACATTTATTTCTATCTTCTATTATTTCATCCAAAATCAAGCAGCACATCTTCCAGCTCATCGAGTTCGAGTGTGTCAAGCAGCACATCGTCCAGCTCATCGAGTTCCAGTGTGTCTAGCAGTACATCCTCCAGCTCATCGAGTTCCAGTGTGTCTAGCAGTACATCCTCTAGCTCATCGAGTTCCAGTGTGTCTAGCAGTACGTCCTCTAGCTCATCGAGTTCGAGTGTGTCTAGCAGTACATCCTCCAGCTCATCGAGTTCCAGTGTGTCGAGCAGTACATCTTCCAGTTCATCGAGTTCCAGTGTGTCGAGCAGTACATCTTCCAGCTCATCGAGTTCCAGTGTGTCTACACAGACAACAACAACTTCATCGACAACTGTCACCTCAAGTGTGTCAAGTAGCACATCTTCTAGCTCATCCAGTTCAAGTGTGTCCACACCAACTACAACAGTTTACTCGACGTATTCAAGTGCGAGCAGTTCGACTTCAAGTTCATCGAGTTCCAGTGTGTCTAGCAGTACATCTTCCAGCTCATCGAGTTCAAGTGTGTCTACTCCAACAACGACAACTTCATCCACAACCATCAGCTCAAGTGTGTCAAGTAGCACATCTTTCAGCTCATCGAGTTCAAGTGTGTCCACACCAACTACAACAGTTTACTCGACATATTTAAGTGTGAGCTCAAGTAGTTCGACCTCAAGCTCGTCGACTTCAAGTGTGTCTAGCAGCACATCCTCCAGCTCATCGAGTTCCAGTCTGTCAAGCAGTACATCCTCCAGCTCATCGAGTTCCAGTGTGTCTAGCAGTACATCTTCAAGTTCATCGAGTTCAAGTGTGTCTAGCAGTACATCCTCCAGCTCATCGAGTTCCAGTGTGTCAAGCAGTACATCCTCGAGTTCATCGAGTTCCAGTGTGTCTACACCCACTACAACAACTTCATCCACAACCATTAGCTCAAGTGTATCAAGTAGCACTTCTTCCAGCTCTTCGAGTTCAAGTGTATCCACACCAACAACTACAGTTTACTCGACATATTCAAGTGTGAGTAGTTCCACTTCAACTTCATCGAGTTCAAGTGTGTCTAGCAGTACATCTTCAAGTTCATCGAGTTCGAGTTTGTCAAGCAGTACATCCTCCAGCTCATCGAGTTCCAGTGTGTCTACACCCACTACAACAACTTCATCCACAACCATCAGCTCGAGTGTATCAAGTAGCACATCTTCCAGCTCTTCGAGTTCAAGTGTATCCACACCAACAACTACAGTTTACTCGACATATTCAAGTGTGAGTAGTTCCACTTCAACTTCATCGAGGTCAAGTGTGTCTAGCAGTACATCTTCAAGTTCATCGAGTTCAAGTGTGTCTAGCAGTACATCCTCCAGCTCATCGAGTTCCAGTGTGTCTACACCCACTACAATAACTTCATCCACAACTATCAGCTCAAGTGTGTCAAGCAGCACATCGTCCAGCTCAGCGAGTTCAAGTGTGTCCACGGCAACAACTACAGTTTACTCGACTTATTCAAGTGTGAGCAGTTCAACGTCAACTTCATCGAGTTCAAGTGTGTCGAGCAGTACATCTTCCAGCTCATCGAGTTCAAGTGTGTCTAGCAGTACATCTGTCAGCTCATCGAGTTCCAGTGTGTCTACACCAACTACAACAACTTCATCCACAACCATTAGCTCAAGTGTGTCGAGTAGCACATCGTCTAGCTCATCTAGTTCAAGTGTGTCCACACCAACCACAACAACTTCATCCACAACAAGTGTGTCTTCTAGTTCCAGGTATGAGTTTGTTAAGTGTTGATCTTTGTTGTCACTTTTGGCGACATTGAAAGAAGAGTAATATCCTGACTTCGATGTTTACTTTGTATGATAAATGGTGGTGGTGATGATGATGATGAAGATGATAATGATAGTGGTGGTGGTTGCTGTGGTGATGTTGATGATGGTTGTAATGGTTGTTATGGCGGGGAACATAATGACTTGCCCTTTATTTGTCAGTGCATTATTGACAGTTTCGTGTACGTTAGCTCTTAAGATAGGAGGCGGGTGTAGACGTTATTGTGGCTAACGGAATCCTTCATTGTGAGGTGAATGGGATAAGTAAATTTTGCGATTATTATGAAGCATTAGTTATGAAAAATATCATGTCATTCGCTTTTGATACTAAGGTCTCTCATCCAAAATTCTGTCTTTATTAAAGCCTTCTTTTGTGGTGTTGTCAAGACATACAAATTCAGTGGAGAGTTTTCATGATCAGTTGAAATCGGATACATTCCTGGAAGCAGAACTTATGTTTGTAGTTGAGGGATGGAGTTTCACATCTTTTATGAAGATTCATTTTGATACTAGAAGAATTTGCTCTGTGCTACCACTTATTTATCAAGTCATTGTCCAGTGTCTTATTGTCGCACGTCGAATACAGTTGCTAATTTTCTTTTTACGCCTACCTCAAGATGGCGGCCGATTAAGGTTCTTAGCAGAAAGAGAAAAAAGCTGCTTAAACCCTTCAAAAATTGTTTGGATTAAAACCGTTCTATGCTCTTCTCTAAATTTACACTGCCGAAATGTTAATTTCTCAAATTATCCTTTTTAACGTGCATATTGTGACACCTTGAATTATTAGAACTGTGGCCGTTTTCTAATAATGACAATCACCAAATATTTGTCTAAACATACATTGCGCACTATTTTTGAAGCCCAACAGGAAAACTTTGCTTAATTTTAAATGTTTGACGCTTTATGAACCTAAAAACGTGATAGTTTGTTCAAGATAATGAAAAACGCAAATGTCCGCCATGTTGAAGTGGGCGTGAAAAGAAAATTAGCCCGCTCAGATACTCGAACCACTGAGCAACAGGGACACTCATGGCAAGTGATGTCATTTTTAACAGATTCTTCGGGAGACCCTTTCTTAACAAAACTCTTTATTGATAATCAGAGAAAATACAAGGTACAAGGCAGGCCTACGTTAAAACCCAAATACATTACAGAATGCTTATCTACAGACAATTAAAGGGTAAAAAAGTGTGAGACAAATAATAGGATATTAATTTTTTAAATGACATCAACGAAAGGCAGCCGTTTTTGCCATGTTTTCTTGAGTATTTCCGTGTCATTATTATTGTTGCGAGAAGACGTTCTGTTTGTTAGGTAGAGTTATCGGGAGTCCCGGCAGTGCTGTAGTGTTGGATGTTTTGGACTCTATCGGAATCGTGATCGGGTGGTCGTACAAGGCCGGTCTCTGCATTTTGTTTCTTTGATTCCTTAGACTTGAAACTGTATTCCACATTTTCTCTCCCTTTATACCCTGGTGTATAAATGGGTATCAGGAAAGTGTAGGGTAAACGTTACAAATTTGGCGTCAAACGCTGTGATGACTAGCATCCCATCCATCAGGGGCAGTGCAGCTTCCAGACGCTACATGATTTGAAGACCACGTTAAGCTCCGGTGGTAATGAGCCTTTAGGCTCAATCAAAATGCATATTCTTCTTACTAGCCTTCTTATATTTTTTATGAGGCAAGTTAGGTGAATTTGTTTAGATATCAAGAATTTCATCTTTGGTGATCGTTTCCTTTATTTTCATGCCCTGTATAATTGATCAAGTAGTGATATTATGAGGTGAAATGAGCTGCTTGTCACTATTGGAGCTTGAAGGGGTATATATGCAGTACGTGCTTTATATTACAAGGATCAGTAAAGTCGGAAGCGTCTTATAAAGTAATTTTATCCTTGTTACCTCACGCAAACTTGTGGCAAGCTCAATTACCCAAATACCTTCGTCTCTTTCAGTTCGACTTCTAAATCAAGTTCAGTGTCGACATCCACTTCATATAAGTCAGTTTCACAGAAGAGCACTGCTACTGTGTACCCCTCTACTGTGACCAGGACTACAGGGACAGAATATTCCATTCCTACATCAAGTAGAACACCACCGAGTTTGAAACCGCCGACACGAACATCAACGTCAAGTGTTTCAAGTAGCAGGTTATTAGCTTTGGTTTGATAATTTCTTAAAAGTTGAGTGCCACTTCAGGGCGGTGTCTCGTAATACAGAGCTATTTTTGCACATTTTACGACTCTGCGGAAAAAAGTCGGTCTTAGTAAGGGCTGTTGGAAGCCAAAAACAAAATTGTGGGTCGCCACGTATTCTTCAGAGAACATTAAGCAACCATAATTCAAAAAAGCTTTAACATTCATAACAAGGCATGGCATTTTCTTTCCAAATTTAAGCTTAACTGTCTTTGAAAACTGCGTGGTTACTCCCAATTTTGTTTTTGGATCCCAACACCTCTTCTTAAGATCTACTTTCCCTGCAATGTCATGTACCGCGCAAAGAAGTACCTTTGTGTAAGAACGTACCTTTCTTAAGAAACTCTAGTTTCTCGTAGCACCCAAAGATGTGCAGAACGTATGCTTAGTACGAAAAAGGGACGCTGTCCTTAAGAATTAGACAGACAGTGGTATGTTCTGATCGGTTTGATCTTTGTAAAGGCGGTAGAAAACTGACTGGGGAATACCTATTTCCCTCTAAGTAACACCTCTGCACACAAAATGGACAATTGTATTTGCAACGTAACGAGTCCAAGATTTCTTAACGCGTATGACTATTCAGCAGCTTATTTGACATAACTTTTTATAAAATAGTTCGAACTATTTTGGCCAAACTAGAAGTGGGCGTAAGCTAAATAATTGGTTGGCAAGTTCAGTTTGGCAAGGAGCTTAACAAATGGCTTCTAAAATTAGGACATTTTCATACCATTTTTAGTTACGGAGTACACACCCACCGACATGTTTTTTTTTTTAATTTTTGTACTTTGGCGACTTTTCAACTATAGTTTCTAAAACTTGCAAAGGTTATTATGTCTGTTACGTTCTTTCACGTGACAGATGGATCCCAGGCCCATACTCGTTTTATAGAAGGGTGCCAAATGTTCAACAGTGTAAAAATCAGGAAGTATTTTCATGGGTTCCCGCATAACCATGTTTCGTGTTTTCATGCAAAACAAGTTTGGCTAAATGGAGGGGTACATTAATAACTCGTCAGAAAAGACGTGTAGTGCAAACTAGGCAAGTTAGATCAAAATTGTGCTCCCTCAGGGAATTTTGAAATTCGTCTTTGTTTCAAAACGTTAGAGATGTCTCAGGATATTTTGTATCATCAGAGGCTGCGAATCTTGACGAAAATTAAATTTCCGGGTAATATGGCTGTGAACACATACTTTATTGCTTGCAGAGATTATAAAACCATTTTTGTTACTACTCAAAGTAAACGAATAACTGATGCTCAATGCACAGAAACGCTGAGGCGGCGAAGTACAGAAACATCACTCAACATTTGTGATTTCTTTTTTTTAATTTTTCCTAGTACCAGCAGCTCAACTTCAACCTCATCGAGTTCGAGTGTGTCGACACCTACCACTACAACTTCATCCTCAACCATCAGCTCAAGCGTGTCAAGTAGCACATCTTCCAGCTCATCGAGTTCCAGTGTGTCCACGCCAACTACAACAGTTTACTCCACATATTCAAGTGTGAGCTCAAGTAGTTCAACTTCAAGCTCGTCGAGTTCAAGTGTGTCTAGCAGTACATCCTCTAGTTCATCGAGTTCCAGTGTGTCAAGCAGTACATCTTCTAGCTCATCGAGTTCCAGTGTGTCTACACCAACAACAACAACTTCATCTACAACCATCAGCTCAAGTGTGTCAAGTAGCACATCTTCCAGTTCATCGAGTTCAAGTGTGTCTAGCAGTACATCCTCTAGCTCATCCAGTTCCAGTGTATCTACACCAACAACAACCACGTCATCCACAAGCATCAGCTCAAGTGTGTCAAGTAGCACATCTTCCAGCTCATCGAGTTCAAGTGTGTCCACACCAACTACAACAGTTTACTCGACATATTCAAGCGCGAGCAGCTCAACATCAAGCTCATCGAGTTCAAGTGTATCGAGCAGTACATACTCAAGCTCATCGAGTTCCAGTGTGTCTACACCAACCACAACAACTTCATCCACAACCATCAGCTCAAGTGTGTCGAGTAGCACATCTTCTAGCTCATCGAGCTCCAGTGTGTCCACGCCAACTACAACTGTTTTCTCAACATATTCAAGTGTGAGCTCAAGTAGTTCAACTTCAAGCTCATCGAGTTCAAGTGTGTCAAGTAGTACATCCTCGACTTCATCGAGTTCCAGTGTGTCTACACCCACTACAACAACTTCATCCACGATCATCAGCTCAAGTGTGTCAAGTAGCACATCTTCCAGCTCATCGAGTTCCAGTGTGTCCACACCAACTACAACAGTTTACTCCACATATTCAAGTGTGAGCTCAAGTAGTTCAACTTCAAGCTCGTCGAGTTCAAGTGTGTCTAGCAGTACATCCTCTAGTTCATCAAGTTCCAGTGTGTCAAGCAGCACATCTTCTAGCTCATCGACTTCCAGTGTGTCTACACCAACAACAACAACTTCATCTACAACCATCAGCTCAAGTGTGTCAAGTAGCACATCTTCCAGCTCATCGAGTTCAAGTGTGTCCACACCAACTACAACAGTTTACTCGACATATTCAAGTGCGAGCAGCTCAACATCAAGTTCATCGAGTTCAAGTTTGTCTAGCAGTACATCCTCCAGCTCATCGACTTCCAGTGTGTCAAGCAGTACATCCTCCAGCTCATCGAGTTCAAGTGTGTCTAGCAGTACATCCTCTAGCTCATCGAGTTCCAGTGTATCTACACCAACAACAACCACGTCATCCACAAGCATCAGCTCAAGTGTGTCAAGTAGCACATCTTCCAGCTCATCGAGCTCAAGTGTGTCCACACCAACTACAACAGTTTACTCGACATATTCAAGCGCGAGCAGCTCAACATCAAGCTCATCGAGTTCAAGTGTATCGAGCAGTACATCCTCAAGCTCATCGAGTTCCAGTGTGTCTACACCAACCACAACAACTTCATCCACAACCATCAGCTCCAGTGTGTCGAGTAGCACATCTTCTAGCTCATCGAGCACCAGTGTGTCCACGCCAACTACAACTGTTTTCTCAACACATTCAAGTGTGAGCTCAAGTAGTTCAACTTCAAGCTCATCGAGTTCAAGTGTGTCAAGTAGTACATCCTCGACTTCATCGAGTTCCAGTGTGTCTACACCCACTACAACAACTTCATCCACAACCATCAGCTCAAGTGTGTCAAGTAGCACATCTTCCAGCTCATCGAGTTCCAGTGTGTCCACACCAACCACAACAGTTTACTCCACATATTCAAGTGTGAGCTCAAGTAGTTCAACTTCAAGCTCGTCGAGTTCAAGTGTGTCTAGCAGTACATCCTCTAGTTCATCAAGTTCCAGTGTGTCAAGCAGTACATCTTCTAGCTCATCGAGTTCCAGTGTGTCTACACCAACAACAACAACTTCATCTACAACCATCAGCTCAAGTGTGTCAAGTAGCACATCTTCCAGCTCATCGAGTTCAAGTGTGTCCACACCAACTACAACAGTTTACTCGACATATTCAAGTGCGAGCAGCTCAACATCAAGTTCATCGAGTTCAAATTTGTCTAGCAGTACATCCTCCAGCTCATCGACTTCCAGTGTGTCAAGCAGTACATCCTCCAGCTCATCGAGTTCAAGTGTGTCTAGCAGTACATCCTCTAGCTCATCCAGTTCCAGTGTATCTACACCAACAACAACCACGTCATCCACAAGCATCAGCTCAAGTGTGTCAAGTAGCACATCTTCCAGCTCATCGAGTTCAAGTGTGTCCACACCAACTACAACAGTTTACTCGACATATTCAAGCGCGAGCAGCTCAACATCAAGCTCATCGAGTTCAAGTGTATCAAGCAGTACATCCTCAAGCTCATCGAGTTCCAGTGTGTCTACACCAACCACAACAACTTCATCCACAACCATCAGCTCAAGTGTGTCGAGTATCACATCTTCTAGCTCATCGAGCTCCAGTGTGTCCACGCCAACTACAACAGTTTACTCAACATATTCAAGTGTGAGCTCAAGTAGTTCAACTTCAAGCTCATCGAGTTCAAGTGTGTCAAGTAGTACATCCTCGAGTTCATCGAGTTCCAGTGTGTCTACACCCACTACAATAACTTCATCCACAACCATCACCTCAAGTGTATCAAGTAGCACATCTTCCAGCTCATCGAGTTCAAGTGTGTCCACACCAACAACTACAGTGTACTCGACATATTCAAGTTTGAGTAGTTCCACTTCAACCTTATCGAGTTCAAGTGTGTCCAGCAGTACATCTTCCAGCTCATCGAGCTCCAGTGTGTCAACGCCAACGACAGCAACTTCATCCACTACCATCAGCTCAAGTGTGTCAAGTAGTACATCATCCAGCTCGTCGAGTTCAAGTGTGTCCACACCAACTACAACAGTTTACTCGACATATTCAAGTGTGAGCTCAAGTAGTTCAACTTCAAGCTCGTTTAGTTCAAGTGTGTCTAGAAGTACATCCTCCAGCTCATCGAGTTCTAGTGTGTCTACACCAACTACAACGACTTCATCCACAACCATTAGCTCAAGTGTGTCAAGTAGCACATCGTCTAGCTCATCTAGTTCAAGTGTGTCCACACCAACCACAACATCTTCATCCACAACAAGTGTGTCTTCTAGTTCCAGGTATGAGTTTGTTAAGTGTTGATCTTTGTTGTAACTTTTTGGCGAAATTGAAAGACGAGTAGTATCCTGACTTCGATGTTTTCTTCGTATGATAAATGGTGGGGGTGACGATGATGGTGGTAATGATAATGGTAGTGGTGGTGGTTGCTGTGGTGATGTTGATGATGGTCGTAAGTAGTTAGAGAATTGGGAGTATTAGCGCATTTTTGGGAATTTCTGATGAATTCATATAATTAGTATTAGCGCATTGGCGCATTTTTGGGAATTTCTGATGAATTCATATAATTAGTATTAACGCATTGGCGCATTTTTGGGAATTTCTGATGAATTTATATAATTAGTACTTCAGTCAAATCTTTTGTCAAATTTGACTGAAAAATCCCCGGTCAAATTTCCCGACCCCCAATTTTCAGCACACCTGGTCAAATTTCCCGACTCCATTTAAAAAATTCGTCCGTGACCGTAAGCATAACTTGTCACGCCATTTTCATGAATATATCTCTTATCGTCGAAGCAGCTGAGTGATATTTTATTGACCACGTAGCTCCCAATGAGATGTTTTTCACTTTTAATTAGTCTCATCTCATGACGCAACTGCTTTTTATTAAAAAGCACGTCCTTGTAATTATCATGTTGCAACTGTTGTTTTATCACATTCTTTTTTATTCCCTTTGCTGTGCGGCTACCCTGTTCATTGTTTTTCATAAGAGAATACATTTTTGACCTCAAACCAACAAACTCTACGATTGGGATTCCTTCTGCTTCGTCCTTGAATTTTCCAATGACTTTCTTGTTTGAGTTATCAAAAAACGGGTTATCCTTTGGGTAATCACTGTTATCGAATAAATGTTTGTCTTTCCAAAAATCTTGATAAACATCATCTACCTCAATTTCATAGGTCAGACTGTCAGTATCTGTGAACAGCAACCGAGCTTTGTTACCATATTTACTTTTGATGTAATTGTAATGAAAATCATACATTAATGTTTTTGATAAATCTAGGATGCACATTCCAACATACGCCGGTCTGTTTAATGTCAAAGTTGGTTTCATTTTATGAAGGGCAACTAAATCCTCATTGAAAATTTTGAAGCTCACGAAACTCGGTTTACTGGTCCACTTTAATAGATTTTCTTCATCAGTTACAAGTTTAATGTCCTGTCGCTTTCTCAGATTTTCCATTGTCTTCCCAAACACCGAATTGTTCATCAACTTGAAAAAATCCTTTTCAAAAGAGTTCTTTGCCTTTGCTCTCTTTTTTGTGTTGAAATCAATGTAAGTTTTCAGCCATGGACTCTGATTGAATTCAAGAGCTCTGTGAATTTTTGTTAGTTTTAATCCTAAAGACATGTATAGTTGCAAGTTGCGATAATGCAAAACATATCTCTCTTTTTTCGATAATGTTGGTACTAACTTTTCAACCAGTCCGACCTTTACTTTAAATTTTTCAGCAATTTCTCGGCAATAAGGGGACAACATATCTTCAGTTACTTTGATTTTTTCAGCGGCCAGCGGATAGTCGTTGTGGAGATTATGCAACTCTTCTGGATATTCCAAATCAACCTCTAATATCAATCCTTTTTCAGACTCATCATCGAACTTGGATAAATCCACCTCTTCTTCAGTTAACCATTTGAATCCACCGGTCGGAAGATATTGACTCATTGCCCAACCATATAGATTGTTTGCATCCAGATACATGATGTATTTTGACGCCTCTTCCGGATTGAAGTTTTTCATATATTTGTTGTTTGTCTTTCCATATCGATTGGCGATGTAACTGATCCCCCCACGCATGCCTTTTTCAATGAATAGAAACATATCAACATCACTCATCAACTCCAATTTAGTTTTTGTCATTTTCAACATTGCATCCCAACTCAGACCGGGTGTTGTGAAATAATGAGCAGGATCCAATTCATAGTATTGTTGACATGCTTTGCGGAAATTTTCAAAAACATCAGTCAACAACAAAATATCCGATTTGAGATACAGATCGTGATACTCCCCCATTGATGATAAACCAAATTCATTCCAAACATTCTGTGCATGTTGGTACTCTTTATCTGTGATATGTTCATTATTCATGACGCTGAAAAAATCTTCTTTCTTCGGTAACCGGCTGTCCTCAAACTTTTCAAAACTATTCATATAATCATAAGGATAAACACCTTTCTTTTTCATCAAACTCAATTGTTCACCTTGAAATACTTGCCCCATATATTTGAACGCTTCGGCCGGAAGATTATTCACCAAATTACTCAATGATGAGCTCATGAATTGAAAGCTGTCGATGAACAAAAGGTTTCGGCCCAACATGAAGGCCATGTATTTCTCCATGTTACAGGGAATGACATTTATGCTCATCTCACGTTTATTTCCTTTTGCATCAACATACGCACGCTCTTTCACAATATTACCAATTTCTTGCATTATAAAGTGACTGTCATACCCCTTGAGATTGTGAAACACCACAGGTATTTTATCAGTCAATTGGAAATTTAGATTACAAAACTCATGTGCAGAGCCTCTGTATTTGCCGGTGATATGACAGTGATCTCTTACTATGTTATTGAAATTATCATTTGCGCCATATGGTATCTTGCAAATGTGGCATTCTTTTGCTGATCGAAAACTTTCCTTATCCTCGTTTGTCATTTCAATAGGTTTTGTGAAATGGTCTTTTGCAATCTTTTTACAGTATTTAACTTCATCCAACATATCTTTTATGAACTTGTTAATGGTCATTTCTCCTCTGTAAATTTTAGTGGGCTTTGAAAATTTATCATCATAACAGCAAACAACTTTATAACCATATCCACAAGCTGTATGTTTTTGATATTGTTCGGTGTGGGATTTTTTTTGTGAAACTTTTTCGGTGATGGCCTCAAAATCAGCATAAATCACAAAAGGGGCCGGCAACTGTCTACGATAATTTTTGAATGCAATTGTCGATCCAGGTGCCGGCATTTTAATGGATTGTTTCCCATTAATTTCAATACAATCAACTTTGTGATTAATTAATACCCTTTCAGAGCTGAAACCTTGAAGACAGTACATACAGAAATGCTTTCTTCCATTGTTTTTCGTTTGATTGTACATAAATTTATTGAAATTTTTTAATAAACAATAATGTTTCTTTTCTCCTTCGGTTATTAATAGCAGATTCAAACAATAGTTGAACTTTTCTTTTGAAAGGTAAATCGGATACCGTTGCCCTTCCTCATAACCGAAGACATTTACACGAATATTATTCTGTTTCTCTATTTTGTTGTATTGTTTCACAGAAACTGGAAACTCAATTCCTGAGTAATCCAATTTTTCTACATATTTTTTATCACACTTTTTTATTCTCTGTGGATCTTTGTTTTGTGGTAAGAGGTGCCGAATATGGCACCAACGAAAACATTCATCATCATTATTTTTTATGTTTATAATCCCTTTAGCTGGGTGACGCAGCTCTTTGGGTAATGGAATATATGAAGAACCCCTGAGTGGTCTATACCTTACAACATTGATGAAATGACCATCAACCGATTTAATAATCCATGCTGATCCTTTTGAAATCCATCGCTCAATCTTATTTACAATCTGTTGTTGTGTTGTTTCCAAAAAGTTTGTGATCTCTACCTCATTTGTTAATGTTTGTTTCTTTGTATTGAAATAAGGTTTTTCTTCAATCAACTCATCTCCTTTCTGTTTTTCAAACGTAATCTTCAACACTTCATTGAATTTGAGACCTTTCATCTCTTTCAGAACCTTCAATAAATTGTTCTTAATCAATAAACGGGTGTTCTGAAGTTGAATTAATGGATCTTGTCTGTTTATGAGGCTAATTTCATATGATCTTGTAAACCCTCGCAAGGCCTTTTCTTTTTGCGCGAAAGTCGCTTCAGTTTGTGGTTCAATCACTTCAGTTGGTTCTTCAGTTGGTTCTTCAATCATTTTATCAACATTCTTCAACCACTTTCCCCAATTAATAACTTTTTCGGTCGTTTTTTGAATTAGATTTGGTAGCTTTTTGAGTGTTGTTGTGACGACTGCTGGTTTGAGAATGGGAACATTAATTTTACCAAATAAGTTAGGGGTTTTTGTTGGCGCTGGTGTTGGTGTTGACTTGTTGAAAATATTTGTTATCTTATTTTTTGCAACATCGAACGTTTTTTTCAAGCGTGAATAACCTCTCAATCCGAGGGTTTTTGCAAAAATTTTCAAAGGAACTTTTTGTGAATCCATTATTTTCTTATATACAAGATTTTTTTTAAATTATTTTTTTCATTTCACGTTTCACGAAATGAAAAAAGTTTAAGCAAAAGACAATCTGACCTTATTTCCATCCTTATCCACAAACGCATTTCCACAATTTACGAAATAATGAACCGAACCATACCTTTTACCCAACACTTTTGAACACTGATAGATGCTTTTACATTTTGTGACAACCTGTGTATCAACATTAGTAATCAACACCTCCCTTGCTTTACTTGGTCTTTTATACACTTTTTCGTCAAGATTTAACTCTTTTGCCAGCTCTGCTTTTGAGAGTTTGTTTGAAAATCTGATATTTTTTCCTACAGCCATTTTTCGAATTTCTGCAAGAGTTAAAATTTTTGTCATTTTTCCTTTCTTATATGCAAGATTTTTTTTTAAATTCATTTTCACATTAAATCGTTAATATCTACCCATGAATTAAATTTTTCTGGGTAACCGCTCCACTTCACCAAAGCTTTACCTTTTCGAGCGTCTCGTCGAATTACTTTCTCAATACGGTAAACGTCTTGAACAGCCTTCTGCATCTCCTGTTCATAAAAAGAACCTGATATCTCCTCACCACTGAGATCTTTGAGTCTGTAAGTGATCGGATTGGTGTATTGTATCTTGTCGACTGTGAAAACTTCTTCTGTCCAATTGGCTGTGTATCCTTTGTTAAAAACAGGATGTTTATACTTAGATATTCTTACCTTATCACCGACTCTGTATTTTGACTTTGTTGAGATTGGCTTCATATCACCGAAAAGGTTAAAGTAAACAACTCCTTCATTCTTCTTTTTACTGGCTTCTATGGGTGTCATCTTTATGCTTGAATGTCTGGTGTTGTTATACTGTTTCACTAATTTTGGTAGCATGTTAAGATACTGTGTATTCCCCTGAACAGTAAACTGTTTCCACATTTTGGCTTTGATTGTACGGTTCCATCTTTCGCAAACTGACGACTTTTCCTCATTCTCAGTTGAGTACAAGGTTATTTTATTCTTATCAATTAGTTCCTTAACATGTTTGTTGTAATACTCTTTCCCTTTATCAGTCCAAAGATATTGTGGTTGACGCCCCTCTTTGAATATTGTTTTGAATGCATTCATAACTGTTTCACCCTTTTTATCTTTTAATGGGACAATCCAACCATATTTACTGAACACATCGAGTACCATGAGAAGATATCTAAAACCCTTATTCCATCGACTGAATTTTTGCATCTCAACGATATCTGAACACCATATCTCGTCAATGTGGTTTGCAATTACCCGCCGCCGGGTGAAGTTACGTTTTATAGGTTTATGAAGCTCATCAGCTAATTTTTCTTGCCAGTTTTCTTCACTCGACGGCCTTTTCAGTTTAAACCAAGACCAAGTTTTTGCTTTTTATCAATAATATTTCGTGCCATCCAATGACCCCATTGTCTCTCATTATAAGGAACAGAATCCAATGCTTTGACCATTTTCCTGTCGGCTTTGTTCTTGCATTTTTTATCATCTTTGCAAACTGAATAATCAACATCATGCTGCATCGCTATAGCATCGGTCTTACCAGTTGGTTTGTCATATATCTCTAGTATCTCTCCTGTTTTTGGATCCCATCTCACCTGATTTTCAAGGTCATTGTAGGGGCCTGTGTATTTATGCCCTGGAAGAGTCCAACCTCCTTTTGGTTTAGGGAGTTTTCCAATGGCTTTATGAATATCCAATCCACCCCCATCCAAATCTTTCCTGTTGGTTTTATACTTTTTGTTCGGTCTGATTTTAGTGGACAATTGATCAAGCATTTCCGATCCTGTTTTTTGAATAAAAGGGGCCGCTCTTTCCAAAGCATAATCAAGAGCCTTTTTCTGCAGTTTTGGGTTTCTCAAGGCTTCTGATCCATAATATCTTCCCATTTCAACTGCTTTTTTTCCAAGCCAAGGAATACCGTGGTGAATTAACATATCAGTACCAGTGGATGCCATCGTATCCAAAATGCCCGCCCCTTCAGACGGGCTAATTAGTTTCCCGTTTGTTTCACGAATCTAGTTTTAGTTATTCCACATTCAGCACATGTGCAAAAGAACATTAGTCGACCGTTTTTTGCATATTTATATCCTGAGGGTTCAACGCACTCAGTTTCTTTTCTTTGTTTTACGCAATACGTTTTCATTTACAATATGGTGGGAAATTTTTTCAAAATATCTTTCAATGAATCTCTCATTTTTCATGGTATCATTGACATCAAAAACTTGTAAAAGGTCGAAATACGATGAACCTTTGTTCATCTCATTCAAAAAGTATAAACAAAAATATCCACAAGTGGTTGTACCCAAATCTTGTATCTGGTTATTTTGATGAATCAGAGTGAGATTATTTTTCTCTGCATGATTCACAATTTCTTGAAATGGTGGTAACCCAAAACTGTCGAAATAATTGATTATTCCATCCTTTACAAATGTTGCGACCCAATGACTTCCACTCATATACGACGGCTCAAGATTGTAAATGAAAAACGCCATTTTGTGGTTGTGTGGAGCAGTTTGTTCTCTTGATAAAACACCACCTTTATCAATTGGAATTCTGAGATGCCGGCACCATTTTATCAAATCGTGATTGCTCAATGGTACATTTTTGAGGAATTTCAAAGTATTGTTCCCAACAGTGGAATCCCATTGAATGGACTGTTTTTCCCAAGGAGTAACCCTTTTCCCGACTTTTTTTTTTTCTTCCCTCCACCAAAGTTTTCCCATGTTCCATAAAATGGAGGTGGTGGTTGATATATTCCCATTCTGGGAGCCGATCCACCATATTTCAAAGGGGGTTTTCCAATTCTTGGAACTCCTCCTGAACCACCCACCATCTTTTTGAAAGCTTCAAGAGCGAGTGGAACACCGATTGACGCAAGAAGAGTGCCGAGAAAACCACCGGTTTGTTTTTTTGTTGGTTTTATATGAACACCGGAACCGGTTTGTAAGGCATTGAGAATATCTTTTTTCTGTTTTTCACTCAAGAGATGTTTATTTTCGATGAGTTTATTTATTTTAGAATTTGGAATGAGGAAACCGCCAGTTTGTGAACCACCAGATATCTTTTTTACAACCTGAGATGCTCCTTCGGAAGCGACACCGGCGAGAGCTGATAATCCCAGTGTTTTTGCTAATGTTGGTCCGAAAGTTTGACCGAGTGACAAAATTGAACTCAAAAGTGAACCACCGACCTGTTTTCTGATATTTGTCTTCACCAGTTTTATTTCCATTCCTTTATTCATATTGCGATTCTTTTCCAACCTTTTAACGATTGTTGAAGGAACAAGAAGAGTATCACTTCCTCTGAGTGCATCATTTTTTAACCTCAGTTTGATTGTTTCACGGTTGTGAAAAGCTTTACTAAGTTTCATTTTCTGAAAATCAGAAAGTGTGACATTTATTTCATATAGTTCTGTAGACATTTTATTTTATTGATGAAAATAAAATAAATTCACGATTTTTAAAATCAAGCCATCAGTTTTTCTATATTCCGAGTGACAGAATCTTTTGTTAAGTCAGTTATTAATGAATAATCCAAAACTATTTCCATTCCTTTACGCTCATTATTTCGTTTACTTTCCAACGTTTCAACAACCGTTGGATGAAAAAGAATATAATAATTTTCCAAACTTTCATTAGTCATTGAATTTACAAAAAGAGTACCATTTTTCAACCTTTCAAAGAAAGTTGATTTATCAAGAATAGTATCATCTTTCATCCTTTTTAATGACTTTGAAGGAATAAGAAGAGTATCATTTCCGCTGAGAGCATCTTTTTTAAACCTCAGTAAGATTTTTTCACGGTTGAGAAAAGCTTTGCAAATTTTTTCTTTCTGATACTTTGAAAGTGTGACATTTATTTCGTGTAGTTCTATTTCCATTTTATTTTATTTCAACGAAATAAAATAAATTCACGAATTTTCAAATCAAACCATCATAAGTTCATTTCCAACCTTGTCAACAATAACCTCTTTTTCGTAAAATACAATGGCATGAGCTCTCACATTGGCTGTTGGTGCTGCATTCAATCTGTAGTTCAAAATCAGTTGTTTTGGGTCTCTAGTGATAGCCTCTTTTTGGTAGGTTAGATTGAAATAAACAAGACCGTAAAGAGATGTGAAATTATGAACATTTAATTGTGTTCCTGTGTTCATATCATTCTTTCGAAAAGCATAAGACATTAAATCGTTGAAGATTCTCACTTTCGAATCGGCATCGTACTCTAATTCAGGATAAAAAGTACTGTTTCCATACTCCAAACGACACGATGCAAGAGAGCTATTGTTATCGGCTGCATTCAGCTTGAAAGTATTAAAAATGTAAGGAGTTCTCTCAGATTCCTCATTGTTTGGACCATCAGTTCTCTGTAGATAAATGAATACATGTTTAACATTGTCAATGGCCGGGTTAATTTGAAACATGTTTTGAACTGCTCTTGTATCTGCACTCTGAATATACATATCTTTCATGTACGTCCATTTGGTTGGTTTGAGAAAATCTTCCACAAATTCACCGTATGCACTATCTTTCGGAGTTAATCTTGGAATCCAAAGATAAAGTCGAGTAACAACCACCCGCCCATCATCAGCAGCGGCCGCTTTGTGAATCAATTCATTATCATCATTCAAGTACAGTTCGAATGTGAGCTGCATGGGAGGAAGCATCTTGTCTTCCAATTCCTCAAAGAAACTGTATCTGTTCAACGGAATGATTTCATTTATGCTTTTGGCTCCACCACCGCCATTGTTCTGGTTTGCTTGAGTTAAAATTCGCCTTGCTTCAAAACCCGAATTTGTATTTGCTGTTGAATCTTCTGTGTCAAGATACCAAAAACTATTTTTTGCCACTGACCTGCTGAAATCATCACTATATTCCAACAAATTTTTGACATTTGTGATTCTATGAATGTTGTCACTATCATACACTGTTTTACCAGCAGATTTGATAACCATATGTTTTATGAGGGAATGTGACCCATTAATCATCGAAATTCGGTCAGCAGCTGCAAAACCGGATCCATCAGCTTTCTTTTGAAGCTCTTTGGTTACCTCGAAATATCCGTTGAAATAATCGAAAAAAGTGGATCTGTCGGTTATTGTGAATTTATATCCTGTTTTTGTCTGAGTATTATCGTTTCCAGGTTGTTCAATAATATTGTCAGGGGAGAATCTAACCATTTCATATCTCTGCAGTTTATCACTTGTTCTAAAACTCATCTTTTATTTATATGTTTAAAACTTTTTTATTTTTTTTGTTTTTTTATACCCCTCTCCAGAAATCATTCTATTCAACAATACGTTGTAATCTTCTTGTTTTGGAATTTGTTTTCCGGAAACCAACCCATCTAAATCTTTTCCTTTTTGTTTCTTTGCTGATTTTGGATTTTTTTTCTGAAGGTCTTTAATTAAAAGATGACCTGATTTTTCAGCAACTTTTTCAACAACTTTTTTACCAAGTTTATCACCAGCACTTTCTATTCCCGATTTCAAAGCTTTTTTAGCAACAGGTTTTAAAACTTTATCCACAATCATTTTCATTGGTTTGAAAATATTATCCACAATTAAACCTGATCCTTTATGTTTGTAAACAAATTTTCCAAGACTTGGATAAAAAATTCGTTTGTAATTGTACGTTGGCATTTTTATAATTATCTTTTATTTTTTTTTCTCTCTCAAAATCAGAGAAAATGATGTATCGGCGTCGTTTAAATCAATAATTCGTCTTTTTCCATCGGTAATGTATACCCGCAGGGTGTTTATGATATACTTATTCACTGGATAATATTGAACTCTTAAAGGCTCTTTAGTAAAAGCATAAGATGGTCGTAAATCATTTGTTCCAAATGTGTAAATAATATCCGTTTCATGTTCATCAACAAGACTCTCCGAAATGAGATCACAATGTATGTTCAAAATCTCTGTATCTTGACTGAGATTTGGTGTGTAGTCGCCATTACTTGAACTGGTTAAAATTCGTTTGTTGAAGCCAATCAGATCGCCAAAATTTGATGTTGTCAAGTCCAGCTGGTATTTTGTTGCCAAATTTACTGTTGTTTTGAAAGTCGTGTTGTTGAATTGCAATGTAATTGGATACGTGGTCGAGCTTGAAGTTGTTATTTTTGTCTGTTGCTTGATAAAATCATTGAAACTGACATAATTCCATGTGCCCGGTGGGAAGATTATATCTTTCCAAGTTTTTCCACCATCTGAAGAGTATTTTATTTTTTGGTTGTTCAACTTTGATGTGATATTGAACCATGTGAAAGACATGGATATAATTCGACTTAAACCGAGTTCATATTGTTTGTTTGGATTAAGTATTATTGGTTGATTATATCTGATTGTGAAATCGCTCGGTTTGTTTTTTGTTTGTTTCTTCTTAACGTTGTGAGAAGATAAAACTAATGTAGTATTCATTTATTTTACATGGAAAAAGTTTTTATAAATTTTATTGTATTTATCTTTGCTAATTATGTAATTTCTCAACAAAATATCGAGAATGGCAACACCTGTGTTTCTGAGTTCAATGCTATTGTTTCCAGCATCAATCGAACCGACTATCAATCCCAATTTTTTGATTGCTTCTTCGGGATTGATGAAAACTGCGACAGCTTTTCCACCTCGTTTTGTTTTCTTTCCTTTGAGACCGGAACCTTTGAAACTCTTCAACTTATTTTTGTTGAAATTGATATAATCGTTGAGAACTTTTCGAGAGTCGTCGATGACCTTTCTTCTGAACTGTGCTTCAGATTGGGTTATCAAACCTTTATTCAACTGCTTTGTAATGTGTGTTTTGTAACCTGGGAGTTGTTGTCTTTTCTTGACTGCATTTTCTATTTTTTTTGATAAGAAAGAATGTCTTGTTTTTTCTGTCATATCTTCTCTTTTGAGTTGTGCTTCAATATCATCATAGTTGGTCAATCCAAGTTCATCTAAAGTCTCATTTATTCTATCTTCTTCAAAAATCTCATAATCTGGAACTTCATCTTCTTCATATTCTGGGGGGTCTTCAAGTTGTTGCATATACTCAGGATTGACATATATTTTCTTTTTTCCTGTTTCTAAATCTTTGAGAACATCGTCATAGGAGGGTGGTTTTGGAACAAGCTGTTTAGTATTTTCTGGTTCATGAAACAAATCTTCAAGATTGTAATCTGGTATTTCTTCATCATCTATATTGATACCATAATCTGGAACCTCTACTTTTTTCCTTTGCAACCGTCTTTTAAAAGGTTGTGGTTGCGTCAACTCCTTCAAACCGGATGTTATCGGTTTGAAAAGCTTCTCTGCTTCAACATCACTCATTGTATCGGTTATTTTCTTTTGTTTTAGCGTTTCCCTGATAGTATTGACATCTTGGCCTATTTTCGATCTTTTTTCAGCCATTTCTTTCCACTTGAGGAGACTCATTTTATTTCATTGAAACAAAAAAATAATATTTTTTGTTTCAATTGAATATAAAAAAGCTTGCATATCGTGTCGCATAGCGTGTTACATAGCGTGTCGCATGGCGTGTCGCATAAAATTATTCAGAAAAATTCTTGTGGATAAATAAATGGAAATACCAAACTATGATGTAAAAGGTGATGAAGATAGTAATTTTACCCAATTATATCCTTATATGCCAGATAGATGCTTCAGAATGTTAATCTGCGCTCCGAGTGGGAGTGGTAAAACCAATCTTTTACTTCATATGATCAAAAAACCCCTGTTATTTTATGATAAGATTTATCTGTACGCAAAAAACTTGCAGCAAAACAAGTATCAGCATTTGTTGAAAGAATTTGAGCCTCTTTCGAAAAAATATGGTTATAATATTATTGAAGGGAGCAACGGTGAGATAATTCCTCTGGATGAAATGGTCGATGGGAATCAAAAATTAATCATTTTCGATGATTACCTCAACACCGGCGCCAAAAATGATCGAGAAATACGAAACTATTTCACAAACTCGAGGAATAAAAATTGCAGCTGTATCTATCTGTCTCAGTCTTTTTACAATACAAATAAAACCATAAGATTAAACTGTTCACATCACTGCATTTACGATTTTCCGAGCAAAAACGAACAAAGAATGATATGTCAAGAATTAAATGTTGATAAAGATGACTATATCTTGGCAACAAATGAACCTTATACTTTTTTATATGTTGATAAGCCGCGAAAATTTTTTGCAAAAAATTTTACTGAAATAATCTGAATATATAATAAATGAGTTTTTACAACGGAGTATTGAATTTTAATCATTTTATGAGTTCGAGAGGTCTCAGAGGTTTACCTGGTATTGGGTTCAAATTAGATGCCAATAATGATTATGATATGCAGAATAAAAAATTAGTAAATGTAAAACAAGGAACCAATAATAATGATGTGGTTACAAAAAGCCAGTTAGATAGTGAAATAGCTAAGATTCCAAGTGCGGATACAACTCAGTTTGTGAAAAAGACAGGAGCAACTATGAACGGAGACCTGATTTTACAACCACAGCCGTACCCAATTCATGGAAACACGAATAAAGCCATCTCTTATAACACAGCCCGGAATATATTCTTGAGTAAAAAAGAAGGCGGGTCTATGCTACAATCTTTAGACATGAATAACCATTTTGTGACAAATGTCAAAGACCCAGTTAATGCAGATCATGGAGTAAATAAAAAATATGTCGATAATCAGCTTGTGAAAAAATTAGATAAAAACACTACTATTGATATGAAAGATAATGCGATCACCAATGTCAAATTTCCAGTAAACCAAAAAGACGTTGCTACTGTAGAATATATCACTAACTCGCAAAAAAATTATCTCAAACTTGATGGCACAACAAGTATGTCGGGAGACTTGAATTTAAATAACAATAAAATTATTAACTTACAAACCGATTCAAAAAATTCGAAATCCGCAGTTAATGTTGAGTTAATGGAAAATGAAATAACAGATTTGAGAAATCTTGTCACTCAAAAAATTCATGAAACTCAGATTATTAATTCAGGACAAAAAAAAGACGCCTTCAGATACTTGATGGAAAACGACGACGAATCTTCAAGTGAATCAAATATTCAGGTTTTGGGTATAGTTGATTTTTCCAATTCTCCACATCAAATTAATAAAAAAGCTTACCAACTTAAACTCCTGTTTCAAAAAAGCTCACCAAACCAGTACCAATCACGCCTCGGTTTTAACCTTTATAAACTTCCAGTCGGTTACTATACTTTTGTAGTTGAATGGTTTCCGCCGGAAATGAATGAGTTGAGTGTGGCAGTGCAAGGCACTACGATTTCAATTTCTAATTATGCAACGAAAACATTCGAAAACTATACCAAAACAGTTATCAATTTTCACCGATGGGGTAGCTCACCTCCACAATTTATTTATCTCGATCTACACGGTACAGTTACTTTTCCATCACTTTTAACAATTGGGCATCTAATTGTTTATGGTGTAAAAGAAACAATTTCAAACGTTGACCCAAGTGTCTATGACACCGCTTTTGTAATTGAGAATGGTAAGATGGTTATGGAAACGGATTTGTCTTTAAACGGACACAATTTGCGTGGTTCCGTTCATTACATAAATGGGATTTTGAATACGAAAAACGGGAACACATTTTTATTGAATGGTTGTGATAAAATAATTATTCCAAATCATAGCCACATATTAACTATAACAGTGCTCTATTTCAAAGTCAAAAGTAAATATAAGCCTATTTCTTTAAAAATAAAACACAGTGACCATTTAACTCAATCAATCACTTACACTTCAACCCAATCAACTAAATCACAGACAATAAATATCAATTTAGTACTAGCGTTTGGTCATTTGGCTGTGGAACTGGGTTCAGTTGTGAAAAATCAAGAACTCTTAATGTTGATTGAATATAGAGTGCCATAAACATTTTCATCAACTAGGTAGTTACAAGCTGTTTCAATGATAAACGATGGAATAACAAGTTACGCTTACGGACATTATAAAATCTAAAGATGCAACGTCACGCCAAAGCTGTGGCGAAATCACAAGTGCCGCAAGCACATATAACTTTAAATTGTCAATTAATGTGTACGAGATACATCAAAGTTACTAAACAAGAGTCTTTGGGAGATAAGACAAAAAAACTGTCTAACGCGTTAGACAGACAATTGAAAAACTTAATGACTCATTTCCTCGGGAAAGTCCCTAAAGTATTACATCATAGACTTCCTGTTTTCCGAGAATTTTAGAACTTCCTGCTTTTCTAAGAAAAAGGGGTCATACCAATACTTCGATGGATGAGTCGCATTAAAGCAAGTGTGTATGTGAATATTTGACTAGGTTTGCATCTAGTCGAATTGGTAGCTACGTGGTGAATAAAATATCACTCAGCTGCTTCGACGATAAGAGATATATTCATGAAAATGGTGTGACAAGTTATGCTTACGGTCATGGATAAATTTTTTGGGCCGGTTTCAAAAAGGGGGGTCGGGAAATTTGACCGGGGATTTTTCAGTCAAATTTGACAAAAGATTTGACTGAAGTACTAATTATATAAATTCATCAGAAATTCCCAAAAATGCGCCAATGCGTTAATACTAATTATATGAATTCATCAGAAATTCCCAAAAATGCGCCAATGCGCTAATACTAATTATATGAATTCATCAGAAATTCCCAAAAATGCGCTAATACTCCCAATTCTCTAACTACTGTCGTAATGGTTGTTATGGCGGGGAACATAATGACTTGTCCTTTATGTGTTAGTGTATTTTTGACAGTTTCGTGTACGTTAGCTTTTAAGATAGGAGGTGGATGTAGACGTTATTGTGCTAATGGATTTCTTCATTGTGAGGTGAATCGGATAAGTAAATTTTGTGATTATTATGAGGCCTTAGTTATTAAAAATATCATGTTATTCGCTTAATTCATACTATGGTTTCTCATCCAAATTTCTGTCTTTATTAAAGCCTTCTTTTATGGTGTTGTCGAGACATACAAATTCAGTGGAGGGTTTTCATGATCAGTTGACATCAGATGGATTCCTGAAAGCGGAACTTATGTTTGTAATTGAGGGATGGAGTTTCACATCTTTTATGAAGTTTCATTTTGATACTAGAGGAATTTGCTCTGTGCTACCACTTATTAATCAAGTTATTGTCCAGTATCTTATTGTCGCACGTCGCACCCAGATGCTAATTTTCTTTTTACGCCTTCAAGATGGCGGCCAATTAATGTTCTAGCAGAAAGAAGAAAACAACTGCTTAAACCGTTCATAAAATTGATTGGATTTATCCATTCTATGCTGCTTCTTTAAATTTACAGTGCCGAAATGCTAATTTCTCACCTTAAATTATGAGAACTCTGGTCGTTTTCTAACAATAATAATCACCAAATATTTGTCTAAACATAAATTGCGAACTATTTCTGAAGCCCAGCAGGAAAACTGTGCTTAATTGTAAATGTTTGACAAATATGAACCTAAAAATGTAATAGTTTGTTCGAGATAATGAAAAACGCAAATGTCCGCCATGTTGAAGTGGCGTGAAAAGAAAATTAGCCTGGGCAGATACTCGAACCACTGAGCAACAGGGACACTCATGGCGAGTGAGGTCATTTTTATCTCACGCAAACTTGTGTCAAGCTCAATTACCCAAATACCTTCGTCTCTTTCAGTTCGACTTCTAAATCAAGTTCAGTGTCGACATCCACTTCATATAAGTCAGTTTCACAGAAGAGCACTGCTACTGTGTACCCCTCTACTGTGACCAGGACTACAGGGACAGAATATTCCATTCCTACATCAAGTAGAACACCACCGAGTTTGAAACCGCCGACACGGACATCAACGTCAAGTGTTTCAAGTAGCAGGTTATTAGCTTTGGTTTGATAATGTCTTAAAAGTAGAGTACCACTTCAGGGCGGTGTCTCTTAATACAGAGGTACTTTTGCACATTTCATGACTGTGCGGAAAAAGTCGGTCTTAGTAAGGGCTGTTGGAATCCAAAAAGAAAATTGTGGGTCACCACGTATTCTTCAGAGAACATTAAGCAACCATAATTCTAAAAAAGCTTTAACATTCATAACAAGGCATGGTATTTTCTTTTCAAATTTAAGCTTGAATTGTCTTTAAAAATTGCGTGGTTACCCCCAATTTTGTTTTTGGATCCCAACACCTCTTCTTAAGATCTACTTTCCCTGCAATGTCATGAACCGCGCAAAAATACCTTTGTGTAAGAAGGTACCATTCTTAAGAAACCCTAGTTTCTCGGAGCATCCCAAGATGCACAGAAGGTATGCGCATTAACAAAAAGGGACACCGTCCTAGATTTAGACAGACGGCGGTATGTTCTGATCGGTTTTATCTTTGTAAAGGCGGTAGAAAACTGACTGGGGAATACCTATTTCCCTCTAAGTAACACCTCTGCACACAAAATGGGCAATTGTATTTGCAACGTAACGAGTCCAAGATTACTTAACACGTATGACTATTTGGCAGTTTATTTGACATAACTTTTTATAAAATAGTTCGAACTAGTTTTTGCTAAACTAGAAGTGGGCGTAAGATAAATAATTGGGTGCCAAGTTCAGTTTGGCAAGGAGCTTAACAAATAGCTTCTAAAATTAAGACATTTTCATACTATTTATTAGTTACGGAGTACACACCCACCAACATTTTTTAAATTTTTGTACTGTGACGACGTTTCATCCATAGTTTCTAAAACGTCCAAAGGTTATTACGTCTGTTACGTTCTTTCACGTGCAGATGGATCCCAGGCCCATACTCGTTTTATAGAAGGGTGCCAAATGTGAAACAGTGTAAAACTCAGGAAGTATTTTCGTTGGTCCCCGCATAACCATGTTTCGTGTTTTTGTGCAGTGCAAGTGTGGCTAAATGGAGGGGTACATTAATAACTCGTCAAATAACAGTCATATTCTGATGTAGTGCAAATTTGGCAAGTTAGATCAAATGTGCCCCCACAGGGAATTTTGAAATTCGTCTGGATTTGAAAACGTTAGATATGTCTCAGGATATTTCATATCATCAGAGGCTGCAAATCCTGACGAAAATTAAATTTCCGGGTAATATATCTGTGAACGCATACTTTATTGCCCGTAGAGACTGATAAACCATTTTTGTTGCTACTCAAAGTCAACGAATAACTGATGCTCAATGCACAGGAAAGCTGAGGAAAACATCAATCAACATTTGTGTGATTTCTTTTTTAATTTTCCCCAGTACCAGCAGCTCAACTTCAACCTCATCGAGTTCAAGTGTATCGACACCTACCACTACAACTTCAACCACAATCATCAGCTCAAGTGTGTCAAGTAGCACATCTTCCAGCTCATCGAGTTCAAGTGTGTCCACACCAACTACAACAGTTTACTCAACATATTCAAGTGTGAGCTCAAGTAGTTCAACTTCAAGCTCGTCGAGTTCAAGTGTGTCTAGCAGTACATCCTCTAGCTCATCGAGTTCCAGCGTGTCAAGTAGTACATCTTCTAGCTCATCGAGTTCCAGTGTGTCTACACCAACAACAACCACGTCATCCACAACCATCAGCTCAAGTGTGTCAAGTAGCACATCTTCCAGCTCATTGAGTTCGAGTGTGTCGACACCAACTACAACGGTTTACTCGACATATTCAAGCGCGAGCAGCTCAACATCAAGCACATCGAGTTCAAGTCTGTCGAGCAGCACATCCTCCAGCTCATCGAGTTCCAGTGTGTCTACACCAACCACAACAACTTCATCCACGACCATCAGCTCAAGTGTGTCGAGTAGCACATCTTCTAGCTCAGCGAGTTCCACTGTGTCCACACCAACTACAACAGTTTACTCAACATATTCAAGTGTGAGCTCAACTAGTTCAACATCAAGCTCATCGAGTTCAAGTGTGTCGAGCAGTACATCCACCAGCTCATCGAGTTCCAGTGTTTCTACACCAACCACAACAACTTCATCGACAACTGTCAGCTCAAGTGTGTCAAGTAGCACATCTTCCAGCTCATCGAGTTCAAGTGTGTCCACACCAACTACAACAGTTTACTCGACATATTCAAGCGCGAGCAGTTCAACATCAAGCTCATCGAGTTCAAGTGTGTCTAGCAGCACACCCTCTAGCTCATCGAGTTCAAGTGTATCTAGCAGTACATCCTCAAGCTCATCGAGTTCCAGTGTGTCTACACCAACCACAACAACTTCATCCACAACTATCAGCTCAAGTGTGTCAAGTAGCACATCATCCAGCTCATCGAGTTCAAGTGTGTCCACACCAACTACAACAGTTTACTCGACGTATTCAAGCGCGAGCAGCTCAACATCAAGCTCATCGAGTTCAAGTGTGTCTAGGAGTACATCTTCCAGCTCATCGAGTTCCAGTGTGTCTAGCAGTACATCTTCCAGCTCATCGAGTTCAAGTGTGTCTACACCGACAACAACAACGTCTTCGACAACTGTCAGCTCAAGTGTGTCAAGTAGCACATCTTCCAGCTCATCGAGTTCCAGTGTGTCCACACCAACGACAACAGTTTACTCGACATACTCAAGCGCGAGCAGCTCAACATCAAGCTCCTCGAGTTCAAGTGTATCGAGCAGTACGTCCTCCAGCTCATCGAGTTCCAGTGTGTCTACACCAACCACAACAACTTCATCGACAACTGTCAGCTCAAGTGTGTCAAGTAGCACATCTTCCAGCTCATCGAGTTCCAGTGTGTCCACACCAACCACAACAGTTTACTCGACATACTCAAGCGCGAGCAGCTCAACATCAAGCTCCTCGAGTTCAAGTGTATCGAGCAGTACGTCCTCCAGCTCATCGAGTTCCAGTGTGTCTACACCAACCACAACAACTTCATCGACAACTGTCAGCTCAAGTGTGTCAAGTAGCACATCTTCCAGCTCATCGAGTTCCAGTGTGTCCACACCAACGACAACAGTTTACTCGACATACTCAAGCGCGAGCAGCTCAACATCAAGCTCATCGAGTTCAAGTGTATCGAGCAGTATGTCCTCCAGCTCATCGAGTTCCAGTGTGTCTACACCAACCACAACAACTTCGTCGACAACTGTCAGCTCAAGTGTGTCAAGTAGCACATCTTCCAGCTCATCGAGTTCAAGTGTGTCCACACCAACTACAACAGTTTACTCGACGTATTCAAGCGCGAGCAGCTCAACATCAAGCTCATCGAGTTCAAGCGTGTCTAGCAGTACATCTTCCAGCTCATCGAGTTCAAGTGTGTCTAGCAGTACATCTTCCAGCTCATCGAGTTCAAGTGTATCTAGCAGTACATCTTCCAGCTCATCGAGTTCAAGTGTGTCTACACCGACAACAACAACGTCTTCGACAACTGTCAGCTCAAGTGTGTCAAGTAGCACATCTTCCAGCTCATCGAGTTCCAGTGTGTCCACACCAACCACAACAGTTTACTCGACATACTCAAGCGCGAGCAGCTCAACATCAAGCTCATTGAGTTCAAGTGTATCGAGCAGTACGTCCTCCAGCTCATCGAGTTCCAGTGTGTCTACACCAACCACAACAACGTCATCGACAACTGTCAGCTCAAGTGTGTCAAGTAGCACATCTTCCAGCTCATCGAGTTCAAGTGTGTCCTCACCAACTACAACAGTTTACTCGACGTATTCAAGCACGAGCAGCTCAACATCAAGCTCATCGAGTTCAAGTGTGTCTAGCAGTACATCTTCCAGCTCATCGAGTTCAAGTGTGTCTAGCAGTACATCTTCCAGCTCATCGAGTTCAAGTGTATCTAGCAGTACATCGTCCAGGTCATCGAGTTCAAGTGTGTCTACACCGACTACAGCAACGTCTTCGACAACTGTCAGCTCAAGTTTGTCAATTAGCACATCTTCCAGCTCATCGAGTTCCAGTGTGTCCACACCAACCACAACAGTTTATTCGACATACTCCAGTGTGAGCAGTTCAACTTTAAGTTCATCGAGTTCAAGTGTGTCGAGCAGTACATCTTCTAGCTCCTCGAGTTCCAGTGTGTCTACACCAACAACGACAACTTCATCCACAACCATCAGTTCCAGCGTATCAAGTAGCACGTCATCCAGCTCATCGAGTTCCAGTGTGTCCACACCAACTACAACAGTTTACTCGACATATTCAAGCGCGAGCAGCTCAACCTCAAGCTCATCGAGTTCAAGTGTGTCAAGCAGCACATCCTCCAGCTCATCGAGTTCCAGTGTGTCTACACCAACCACAACAACTTCATCCACGACCATCAGCTCAAGTGTGTCGAGTAGCACATCTTCTAGCTCATCGAGTTCTAGTGTGTCCACACCAACTACTACAGTGTACTCAACATATTCAACTGCGAGCAGTTCAACATCAAGTTCATCGAGTTCAAGTGTGTCTAGCCGTACATCCTATAGCTCATCAAGTTCAATTTTGTCTAGCAGTTCTTCTTCGAGCTCATCGATTTCAAGTGTGTCGACGCCTTCCACCAGTGTATCTACATCGTCTACCACAAGCCTATCCAGTAGCTCCAGGTATAATTTGATAAAAGTTTATTATTTATTTCCTTTTGGTTTTAAACATAGTTGGGCTTGTACGGTGTAATGCGCTTTCTTGGCTGTGGTATGTCATGCCTCATGGGTGTTTTGCTCATATCGATGATCGTTGTTGTTTTATCTGCGCTTCTGATTTGTGTTGGTGTTTGTCTTTGGATAGGATGAATTGGAGTGTTTTAACAGACCCAAAAGTTAAAATGGTACTAATGAAAGGAAGGATTGCTTCCGGAGTGAAAACGGTGGAAAAGTTCTGGGGTGTCACTGTTTCTCATACCTGTCCGAACGATTTCTGTCCCAAAAAATGTTCATCAATAGTGATTCAATTTCTAAAGATTGGTTTTGGGAAATGAGAAAACAATTTTCGTAAATATTAATTTTGTGGTGACCATTTGGGTAGCTCTCACTTGGAATCGTATTTCTTAAGCCTGAGATGTTTTGTGTAGTTTTGGAAGTGCTCGGTACTTCCGATGTGCTGCCTTAGTGAGTTAGCTGTCCGAAAGAGGGTGGGTGAGAGGCTGATGTAAATCGCAAATCTTTTGTTGGGAGGTGTCTTTGACGAGGAAAGTGACTGTACGGAAGTTTTTGATACTGTTGATGCAAAGGGTAATAGCTGTAAGGAAGAAAAGCGGGTTCTGTTTATGGTAATGCTATCTTTGATGACACTGATCGTGATGGCGTGATGGTGATGACCATGCTGCTGCTGCTGATGAGGATGATGATGATGATGACGATAAGAAGTAAGGTACTGATGGTGAAGGTTATGACAACCACGATGAAGATGACGACGGCGAAGAAAATAATGAAGATGATGATAGGAGCCCATTACCTGGGGCATTAAACTTCATTGTTGCGACTGTAAAATTGCTTTTTTCTTAAGTTGGGTTATTTTTAGGAAGTAGAAAGTTTCCGTAGATGTCTGAGGATTCTCTGAAGTTTTCCGAAGATTTCCAAAGATGACTTAAAGTGTTCTAAAGATTTTCGCAGGGACAGCTGACAAGAATCCGAAGTTAAGTCGCAGAAGCGCCTTGTCTAAAAATAACCTATCTTTTGAAAATGCTCTTGCACGAATGAGTAGGAGTTGGCCTCTGCGTAATGGGCTCCTGATAATGATGATGATGATGATGATGATGATGATGATGATGATCAGCGAAGACGATGGGAAATAGCGTTGACGCTATTACAGGAGACAATTTGTATGTCCTCGTGGTTTGTAAAAGAGTATGTTGATGTTACCAGAGAATTCTTCAACTCTTTGGGTAATTAATGCGAGGAAAAGAGGTGAGGTGGATTACTGAAGGTTAAACTCATTCATTTCAATCGCTTAGTTCACCAAGTCTCTTCACTCAAGTTCCTCCGTCTTCAAAAGTGACAACCGTGTCTTCATCAAGATCAGAATTCACAGTGTCTTCCTCGTCCAAGTCCAGTCCAGTGTTCCCCTCTCCATCCTCATATAAGTCAGTTTCACAGAAAAGTACAGCCACAGTGTACCCTTCTACTGTGACCAGGACTACAGGGACAGAGTATTCCATTCCCACATCAAGTAGGACACCACCGACTTTGAAACCGCCGACACGAACATCGACGTCAAGAGTTTCATCAAGCAGGTTATTAGTTTTGGGATAAAATCAGTCAAAGGGATGACGAATTGTACAAGAATTAATGAACGGGGAAAAGTGTGTGGAGTCACAAACATAATGAGTTGCTAGTCTTGGTTGGAGAAAAGTTGAAAGTGTTATGGCTATGCAAGAAGATTTCGGAAGGGAGAGGCTCTGGGATTTTCTTTGATAAGTTTTTGCTGGTCATATAGAGGTTAAAGAGAGAAGAAAGGTGTAACAGGGAAGGAATTTTTTAAAATACGTTCTAAGAAAGAAAGTCATTCTGATAAATGGAGTGAATATAGAAGATTACATGTTTGCCCAACTAGCGAAGAAAATAATTGAAAAAATATGCCTGCAATTCACAGATGATCAATCAATTATGTTAATGTGCCTGAAATTCAGTGTCAAATATGATTATTCAAATAATAAGCAATTTTTGAGAAGTCTATACAATTTCGGAAACGACGCAGATGCCGAAGTGTCACTTTCCCATAGGTTTCATTAATGGTTTGATATCTGGAAGGATATAAACGGAGCAAGAAAAGGATTATTACCCAAACATAAACAATCTCCATTTGTTTTTACTTAAAATAATAGATTCCGTTTCGGTTACTAAGATAATGTGGACAGTGTTGATTCAAATGGAAATGTCAATAAAGATCAGGATTTGCTTTAGCTTAAAAAGGGAAGTGAGGTCATGTTAGAGGTACTAAGTCAATACAGCCTTAGCTTTAGAGTAAAGGCACTGCATTCCATGGCTTTTGGAAGCATACATGTAATCCTTAGACTTTATTATTTGCCCTTTCTATGAAAGCTTCTGAACAGAGAGCAAACACATTTTTAGATAAATAAACAAAGTAATCATGCAACTTCTTTTTCTTTCTTTTACTGGCAGCTGTTTCATACTCTTAAAATATTAATGGCATTCTTTTTTTATCGAGCAGTACATCCTCGAGCTCATCGAGTTCCAGTGTATCGAGTAGTACATCTACTAGCTCATCCAGTTCCAGTGTGTCTAGCAGTACATCTTCCAGCTCATCGAGTTCCAGTGTGTCGAGCAGTACATCTTCCAGCTCATCGAGTTCCAGTGTGTCTACACCGACTACAACAACTTCCTCCACAACCATCAGCTCAAGTGTGTCAAGTAGCACATCGTCCAGCTCATCGAGTTCAAGTGTGTCCACACCAACTACAACAGTTCACTCGACGTATTCAAGTGCGAGCAGTTCAACTTCAAGTTCATCGAGTTCAAGTGTGTCTAGCAGTACATCTTCCAGCTCGTCAAGTTCAAGTGTGTCGAGAAGTACATCTTCCAGCTCAACGAGCTCAAGTGTGTCTACACCAACTACAACAACTTCATCCACAACCATCAGCTCGAGTGTATCAAGTAGCACGTCTTCCAGCTCATCGAGTTCAAGTGTATCCACACCAACCACGACAGTTTATTCGACATATTCAAGTGTGAGCTCAAGTAGTTCAACTTCAAGTTCATCGAGTTTCAGTGTGTCAAGCAGTACATCTTCCAGCTCGTCGAGTTCAAGTGTGTCGAGCAGTACATCTTCCAGCTCAACGAGCTCAAGTGCCTCCACACCAACTACAACAACTTCATCCAAAACCATCAGCTCGAGTGTATCAAGTAGCACATCTTCCAGCTCATCGAGTTCAAGTGTGTCCACACCAACAACCACAGTTTATTCGACATATTCAAGTGTGAGCTCAAGTAGTTCAACTTCAAGTTTATCGAGTTCCAGTGTGTCAAGCAGTACATCCTCCACCTCATCGAGTTCCAGTGTGTCTACACCAACAACAACAACTTCATCCACAACCATCAGCTCAAGTGTGTCAAGTAGCACATCGTCCAGCTCATCAAGTTCAAGCGTGTCCACACCAACTACAACAGTTTACTCGACTTATTCGAGTGTGAGCAGTTCATCTTCCACTTCATCGAGCTCACGTCTGTCTAGCAGCACATCTTCCAGCTCTTCGAGTTCCAGTGTGTCAAGCAGTACATCTTCCAGCTCATCGAGTTCAAGTGTGTCTAGCAGTACATCGTCAAGCACATCGAGTTCAAGTGTGTCTAGCAGTACATCCTCCAGTTCTTCGAGTTGGAGTGTGTCTAGCAGTACATCCTCCAGGTCATCAAGTTCAAGTGTGTCAACTCCAACTACAACAACTTCATCCTCATCTACCACAACAAGTCTGAGTAGCACTTCAAGGTATAGAGATAGTACGTAGTAATCGTAAATAACATGTGTCATACAGTCAAAGTTTTGTCTTGGATGCTGTAATATAATATTCAATTAGTTATTTATCTTGAGTTATTTTCTTTTTATTTAATTTGTATAGGTAATCGCATGATATCGAGTGCAATTAGGAATAAATAAGCACGAGTAAATTTTTCAAAGGCTAACAAAATTGCACGAGCCTGTAGGGCGAGTGCAATTTGAAGTCTTTGAAAAATTTACGAGTTCTTATTTATTCCTAATTGCACGAGAAAAATCATGTGATTACTTGTTAATAATACACATGCAAAAATTTCACTCTGTTTTCCTCTTCAATCGTGTTTATTCCGTGTCACGGCTCACTGGTCCCGCCTACATTCACGTTATTGGTTGAAAAATGACATCCTTGATTGACATGCAAGCACTTGTGGAAATTTACAGATCAAAATTATTCTCTCTGGAAGCAGCTATCGTTCTAAAGTTTCGGAAACCTCAAAGAAAAAAGAAGTGTGAAATAACGTCAAAACTTACTTATTTCAAGAGCTCAAGTTGTTCTTGTTCGTAGTCGAATCTAACTAAGACGAAATCGATCGACATTTTCAAAAAGCTTTTCGAAATATGAATCACTTAGAAATACTGTCCTCGCCATGTGGTGTAGCTGGTTGTGGCTTTTCAGGAGCTGCTGTGTTTCCCATGTTAAAAGTGACTTGACATTGGTGGAAATGGTTTATGTTCATGAAACACTGACGCTGAACATTCTGGCCGGATATGTAGCTGGGCATCTGAAACGCGAAAGCTGCTTGGTTGAAGTTGTGGCCGCGGGACTGAACGTCGGGCGAGAACGGGTTGAAGTTGCTGGAACTGCTGGTGGTACTTCTGACCGAGGTTGAGCTGTTTCCTCGAGCTAACTGGCTGTTGATGTTTCTTGCGTTACTGATGGTGTGGGAAAGCTGCCGCTGTTCACTTTCATCTCCTTCGTCATAGTCATCCAGTGACTTCTCGTTTCTGTGGCCCGTTACTTTAACAATTTAACTTCGCTCGAGGCCTGCTGTCTTCAACTTCTTTACAACTGTTTTCCTAGCGCTGTGGTTGGAAAATGTTTTCGATGAATCCTCCAGTGACGTTCCTTCGATGACGGATTTCATCATGCCATTGATCTTGTTCTCTCCCATCGGCTGCCGCTTGTACCAAACTTGCAAGGGCGGATTTGACACGCAAGAGAGATAAAGTGGACCCGTTGTACGTAATTCGGGAGGACGACGCCACAGAAACTCTTTGAAGATTGTATCGGGACATCTCCCATCTCCAGTGGCAAACATTTTTGGAAGAAAGCTTCGGGGCTTTGCAGACAATCCAGACTGGCGTGTTTTGGTCGGGTTCTCGATGAATTCGACGTACTCCATGTTGTTTTCATCCAGTCCAAAGGAGAAATCTTCAACTTTCATGCTGTGGTGTTCCTGGCGACCACGAAAAGCAAAATACTGCGTCAAGAGCCACCAAACTGTTTGGACCAGGACTTGCGGACTTCCCTTTCCTAGCTTCTTTTTTTCCCACAGCTCATTTTCCTCGGTTGTTGTCAGACTTCGTGACTTGTTCGGCCGCTTGCCTTGTTGCCGGAGAAGCCGGGCTTTTCCCTCAAGAACTTGCTTGGAGCTTTTAAACTCTTTGTCGCGAATTATGGAGTATTTGTACTCTTTTTCTGTTAGATATCGGTCAATAGCAGTAACCATTACACGAAGGCTGTCAGGCTCGTAATCTTCCCCGTCTTTCTTACGAACTGTTGCATAAAACTCCTCGAGAATTTTGTTCAGGCGCTCTGGTTCGTACTTTTCAATACTGTCGTCATAGCCCTTTTGAGCAGCCCAAGACTTCCAGACTTTTACCCAGTTGTTTGTGCTTTGTTGAGTGTTTTTGTTCTTTGCATTCTCCTTCAAACTCTGAATTAAAATGTTGTTACTTTCCCCAAACCTGTCCGCCATTTTGTTTTGTTACGGTTTCGCGACGTTCCTGTCAACCAATTTAATTTCAACTTTCTGCACTCAATTTCAACTTTTTGCACTCAATTTCTCTCAATTTCAACTTTCTGCACTGTTTGGGATTAATTGACGTGCTCTCAGCCAATCAGCACGCTGAAATTTTTGCATGTATTTTATTAACAGATTAATGATTTCCTAAATGGTGACCTTGGTCTTTTAATAAGTTGAGTGTGTAATATTTGTCATGAGACTTGTAAGGAGTGTTAGAGATCTTACAAAACTACAAGGCGGAAAACACTTTCTTTTCTTGTGTTTTGTATTTAAATACACGTCCTTTCTATCCTCTGCAAACGACACTGTGAAATAGCCAAATTTTGAGTTTAGTGGAGTACTTGAGTGTGCAGTTGTTGTTTTTTTTTTCATCTCTTTTGACTGTGATTCCGTTCGTACGATTTCAGGTCATGGATAGTTCGGCCACATTCTACCCATAAGAATTGTTGAAAAATTACGAAATAAGTTTAAATATTTAAGAAACAGTGTCAAGCCTTCTAAATGGACCCAAGGAATGTATTGTTTTTAAAAGCATCTAGGTCCCAACAAAACAAACTTCCGGTGTACTTCATGGATGTTAAAAGCGTCGAGTGATAATTTTATTTTGTAGATCATAGATTCATGTGGTTACTTGTGACTCCCTCTGACCATGTTTTAGATAGACTTTGGTAAATGCTCACTTCCCTCATAGCTGAGTAGCTTTTTAGGTACTCTCCTGCTCGAACGCTCATGTGGGTCTTTCTTAAACAGCTGATTTGGTTTGCTCTCAATTCGTGCTTTTATTGTTTAATTTTAAATTCACTTAATCATGCTCATGTTACAAGTTTGACTTCTTTCAGCTCGACTTCTAAAACAAGTTCAGTGTCGACGTCCACTTCATACAAGTCAGTTTCACAGAAGAGTACTGCCACCGTGTACCCCTCAACTGTGACCAGGACTACAGGGACAGAATATTCCATTCCTACATCAAGTAGGACACCACCGAGTTTGAAACCGCCGACACGAACATCAACGTCAAGCGTTTCAAGTAGCAGGTAATTACCATGGGTATAATAAAACTCAATGCTGAAAGGCGTGAGTAAGGTGGGGAATGAGAGTACAAAAAACTGGGCAGTGAAATTCTTTACTGTTTACGAATGTACAACGGTAAGTAATAGATAGTTAATTGATCACTTCTCTACTGCTATTAATGTGACGAAGTTAACGATCCCAATTGTCGAGAAGTAGACAAGTTCGCTACTTAGGAGCTTGGCGGAGGAGTTGAACTGAGGCCTTCTGAGAAGCAACACCAGCTAGAGGACCGAGAAGACTTGATTCGAAAGTTCTAGATTTAAAGCGCAGCACCCTAACTACTCGGCCACGCCGCCTCCTGCTTTATAAAAGGGGGCAGTTTTATTTTGAGTTATGAACTAGCATGTATCAGAAAGCAGTAAAACTCCTGGTTGCTTTTACCACATAAACAGTAAGAGTAAATGTCTATTAAAAGACGAAAGGAGTGCTGTCACGTTAAGGTCGTGGGGATTAGAAACTTTGAAAAAGACTCGTTAGGGTAACAAAAACTCCTTTGAGAAAGTTTGTATTTTCTTTATTTTAGTATAAGAGTTTTAAGAATTGGTATCTCTTTTGCCCTCTTAAAAGATATACGAATCGTTTCCTCTATGTAGTTCATGTCGTATTTTATTCTGGCTCATTATCCCCAGAGGTACGAAACCACAGATAAATTACAGCTACAATGTAAAAGCGTTGGAATTTTCATTTTCTAACGAGTTGAATAAATTTTAGCATAAGTCCTCTATTATATTACAATACATTTTTGCCTTGTATAATGTGGTAATAAGAAAGATATTTGTTAGGAATGATGTGATATTAAGAGCACTCGTCCGGAGGAAACTGTTATGCTGGAAGGGCTTGTGGCTGTGTGACGCCTTTATAAGGATACACAGAAGGAATGATTGACAGACCGTTTTAGTTTTGCATTTCATGCCATATTAGAAATCAGTCAGTCTACCAATTCATCCATCCATCCGTTCATCCTCCTGCCTCTCCATCCATCCATAAAACCTTTTGGTGCATGCTCAAAGAGTGCAATAACGAATTGGTGTCTATTTGAATTGTCGTGTCCATTCTAGTAAACGCCAATAACAGCATGATACGTATGTGGCCTGTTCATCAACCCTCTTCCGTCACGTTAATCACTTTTCCTTCAAATTTCACCTTTATTTTTGTATCTTCTTTGACAACAAATAGCACGTCAAGCTCATCGAGTTCATCGACCAGTACATCCTCCAGCTCAGCCAGTTCCAGTGTGTCTACACCAACAACGACCACTTCATCCACAAGCATCAGCTCAAGTGTGTCAAGTAGCACATCTTCCAGCCCATCAAGCTCAAGTGTGTCCACACCAACTACAACGGTTTACTCGACATATTCTAGTGTGAGCAGCTCAACATCACCCTCATCGAGTTCAAGTGTGTCTAGCAGCACATCCTCTAGCTCATCGAGTTCCAGTGTGTCAACACCAACAACAACAACTTCATCGACAACCGTCAGCTCAAGTGTGTCAAGCAGCACATCCTCCAGCTCATCAAGTTCCAGTGTATCCACACCAACTACAACAGTTTACTCGACACATTCAAGCACGAGCAGCTCCACATCAAGCTCATCGAGTTCAAGTGTGTCTAGCAGTACATCCTCCAGCTCATCGAGTTCACGTGTATCGAGCAGTACATCCTCTAGCTCATCGAGTTCCAGTGTGTCAACACCAACAACAACAACTTCATCGACAACCGTCAGCTCAAGTGTGTCAAGCAGCACATCTTCCAGCTCATCAAGTTCCAGTGTATCCACACCAACTACAACAGTTTTCTCAACACATTCAAGCGCGAGCAGCTCCACATCAAGCTCATCGAGTTCAAGTGTGTCTAGCAGTACATCCTCCAGCTCATCGAGTTCAAGTGTATCGAGCAGTACATCCTCTAGCTCATCGAGCTCCAGTGTGTCTACACCAACAACAACAACTTCATCGACAACAGTGAGCTCAAGTGTGTCAAGCAGCACATCTTCCAGGTCATCGAGTTCCAGTGTGTCCACACCAACTACCACAGTTTACTCGACATATTCAAGCGCGAGCAGCTCAACATCAAGTTCATCGAGCTCAAGTGTGTCTAGTAGTACATCCTCCAGCTCATCGAGTTCCAGTGTGTCTACACCAACAACAACAACTTCATCAACAACCGTCAGCTCAAGTGTTTCAAGTAGCACATCATCCAGCTCATCGAGTTCCACTGTGTCCACACCAACTACAACAGTTTACTCGACATATTCAAGCGCGAGCAGCTCAACATCAACCTCATCGAGTTCAAGTGTGTCTAGCAGTACATCCTCAAGCTCCTCGAGTTCAAGTGTGTCGAGCAGTACATCCTCTAGCTCATCGAGCTCCAGTGTGTCTACACCAACCACAACAACTTCATCGACAACTGTCAGCTCAAGTGTGTCAAGTAGCACATCTTCCAGCTCATCGAGTTCAAGTGTGTCCACACCAACTACATCAGTTTACTCGACATATTCAAGCGCAAGCAGTTCAACATCAAGCTCATCGAGTTCAAGTGTGTCTAGCAGCACATCCTCTAGCTCATCGAGTTCAAGTGTATCGAGCAGTACATCCTCCAGCTCTTCGAGTTCCAGTGTGTCTACACCAACCACATCAACTTCATCGACAACTGTAAGCTCAAGTGTGTCAAGCAGCACATCATCCAGCTCATCGAGTTCCAGTGTGTCCACACCAACTACAACAGTTTACTCTACATATTCAAGCGCGAGCAGCTCAACATCAAGCTTCTCGAGTTCAAGTGTCTCGAGCAGTACATCCTCTAGCTCATCGAGTTCCAGTGTGTCTACACCAACCACAACAACTTCATCAACAACTGTCAGCTCAAGTGTGTCAAGCAGCACATCATCCAGCTCATCGAGTTCCACTGTGTCCACACCAACTACAACAGTTTACTCGACATATTCAAGCACGAGCAGCTCAACATCAAGCTCATCGAGTTCAAGTGTGTCTAGCAGCACATCCTCTAGCTCATCGAGCTCCAGTGGGTCTACACCAACAACAACAACTTCATCGACAACCGTCAGCTCAAGTGTGTCAAGTAGCACATCATCCAGCTCATCCAGTTCAAGTGTGTCCACACCAACCACTACAACCTCATCCACATCAGTCACATCGAGTGCATCTAGCACTTCGAGGTATGCTTATTTACTCTTTCCTTTTACCGTTGAAATTTAATGTCAACTGCCTTAAACTCATAGAAAATATCTTCCTTTAAGCACGAACCGAGACGACATAAATATTGTAAAATTTTGTGTCCAGTTTCGAATGAAATAATAAGTGGGAATTTACTGATTGTCTGGTGGAGGGGGAGAAATATATAATGAAACGTATGGAGTTTCACAAATTAGACAACAGACCCTCGCGTCATATCAGATCTGGCAATGATATCAGCTTCTTTGTAAAGGCCCGAAAGTGACTGAAACGCTACTAGGCATTATGCGAAGAACGCATTTACCGGAGTATGCCTACAACAAGAGTAGGCCTAAAAACAAACAACCTTGGATGCATGGTAAAAAGGTGTTTGTTGAGAAGCTTTCAGTTAGCCACACTGTTAACCCTTTAAACCCTGAAATAAAAATTCATGTTCTTCTTACTGTTCTCCATACATTTTGTATGGAACTAATAAGGAGAATTAGCTAAATACTAAGACATCTTATCCTTGGTGATCACTTCCTTTATTCTCATCACTTGAATGTTTGAACGAGTAGTGGTAATGTAAACAGAAATTTCATTTTCGTCACTGTTAGGGCTTAAAGTGGTACTACGATCAAAAAATCACTTTTATTTTTTCTCCGGATTTCAAAACTTTGTTTACTAAACACTCCCGAAGCGAAATTTTAAGCCTTAATTTTCCGCCATTATTGCCCTTTTCACAGCTACCTTTTCTCGTTTGCATTACAATGTATTCAACGTGGCTTTGAGGCAATTTCGGGCAATTTTGCAGTTTCTGCCCGAAATTCCCTCACATCCACGTTCAAATACATTGTAATGTAAATGAGAAAAGTTAACTGTGAAAAGGGCTATTGCACCAGAAAGGATACAATGACGTCATTCACTTAAGTGCTTTAGAATGCAGTGTGTGTGGAAGTGGCTCATTTAGTATGCAGCATGGAAGTTTTGAGTTTTCAGACTCTCAAACTCGTGTTTTGCATAATTAATATGCTGTATTCACACACTGCATTCTAATCTCGTGAGTGAATGACATCATGGTATCCTTTCTGGTGTAATAATGGCGGACCATTAAATCGGAAAATTGCAGTTTAATAAACAGGCTTCTCAAAATTAAGGCTTAAATTGTCGCTTGGGGAATGTTAAGTAAGCACAGTTTCAAAATCCGAAGAAAAACTAAAAGTGATTTTTTGATCGTAGTACCACTTTAAACGTATCGTGTATTCAAAACACTTAAAACGTGGTTAAACTTCGTGGGCAAAATGTCCAGAACTTTGTTGAAAAATGTCTTGCCTTTCCTTTTTTGTGGTTTTGAGTGTGTCCAGTTAGGTAGTAGTCCCAACTCACAACAAATCTGACAGTGTCCCGCTGCCTTCACTATTTTCATGGAACAAGCTTTTCCTCTTTCAGCTCAACTTCTAAATCAAGTTCAGTGTCGACATCCACTTCATATAAATCAGTTTCACAGAAGAGCACTGCTACCGTGTACCCCTCTACTGTCACCAGGACTACAGGGACAGAATATTCCATTCCTACATCAAGTAGGACACCACCGAGTTTGAAACCGCCGACACGAACATCAACGTCAAGCGTTTCAAGTAGCAGGTAATTTTCATGGGTGAAAAGGAATTAGTAAAGGCGGATGTCGAGGGACGGCAGAGAGGGTGCGTGCTCCCCCACCCCATTCCCCTTCTTTTCTACTTCTGGCCCCCCACTTGCCCCCTCCTTCCCCTCCCTCCCTCCTCCAGTAAAGATCCGTCACTATTTAGTGAAGTGGGAAATGAGAGTTCAGAAAAGCTGGTCGGTGCAATTTAATCGATGTTTACCAATTAATTTATGCGGAATCCAGCAATATAAATAGCGTGATGGACTAGCATCTTGTCGTGGGAGGAAAAAGTAATAATTTGTATTGCTTTATACAAAAGTGACTAAGCTCCGGTAGTGTGGTCTTGCTGTGACACGAGAAGACGGACTTTGCTAGTATCTACCTTGGTAAATAGAAATCTGGTTTGTTCCCATCATAACTATGGAAAGAGGATATCTTAAGGAGAATCTGACAGGAATTTGAAGGTCATGCTTGTGTTTAACTCTTGAGGAAAGATACCATCACGTACGGCTTGGTTTTCTAGAGATTAAAACATTTCAATGAAACATACTCTGATCAGAATCAAATTTACTGGGAAACCTTACACCTGGGAGAAGGAACTCTTAGATAAAGGCAATGGGGGTGATTTTCACCCACAAGAGGTAGCAAGGCTTTCCAAGAAGAAGTTCCTTTCCAAGTTGTTAGTGAGATTTAGCGTCACGTTTACAGCAGCCTCTCGTCGACTCATTAAATGCTAAAACAAACAAGAAAGTAGCCTTCTATTACCTAAAGTACCAGTTACTGGTTGATGCAGTTTCTTTTACATGTTTTTTTTTTACCTGTTTAAACGTAAATTCATAATTAGAATGGTTTTTTCGTAAAAGAATTGACAGCATCTGGGGGGGGGGAGGGGGCCTCTCTTTCAAAGATTTAGAGAAGCCCGTGCCCTGACTCCTACAATTATCAGCATTTTCAACATCGTTCTCAGGTTCATTTCTCTTCCCTTTCTCTACTTAAACTTTTCTTTTTTTGTTTCTTTTACAAACAGTACCTCAACCTCATCAACTTCAAGTGTAAGTTCCAGTAGTTCAACTTCAACTTCCTCGAGTTCCAGTGTGTCCACACCCACAACAACAACTTCATCAACGACTGTCAGCTCAAGTGTGTCAAGTAGCACATCGTCCAGCTCATCGAGTTCAAGTGTGTCCACACCAACTACAACAATTTACTCGACATATTCAAGTGCGAGCAGCTCAACATCAAGTTCATCGAGTTCAAGTGTGTCTAGCAGCACATCCTCTAGCTCATCGAGTTCCAGTGTGTCCACACCAACTACAACAACTTCATCAACAACCGTCAGCTCAAGTGTGTCAAGCAGCACGTCATCCAGCTCTTCGAGTTCCACTGTGTCCACACCAACCACAACAGTTTACTCGACATATTCAAGCGCGAGCAGCTCAACATCAAGTTCATCGAGTTCAAGTGTGTCTAGCAGTACATCGTCCACCTCATCGAGTTCTAGTGTGTCTACACCAACGACAACAACTTCGTCGACAACTGTCAGCTCAAGTGTGTCAAGTAGCACATCGTCCAGCTCATCAAGTTCCAGTGTGTCCACACCAACTACAACAGTTTACTCGACATATTCAAGTGCGAGCAGTTCAACATCAAGTTCATCGAGTTCAAGTGTGTCTAGCAGTACATCTTCCAGCTCATCGAGTTCTAGTGCGTCTACACCAACAACAACAACATCATCAACAACCGTCAGCTCAAGTGTGTCAAGCAGCACATCATCCAGCTCATCGAGTTCCAGTGTGTCCACACCAACCACAACAACTTTATCCACAACTATCAGCTCAAGTGTATCCAGTAGCACATCGTCCAGCTCATCGACTTCCAGTGTGTCCACACCAACTACAACAGTTTACTCAACGTATTCAAGCGCGAGTAGCTCAACATCAAGCTCATCGAGTTCAAGTGTGTCTAGCAGTACATCTTCCAGCTCATCGAGTTCTAGTGTGTCTACACCAACTACAACAACGTCATCAACAACTGTCAGCTCAAGTGTGTCAAGTAGCACATCGTCCAGCTCATCAAGCTCAAGTGTGTCCACGCCAACAACTACAGTTTACTCGACATATTCAAGTGCAAGCAGCTCAACATCAAGCTCATCGAGTTCAAGTGTGTCTAGCAGCACATCCTCCAGCTCATCGAGTTCCAGTGTGTCTACACCAACCACAACAACTTCAACGACAACAATCAGCTCAAGTGTATCAAGTAGCACATCGTCCAGCTCATCAAGCTCAAGTGTGTCCACGCCGACAACTACAGTTTACTCGACATATTCAAGTGCAAGCAGTTCAACATCAAGCTCATCGAGTTCAAGTGTGTCTAGCAGTACATCTTCCAGCTCATCGAGTTCAAGTGTGTCTACACCAACTACAACAACTTCATCAACAACCGTCAGCTCAAGTGTGTCAAGTAGCACATCGTCCAGCTCATCAAGCTCAAGTGTGTCCACGCCAACAACTACAGTTTACTCGACATATTCAAGTGCAAGCAGCTCGACATCAAGCTCATCGAGTTCAAGTGTGTCTAGCAGTACATCTTCCAGCTCATCGAGTTCAAGTGTATCTACACCAACTACAACAACTTCATCAACAACCGTCAGCTCAAGTGTGTCAAGTAGCACATCGTCCAGCTCATCAAGCTCAAGTGTGTCCACGCCAACAACTACAGTTTACTCGACATATTCAAGTGCAAGCAGCTCGACATCAAGCTCATCGAGTTCAAGTGTGTCTAGCAGTACATCTTCCAGCTCATCAAGTTCCAGTGTGTCTAGTAGTACATCCTCCAGCTCATCGAGTTCCACTGTGTCTACATCAACAACAACAACTTCATCGACAACCGTCACTTCAAGTGTGTCAAGTAGTACATCTTCGAGTTCATCGAGTTCCAGTGTGTCGACCACTTCTTCAATTTCCAGCTCAACGAGTACGACACGGTATGTGGAAAAAGTTGAAAGTTGTATCTTTCGTGATTTTTATTAATATTGTAAAGTTTTGGTTTTAAATACTCCTCTCTTAAAAATGAAAACGAAAGCAAATACAAACATTTTTTTTGCGATAGTGCTCCCCTCCCCCACCCCCCCCCCCACACACACACACAGGCATTCAAACGCCGATTCGATCTCGTTGTCTCGTTTTGTATCATCTGTGGGTTGCTTTATTGTGTATTGCGTTTTTTGCTTATTTCATTTCCACTGTACGCTAACTTGACGTTTCTTTCGAATGACGCTCGCCAATTTTAACACTTATGCTTCAGCTGTTAAGAAATCATTTTCACTCACATGGTCAAAGCTAATGAATGTTGCTCTAACGTTTGAGCATGAGAATTGTTGATTTTAAATTAATTGACCATCCAAACGGAAGCTACTGAGCAGTACTTTCCTGTGGTGCTGTTTGTTATGCTATACAAGGTGGTTCTAACTTTTGAGTCTGTGGATGAAATCCTAAAGTGTGACCATTCAAGTGAAAGCTATACTGAGCAGTACTTTCCTGTGGTGCTGTTTATTGTGCTGTACAAGGTGGTTCTCACTTTTGAGTCTGTGGATGAAGTCCTAAAGTGTGACTGCTCAAACGAAAGCTACTGAGCAGCACTTTCCTGTGGTGCTGTTTATTATGCTGTACAAGGTGGTTCTAGCTTTAGAGTCTGTGGATGAAATCCTAAAGTGTGACCACTCAAATGAAAGCTACTGAGCAGTACTTTCCTGTGGTGCTGTTTGTTATGCTGTACAACGTGGTTCTAACTTTTGAGTCTATGGATGACATCCTAAGCTGTGACAATTGGAAGCTATTCATCAGTACTTTCCTATGGTAGTGTTTATTATATTCTGCAAGGTGGTTGCAATCTTGAAATGTGACCATTCAAATGAAAGCAAGCTATTTAGGTGTATTTTTTTTGTGTTTAGGTGCTTCTAACTTCTGTGAACATTTAAATGGAAGCCCTTTAGGTTTTCTTGTTTTGAACATGGGTACTTCTCTAGCGAACGGTTTAAATGAAGTCACAAGAGTTTTTTGAATAATGGACGTTGTAACTAAATCTTCGTTTGTTAGCTTGTCAAATACTTGTATCATGAGCCCCTGGCTCAGGAGATTGGGAAACTACTCCCTGTCTTATTGACGTTAAATAAATTATCTTACCTTATCTTTCCTTTACAGTTTGTCCAGTTTGGTAACCACGAGTACTCCGACAACATACACGACCATGACTTCATCATCGATCAGTACCATCACCCCGACACCATCAACAACAGTTACTGTCACGAGTGTGTGTGAGTATATAGTTAGAATAACTAGCAATAGTCCAGTGTTGAGTTCACAAAGACCACTGAATAAAAATATTAAAGACGCACTTTTATAGGGCTAGTCTTAAACTCGAGTACAATGTGCACAAATGCTACCAGGAAAGTGCTGAATCGTAAACGCCGCGTTGTGAATAGTTCATCCTCTCACTGAAAATTGTTAATATTTTACTTCAGATTGAGAGCAAACCAGTACAAATGCGTCTTTTGTCTTTTTGACCAGCGGTGTTGGTGATATCGAAACTGGAATTTTTCACGAAATCGTGTCAGAGACGACGAGATGCAGTGAACTTGTTTTTTTTTCATATTAAAAGCCTTTGGATCATGATAAACGTTTTAATTTACCACACAAGAAAAATTGCTATTCAAAAAATCACTTTGCACCATATAGTTCGCACAACTTCTTTATTCATAGGATGGAAGGTGATGACCTATCAGTAGTAGGCCAATCAGAACGTGTAGTGTTTTTTTTGGGGGGGGTTCGAAGCCCTCAGACATTTTTGTCGTGAAAACCTTTTAACCGGTGGCTCTGTTGATGCGATTAGTGGTCAAAATAACGTTATTCCAAAGGGATATTTTCCATTGGTGAGTGTTGGATAACCGTTTTTCATTTTTTACGGTTACTTGCAGAAGACGCTATCTTGAACGCCAGTAGTAGAGAAATAACAGAGATGTTTTCTTTATATTTCAAACTGGTGTAAGACACACTAAATTCAACGAGATAAAATTTTTAATCACCTTTGAATGGTTGTCGGATTATTTCAATATTTCAAATTTTATTTGGTGTTTCTTTTTTTTCAGCTTCGATCTGTCCTTCGTGTGTCTACATTAACAGTAAGAATGAGACCGAGTATCATGCGGTGAGTCATAAACACTCACAAACGTTCCTATAAACTTTCTGGGTACGGGCGAGGGGAGGGAGGATTTTACCAGTATTTAATATAAAGTCTCTAGAGGGGGCTAGATTAATTAAGAGTGGGTCTCAAACCGCTCACTGTACGAAATGTGTATCATCGTCCTACAGATTATTATTATTATTATTATTATTATTATTATTATTACTATTATTATTATGCGACGTTGTATATAGAGATAGATCAATTCTTGATGACCATCTCTTCTGCTCCAAAGTAATTCTTTTGTTTGTTTGTTTGTTTGTTTAACTCCCATCACTAAATGAGAGTTGGGGGTAAAGGGAGGTGTGTTAAAGCGGGGCGGCTTTTTACAAAAAAACTGGCATAGATCGGGAAAGCGGGGAAGGGCTGGGGGACTGGATAGAGCTTTTTGTGTTTATGGTTGACGTTGTGCTTGACGTCCCTCAGAGTGGAGATAATTTTTACAATTGTACAGCTAGTAATGCCGGAAAACATGCATGCCATTGAATTTGCCCTGTACCTTTGTCTGTACCACTTCGTAGTGAACACTTAAGAGCGTTCTCCTCCCACCAACGTCTTTCGGGTTCACTTCCGCGACTTCGGCGTCATATGTGCCGGCATGTTGAGTTTGTTGTTAGTTCTCGCCTTACACCAAGAGTTTTTTCTACGGATTCTCTGCTTATTCTCCCTTTTAGAAAATCAACGTTCCCAAATCCAAGTTCAACCTTCAGTTCATCTGCGGGTGATATTTCCTTCCTAATTAAATGCGGTGAAATCACCACCAAATATCGTTTGTTTGTTTCCAAAGTATTTCTTTATTTGTGTTTGTAGCCGAATACTACTTGGACTGATGGCAGCTGTAAGAAGCTCAAGTGTGAGCTGACTGTGAACCCTTGCTACCCTCAGAACAAAAGTGCACAAATCACAACTGAACACGTCATATGCGATAAATGTCCACAGGTAAGAGAACTAACGTGCGCGGTGCATTACTGGTTAGGGCTTTGAACCTAAGATTCGTTTGATCAGCGGTTGCGACATTTTAAAAATATCGGGCAGCGCTGGGAACAAAACTGGTGTTAGCACTTGGTCAAAGCGAATTCAAGGGATTATAGGTTGTGTGTTGTATGTTTATGGAAGGGAGGGGATACGCCACTGGTGGAGACCTGTAATTTAAAAAACATGAATAAATTAGCTGAGTGAAAATGTGCTCCTTGATTCTATGCGGCTGAAAAGTGCTGAATTGAGAGATAAATCTTTGTTCAGTGCTATTTTGGGTTTTCTTGTTGTTGTGATGTAGGGAAGCGCCACAAACTCTCATGCGCTGGGTGGAATCTACATAGAACGAACCCGGTGGTTAGATATAGGATTTATTTTACAGACTCGAAACTGAGACTCATTGTACAGCATGATAAGCTGCACCACAGAACGTACTGCTCAGTAGCTTTCATGTGGTCACACTTTAGAATTTCATCCACAGACTCAAAAGTTAGAATCACCTTGTACAGCATAATAAACAGCACCACAGGAAAGTACTGCTCAGTAGCTTTCATTTGAATAGTCACACTTCAACTTTTGATCCACAGACTCAAAAGTTAGAACCATCTTGTACAGCATAATAAACAGCACCACAGGAAAGTACTGCTCAGTAGCTTTCATTTGAATGTCCACACTTAAGGTTACACTACGTTTGCTAGGAAAGTTGTGTGTACCTGTCGTGGACAACCTGCTTTCCATTCGTGTTATTGACAGACTCCTTTAAATTTTTTTTTTGTAGGGCTACCAACGTCCTCCTGCCAACTGGAAAGAATGCTGTCCTGCGTGTGGTGAGTTCATTATGGTAGCACCAATATTTAATTTATTAGCTTTGCGCCGGTTTACTTTGTTCCATGGTCACTTCGCTCCCTGTCAGTTCGCCCCGCAACTTAGATAAACGTAGCGAGTTTACTGGGGAAGCTTGCGTCGTCTTGCAACTCCGTTTCTATGCCACAGTAAACCCAATATAACCCAATACAACCCAATACAACCCAATATAACCCAATACAATCCAATATAACCCAATACAACCAATATAACCCAATACAGCCCAATATAACCCAATACAGCCCAATATAACCCAATATAACCCAATATAATCCAATACAACCCAATATAACCCAATACAACCCAATATAACCCAATATAACCCAATATAACGAAGGCCCCGGTATAATGAACGATATTCTTTATAATAATAATAATAATAATTATTATAATAATTATAATTAATAATAATAATTCTTTAGCCCAGTAATAGTAAAATGTACGGAAAAGAATCCCGATATAACGTACCTCTATATAACGATGACCCTGGTATAACTTACGATGTCCTTTAGCTAAGTAACAGTAAAATGATCGAAAAGGACCCCGATGTAGCGAAGACTCCGGTATAACGAACGATAATCTTTAGCCCAGTAATAGTAAAATGTATGGAAAAGAACCCCGAAATAACGAACTCATTTTCTCTGTCATTTGGCACTTCGTTGTATCGTGGTTCTTGGATTCCGAGCGATTCTATGTGGGAAGAGCACATGAACAATTGGCCTTGTCCCTATAATCTTTTTACACTAAGTATAGGATTGTAAAGAGCCGTATCACCGTTCGAAAAGGTTAGATAAGACAACTTAATTATAATATATATAATAAAAATCTAATTACAAAATTATTGCAATCACATGGTAAAAGTAAATTGCGTTATTATAGGAAATAGGAAGATCTAGTAAGCTATAAAAACAATAAGACAATAGATACAAAAATTGTTTTACGACAAGATATTTTGCCGCAAGGCAACATCACGATAAACTAATAAGTAATTTACATGTTCACTTTTATCAGTAATTCGGTTGAAGATATGCTCAGATAATTGCCAGAATCCATTAGGTGAATCAGGTTTGGATTTTTTCTCTTATGCGATCACAGGCTTACCATCCTCTGTTTGTATGGTGGATTGTGCATTTAAATGGGTGGGGATTGGTTGTTTAATTAGCCTTTTGAAGGCAATGTCTAGCGCTTTTCAAACTGAAAAAATGAAGTTAAAAAACGTTCAAATATATCAACACGATGTTGTACTTTGCTGATCCCTTTTTGTTTGTTTTTAATCTAAATGTCTCGAGCACGGTGTTTCATAATAGAAAATTTAAATTGAATGAAGTCAATTTTCAACTTGTGGTGCTGATCATTTCTGGGCATGCTTATTTTTTCCCCTCGTCCTATTCGTAACTGTATTTGGAAGTAAATGTCGTGACGCCTTGCTTATCTCTTGTTTTCACAGAACCGATACCAAATTACAATATCTCATCGGAAGGAGCTACTTGCAAAGTGATAACACGCAAGTGGGATAAAATCCGCACGAAAGATAACTGCACTTCTCTAAAGACATACCAGCACACTCAGTGCATGGGCCACTGTGACTCAGTCTCCACCGCCACTTATGGGGACGTTGGATACCAGTCCATGTGCACTTGTTGCCAACCTGAGCTGACAGAAGTCTTTACTGACGTTCCTCTACAATGTCTGAATGGAGAAAACCGTGTCACCAACTTTTTGGTGATTAAGACATGCCGCTGCCGGCAGTTCAAGTGTGTGTCTGAACCAGACAAAAGTGGTATGGAAGAGATCAATTCCCAAGGGCAGGTCATTGAAGCGAATCAACAGAGTGTCCGCCGACGACGTCGTTAAATAGATATCGGGGAAGAACTGGGGTCTAAGGCTTTTAACTGCATATGAAGCAATTATCACTTTCTGCTAAACAAATTAAGGTTTAATTACGTAACCTTATGAAACGGGAGAAATAAAGTAATGGAGCTTAAGAAAGAGTGTTTTTGTGTGTCGTTTTGAGTTAAGTAGCATATGTGTACGTTCTTGTTTTTTCTCTCGCCTTTTTCTTCTGAAGATGTATCTGAACGAACTTGACTGCTCTTTGCGCCTTTTTGAAATTTATTATGGGGCTGGTCTTGGGTCTGTAAAGTAAGGATGTATCCGAGGAACAGGATACCGGAAGACAAATTCATTGCCCTACTTCCATAAGCTCTACTTCCATAACTTTTTTTCGCATAACCTGAATAACACAAAGAAAATTTGGGAAGGAATAAACAATTTAATAGGCCGTAAGGATAAACCTAGACATGAAATTTCCTCTATAAGATATCCTAACAACAGTCGAGTGACCACAAACCCAGAAGAGATTTCAGATGTCCTCAACACGCACTTTGCCACTGTGGGATTTAAATTGGCGTCAGTAATGCCACAATCTAAACATAATTTCCGCGAGTACCTCCTGGGCCCATCGCCCTCGTCCTCATTTTTCTTTGACCCAATTACCCCCTCAGAAATAGAAAACGAAATTCTGTCGCTATCAGCCAATAAAGCCTATGGGCTATACTCATTCCCAGTACGTATTCTTAAATGCGCCTGTACAGTAATGTCCAAACCGTTAGCAAAAATTATGAATCAATCGATTGAAACAGGTATTTTCCCTCGCAAACTAAAACAGGCCTAAATAACCCCTATCTACAAAACTGGTGACGAACTCGAATGTGGAAACTATAGACCAATTTCACTTCTGTCTATTACATTAACAGATTATTTGAAAAATTGATGTTTAACAGAGTCAAAGCCTTTATTACGAAGCATGATTTATTATGCTCATCACAGTATGGATTTCGTCAAAATCACTCCACTGAACATGCACTTTTAGATATTGTAAGCAAAATACAAACATATATGGAAAAGAACCTTCTCTTGTGGCATCTTTATTGATTTACAAAAGCATTGCCAATAATTGGTTTAATTCGTATCTCACAGGAAGGTATCAGAGAACCCAGATCGGTACAAAATTCTCAAAAGAGGAGAGTAATTTGTGGTGTGCCCCAAGGGTCTGTTCTAGGACCATTGTTATTCCTATTATATATCAATGATATTCAAACTTCATCTACAAAATTTGATTTCTTTTTGTTTGCTGACGACACCAACTTGTTGTTTGCTGAAAAAAGTTTAAAATCTTTAGAAACTGTTCTAAACAAAGAATTAGAATGTGTCTGTGACTGGCTGTTAGCTAACAAACTGACTCTAAATATTAAAAAATCTAATTACGTAATATTTCACCCTCATCAAAAAAAGACTGGAATTGACATAAATCTTGAGGTGTTTGACAATGAACATAAAACGTTTAAAAATCTTGAACGTACAAATTTTGTCAAGTATTTTGGTGTGTTAATTGACAAAAACCTTTCCTGGAAACATCACATAGACTACATTGCACTAAAAATAAGTAAAACTATTGGGATTATATCAAGGCTGAGACACTTTATACTGACTTCCATTCTTCTAGATATTTATCGTTCTTTAACCCATCCATATATTTCCTACGAGTTGTCGGTCTGGGGCCAAACTACAAAAACGAATCTTAAAAGAATTCTAATCCGTCAAAAACGAGTTCGGCGTTTGATTTTGTTCGCAAATAAGAGAGAGCATGCCATCCATTATTCGTACGTGCTAATATTCTTGCTGTGGATATGCTTTATTGTAAATCTATGTCTATCTTAATGCATGACATAAACTGTAAAACTGTTCCTTCGAAATTATTAGATCTTTTTACTCGCGCAGATTCTGTTCATTCCTATAATACTAGATCTGCATCAGCTGGTAGATTCTACATAAAACATTCAAGACTAAAACAACAGAGCCACTCGTTTTCATGCATCGGATGTAAAATATGGAACGGACTCCCAGAACATCTCCGAGCGAAAAACAAAACCTCCTTCAAAAAATGTCTTCAGCAAACTACTGCAGCTTTTAGAACACGAAGAGAATTATGTTGATGTTCACACCTTAATTCAAAAAATGCCAAGCCTTCGTTCGATCACCACTAACAGTAATTAAAATATATTAAGAATTTATAGACTTATCCATGTATCCTTATTTATTTATTTGTAATTTCTTTCTTTTTTCACATATGTATATATTCTTTATGTTAATTACTTGACTTGCTTTCTGTAATTTCTTTATTTACATATGTATATTTGTCACTTGACTTCTTTCGTTCTATATTTATGTAAACACTACCCGCCCAGACTAGCCACCGCTATTTGCGGGATAGTGTAGCCCTTTTTATTCTAATTATAAAATTGAATAATAAACTTTGAATAAACTTTGAATAAACTTTGAACCACTAGCAGCCTAACAAATTCAGAGAATGATTTTCACTGTAAAACTTGATGGAAACTGCCTCCAACACAGGCCCTTCGCGGCTGAGCAAACGACACTCGAGGGACTGGAAACAATCGCAAAGCAGGAGGCACCGAGGGGGGGGGGGGGGGGGTCCCATTGTTTCTTTGCGTGCTAATCTGTAAATGAGGGAGAAGTCAGAGTATCGAACGGGTTTAAGTCAACGCGTTGAACGAGCCAAGTTGTATTTTCCTCCAGTTCTCGTATAGCCTGCGTGGTAGGCGGGAAAAGGGGAGCCCTCCGTAATCACTCCTCATTAGGGCGGAAATACTGAGGTTGAACCTATTCCCGCCCTGTTTCCCGCCCTGTTTCCCACCCTCCTTCGTACACACACATTTCGGCGCCTGCTACGCAGACCAGACTCGCCTCTGTCATAATGCCCATGAGCCAATGAAAGCCACCTGCTTTTGCCCTCAGAGCCCACTATCTCTTTGCTTGTTTTTTATCGAGACTCGATCGCCGCAAAAGTCCTGCAATGAATCAGTATAGATGAGCGAATTGAAATGCAAAACCATTAGATATTCGACTATCCAAGTAGAGTTCGAGTGAAAGAACATCCTTCTATCTTTACTATGACCCAAAGACTCACCTTCAAATAAAATGGCTGCGATTCCACGAGGGAACATCTTGGTAGTGCAACCTGACTATCGTAGCTAAACTAACACGCCATTCCCCATCAGTACTATTCTGGGGCCCAGTTTGTCAGTTGCTTCTGCTTTTTCTGGGTTTGATTCTTTTTGCAAAGAATCCTGTGCCAGCATCGCTATCGTATCGCGACAGGAGCTTATCACCCTGTTTGCATGTTTGAATGTGACGGGCTGTTCTGCTCGCTCCTCTCGCTCAGCTTCTAACCTATGAGCAGGCACCTTGGTTAGTGATTCACAGCGGTCAAAAGCAAAAAGCAACGTCACTTGGACCGGTCTTTTAGTGCCTTGAAGTTTGAATCAATTCAACGTTTACGAGCGTGAATTTCGTTTCAGTTTGTTAGATTCGTATAATGTCCAAAACCCTCTTGAAAATTGTTGTGAACATCAATCGGTTGCGCCACCATTTTTCGGATTCCTCCAAATAAAAACGTGGTAGAGGGATTCCATTACCTAGCCCTGTCCCCAGGAAAACCACAGTCAAGATACATGTATCATTCCTCCGACCGTCTCTAACGACGAAATCCCTTTCTTTTTGCATCGCGACGATGCCCCACAAGGGATTCTGTCCGTGATAATCGATAGTGAATGCGAAACAAGCGTGGTATCGATTATCCTCCCACGCAGTCGTTTTTAGGAGAGTCGTATTTCACTCCCCCCCCCCCCCCACCCCTCCTAAAAACGACTGCGTGGAAGGCTAGGTATCGATTACTTTGATCTGCATCCATCCCAATCTCCCGCGAATTCTCTCCTGCGCCGGTACTTCGCGTGCGCTCAACTCCCAATGCGCGACGGGATTGAATCCTGCTGTCTGAAAGCGGGAGATTTGAGCAAAGCTTCGAAAAGCTGCCCAAGACAAAACAGGCAAGTTTATATACATAAAACAATATTTCCAAAATGTATTTCTTATCTTCAATTTACGTTTTAGATGTATTTTGTTCATTTAAACGATCATTTTTCTCCAGTTTAGTTGCTCGAAGCATCACGTGCAAAAATGGCTGAACATCATGGCTGCTCGCGTCCTGCCTTTGTGAAATTTAAAGTCTCCGTGTACCGAGAGAGAGCTACCAGAGCTACCTTTAAGGTTTTGAAACGGAAAGCTTTCCTGCCTCGGTTGAAAAGGACTAGCTGTCTTTTAAAGCAAAAGGAATCGAGACTTGGCTGGTAAGAGTCTTATGTATCGCGGACGTCTGTAAATTAGCGTACAGTTGAAACTCTAGCGTAAAAATTTTCGAAGACTGCCGTTCGTAATCCGGCTTATTAATCTTAACCATCCTTGTTTCTGTATGTTCCTTGAAGTATTTCACGTTACTAGAAACCTTTCGGTTTTCCCATACGTACCCAGATAATTTTGAAACTCTCACAGTTTGTTTGGGTCCCTGTGTTTTTTGATACCCACTCCATGCATGGCCATTTGAAATTCCCGGGGTGTGTGTGTTTGGGGGGGGGGGGGGAGGTATCAAAACCCAACATCCTTAAAGCAGAGGATGAAATGAAGCTAAGCTGGAATTTCTGGAAGAGCTTCCAAGAACTCAAATGAGACCTGAAACCTGTGCAGCACTTCAGTGCCAACTTGACAGTAATACCTGCAGCATTTTTTCCCTTTTTTTTCTGTGTAGTTTTTGGTCGAGGTCGATGTTACCTCGACTGGTTTGTTTAGCATATGTGCGTGGCTTTTCTGTATTTCCTGTTTTGTTGTGTTGAGGTAAGTTCTGTTGGGATGTGTCTGTTGTGTTGCATTCTGTTGCACTGCATTGTGTTGTGTTGCAGTGGGTTCTGTTGTGTTGTGTTGTGTTGTTGACAAGTTCAGCATTTCTAGTATTTCATCTTTGTTTAAGTTGAACAAGCAGACAAACTCAACAAACCTTACTATCAGGCAACCTCCACACCATAGAACTAGACAAACACAACGACCCTCATGATCAGTTAATAATCTTCACTTACTTTGACAGTAGGAACCCCACAACACGAACAACTTGATGAACTCTACTCTAGTACAACACTACGACTGAACAGCACTTTGACTGAACTTTACCATGAATGAACAGCACCATGACTGTACAACACTACGATGGAACATCACTATCCCTATATGGCCCTATGACTGTATAAAACACCATGAAGTACACCACCACCACTGTACAGCACTATGGCAGTCCAACACCTCAACTTTGCAGCACTTCAACTGTACAACACTGGGACTGTACAGCACTATGACTGTGCAACACCCCAACTGTACAATGCTACCATTATATGGCAGTACGACTGTACAACACCAGATTTATGGCACTATGACTGTACAACACCCTGATTGTACAATGCTTTGATTATATGGCAGACTATGACTGTACAACAATTTCATGTAAAACACTACCAAGAAAACCCAATATAACAAAGTGCCAAGGGACTGCGAAAATGTGTTCAACATAACAGGGGTTCATTAAATCAGGGTTCATTTCCATATATACTGTACAACTTTACAGCACTAAAAACTGTACAACACTATGACTGTACAGCACCTTGGCTGACGATCACTATCATTGTACAGTGCTACTTCTGTACAACATTATGACTGTACAACTGCAGCACTATGACTGTTCAACACTACCACTGTACAACACTACCACTGTACTCCACTACCACTGTACAGCACTACCACTGTACAGCACTACCGCGTTACAACACTACCACTGTACAACACTACCACTGTACAACACTACCACTGTACAGCACTACCACTGTACAGCACTACCACTGTACTGCACTACCGCTTTACAACACTACCACTGTACAACACTACCACTGTACTGCGCTACCACTGTACAGCACTACCACTGTACAGCACTACCACTGTACTGCACTACCGCTTTACAACACTACCACTGTACAACACTACCACTGTACTGCGCTACCACTGTACAACACTACCACTGTACAGCACTACCACTGTACAGCACTACCACTGTACAGCACTACCACTGTACAGCACTACCGCTTTACAACACTACCACTGTACAACACTACCACTGTACTGCGCTACCACTGTACAACACTACCACAACCCTCCAAGTTAAGACCATTTTAGTCGCCATGGCGACTAAAATTTTGGAGCTGGCGACTTAATTGGAACCGAAGTCGCCAGCCTGGTGACTAAAATTGAGAAGAAGGATTGAAACATGAGCTTAGTTTAGTGACTCAAATTTTTCACTGGCGACCAAACTTGAGCAGTGGGTGGCCAAATGGCCACTAAGGAAAAAAAATAAACTTGGAGGGTTGTACCACTGTACAGCACTACCACTGTACAACACTACCACTGTACAGCACTACCACTGTGCAACACTGCTACTGTACAGCACTACCACTATACAGCACTACCACTGTACAACACTACCACTGTACAACTCTACCACTGTGCAACACTACCACTGTACAGCACTACCACTGTACAACACTACCACTGTACAACACTACCACTGTACAACACTACCACTGTACAACACTACCACTGTACAGCACTACCACTGTACAGCACTACCACTGTACAATACTACCACTGTACAACACTACCACTGTACAACACTACCACTGTACAGCACTACCACTGTACAGCACTACCACTGTACAATACTACCACTGTACTGCACTACCACTGTACAACACTACCACTGTACTGCACTACCACTGTACAGCACTACCACTGTACTGCACTACCACTGTACAATACTACCACTGTACTGCACTACCACTGTACAACACTACCACTGTACAACACTACCACTGTACAGTACTACCACTGTACAACACTACCACTGTACAGCACTACCACTGTACAGCACTACCACTGTACAGCACTACCACTGTACAGCACTACCACTGTACAGCACTACCACTGTACAAAACTACCACTGTACAGCACTACCACTGTACAACACTACCACTGTACAACAAAACCACTGTACAACACTACCACTGTACAACACTACCACTGTACAACAGTACCACTATACAACAGTACCACTGTACAACACCACCACTGTACAGCACTACCACTGTACAGCACTACCACTGTACAGCACTACCACTGTACAACACTACCACTGTACAACACTTCCACTGTACAACACTATCACCGTACTGCACCACCATTGTACGACACTGTCACTGTACAACACTACCACTGTATAACACTATGTCTGTGGAGCACTACGACTGAACGTACAACTGAACAGCACTACGACAGCACAATATTATAACTACACAACACTACCACTGAACACAAAATCTGTTGTTCTACACATACCAATATTTAGCTTGCAGCAGTCGCCATCAGTACGGAATTTTTGGTCTTTATCATGATCATTCCCCAGGCATTACTGAACTGGGAAATTCAGACCATCTGAGGGGAATGGTCAGCAAAAATGATGTTCTCTTGCTACGAAAGTGACGGATTAAGTGGTGATTTATGTTTTTGATCATTCATTGTTTCCATAGTTGCTTACCATTTACTTCAAAACTCCAGAAATGTTGGTAGGAATGTAGAAGGTAAGTAGTAGTTCTTTTGTCCAGTGGAAACTTTGCAGGATTAACAAAATTTCCTCACAGGTAGTCCAAAATTCCCAAATGGGAATTCTAAACGAGAAATCTCTCTTTCTTCTTCTTCTTCTTTCTACCAGTTCCATACCTTTCGCCAATGTTGACGTGTATGTATGGCTACTCAGCTGGGCTCCAGGCTTACTGAGTATGTTTTGGTAAATGGAACATGACAAATCACCAACAGAAGTTCCAGTTGAGACTTGGACTGTGGACTGACTAGTTTGCTCACATAAATGGCTGATAACCCATGTCATTTCAGCAGATACAAGTTGCGACAGCAGTTTCAGAAGAAAATTCTGTTTTCATTCCCACGGGTCTTTCTTGGTGCATGCTTTAATTTTATTTAACATTCTTTCCTAAGGAATCATAAAGTACATGTTATGGTATTCAATTTGGTAGCATCCAGTATTTGTTGCGTTTACACATTTTCTATGCTAATTTTGTATAACGGGAATTATTGCTTAAGTCAGAACATAGTGGTTTAAAGAGGTTTAGTTTATTCCCTGCTCTCCCCCACTCCTTCTATGAAACTACTGTTTTCCTTTCTTTCCAAACAGGGAACATATTGTATTTTTCACTTTTGTCTCTTGAAGAACACAAGATGACATCGTTGTCTGAAATAGGACAAGAAGTCAGTTGAAGTGGATGGTGTCCAGATGTCCAAGGTAAATATTATCTGCCATTGTTATGCTGATACATATCAGCCAATGATCAAGCTTCAGGGGAGAGGGGTGGGGGCAGAGTTGGGGCATTTAAATTGTTTTTCTTCTGTCACTACTCTCAAGAATCCAACCATTTTAACACCAAGAATGAACAGCACTACGACTGAACAACATTTCCACTGAGCAACACTATGACTGAACACCAAATTTATCATTTTTCACACGCCGATATCTGGCTGGCAGCACACCCTCAGTATGAAATTTTTGGTCTTTATCATTCACCAGGCATTACTGAACTGGGAGACTCAGACCATCTGAGGGGAATGGATGGTGATTTATGTTTTTGCTCCTTCGTTGTTTCCATGGTTGCTTACCATTTACTTTAATACTCTGGAAATGTTGGTAGGAATGTAAAAGGTATAAGTAGTTTTTCTTTTGCCCAAACAGGAACTTTGCAGGATTAACAAAATTTCACGACAGGTAGTTCAAAATTCCCAAACAGGAATTCTGAACTAAAAATATGTACCATTTTCTTCTTTCTACCAGTTCCATACCTTTCGCCAATGTCGACCTTTATGTGTGGCTTCTCAGCTGGGTTCCAAGCTTACTGAGAACATTTCGGGGAATGGAACTTGACAATTCGCTGACAGAGTACCAGTTGAGACTTGGTGTTATTTACACAAACTTGGACTGACCAGTCTGCTCAATTACATAAATGGCAAACAACTCGTGTCATTTGAGCAGAGACAGTAGTTTCTGAAGAAAACTTTGGTGTCATTCTTACTTGTCCCACTTGTCCATGCTGGTGTATGCTAATATTTAAAAATTCTTTCATAAGGAATAATAAAGTACATGTATTGTTTGCATCTGACACTCTGTTGTGTTTACATAACAAGGGAGTGTTTCACGGGCAAGACATTTTACCTGTTTGCATGAGAGAGGAGTTATTGCAAGAACACAGTGGTTTACATGTTTAGGTTATCCCTCCCTTCTATCTGTGGAACTTGTTTTGCCTACTTTCTACCCAAGGAACCTAAAGTAGTTTTCGCTTTTGTCCCGTGAAGAACACAAGATTACAACAATTGTCTTCAATAGCATATGAAGTCAGTTGAAGGGGCAATCAAGTGGGTAGTGTCCAGATCTCCGAGGTAAATATTATCTGCCATTGTTATGCCCATATGTACATAATCCAATGATCAAGTATCAGGGGGGAAGGGTGGGGGCAGACTTTTTTGAATTGTTATTTTTCTATTACTACTCTGTACAAACCAACTATTTAAAAAAAACGCAACTGGTCGCAATATGGAATGGCTGGATTTAACATCATTTAACTGATTTAACTCATTACGACTGTATGACACTACAACTGTACAACACTATGTCTGTACAGCACCTTGATAGAACATCTCTATCACTGTACAGCCCCACGACTGTACAACAGTACATCTATTTGGGACAACGACTGTACAACACTATAAATGAACTACATACTTTGCGACTGAACAGCACTACGACTGTACAACACTGATGTGTTTGTTAAATAACGTAATTTAAAAAATGCCTATATGTATCAAAATGTAGGTCATTGACTTAACTATTCATGTAATTTGCAAAAACTGAAATTTGAAGGTTCTTTTTGTCGAGCTTTAATGTTGCCATGGTAACTGCTATGACATCACCATCAGCTTAAAGGATTGCCTAACAAAAGAGGCATAAAGATACTCATAGTTTGCCCACAGGGTCAGAAACACTTTTTTGCAATCTGTCCTCCTTTGAAAAGCATTACAACAAAGTCGAGAAGGAACTTTGTGCACGTGATTGGCCTTGGGCTTCCTGTTCTCGACTGAATACAGGCTTACCATTAAACATGGATCAACTGGAAGCTGCAAAACTTATGCAACATTCATAACAAACATAGTAGTGATAGCAGCTAGTCGTGTTATATGTTTCTTTTCCTCCAGAACAACTTCTTTAAAATGTTTTTTTTTGTGCTTCTGGTTTCTTCCCTTTTCTTTAGAAAGTATGCAAATGGCAAAATCAATGATTGTCTCCAATACTCAGTTCATTATTCATGAAGAACGTTGAAGTGGCTGTAGTTAGAAGTTTGTGCGACGACCAACATGTCATTATCCCTTTGAAGTCAATTTTGTTCTTGCAAAGCTTCAGGAAAGCTATAAACCAAGTGTTTTACTTGACTGGAAACCGAAGGTGAGAAATGCGGCTCATTCCACGTTTCCAGGAAACCCCCACCTACCTCTCCCCTAACCCAACATTTTGCTCGAAGTGATAATAAGCAAAAAATGTTGGAATAGGGGAGGGGTAGTTGGGGGTTTCCCAAAAACATGGAATAATCCAGAAATGCTTTTCGGAAAGTTTGCTTTATCTCCGTTTCAAATGCCACACGGGGATTTTGAAAATATTGCTGTAGTTTACATGTGCAGTGGGAGATCATGTCTCCTCCTTGCTCAAACCTTACAGATAATAAGTTTGAACTAACGCGCGACGCGAACATTAGAATAAGACCTTTAGGTTAGAATGAACACAGGAAAGTGTTAAGGGACTTACATCACTTTTTTGAAACTTTGGAAAGCTTGCAAAACTTGGGTTTCTTCTGTGAGTACCAGATCACGAATGACTTAAAACAAAAGAAACTGAAGGCGGAAAACAATTCAACTCCAAGATAGAACGAAAACACAAGGTCTCACACAGTCAAAAGAGGACAATGTGTTGCGGTACCTGTGGAAGACCCAGCACTTCCGCGTGTTAAGCTTGCTTTGGTGTAGTATCACTGAATATGTAATTTATAATTTCAGGGCAACTAAATGAAAGGAAATAATACGAGACTTCAAACTATCTCTGAAACACTGCAGAGGTAAGAACTTGAAATAAATGTAACATGCACAAAAAAACGAGATTTTGCGATCTCGAAGGCCTGGCGTAAAGGGTATAAAACTGAGATGAAACTCTTGCTTCCAAATTTTTAAGAGGTTTTTATGTGGAGAATAACGTTTTGTAAAATCTTGACGATTGTTTGTATATTTTTAGGCAGGGTAATCCAGTGAATTGAGGGTGGAAAACAGGAAGAATCCACAGGGCAAGCTGATGAAAGGTAAGAGGTGTTAAAAAAATAAAGCTTATTTCAGTAGCGACATAATAATGGTAGATCATGCTTTATGATTCGGCTGTCAAAAAGAATTTTTCAAAACGAAGTTTTCAAGTGTCTATTTAGCTGTTGACTTTCTAACAAACATTGTGTGTTCCTAATTTAACCTCCTAAAGTATTTCGTGTACTTTGTAGGCGATGCTTATTCATCGAATTAGAAGTGGAAAGGAAGAAGAAGAGTTGATAGGAGAAGCATAATTAGAAGAAAGGAATAGGTACGACCTTTGGAATTATAACTGAGTAACAGTCATAAATCAGTACCAGGGGACCGTTTCTCGAAACTCTCGATAACTTTCCGGGCCCGAAAACTATTTTAGATGCACAATATTCTCGAATAGCTTCAAAATCTTTATTGATTTGAAAGCTAAATTTTAATCTTTATAAATGTGTGAAGCATATCGCTAAGTTTGCGCCAATTATTACCATTAGCTAACAAATAAATGAGCTCGAAAAAATACTTCCCGCGCCCGGAAAGTTATCGGGAGTTTCGAGGAATGGGCCCCAGGTACTGATAAGATAACTATAAAGCAACAACAACAACGACGACGACAAACAAAAAACGAGGACTCCTTTGTGACATTACATGTAAGAGCGTTTCACTCCCTTGAGACAACAAGAATTTGGTTGGGTTTCCTGTGTGCCTGTTACATTTATGAGGTAGACTGAGTGCCAAATGGTGGTCCTGTGGAGTGGAGGAGGTGCAACTAGTAAACCAACAGAAGAATACAGGACAAAGAAGACAGCGAAATAACGTTGAATCTTACCGAATACTGTTTAAAAGATAGTTTACACATTATCTTTGTCAAATATAATCAGTGTTGAAAGCATTTTGTACTTTAAATCCTGAGGCAATCTGAATGATCATTTCAACGGAGTAAATTTATCAAGAAAGTGTTGACAGTTGGATACTCTTAAAGTGGTCTTTAGTTGATCGGATCAGGGGCGTTTTTAGATTAAAAAATATGACTAAGCTTTTGTTCGGGGCACAAAAAGTGTCCAAAAACAAGGAGGTAAACAAGGGGCAAATCTGAAAAAGGAGACAAAAACGATGTAAAAACAAATTTCACCTCCCAGCTTTTTTGCGAAGTTTTCAGTAGAAAATAAATCTATTGAAGGGCAAAATGTCGAGAAATAAACTGTTAATATTGGTCACCGTGTTGAGAAAAGGCGATTTACGCGCTGCCACAAATGAAGACGAAAAATAGAGAGGCAAAATTTAGCTACAAGTAGGTTGTGGGCTCAATTTTTTTTCTATTTTTCCTAACGAATTTTTCCTCGTTTTCATGTGTACGATGGAAATCTAGATAGAAAGTTTGTGCTTTTTGTAAGCCGATGACTATCTTAAACTACAAGTTTTTTTCTTCGCTTCTTGCTATCACGTAGATTGAACTGGTAAGACGATTTTTTAAAGCCGTCCCGTTTGAATTAAATTGCTTTTCAAAAATATTATGGTAAAATAATAAAAAACAGGAAAAAAACTAAAAACTTTTTGCGCTTCAGAAAGTTATCTGAGAAAAAAAAGAAAAAAAATGGAATCAAAAAAGAGAGCCAGGAAAAAAGAAGAAAAAAGAAGCAAAATCGCCCGGGGTGCGTGCGAACCCCGGTCAGCGCAGAACTTAAATTAAATGACGGCAAATAAGGCCGTCATTTAATTTAAGTCGAGCGCCTTACACCGCTCGACTACACAGGTTCGCTAGGAAAAAAGGGGCAGAAATTAGCTAGAAGTAGGTTGTGGGTTCTATTGTTCAGAGTGAATTGATTACTGCTATAATTACTCATATTTTATTCATAGTCCGTGCAGAAGTTTGCACGCTTTGTCAAATTTGCAAATTTGAAGACCAAAGCTGGAAGCGATGAAAACAACTGACCACTCGCATATTCGTACTACACACAAAAAAAGTTATCAATTACGTTGTTTATTTTGAGTTCCTTCCTTCCTCTCAGTTGTCCGCCACTCTGAAGGTCAGTGGATCAGCAAACTTGAATCACGAAAGACAAAGGAGGTAGCTTCTTAAAACACCAATGACAAGAAGGGAGGTACATTACAGTAAATATACACTTTTACTTTGATTTCAGGTCAAGAAAATCGAAGATAAAAGTTCAGACCTTTCACCGAGTTAGGCAGTTGAATACTTGAAACTTTTCAAGTTGTAGAGAAGTTAGCGACCTAATGTTTTCGATACACTTAGGTCACTTAAAATTACAGCGCGCATGGAGTAAAACGTAAACTAAGTTTGTGTTTGAATTTTGGGCAAAATGTTTGAAAGTGCAATCGGTTTTCCACTGTAGAACTTCTTGTTTTCTCTGGTTTGTTCGAAGAACATCGACGAATTCCTGATCGTTTCCATTTGCACGATGGAAGTCTCGCATTTCACCTTTTCACGGGCAATTTTTGATGTGACTTAACCCTTTAAGCCCCAATAGTGATCAGCATCAAATTTCTCCTCATCATATCAGTGCATTATAACACATAAAGGTCATGAGAGTTTATCAAGTGATCACCGAAGATGAATTGTCTTGATGTTTAAACAAGTTCTCCCGATTAGTAATCAACAAAATCAATGGAGACCAGTTAGGAGAATTTTTATAATGATCTTGGGGCTTAAAGGGTTCAGCAAGAATTTACTGGTGATTCAGTTGTAAATCACGGAGATGTGATAGTGATCTTGAAATGGGTTGGGAATGAAGTTTTTGAGCTTGAGTTCAACGTGAAATTTTGTCTACCAAATGTGTGTATTATCCAAATGCACGTCTTCCATCGTTCACTAACCTTCATCCACAGTATTTAAAAATTAGAATCATCTTGTATGGCATAGGAAAGTAGTGCTTAGTGAATTTCATTTGAATGGTTACAATGTAGGATTTCACCTGCAACCCCAAACCCTGGAACCACAGCCACCTTGTAAAAGTATGCGGAGATCAGATCAGATCACATGACACCATTGTCTGAAACAGCACAAGAAGTCAGTTAAAGTGGCAATCAAGTGGATAGTGTCCAGATGTCCAAGGTAAATATTACCTGCCATTGTTATGCCCGTATGTAACAGCCAATGATCGAGCTTCAGGGGGGAGGGGTTGGGAGTGGAGGCAGACTTGCGGCATTAGCCTGCAAGCAAGCTCTCTTGGGGGTGGGGGCGTGAAGGAGCGTACAGCATTTGAACTATTATCCTTCTGTTATCACTGTCAAGAAACCAACTAGTTTGAAAAACAAACCAGCAGCTACAGGAAAGGTATATGAAACCATGGCTGGATTTGACATAATTTAACTGATTTAACTCATAATGAGTTTTGGCCATAGCGTTGTGAACTTGTCAAAATCCCCACATCTGCCTTACTCCCTCCAATCAAGAGAGTCCCTTATGACTGAGGAATGAAGAGTCACTGTATTAAGTAAAAATTCTACACTAACATTTAGCCAGGCTTTTGTATGTAACAAGAGTCTGGCACCGCAGGACACCCAGCAGTGTGCGAAAAAACAGGTATTCAATAGTCCGGGTGGGGCTATCTTTTAATTACACACGGGCAAGTGAAGTATTTTGTGTGGTATTTTAGGTTGAACAGCCAGAACTGTTAGGCTATGTGAGAACTGAAGACAATATTGGTGATTTCCGCCTGAGTAATTAATATTAATAACACTACACACGACACGGCTTGAATGCGTCTCAGATGAATGAAGCTAAATTCTACCAAAAGGCATGTTCGGTGACCGACCCATCTCGAATTTTTTCATGAACATAACATTTCCTTGGGTCCATTAAACTACAATAAGGAAGCTTATCCAGTTTTTTTTTTTAAATATAACATAAGTTCTACTGAATAACTTTTTGCCATACCGCCACAGAAGTTAAAGAATTTAGAGAGCTTTCCAAAAAAATAAATAAATAAAAAATGTAGGTCATTGAAGTTAATTTCTAGATAATTTCCAACAACTGAAATTTGGAGGTTCTTTTGTGGAGCGTAGCATTGCCATGGCAACTGCTACATGTCATCATCAGCATAAAGACAGAAGAGGTGTTAAAATACTCATAGTTTGACCACATGGTCAGAAACACTTTTGTTGTAATCCAACCTCCTTTTAAAAGCATTGTGGCAAGGCCGAGAACGAACTTTGCGCACAGGATTGGGCTTGGGTTTCCTGTTCTCGACTGAATATAGACTCACCATTAAACCTGGATCAACTGGAAGCTGGAAAATTTATGCACCCTTCATAACAAACATAGTAGTGATAGCAGCAAGCTTTGGTGCAGTATTACTGAATTCGTAATTTGTAATTCCAGGACAAAACAACTTAATGAAAGGAAATGATACAAGACTTCAAACTACAATCTCTGAAACACTGCAGAGGTAAGAAGAACGAGGTAGAGATTTTGCGGTCTTGAAGGCCTGGGGTAAAGGGTGTAAAACTGAGAGGAAATTCTTGCTTTCAAATCTTCAAGAGGTGTCTATGTGGAGAATAACGTTTTGTAAAATCTTTTCCGCGTTTCAATTGACGATTGTGTGTATTTTTTAGGGCGGCTGATCCAGTGAATTGAAGGTGGAAAACAAGAAAGAATCCATAGGGCAAGCTGACGAAAGGTAAGAGGTGTTAAATAATAAAGCGTATTCCAGTAACGACATGCTTTATGATTTGGCTGTCGAAATGAATTTTTCAAAACAAACGAAGTTTTCACGTGGCTGTATATAGCTGTTGACCTTCTAACAAACATTGTCTGTTCCTAATTTAACCTCCTAAATTTCGTGTACTTTGTAGGCCATGCTTATTCATCGAATTAGAAGTGGAAAGGAAAGAAGTAGAGTTGATAGGAAAAGCGTAATTAGAGGGAAAAAAAAGGTAAGAACTTTGAATTATAAGTAACAATCATAGTTCAGTGCCAGTTACGGAACAACAACAACAAACAAACAACAAGGGCTCTTTTTGTGACATAACACGGAAGAACGTTTCTCGTCCATGAGACAATAAGAATTCGGTTGGGTGTCCCGTGCGCCTGTTAGATTAATGGGATAGAGTAAGTGCCAAATGGTGCTCCTGTGGAGTGAAAGAGGTGCAAAGAGTAAACCAACAGAAGAATACAGGACAAAGAAGACAGCGAAATAACCTTGAACCTTACCGAACACTATTTACAAGATAGTTTTCACATTTTATTAGTCAAATATAATTAGCGTTGAATGCGTTTTGTACTTTAAATCCTGAGGCACTTTCAATGATCATTTCAACGGAGTAAATTTATCAAGAAAGTGTTGACAGTTGGATACTCTTAAAGGTGGTCTTTGGTTGATCGGATCAGCGGCGTTTTCTGATTTAAAATAAAGACAGCTTTTGTTCGGGGCACAAAAAAGTGGCCAAAAACAAGGAGGTAAACAAGGAGGCAAATTTGAAAAAGGAGACAAAGAAGACGTAAAAACAAATTTCACTTCCCAGCTTTTTTGCGATGTTCTCAGTAGAAAATAAATCTGTTGAAGGGCAAAATGTCGAGAAATAAACTGTTAATCTGTAAATGATTTGAACCCAGGAGTCATATCATAATTTGGTAAATTGTGATCGTCCGGGTGAGTGTAGTCCTGAGAAGGACTGTTTGAGGTGACACTGAATGACGTTTCGACAACCTGAGCGGAAGTCATCATCAGAGTCAAGTGAACTGTGAATATATAAGTCTCTGGTCGTTGTCCTGATTGGTCGACGATCTTGTGATGTTATTGGTCGTCTGTCAGTTAAGCCGTGATGTTATTGGCTGCGTAGACTGTTAAACGTGATTGGTGTGTTTCGATCCGTCTTTTGTTAGTCAAATGTCCGTTGGTCTATTGTTAGTCAAATAACTCGGTTTGTCTATTGTTTGTCTGTCTTGTTATTGTCGGCAATCAGTCGTTTGTAAGGTGCAGGTAGCTGTTGGCAACGGTTCAGTGGTGTTTGTCCTAAGTTAGTAAACCAGCTTTCCAGAGTGATTCGTTGATAGTAGTCCGTACTGTAGCTAACGCATTCAGCAGAGTCCCAGTCGATTCTGTGGTTTGTTTTTAAATGGTGCTCAGCATGCGACCCATAGTCTCATTCTGTGGGTCCCCGACCTACCAACTGTCCAAATACTTGACTACTGTACTGAAACCTTTGACCGATGAATCACGACACAAACTACAGTCGACTGAGAACTTTATTGACGTAATCAAGACAGTACAAAGTACCTGACGACTACAAACTAGTGTCTTTTGGTGTGAAATCACTGTTCACCAGTATTCCGAATTAAACTGTTAATATTGGTCACCACATTGCCAAAAGTGAACGCGAAGACAACAGAGGCAAAATTTAGCTATAAGTAGGTTGTGGGCTCAATTTTTTTTCTATTTTTCGTAACGAATTTTGGATCGTTTTCTTACGTACGATGGAAATCTAGATAGAAAGTTTGTGCTTTTTGTAAGTCGATAATCATCTTAAACTTAACTACATGTATTTTTCTATGCTTCTTACCATCACATAGATTGAACTGGTAAGCCGAATGTTTTTAAACCGTCCCGTTTCAATTAAATTGCTTTTCAAAAATATTATGCCAAAATAATAAAAAAAGGAAAAATAATTAAGAAATTTTTACGCTTCAAAATATGATTTAAGAGAAAAAAAGAAAGAAATTGTTGTATCAAAAAAGAGAGCCAGGAAAAAAGAAGAAAAAAGAGCCAAAATGGCCCGGGGTGCGTGCGAACCCCGGTCAGCGCAGAACTTAAATTAAATGACGGCAAATAAGGCCGTCATTTAATTTAAGTCGAGCGCCTTAGACCGCTCGACTACACAGGTTCGCTAGAAGATGAGAGGCAGAAATTAGCTAGAAGTAGGTTGTGGGTTCTATTGTTCAGAGTGAATTGATTACTGCTATAATTACTCATATTTTATTCATTGTCCGTGCAGAAGTTTGCACGCTTTGTAAAATTTACAAATTTAAAGACCAAAGCTGGAAGCGATGAAAACAACTGATCACTGGCATATTCGTACTACATAAAAAAGTTATGAATTACGTTGTATATTTTGAGTTCCTTTCTTCGTCTCAGTTGTCCGCTACTCGCAAGGTCAGTGGATCAGCAAACTTGAATCGCGAGGTAGCTTCTTGAAACTGCGACGACAAGAAAGGAGGTACATTACAGTAAATATACAATTTTACTTTTACATGTAATTCAGGTCAGGAAAATCCAAGATAAAAGTTCAGACCTTTGACCGAGTTAGGCGGTTGAATACTTGAAACTTTTCACGTTGTGGAGAAGTTTGGCGATCTAATGTTTTCGATACACTTAGGTCACTTAAAATTGCAGCGCGCATGGAGTAAAACGTAAACTAAGTTTGTGTTTGAATTTTGGGCAAAATGTTTGAAAGTGCAATCGTTTTTCCACTGTGGAGCTTCGTGTTTTCTATTGTTTGTTCGAAGAACGTCGACGAATTTCTGATCGTTTGCATATGCATGATGGAAGTCTCGGATTTCACCTTTTCACAGGCAATTTTCTATGTGACTTAAGCCACAATTTAAGCGCGATCTTAAACTACTGGTGATTTAGTTGCAAGTCACGGAGATGTGATAGTGATCTTGAAATGCTATGCAGGGCTTGGAATGAGGTTTTTTAGCTTGAGTTGAACCCGGGAGTTGAACGTAAAATTTTGTCAACCAGTTGATTCTGTATCCAAATGCGTGTCTTCGATCGTTCATTAACCTTTTCATCTACAGTATTTAAAGTTAGAAGCATCTTGTATGGCACAGGAAAGTAGTGCTCAGTGAATTTCATTTGAATGGTTGCAATGCAGGATTTCATCCGCAACCCCCAAAACCTGGAACCACAGCCACCTTGTAAAAGTATGCGGAGATCAGATCAGATCACATAACACCATTGTCTGAAACAGCACAAGAAGTCAGTTAAAGTGGCAATCAAGTGGATAGTGTCCAGATGTCCAAGGTAAATATTACTGCCATTGTTATGCCCGTATGTAACAGCCAATGATCGAGCTTTAGGGGGGAGGGGTTGGGAGTAGAGGCAGACTTGCGGCATTAGCCTGCGGGCAAGCTCTCTTGGGGGGTGGGGGCGTGAAGGAGCGTACAGCATTTGAACTATTATCCTTCTGTTATCACTCTCAAGAAACCAACAAGTTTGAAAAACAAACCAGCAGCTACATGAAATGTATATGAAACCATGGCTGGATTTGACATAATTTATTAACTGATTTAACTCATATTTCTGGCCTTGGGGTTGCGAATTTGTCCAAAAATGGTCAAAAATTCAAATCCCCACATCTGCCTTACTCCCTCCATTCATGAGGGTCTCTTATGTGTAAGGAATAAAAAGTCATTGTATTAAGAAAAATTCTACACTAACATTTAGCCAGGCTTTTGCATGTAACAAGAGTCTGGCACCACAGGACACCCAGCAATGTGCAAAAAAAAAATAAATAAAAATAAACAGGTATTCAATAGTCCTGTTGGGGGCTATCTTTTAATTACCCATGGGTAAGTGAAGTATTTTGTGTGGCATTTTAGGTTGTACAGTCAGAAGTGTTAGACTATGAGAGAACTAAAAACAGTATTGGTGCATTCCGCCTGAGCAATTAACATTAATAACACTACACACGACATGGCTAGAACGCGTCGCAGCCAAATGAATCAAAATTCTATTAAAGGTCATGTTCGCAAAATTAATTTCGACTGAATACAGACTCACCATTGAACATGGAACAACTGGAAGCTGCAAAATTTATGCACCATTTGTTGAAGAGATTTTTAGTGACCGTACGTAACCGCGACATGTTTGCGTTACCCGTTATCCGCTAAATATTAACTACCTGTCATTTGAGACATTATGTACTTTGAACACTTTGATTAGAAAATAGTATCGTGTCGACATTTTTGTAATATCGTCGCAATCGAGTCGTAAGGATTAAAGTTTGGAACGTTTAATGTTAATCGTCGTGTTTGTCTAATCGTTACCGTGAAGCTGTCAACCGACCAGAACACCATTCATAACAAACATAGTAGTGATACCAGCTTGTGCGCCTTTTAAGCTTAAAAGCTTGCTTTGGTGCAGTATGTACTGAATTCGTAATTTGTAATTTCAGGCCAACTAAATGAAAGGAATTGATACAAGACTGCAAACTACAATCTCTGAAACACTGCAGAGGTAAGATCTTGAAATAAATAATTTGTGCACAAATAAAGGGGTAGATATTTTGCGGTCTTGAAGGCCTGGCATAAAGGGTGTAAAACTGAGATGAAATTCTTGTTTCCAAAATTTAAGAGGTTTCTATGTGGAGAATAACGTTTTTTAAAATCTTTTCCGCGTTTCAATTGACGATTGTGTGTATATTTTTAGGCAGGGTGGTCCAGTGAATTGAAGGTGGAAAACAGGAAAGAATCCATAGAGCAAGGTGATGAAAGAAGGTAAGAAGTGTAATAAAACTTATTCCAGTACCGACATGCTTTATGATTTGGCTGTGGAAATGAATTTTTCAAAACAACGAAGTTTTCACGTGTCGGTATATAGCTGTTGACCTTCTAACAAACATTGTGCGTTTCTAATTTAAAGGTGTGAATTATTTGGTGTACTTTGTAGGCGATACTTATTCAGTGAATTAGAAGTGGAAAGGAAAGAAGAAGAGTTGATAGGAGAAGCATAATTAGAAGGAAGAAATAGGTAAGAACTTTGGAATTATAGGTAACAATCATAAGTCCGTACCAGTTACCGAACAACAACAACAAACAAGGGCTCCTTTTGTGACATAACACAAAAGAACGTTTCACCTCCGGAAGACAATAAGAATTTGGTTGGGTGTCCTGTATGCCTGTTAGATTAATGGGTAGATTAAGTGCCAAGTAATGGTCCTGTGGAGTGAAGGAGGTGCAAAGAGTAAACCAACAGAAGAATACAGAACAAAGAAGACAGCGAAATAACCTTGAATCTTACCGATATAGTTTTCACATTTTATTTGTCAAATATAATTAGTGTTGAATGCGTTTTGTACTTTAAATCCTGAGGCAATCTGAATGATCGTTTCAACGGAGTAAATTTCTAAAGAAAGTGTTGACAGTTATACATAACGGTAAATATACATGGTTACTTTTAATTAAGATCGCGTGAGCATGAAGCTCCAAGATAAAAGCTCAGAACTTTCACCGAGTTCGATATTTGAAACTTTCTCAGCATTGAATTTTTACGGATCCAATGTTTCCGAAACACTATAATCGAAGCAGGCGTACTTAAAAGTACAGCGCGCCTTGATTCAAACTGACGACTGCGTTTTCCACTGTAAAACTTCTTGTTTTCTATCGTTTGGTAGACGGCTTTTGGATCGTTTTCATGTGCACGATAAAAATCGACATAGAAAGTTGCACAAATTGCACAAACCTTCTAAGTCGATGATCATCTTAAATTAAATGTATTTTTCTGTGCTTCTTAATGTTTCATTGAACTGGTGAGCCGAAGTTTTTGAAACCGCCTATTTTCAATTGAATTACTTCTCAAAGATATTATGCCAAAAAAAAGAAAGAAAAACAATTAAGAAATTTTTACGCTTCAAGAAGTTATTTAAGAAAAAAAAAAGGAAAAAATTCCGAATTTTTTAAACCGTCCCGTTTAAATTAAATTGCTTTTCAAAAATATTATGGCAAAATAATAAAACAGGAAAAAAAATAAGAACACTTTTTACTCTTCCAAAAATTATCTAAGAAAAAAAGGAAGAAATTGTTGTATCCAAAAAAAGAAAAGCCAGGAAAAACAAGAAAAAAGAGCCAAAATGGCCCGGCGTGCGTGCGAACCCCGGTCAGGGCAGAACTTAAATTAAATGACGGCAAATAAGGCCGTCATTTAATTTAAGTCGAGCGCCTTAGACCGCTCGACTACACAGGTTCGCTAGAATAAGAGGGGCAGAAATTAGCTAGAAGTAGGTTGTGGGTTCTATTGTTCAGAGTGAATTGATTACTGCTATAATTACTCATATTTTATTCATTGTCCGAGCTGAAGTTGGCACGCTTTGTAAAATTTGCAAATTTGAAGACCAAAGCTGAAAGCTATGAAAACAACTGAACACGCATATTCGTACTACCTAAAAACAGTTCTCAATCACTTTGTTTATTTGGAGTTCGTTTTCTTTTAGTTGTCCGCCACTCTCATGTTCGGTAGATCAGCAATCTTGCATCACGAAAGACAAAGCACGAAGCTACTTAAAAACAGGAAGGACAAGAAAGAACGCACATAACGGTAAATATACAGGGTTAATTTTCATTGAGATCACTTGAGAAAGAAGTTCCAAGATAAAAGCTCAGAACTTCCACCGAGTTCGATATTTGAAACTTTCTCAGCATTGAATTTTTACGGATCCAATGTTTCCGAAACACTGTAATCGAAGCAGGCGTACTTAAAATTACAGCGCGCCTTGATTCAAACTGATGACTGCGTTCAATTTCCCTGTAAAACTTCTTGTTTTCTATCGTTTGGCAGACGGCTTTTGGATCGTTTTCACGTGCACGATAAAAATCGACATAGAAAGTGGCACAAATTGCACAAACTTTCTAAGTCGGTGATCATCTTAAACTAAATGTATTTTTCTATGCTTCTTAATGTGACATTGAACTGGTGAGCCGACGTTTTTGAAACCGCCCCTTTTCAATTGAATTACTTCTCAAAAATATTATGCCAAAATAATAAAAAAAAAAAAGAAAAACCAATTAAGAAATTTTTTTCGCTTCAAACAGTTAGTTAAGAAAAAAAAAAAGAGAGAAATTGTTGTATCAGAAAAGAGAGCCAGGAAAAAAAAGAAGAAAAAAGAGCCAAAATGGCCCGGGGTGCGTGCGAACCCCGGTCAGGGCAGAACTTAAATTAAATGACGGCAAATAAGGCCGTCATTTAATTTAAGTCGAGCGCCTTAGACCGCTCGACTACACAGGTTCGCTAGGAAAAAAGGGGCAGAAATTAGCTAGAAGTAGGTTGTGGGTTCTATTGTTCAGAGTGAATTGATTACTGCTGTAATTACTCATGTTTTATTCATAGTTCGTGCTGAAATTGGCACCATATTTTACATAAAAACAGTTCTCAATCACGTTGTTTATTTGCAGTTCTCAAACTCATTAACAATTCATGACGTTATAAGCCAACCAGAGCACCCCATTCGGGTCAGGCGGATGAGTTTGAAACTCAATGAAACACCAGTTGAAAATCACTAGTGTTTCATCACTAGTGACAGAACTGTTCTTAATCTGCATATTTATATATTACTCAAACACAGCTTAACATGAATCATTAATTTTTAATAAACAATGACCAGGAAAAACATTTCAAATTACAAACTGACAAGCTGAAGACTTTGCCACCTCTTGAACAAATTTGGATAACCAGTAGTTGAGCGTCAATGCGGCTGAACTTTGTGCAATTCATACTCTTTAAAAACTCCACTTCAAGTTCACAACGCTTTTGGAATACCAAGTTGGTGCAACGCGAAACTATTGGATAATTAAAAACAAAAGCTCACAAATACAATGAATGCCGACTGAATACAACAAAACACACATACAAGGCATTTTAAAGAAAAATGGGAAAAAATACAACACTGCATAATTTTGTATTGTTTCTTTAGAGAAGTTAACCCCAACCTCGTGATGAAACACTCGCACTCGTTTTTGAAATAGTACTTCCTTTTCTTTCAGTTGTCCGCCACTCTCAAGTTCGGTGGATCAGCAAACATGAATGACGAAAGACAACGGGTGAACCTTCTTAAAACAGCGAGGATACGAAAGGACATACATTACAGCAAATATACACGGTTAATTCTAATTGAGATCGCGTAGGCAAGAAGGACCAAGAACAAGAACATTTCTTATCTTAAAGACAAGCTAAAAGAACAGTTTAATAGAATGTGTTTCATATTTTTACTAATGGCTTTTTGGGGCGCATAGTTTCAAACTTAGTTCGTGGTGTTGATATCGTCTAAGCGCGCGTCTTCCAAGGCAAGTAAGGCAAAGAAAGAGACGAGATATCAGTTTTTTGATTTTATTGACGTTACAGTTAGGCTGTATTTTGGTTGTAATCAACATGTGCGAGTAACGTTTAAATAGTGCAGTAAGGTGTACAGTGTTGGCTGTAACTATCATGTAGACACGTGAATTCTATTTGCAATAAAAATGCCTAAAAACTGAAGCACCACTTAGTAAGTTATTTCGTTGGTTACAATTTAGTAGTGCGTTGAACAGAGTACTGTTTAGTAGGGGAGAGAGTACAGTAGATGTCGAACAGATAACTGTTTACTAAGAGAAAGTGCACAGTAGATGTCGAACAGATTACTGTTGTGTAGAGGAGAGAGTACAGTAGATGTCGAAGAGACGACTGTTTAGTAGGGGAGTACAGTAGATGTCGAACAGATGACTGTTTTGTAGAGGAGAGAGTAGGGTAGATGTCGAATAGATGACTGTTTAGTAGGGGAGAGAGTACAGTAGATGTCGAACAGATGACTGTTTTGTAGAGGAGAGAGTAGGGTAGATGTCGAATAGAGTACTGTTTACTAGGAGAGAGAGTACAGTAGATGTCGAACAGATGACTGTTTAGTAGGGGAGAGAGTACAGTAGATGTCGAACAGATGACTGTTTACTAGGAGAGAGGGTACAGTAGATGTCGAACAGATCACTGTTTTGTAGAGAAGAGAGTAGGGTAGATGTCGAATAGATAACTGTTTAGTAGGGGAGAGAGTACAGTAGATGTCGAACAGATGACTGTTTTGTATAGGAGAGAGTAGGGTAGATGTCGAATAGATGACTGTTTAGTAGGGGAGAGAGTACAGTAGATGTCGAACAGATTACTGTTTTGTAGAGGAGAGAGTAGGGTAGATGTCGAATAGATAACTGTTTAGTAGAGGAGAGAGCAGGGCTTGAAATAACGGCCGGTCAACGGACAATGTCCGGTCAAAAATAGGTTTTGTCCGGTCGTTTACCCTTGTAAAGAAAATTTTAAATTTTTAAAGCTTGGCGTTCGTGAATGAAAAGGAGAAAGACAGAACGAGATACTACCAGACCAAAAACTTTTAACAAATGATTCATAATAGTGGTTGTAAAATTTCCGGTGGTTGCAAATTTTCGCTTTGTCATTCATCAAGCCGTCACCGCAAATTAGCGGGTGTTCCGGAGAAAGCGTGTGTAGCGGTGTGAATTAACAGTGCCTCTCAGTGTCGGTACAAAGGTCCGGTCCAATAAAAAGAAAGCAAGTTTACATTTATTTGTCGACTTGTGGACATTTTGTGTGAATCACTCTAGGTCTAAATTCCGAGATTGACGAAACATCCCTGAGAGGTGATTTTCAAGGGAAACAAACCATTTAAACAGAAAGTTCACATATTCCATCAACTTCACGACTTAAGTAGGTATTAAAATTTAACCGTATAGAAGACAAAGAACTGAAGCGATAGTTGTATACACAAATGTAATATTGATTCTGCCGAACTTTGCGGCTGTACCGTGCGTTCCAGCATTGAGTTCGAGGCTGCATGTACAATAAAGGCGTAGAAAATGTACTTGCTTGATATGTAAACATTATGCGGGGGGAGGGGGGATTTTATAGAGATATGACGTAATGGATATTTGTCCGGCCAAAAATGGGTTGTGTCCGAGCAAAAATAAGTTTGACCGGACAACTTGACCGGCGCCAGCCGGGAAATTATTTCAAGCTCTGTCTCAGAGAGTACAGTAGATGTCGAACAGAGTACTGTTTACTAGGAGAGAGAGTACAGTAGATGTCGAACAGATGACTGTTTAGTAGGGGAGAGAGTACAGTAGATGTCGAACAGATGACTGTTTACTAGGAGAGAGAGTACAGTAGATGTCGAACAGATTACTGTTTTGCAAAGAAGAGAGTAGGGTAGATGTCGAACAGATTACTGTTTTGTAGAGAAGAGAGTAGGGTAGATGTCGAACAGATTGCTGTTTTGTAGAGAAGAGAGTAGGGTAGATGTCGAACAGATTGCTGTTTTGTAGGAGAGAGAGTACAGTAGATGTCGAACAGATAACTGTTTTGTAGAGAAGAGAGTACAGTAGATGTCGAACAGATAACTGTTTAGTAGGAGAGAGAGTACAGTAGATGTCGAACAGATGACTGTTTAGTAGGGGAGAGAGTACAGTAGATGTCGAACAGAGTACAGTAGATGTCGAACAGATTACTGTTTTGTAGAGAAGAGAGTAGGGTAGATGTCGAACAGATTGCTGTTTTGTAGAGAAGAGAGTAGGGTAGATGTCGAACAGATTGCTGTTTTGTAGGAGAGAGAGTACAGTAGATGTCGAACAGATTACTGTTTTGTAGAGAAGAGAGTAGGGTAGATGTCGAACAGATAACTGTTTAGTAGGAGAGAGAGTACAGTAGATGTCGAACAGATTACTGTTTTGTAGAGGAGAGAGTACAGTAGATGTCGAACAGATAACTGTTTTGCAAAGAAGAGAGTAGGGTAGATGTCGAACAGATAACTGTTTAGTAGGGGAGAGAGTACAGTAGATGTCGAACAGATTGCTGTTTTGTAGGAGAGAGAGTACAGTAGACGTCGAACAGATTACTGTTTTGTAGAGAAGAGAGTACAGTAGATGTCGAACAGATTGTTGTTTTGTAGAGAAGAGAGTAGGGTAGATGTCGAACAGATTACTGTTTTGTAGAGGAGAGAGAGTACAGTAGTTGTCGAACAGATAACTGTTTTGTAGAGGAGAGAGTACAGTTGATGTCGAACAGATGACTGTTTAGTAGGGGAGAGAGTACACTAGATGTCGAACAGATAACTGTTTTGTAGAGGAGAGAGTACAGTTGATGTCGAACAGATGACTGTTTAGTAGGGGAGAGAGTACACTAGATGTCGAACAGATGACTGTTTTGTAGAGAAGAGAGTACGGTAGATGTCGAACAGATGACTGTTTTGTAGAGAAGAGAGTACGGTAGATGTCGAACAGATGACTGTTTTGTAGAGAAGAGAGTACGGTAGATGTCGAACAGATAACTGTTTAGTAGGAGAGAGAGTACAGTAGATGTCGAACAGATAACTGTTTAGTAGGAGAGAGAGTACAGTAGATGTCGAACAGATTACTGTTTTGTAGAGGAGAGAGTACAGTAGATGTCGAACAGATAACTGTTTTGTAGAGAAGAGAGTAGGGTAGATGTCGAACAGATTACTGTTTTGTAGAGAAGAGAGTACAGTAGATGTCGAACAGATAACTGTTTAGTAGGAGAGAGAGTACAGTAGATGTCGAACAGATTACTGTTTAGTAGGAGAGAGAGTACAGTAGATGTCGAACAGATTACTGTTTAGTAGGAGAGAGAGTACAGTAGATGTCGAACAGATTACTGTTTAGTAGGAGAGAGAGTACAGTAGATGTCGAACAGATTACTGTTTTGTAGAGGAGAGAGTACAGTAGATGTCGAACAGATAACTGTTTTGTAGAGGAGAGAGTAGGGTAGATGTCGAACAGATAACTGTTTTGTAGAGAAGAGAGTACAGTAGATGTCGAACAGATAACTGTTTAGTAGGAGAGAGAGTACAGTAGATGTCGAACAGATTACTGTTTAGTAGGAGAGAGAGTACAGTAGATGTCGAACAGATAACTGTTTAGTAGGAGAGAGAGTACAGTAGATGTCGAACAGATTACTGTTTAGTAGGAGAGAGAGTACAGTAGATGTCGAACAGATTACTGTTTTGTAGAGGAGAGAGTACAGTAGATGTCGAACAGATAACTGTTTTGTAGAGGAGAGAGTAGGGTAGATGTCGAACAGATAACTGTTTTGTAGGAGAGAGAGTACAGTAGATGTCGAACAGATTACTGTTTTGTAGAGAAGAGAGTAGGGTAGATGTCGAACAGATTACTGTTTTGTAGAGAAGAGAGTACAGTAGATGTCGAACAGATAACTGTTTAGTAGGAGAGAGAGTACAGTAGATGTCGAACAGATTACTGTTTAGTAGGAGAGAGAGTACAGTAGATGTCGAACAGATTACTGTTTAGTAGAGAAGAGAGTACAGTAGATGTCGAACAGATAACTGTTTTGTAGAGGAGAGAGTAGGGTAGATGTCGAACAGATAACTGTTTTGTAGGAGAGAGAGTACAGTAGATGTCGAACAGATTACTGTTTTGTAGAGAAGAGAGTAGGGTAGATGTCGAACAGATTACTGTTTTGTAGAGAAGAGAGTACAGTAGATGTCGAACAGATAACTGTTTAGTAGGAGAGAGAGTACAGTAGATGTCGAACAGATTACTGTTTAGTAGGAGAGAGAGTACAGTAGATGTCGAACAGATTACTGTTTAGTAGGAGAGAGAGTACAGTAGATGTCGAACAGATTACTGTTTAGTAGGAGAGAGAGTACAGTAGATGTCGAACAGATTACTGTTTTGTAGAGGAGAGAGTACAGTAGATGTCGAACAGATAACTGTTTTGTAGAGGAGAGAGTACAGTTGATGTCGAACAGAGGACTGTTTAGTAGGGGAGAGAGTACACTAGATGTCGAACAGATAACTGTTTAGTAGGGGAGAGAGTACAGTAGATGTCGAACAGATTACTGTTTTGAAAGGGAAAGACTAGTTTGTTGGTCTGTTTAGTGTACTTGTTTCTAAACTGTTTTCAAGACTTATCCTTCATTTTCAAAATAGTCCTCGTTTCTAAACAGGGTACAACAATGAATAAAAGAGAAGTTTATTATTTGTGAATTGTTTACAAACTGATTTTAACTAATTTCCTAGGGGAATGAAAATGGTAAAAACAAAATGTTGAAAAAGGGTTTTTCTTTCTTTTCTCTAAGTACGGTTGCCGAAAAGGGAAACATTTGTGCAGTTTTGAAGGGTTTCTGGTAGAAAGTAAAAACATACGTTGCCTTTTGTAGGGCTTATACTGTACAGATTTTGACCACTAAAAAAATATTTTTACTTAAAACCAGACTCCAATCAAAAGTACACCCCTTTCCCGAGAAGACAACATCACATCAATAGTTTTTTACTGTTTTAAAAGCGCACACAGGGGCAAGGTGAAAGTATGCGCATTACTTAGAGGTGGTCACACTTGTTTCGTGCCTTTCTTGTTCTTAACCCTTTCACTCCCAAGAGCGCCTAAAATCAAAATTCAAGACAGATCCCAAGTTTCATTTTGTAATCTAAATTTTTCATTTTTCTAATCTAAGTATAAATAGTACCATGTGAAAGAACTGCTGAAGGGGTTTCATTTGAATGGTCACACTTTAGGATTTCATCCACAGACTCAAAAGTTAGAATCACCTTAATGTCTCCATAACTGACTCTGGGAGTGAAAGGGTTAAGTACCTTCGTACTTTGTCTTCCGGGATTCAAGTTTGCGGATCCACTGAACTTGGGAGTGGCGGACAGCTGAAAGAAAAGGAACTCAAAATAAACAACGTAATTGAGAACTTTTTTTATGTAATACGAATATGCGAGGTTTACTTGTTTTCATTGCTTCCAGCCTTGGTCTTCGAATTTGCAAATTTTACAAACCACACGACGGCCTATATCTCTGCCGTCGTTGAATTCAAGTTTATTTGAACCTATAAGTTCCTCTTTTTTTCTTCTAGTGTTAGTGATAATTATGCTCGACCAGTTGGGGTGGAAATCACTCCAAAGCAGAAGAAAGTCAATGAGACTCTGCATGTTGTATAAGTTAAACTCTGGTCTCGTGGCAACAGATGCCACGCCCCGGCAGGCGAAATAGCAGGCATCAAAAGTCACATGCAGGTAAAGTACCCCATTCAAGAACCAATTATCATAAGTACTCTTTCTTCTCGCGTACTTTTAGAGAATGGCATATTTTGCCCAAGACACTGTTAACTGCCAAGTTTGGACTCTTTCAAGAAAAAAAAAATATATATATATATATATATATCTATATATATATATATATATATATAACTTCAAATTTCTTGTGTGGAACGGTTTTCAGAGAGCGCTCAACTTTTTAGGAGCAGTATTAAATTATTCAAAAAGGTTCCAGGCTTCAAAAGTATTTCATCGATTTAATGCGACAGGTCTGTTTCGTATAGTCAATGGATGACCACACTCTTCAGGCAATTTTATCGAATGACCGTTAATTTTATATATATATATATATATGGCAAAATTGACTGCTAACCACTGACCCTACTGCTTTATTTATTTATTTGTTTATTTTTTAAATGACCCCTCACGAGAATCTTCATATGAAGGATGTGAGGTTTCAAGCAAGAAGAATATTTTTTGAGAAGCATTTAAAATGAAACACGCGACGGTACAAAAATATTCGGCTTAGTATGACCTAGTAAGGTCAGAGTTAAACTGTCATCAGAGTCCAACGGTTTCGAATTGAATGATCTCAACCTGGGAATCAAATGTGGTAGATGCAAACGAAAAATCCCTGGTTAACAGTTAATCCTACCTTACATTTGAATTCTGGTTCCCTATAACGTTCGATCGTGGTTTTGATCGCCATATTGACAAAAAAAAATCGGACGTTGTTAAAGCCGTTTATACGAGTGAAAATAAAGGCCTAGTAATGCGAAGACAACATTGCCTTTTCTCGTTACTTGACGTGCAACCGTAATGTTGTGTTGCAAGTTAAAATTGTTTGTGTTGCGCATTACCTTCGCAGGCAATATGTAACCCCGTCAGAGTTGCGTGACAAGTTGGACGAGATGAGGCGTGTAACACCCCTCTTCCGACTTGTTTTTGCAAAAATTGCGTTGCGAGTTTCGCCACTTTGCGAGATTTGTTGCAGCGTGGAACATGCATTGCACAACTTGTCTCGCAATGCTTTCGTCATCATTGCGTTCAATTGCAAGTTGCAGGAAAAAATGCCCCGTATAATAACGCATAAACAGCTACAGCTACTTCCTATGAGAACAATTTGTTGCGCGCTAGGACGAAACACGTGCAACAAACTATCTAACCTTGCACCACAACTGACGTCGTTACGCCGTAGTTGCAGGTAGATGTTGCCCGTATTACTTGGTTTTCCACAGAAGATTATAAGTGCTCGTATCATTGGCATACAGGAACCATACCTATTCCCTAAAAGTCCGCTCACAAGGTGAAAAAGTGACCGTGTTTGCTTTGGAAGAACCACAGATGTAGTCTAAAACGGAGACGCATAAGACAGGTGAAATAGGTATAATCTTCACGAAATTTTCAAACAGGACAAAATAGCCAGGGGCGAGGGGAGCTCAATCAAACCCCTCCCTTGCACCACGGCGATATATGAAGCTCCCATTTAGGTGCTGAATGGTAAATGATCTTTTAGACGCCCGCTCTCTGATTAACGCCCCTCAGAAATAGACATTTTGACGTTAATGCCCCTCTCTAATAAACACCTCTTATCTAATAAACGCCCCTGTCTAGTAAACGCCTTTTGCGAAGAGCAGATTGAATGAGATGGGCTAATCCGATGAAATCAACCAATTTTCATTCCACTAATGAAAAAGACAGGAAAAGTAATAAATGATAATTTGGTGCCATGGATACAGAGAACTACGTTGAAATGTAAAGTAAAGTTGAACCTTGGTTTGTGAATACTTGTTTCGGAAAACACAACAAACGCCTCTCTCTATTTAAACGCCCCCAGAAAATCCTGAAAATTTTAATTTTAATTGAAAAATTTACTAAATCATTTACGCTACGAGTCTCGCATAATTCCTACCACACTGAAAACTGGTGAAATAAGAAAAAAAAACTAAGCTATGGCATGAAATTTTCTTATGGCAATGGCCAAAACAAAATGTTTTCGTTAATGGTCACAAAACATGCCCTATGAATTCAACCGTCTACCCTCACCCCCCCCCCCCCCGCCGCCCTCTCATTTTGTTGTAAAGACGCACCCGATTGTCTTAGATGAGAAAGTTGTCAACAGGTGTCTGTGTTTTCTTCCACAAAAATACAGACCCAAATCACACAAATCGACGCCCTTAAAAACATAATTTGGAGCGACAAGCTTGTTTATAGTTATTTGTTTAGAATTGATTCCCATGACCATGAGACGATTGAATTTTCTCGAAAAGACGGAATCTCCCAAATTACGAAGATGTCAAATCTGCTATCTCAGACCAAGTGTTTTGAAATTTTCAGAATTATCAACGAAAATGATTCTAATTTAGGGGCCCGGTATGCTATGGGGAGTTTCAAGAAACGGGCCCCTTGAAGGCTTAGCAGTGAACAGGAAACAGTCCATGCCTTGGTGAGTCGCGGTAAGGAGCATGAAGGTAAGGAAAATGATTCTACTTTAGGAGACAAACCTAAATCATTTTCAGTTATTGGAACATTTCAGACTTACTGCACATCTTTTGCCAAAAAAGCTGGCATAATGATTTTGGCATCTGCAAGGTTGAGCAGTTAACAGAAAACAGATGACTCCTCATCAGTCAAACTATGTACTGGTGAGTCCCGGTAAGGGCTAAGTTTCTTTTTACCCCCACTTCAAGATGGCGGTCGATTAACGTTTTGGAGGAAAAAAAGAAAACACTGTTTAAGCAATTGAAAAATTAGTTGGATTCAAACCAATTCTCTGCTGCTTCTCTAAATTTACACTACGGAAATGTTAGTTTCTCGAACTAGCCCATTTTTTAACGTGTATGTTGTGACACCTTGCATGGTGTAAACACTGGTCGTTTTCTAATAATAATCAACTAAATTTGTCCAAACATATTTTGCAACCTATTACCGAAGCCCAACAGGAAAACTGCGCTTAATTTTAAATGTTTGACGATTTATGAACCTGAAAACGTAATAGGTTGTTTAAGATAATGAAAACGCAAGTGTCCGCCATCTTGGGCGTAAAAAGAAAATTTGCCCGGTAAGGTCCCGGTCATATCCCCCATACCCACTTCTCGCGACATTTGCCCACTAGCACCTAAAGTCTTCCAACAAAAGAACTCTTTGTTTAACGGCTAACACTGAACCCAAAAAAAGTCCAACGTCCCAGAATGTAACCTAAAAAAATTCTTTTTCACCGCAAAAAACATTAATTGAGTTTGTAAATGAAACTAATGTAATTGTTTGAAAGAAAAGTGAAACCCAGAGCGGGTATGCTTATTTTTTATCCAACCCAAAAAATTGTCTTGTCTTGCTTTCCTTACTATTAATTAAGTTTGTAAATGAAACTAATGGGATTGTTTGAAAGAAAATTGAGAACCCGGAGCGGACATGCTCATTTTTAATCAACCCAAAAAAATTGTCTTGCCAAAATCTTCCTACCCAAAGTAAGTCCAGCAGAAAATTTCTCAGCTACCCCCCGCCCCCTCAGGAAAAAAGGCTTGTTCTCACCTCCCCATCACATGCTTGAGTACCCCCCAGGTTAATATCAGTAGGTAACTTCAACAATAATTATCTTCCCTAGAAGCCCCCACCCCCACCCCACAATTAAACCCCAGCAAAGTTGTCGCAGAACATTGCAAATGAGGAAATTGTAATGCAAGTGGAGTGCGAAACAAAGATTATAATCATTGCAACTTCTTACAGTTTAATTTCTCAAAATTTTTTAGTTCCCAATTTGTTGAGTGAAATTAGCGATTTGTTGTTAAATTTATATTGAATACAAAGGTGAGCAAGTCCCAGTTTCTTTTAAGAACTTGCAAATTGCAACCTAAAAAAACCTGGAAAGACTTATTCTGAATTTGGGGTGTAAAATTCTATCTTATTGAATAATTTATCTCATGTGCACTATGACTGTGAGACAAATGATGCATCTTCCAAGACAAACAGGGCATTACATGCAACAGAGCACACAACAGGGTGCACAGCATTGCTGGCAACACAGTTACTGTATCCATCCGCAGATACTTGTACTATTACTTCTTTTACTTTGGAATCCAGATGCACAATGTTGCATACAGTGTCTCTGGGCCGGGCTGTGCTCTAGCAGAGCCTGGTGGCCTCAGGCTACTAATTTTTGTCCTTGGGCAAATAGAAAAACTTATTTTTTGCATAAAGATTTAGGGCTGGGCACCCCAGATTGCATTGATGGGAGCCTTTGGGCTCTCTTTCATTCTTCTAAGAGTACAGCCTTGCGGAGTGCCTTGGATAAGATGTGAAATGCAACACATAATTATGAGCACTGAGCACTTCACATCTCATCTTTGGATTGTCAGTACCTTGTACACCTTTTTTATCTCGTATAAACGGCTTTACTGTTTGCGGCGCAGGAACTTCAACAGCGATCACTCAAGTTTAATCACACAATTGTGCTCGAGTCTTCAACATACTCCTGGTTTTCCTAAAAAGTTTTTTCCTGAACTTGCAAATGAATAGTATATTTCACATCATATGTACAGCAAAAATGCTACCTTAAATTATAAGGTAGCATTTTTACTGTACTACAGCTGGAATTGTCAAAAATTTGTAAGTATTCAGCTTTTACCTTCATGGCTATGAAGCAAGGATGTTGAAGGCTCTTGTTGCAAGGACAAAATTGAGCAAAACAGGGTTCCTACCCTTTTAAGAATTTAAACTTCCAGGACTTCTAGGAGCTATTAACGTATCCCATGACCTAAATTTAGTCTTTTGTTTACAAAGAAGGTGAAGTAAATCCAGTTTATGACCCATTAATAATCTCTTCTTGCGATTTTCTTTCACAGAAGAGCAACTGCTTAATTAAGTTTGTACAATGAAATTCACTTTCCATGACTCTCCATGACAAATGCTTAATTTCCACGACTTTCCAGGCCTGGAAGATGAAATTCTAAAATTCCATGACTTTCCAGGTTTTCATGACCCATACGAACCCAGTGCAAAATCAACAAACAATTTTACCCATTTAGCTACAGTCTGTACTTCCAGTTATTTCCAATTAAGAGTTTTCTCCACAGTGATGTGAGATCGTTTCAAGCAAAAAAGGAAGACTAAAATTACAAAACAAAAATTCATTACAGGAAAACCTTTTATTTGGAGTCATGCGCATGCCCCATTTTTTTTTAAGTTGCCTGGACCAGGTACCTGAATAAATTTGGCTATCGTGTCGCAAACAATGTGTTTGGTTAAGTTTGGCTGCATTTTTGCCTTGAATTGAGGTTTTAAAGTTGACTACAAACAAGTAAGTGCAAGCAAGAGTTTGAAATCAAAACCCATTTTGTTTCACAGACGTATCAACAAAAAAATTACCGACTGACCCAATCTTTTATGAGAGCAACTGGTAAAACAGAATTTGTTTGTTTGGCTAAATAATTACCAGTGACTATACTGAACTAAGATATAATATTGCTTTTAATAATTTCAAACTCCTCACCTTCACATGTTTTCTCCTAATTCATCTTGTCCCATCCTTTTCCTCAGCATGCATCGAATCACAACATGTCTGAACAAAAAACAGCATAAAAAATTTCAATTCAAGATGCTGATGAGTGTCTTACAAGAATATTTCACGTTTGATTTTAAGAAGCAAGTTATTTAAACCCTTTACAAACTGAACTTGCATGGTTATATTGCCGAGGTAATATTTTGGTTTCATGAGATACATGTAAACTCTCCCTGTGCTAAATGCTTTGCACCATTTAGCACTTACTCTACCCCATTAATCCAACAGGCACCTAGGAAATCTATCCTAATGTAGTTGTTATGGTCTGTGGGAGGTGAAAAATTATTTTGTCTAATATCGCAAAAGGAGCCGTGGTTTTTCTTTTTGTTTGTTTGTTGTTTAGCTTTACAGTTATCTTATTGGTGCCTGGTACTGATTTAGGATAATTTGTTACATGTACTTATAATTCCAAAGTTTTTACGTGATTGCTTTCTCCTAAATATACCTGTCTTATTAACTCTTCTTCTATCCTTTCCTTTCCAATTCTTATTCACTGAATAAGCATTGCCTGAAAAATACACGGTTAAATTAAGAACCAACAATTAAGATATTTGCTAGAAAGTCGCGAGCTATTCACAGACACTAAAAAACTTGGTTTGATTTTAAAAACGTCTTTTCAAGCCAGAACTTAAAGCCATTTTAAGGAGGCTCGAAAGGGTTTTAAGCTCCACGCGGACGTAGCCTACACACGACATAGCTTGAATGCACACATCACCTGAGTGAATCCAAATTTCTATTATAAGTCACACTCGCAAAATACCGGAAGTTAAAATGCCCCCTAAAATCACAAACTGGAAATAAAACGTGCACGGAACATTTGTTTCTACATGCATCTCTAAATTTTGCTCGGTGACCTGTCCTGATTTTTTGCATGCATGTAACATTAAGTGTGCCAATTCAAATAGAAGTGTTTGGAGGAAAGTTATTCAGTGGAAGTTTTGGTAATTAAAAAAAATGACTTTTTCAATATAATTTAAGTTCTACTGAATAACTTTTTGCCACACTGTCAGAGATGTTGAAGAACTTATGGAGCTTTCCAAAAATGCAATAAAAAGGGTACGTCACCGACTTAGTTTTTCAGATAATTGGCAAAAACTGATATTTGGAGGTTCTTTTTGTGGACCTTTAGTGTTGCCATGGTAATGGCTATGACATCACAACCAGCCTTAAAGTATTGTCCGACAAAAGAGTTGTCAAGATATTCACAGTTTACCCACATGGTCGAAAATATTTCTTTGTAATCTTTCCTCATTTCAAAAGGATTATAACAATTAAAAAACCCTTTCTAGCCACCTTAAGTACGATTGCTTGCATTTACTGACAAAAGGTTTCTTACATGTATTTAACCCTTTAATCCCCAATTTCAATATGCATATTCTCCTTAGCGTTCTTCATATATCTCTTATGGTACTAGTTGGGAGAATATTTGTGGAAACATCGAGACATATCTCATCTTTGATGATCATTTCCTTTATTCTTGTGACCTGTATGTTTGATCAAGTAGTGATATTGTTTGGAGAAATTAGATGCTTGTCACTATTGGGGCTTAAAGGGTAACACCTCTCACCTTTGATTAGGTTGTCCTATTGCTTCTTTCCACAGCTTCACTTGATCATCCTGCCTGAAAATATAAACCAATCTTGGTGATTATGCAAAAAAGCGTTTATGAAATGTTTTCCTCCACATAGAAACCTCTTGTAAATTTGGAAGAGAGAATTTCATCTCAGCTTTACATCCTTTATGCCAGGCTTTCAAGAGGGCAAAATCTCTACCCTGTTTATTATTATTATTATTATTATTATTATTATTATTATTATTATTATTATTATTATTATTTTACTTTAAATTCTTACTTTGACAGTGCTTTGGTAGCATTTCAGAGATTGAAGTCTTCCACATCTCCTTTCATGTAGCTGTCCTGAAAAATACATGTATACAAATTCAGTGATACTGCACTGTTTAACATGCACAAGTTTTGAAAGCTTTCTATAGTTTCAAAACAGGATGTAAGAGCCTTAAATCATACTTGTGTTTATTGTAAACCTAGCCGTTTTCTTATTCAGATAATCGATTTGGGAATTGAGCAAGAAGGAAGAGACTTCTGTTCCTACCATGCCAACCTGTAAACATAATCAAAGAACATTTTTTTTTTCATACATGTACATGTGTAGGTTTCCAAGTTACAGTGGTTGCCATAGCAGAGAAGGAACAGATCTTTTTACCATGAAAAATGTTGATTTTCTTAAAATCCGGTCAGATAAAAGAAGTTTCATGCTCTCAACTTCTTGTAAGCAAAGTTGGGAAAAATTAGGAAGCAGGAAAATTTTTATTTTGCAATTTTTGGGTTAAAAATGACAGTTTGCAGTTTGCAATTAGGTTGATATTCCAACTATTTTGTTAAAGCTTGTCAAACCTCCACAGCAAAAAAAAAAAAAAAAAACCTTGTCATGTTTTAGAGATTTGTTTGCAGATGGTCAAACAGTGCTTTCAATAAGCACGGATGGCCGACAAAAAGCATTGGCTATTACTCTGATAAGTCGGCTCCTTTTTTGCCTAAGTAATTAACGAAAGATTCTTTCAAACCCCTTACTAATACGGTCATTTACTCCACTCAAACCAGCTGCCTATTTCAAATTTTATTGAAACCCCTGGTCAAAGCACAAAAGTAATGCCAATCATTGAGGTATTTTAAACTATATTTTCAGATGTTAAAAACTGATTGATGTGCATGGCTTTTGAATACTTTCTTGGTTTGTTTTCAAGTGAAGACACCTTGCAAAACTTAAGCCTTAAGTTAACTGAGTAACATCTTCTGGTAGACAAAAAAAATTAATTTTGGTTATCTTAGTGCCGATTACATTTTTGTCACTTTTTTAAAAATAAGCTGCACTGTAGGAATTAGCACTGGCACATCCACAGGGTGGCTCTTCACCCAATGTGTCCAGATTGGATTAGCCTGCAAATACAGCCGCCTCTCCGCGCTCCAGCCGCTTGCCACATTCAGATTGGATTGGAGTTTAGAAATGCTGGTTGTTGACAAGAGGGGAAAACCAGAGCACCCAAAGAAAAAACTCTCAGAGCAAGAGTGAGAACCAACAACAAACTCAACCCACATCTAATGCCGCATTCGGGAATCGAGGTGGGAAGTGAGTATTGTCACCACTGCGCCACCCCTGCTCCCCTCACTTGCACTTGCACAATTTACTTCGATTTTCTGCATCAACTTGAGACAGTGTCAAAGAAAATCATTTAAAAGCCCTAAATCATTTTTCCACTCAGGGGATTGTGGTAGGGTGATGCCACATGAATTTCTAACTATACTTTGACACATTAACATTTTCTGCACAGCGGTTCTTCCATGAACTGTGAAAAATCAATCAAATTTGAGGCCAGATTTTGTCACCAAACTATAATCTGTATTCTCCATTCCTGCTGTTAGTCTGACAAACAAACCACAAAGAAAAAAGAGAAGGGGAGAGGGAAGAGGCAGATGCCAAACAAGCTCCTACTATAGATCACTTTCAAATGACGTCACGGTGGCCATATTGGTTTACCAAAACAATGAAACAGTGGCCATGTTGGTGTACCAAGAAATCCTGTTGGGATTAAAAACCTTTGTCATGTAAAAACCTTCTTTTGTTCAAAGAAATATGCATAGCTGCTGACCATGTGAGTAAAAACGGTCTATATACATTTTGCCATAACAATCATTCTGTATCAGCCATTAAATCAATGGAAATTGGATCTAAATTTTTCCCCTAAAAAGACTCGCTACTGTCAATCTGCTCTTTACACAAAGAACAGATTGACATTTGACAGATTGATAGCCTGTATTAAATTTCTCTGCCAGTACATGTAATTATTGCATTCAGTTTTTAGCAAAATATTGACCTGTAAACAAATTGTAAAGTAAAAATAATATTACTGTGATTGTCCAAATGAGGGTCTGGGAACAAAGCAGTTTGTCAGTTGGTGCAATCAAGTTTCTGCTGAATGACATGATTTGTCAGAAAACTGTAAAGTTAACTAACAGCTGGCATTAACTTACTGTTAGACAATCTAGCATTGGTCAGTTCTGTGTGTTATCAAGATTTGCCCAGTCCATAATTTGGGGTTGGCATTAATCAAGGAAAAAATTTCTGATGTACTGATTACTTCAACTACCAGCCAATTTCAACCGACCCTGCACAATGATATCAAGATTTGCCCAGCCAATTTTTACTGACCGTGCACAATTAATCACTTGATGATAATGACTGAAAAATCCTTGGATTGACGTTTTTGAATGGAAATGACTTAATAGTGTTAGCCTTGTCTGCGAGAAAGCAATCACCACTAGACCTTGCAGCAAGCAAAAAACAAATTCCAATTTCAGTTAAATTAGTTTTGCGAGGAATTACACTACATTGTGTAAGAATAATCTCCCAGTTGGCTGTAGAATTCCGTGACCTTTTACCGACCAAGGGAACCCCTGTACTGCTTAAATGCAAACATCTCAAAGCAGAATTTTAAACTTTTTTTAAATCACAATAAATTGTACTCAGCCATATGCCATTTATTTATTTATAAATTTATGTATTAAAAAATGCAGGTCATCATGCTCATTTAGGAGAAAATGACCATCTATTAATGTCTGAAAAGCTCAGCTTTCATAGAAAACCAGCTATCACGTTCTGAACATGCATGCACTAATCACACAAAAAATGATGCGCAGAAAGGATGTGCAACACAATTGAATGGAATCACCTTAAGCAGCTGCACAAGTCATGAAATTGTCATGGTTCTGACGTACAGTGTATGTATGTCAGCATTTTGTTTGGTAAGTAACTCCTACTGTCTCAGTGTGAGTGAGTGTAATGTTTGTTTTTCATGCAATTTGAGTGCGTTTGTATCCCAATTTCAACACTCACGCATTCGGGCATTGTGTAATTTTTTTGGGCAAGAAGGTCACCGCGCCCCCGAGTCCGAAGGTGCCCGTATGCCTATGACTGTTAGTCAAGCTTTCTAGTGCATCAACATTGATTTCCTCACATGCAATGCTTGCTGGCTGTTGGTGGTAGTGGAATAGCCATCAGGGAAACAAAGGGCCTTAAATGTGAATTCATCAACAACTTTTAGCATCAGGCTTTGCACAGCAGATTCATCTCTTTTCCTTTTTCTATTCCTTGCCTTTCTGGTGTTTTCCTTTTTCCTTCTGCTTATGAGGTTGGTCTTTTTCCTTGATGCAAATAGGGCAAAGGCATTATATTTTGGACTGAGGTACAAGCTTAGTTTGGATTTAGCATTTGTTGTGGTATCCAGGAGTGATATCAACTTGCCAATCAGTCTCATAATATTTTATAAAACAACACTAATTTAAGGACGTTCGCGCCAATTGTTTCTGCGCATCCTTACTGCGCACGCAATTCACTTCGTGATGTCATGCCACGACATGCATTGAGCGCGCACGCTGTTGAAGAAATGTGGAGATATATAACGGTAGTGGGCACTTTAATATCTATGCACGGGCTTAACTCTCTTAAATGTTCGGTGACCCCATATTTTCTTTTGACAGATCACTTTCTTTGTCGATTATCTACGTTTTGTGAAAAATTAAAGAAAATCTGTATTGTAGAAGTTTGATTTTTTTCAACTTTTCTGCCCTCGCATCATCGAATTCTACTATTATTGAAGCTGCACGGTGTTCGTTAAAGTCGATCTTAGAGGTTGAATTTAACTAAAAGGATGACACCGGTTCAAATTATTTACTTAACAGACCCACTTAAGTAAAATTTGACTAAGAAAGTGGGGCTACAGCGAATCATTTTTAATATTTTTCAACTAACAAGCACTGAGACCATGTCGAGTTACGAGGCCGATTTGTCAAAATTGGGGTAGTTTTTGACGCGCTTTATTTCGAAAACGAAGTCGGTGACCCCCCAATTTTTTTCCATTTCTGACATAGGTAACTCATTACTTGACTGTAGCCAAAGTATGAAAAAAATCTGTATTGTGGAAGTTTTTCGCACGAGCGTCCTTAAGAGCCGCTGTAAATCACAGACTTGACGCCTATTATTTTAGGTAAAAATGATACTTTGCTTAGCTAGATTTTTTCAGTAAATTATTCTTCCCCTGCTTCGCATTTTCATCTGCTGGGCATCTGTGTCATCCTCTGGTGCATTTATTGAACCTTATCTGTCGGTTCTTTGTATTTGGCTCTGGTCTTTACTAGTTTAAAGAAATGAGGAAATAGCAAAATTTAATGCGCTTCGTTATTTTGTTCTCCCAAAATTAAATCCTTGGTTGGTTTCTTAGGTCTGCATTTACAAAAGTGGTTATTGTTCTTTCTTCAAGGAATTAATCGTTTTCTTGAAACTCAAATTGAGTATGCATTATCGAGAATGTTCTGCTTCGGCGAATCAAGAATCAAGTATGGAGAATTGAGTCTTGATTCTCAACTCGATTCTTGCAAGGATCGAGTATAGAGTGTCAACTTACATTTAAGTGGTACTGTAACATATTGTATCATGTGGCATTGGCTAGTCAACTCCATGCACCCAATTATGAAAAAAAAACATTATGGACACCTAAGAATTATGAGGGGGGTCAAAATTTAACTATGGATTAAAAGAGGGGGGGCACTTGCCATTTTCAGGCCTGGGAAGAGGGGTCCTTGCAGAAATTTTTATCTTTCAATATATTTCACCCTCCCCTCCCCACCCCCTCTCCATAAATAATGACCGGTCCCTTACTGAAACAAGTACCAGAAGTATGTACAGTACCGCTCGAAAGTATTGGTGCATAAGCACGCGGCGAAACCTCATCCGCCGCCATTTTGTTTTCCTCGAATTTGCCGCGGTGGGACGAAAACCGCAACCTCGGTAAGGACGAAAGCTACCGAACACCGCGGCTGACTTGACGCGGCAATGCCTCGGTAACCAAACAATAGTGGCTAATTTCTATTGTTTTGGCATTGTTTATACTTTATCTCACTAATATTCTCAAAGGAGCAAATAGACAAAAGGTTAGCAGTATAACTTCACAAGATTACGCTTTGTGATAAAACCGATTTCGGACTCGATCGTGTACTGTCACGCCGGCTTGGCATTGCAGGTGTTTTTATCACCAAGTGCAATTATAAATAAAGAACTTTAAAGATCGTGTTTTTATTGGTATTAGATCGTTTAAAGAGAGCTATGAGCAAGCCGATGGATTTAATTGTTTTTCGAGCAAGCCGGTAGTCCGTGCGATACAACACGAGAGGTTCTCGTTTCAGACTTTGCAAGACGCCACAATCATGCACAATCACAATAGAACGGATTGTCGGGCAGCCGCAGGCAAACTTCGAGCGAACGAACAGAAGCTGACACGTTCAATAGTAGAGTAAAACATGTTCTTTATTAAAAAAAAAAACAGTTTTAGTCGGCAAACACATGACTATGTGTTGCCAAGCATTGCCTGAATAATTTGCGTGCCGAATGCGACGTAAGCTAAAATTTTCAGAATTGAAATATGCCTTCGCCATACTCAAACATGCCGTCAAAAGCGAAACTGCTGAATGTAACTTGAACTAAAAAGCGAAAGTTATGATGTTAGAAAGAGAATTAGAGTAAAATAGCAAGTTTTTTCCTGAGATTATTTTTAGTTCACGGAGCATTGCACTGAATTTGAATTTGCATACTGTGAGTCTCAAAATAAATTGTGCGAGCGATGAATCGAACCTTTCTAGATCTTTTGCGCACTTAATCCTTCGATGATAATTGAAATAGTAAATGAAACTCATGTTGAAACTCAAAGGCAATGCCAACTGTAAAAACATTTGTAAGAAATAGCGATATATAGCCCGGAGTTAGTTTCAGTTCAAAAGCGCATCAAATTTGCATAACGGGTGAAATCTGACCTTTTTAATGAACGTCAGATGGTATGTAACGCAACCATTCTATCTCTATGATATCCATTTTATTTCTTCTAGCTGTTGCAAATGGCACGAGCTTCCATTTCTTTCTTTGACTAACGTTTGCGTTCGGCAAAAGTGCTCAGAAGTCACGGTTTGTGAATCACGGTAAAAGCAATAATCATGTGAAACCTATCACATCATAAAATCATCGGCGCGCGACGTCTCGCCTATTGAAGTTAATTAATCTTTGAAACAAAGGAAACAAAAGGCTATTCAAACAACACCGCGTCCTATTCTTTACCGCGGTATTTTTTACCGCAAAAAACCGAGGTAAAACCGGAGTTTTCAAAGAAGTTAGACGAGGTTTTCCCGAGGTCAAACCGGAGATACAAACTGCGATTCCACCGCGGCAGTATCGCGGAAGATGCACCAACACTTTCGAGCGGTACTGTATTCATAAACATTTTTAACGAAATATAAATGTTGCGTTCTGTAATTTTTTTTTAAATAATGCATACGTAACTAGAATGAAAAATCTTTGCACTTCTTCAAAGATTTTGTTCAAGAAATACCGATAACAAGTTTGTCAATGGGAGCGAAACAACAAGCACAAAGATATGCAAATTTACAATATGGAGAAGGTTTCAAACACAGAATACCTTCGTACACCTGCCAACTCTCATGCATTATGTGTGAGTCTCATGCCTGTCGATCAAAGACATTGATCTCACGCATCGAGGACAATTTCTCACACCTGACTCAAAAATCCGGAGGACTTATTCTTTTTAAAACACATTAACAACAAAAATTCAATTCAATTCCCCCAAAAATATTCCAAAAAACGGCGCTTTATGCCAAGTTTGAGTCCTGAACAACAAGCGATCAAGATCGCGCCAAGATTTCGAGCTTTGTACTGCGACATTCGGCAACCTTCGGAAGTCGTCGGAATATCTTCGGTAATGTTCGGAAGTCGTCGGAACGTTTCGGAATGTTCGGAAGTCGTCGGAACTTTTTCGGAAATTCGGATGATATGGATACGAAAATCTCACGCATTTGACTTAGGAAAAGTTGGCAGGTATACAAAGGAGCTTTTTTTCCCCTTGTTAACGACGTTTCCACAACAATTCTTACAGAGATCTAGTTACCTTATAAATGAATAAGCTACGCGTCATGTTGTGATGTTTACGAAACTTACCTCAAAACACATAGCCCGTTCGTAGGCTCACCAACTTTAGGACCATTCAGTAAACCAATTTACGATGAAAGAGTCTTTAAAAATGTGCCAAAAAGAGAAGATAGTTTTGCTTATCACACTTCAGACTCCTTTCAGGCAACAAGTTCCATAAACAAAACAAAGTAAAAAGGACATAATACTCAAACACAAAAAACTCGCCATGTTGTCCGCCATGTTGCGATGTTGAACCGTGTTGCAGCAAGGGATCTTGGGTATAACTGAGGACACGTGACTGAAAACGCTTGGCCCTAGGGGAGAGGGGAGGGGCAGCTGCCTACAGCTTAGGTACATTGTCTTTCCTCAGTTGTTGGTTGTGTCTGCAGCCTTATAAAGAAGATAAAAAATAACGATAACAAAGTAGAAAATAAATATCAAAAATTCTAAGAGCTCCTGGCGCTTAAAAGCAAAAATCAAATTATCTGTTTTCGAAAATTCAAAGTAATATTTTCCAAAACATTTATGAGAATTTCTGAAATCGAATACATGACTGCGAAATCTTGTTATTTAGAGGTTTAACGAGTTAATAGGATTGGCTTCCTCGTTTTCTTTTTTGACCTGGAGATAAAATTATCAGATTGTACTGCGTGTTATGTCTTTTATAACCCACCGATTAAAATCCTTGCTCCACCAATGAGCCGAGCCGTCGAAGGATTGCCTTGCACTCTTAATGGGCTCCTGCTTGTGTAGAGATACCAACTCATGCTTCCCGAGCAAAGAATGATTTTTCCCATTCAGGGCTTTTTGTTTTTCCAGTGGGACGTTTCATATTTGTCCTGAGTAAAAAGGAAAAAAAAAACACCAGTCACAAACACGAATAAAGCAAGGTATTTTGCTGAGAACTTGACTTTTCGTATGCCATGCAACACAAATCTAACATAAATCATCATAAAAGTATAAATGTCGCAGGCTATACATGTACACCATACACCTTCGATCGAACTATGCATTGGGGAGTCTGGTACCGAGATTAAAAACAATGTTAACAATAAGCTCAAGCGCGCGACATTTCAATTCAAGTCCTCTTGTTCTGAGAAGCTACAGTCCCAGACAAAATTAGTTGGGACACGGCTGTTTTTTCCCTTCCCGTGCTTCCCGTTTCCCTCTCAATGTTGCTTATCGCTATTCAGCCAGCAAATCTTGTACACCAACATTGAGAGGGCAGGGAGACAGAATGTTTCCCAACTAATTCGTCTATTAGAGCAGGAGACTCTCACTACCAACGTTGGCGTTCAAAGCCGTGCCCAGATCTTGAATAAACAAGGCAAGAACGTCATGCTAGCCCACATATAAGGCACTAATAACATTACAATCCTATATGAATATACACACCAACTGATTAACGCACCTACCTCCACTAACACACACTTTCCTTCACTTGTACTCACTTTCCTTCATTTGTACTCATTTACCTTCACTTGTACTCACTTACCTTCACTCATACGTATTTTCCTTCACTTGTACTCACTTTCCTTCATTTGTACTCACTTCCCTTCACTTGCACTCACTTACCTTCACATGAGTGCCTTATATGTGGGCTACCATGACGTTCTGGCCATAAACAAAGTCTCGTTTATTGCAGTTCCCGTTCCTCCAGTAGCTAAAAAGTAGAAATAGTCCCATTCAATGTTGTGTCCAGTAGAGATGGTAGAATCCGCAATGGCTGATGTGTGATTAATTATCGCAAGCGCTTTAATAAATGCAGTAAAAACCCGTTTGTAAGAACCTAGTGGTTTAAGAACCTGCTGGCAGCAATTTGCTATTTTAATACCCAAAAATATAAGAACCTGTTTAGCCAAGCAAGATCAAGCAGGTTGTTATGTGTGGGTTACAGTTGAATATTTTTTTTATTATACAACTCTTGTTATAGAGATAACACTAAATATACATTCTGTAATCAGGTTTGTCAGGCTTGTCGTAATACAGTTGTGAATAAATACTGTATATCTGAGGACCAAACCCAAGTTTATATATTGTTCTGGTAATCAACAAGTATATTTCCTTCATAGAAATTAAAAACCTAATTAAGAACCTACTTAGCCTAAATTGCCAATAACTACCCCAAAATACAAGAACCTATTTTGCCAGACTTTAAAAAAAATGTAGGTTCTTACACGCGGGTTTTTACTGTATTCAGTTTTTCTGTCTTAAGTCCCCGGGGAGGGGGGGTACTCCCGTCAATTTAGGATAGGTGTGTGCCGCCAAGGTTCTCAAACCCTGACCCCATGTAAGGGTAGAAAATCGAGAATTGATACCCTTTTAAAGGCCCAAAACCAAGAAATGTCACCCTATTTAAGAGAAACAAGATAACTCATGATTATGTAACTGATAGATCGTTTCATTTCTTTCTTCTATAAACGTCCTTTTAAAATCGCTCTGTAACTTTATAACGTGTATTCGGGCGTGTAGTACAGTTTAACAGACCATTTCTTTTTCGTTTTGCGCGTTGAGGTGGATACTGCAATTTAGTGACCCTATCTAAGGAACATCTAAGGAACACAATACCAAAAAATACCAAAAAGGATACCCTATTTAAGGACTGAGCACCTCAAAATCCCTACCCTATCGGGCGGCACATACCTATATAGCGTATATAAGGGAGTATCCCCCGGGCTTAAGTCGTAGTTTAGCTTTGCGGTGTAGCACGGAGTCAGTGTGAGATACGAAGAAAATTAGAGTTAGTGTGCACAGAGAAAAAGTGGCCGAAGCTGTTGAGTTCACTACGTGTCTACCAGTGAAGTGATCTGGATATCTGAGCACACTTGCAGATGACGAGGGAAGGGGGACGACCATTATTTCCCATGAGACAGAGGGTACCACAACATAGACTTAGCCTACGTACCCGCGCGAGGCGGGCGCCGAAAGAGGATAAAAACGGGAATTTTTTTTGTTTTGCATCCTACGCTCGCATCTCGGACTTGCGAATCCCCTTCCCCCCCCCCCTCCCCCTCCCTTTCAACCCTTACCATGCAGGCTACACAGATAGAGAGCCCAGATACAAGTGACGGGCTAATGGTGATTAGGGTAGCGTGACAAGCTTTTGTGTCGGCTAAGCGTTTGCGTGTCTCTTTCCCGTATAAAGTAGCTATATATCCAGTACTCCAGAGTCTTCATACAATTGTAACTTGGGTTATACCATCTGTGCCAATGGATTCAATCTCTGGGTTTCCTTCCAAGCCAGCAAGAGCTGTAGTCGCCTACCAGTTCTATCTCATCGTGTTGCGCAGTGACACAGAGGGTCCCTTTATCTGGGTCGTCATGCAACGCTTCTTCCTTGGTGCTGCGTGACGGCCTCAATTTGGTAGCATTTAAATCTGATACACAAGACATTTAAGCTTTGGGTTCAAGTTGCACCTTTGGACTACCTCTCAATTTGTCAAAAGTGTTTGGATTTCTTCGAAAATAATTGGAAACCTACTTTGTTTTCAAAAGTCTCCGGCAAATGACGGATTACCCTTTGGCAATCGTCGGCTATCTTTGAAAGATGTCCGGGAAATGCGGATTCATAGCAGACTCGTACCCAGTCGCTATTTATGAGTCTGGGGGAAAGGGAGAGAACATTGGATTCTGTCGAGCTGCGCCCCTTCCCCTGACACCCCGCGCGCCTCAATAGAATCCAGTCTTCTCTCCCTTTCCCTCAGACTCATAAATAGCGACTGGATACGAGTCTGGATTGATAGACGTTCCCAGTTAGCTCGTTCTCACTCTACCGGACCATTATCAGACATATGTACAATGTTTAGCACAATGTGCAATAAGGATGCCCACTCATGTTGCCATGGACTGTCTGTTTCATTCCCTGAGAAACCAGGTTGGTGTCCACTTCGCTTTGCGTCTGGAACTTTCAAAGCATCGTTGATCGATTTTAATTCTGTAGGGGCACATTTTGCGTTGTCTAGCAATATGCTACAGTAATTAAATTTTAGAAGAAGCTGTCTTAAAACGTGACTAATTGTTTTCTTTTTTGTTCTTCGAGTGTGGCGAGAACTAATAACAGGACTAATCCAGACGGGCCTGAAGCTTTTAGATCTCCAATGTTCTTTCATTTATGTCTATTGCCTGAGATATTATTTCATTTGAAGTCTTGACTTAACATGCATAAACCAAATTCAAATCCTTCAGCTCTTAGCGTGAGAGTTTTCTAGAGCGAATTACCAATAACGAGTCTCAGTCAGGTTTAACGGCTTTTATGTTAACCGTAAACCAATGAAGAAATTAATCGTGAAAAGAGGGTTTAAGTGTTTGCTGACAAACAAAGGTACTTATAGTATCAGCCGTGTTGATCTCGTGTGCAGACCGTCTACAAAATAGTACATAAAGTCAGTTGAAATCTTGGTACGAGAGGAGGTCTTATTGAGTTTAGATCTAGTCATTGAAAATTTAAGCGTCAACGTCAAAATGTACACAGCAAAACAGTTGCCCCTTTTTTGATCTCGTTTTTGTCGCGAGATATCTATGCAAATATCCCGCGATGTCTAACGCGCGAATGGAACCACAAACCGACAAAAAGCTCTGCCTCTTCTCTCTCTCTAATCATTACTACACGTAATTCTTACGCTCATTCCAACCTTTTGGGGCCGTCGCGTTTCGCCCCAATTGCAAAACTCTCGCACTAAAATTCAAATCGTTTGCAGTTTGGGTGGAAATACTACTTATCCTTCGACCGTCAACGTCTTCCCCCATTACATTAGTGATCCAAAAAAACAGAGGCTTGTAAACCCAATACTTTTCTATAATAGTGTTTATTATGCTGCACGGAGTGCTTCTAACTTTCGATTCTGTAGATAAAATCCTAAAATGTGACTATTCATATGAAGGCTACTGAGCAGTACTTTCCTGTGGTGCAGTTTATTAACCTGTTCAAGATGGTCTTAACTTTTGAGTTTGTGGATGAAATCCTAAAGTGTGACCGTTCAAATGAAAGCTACTGAGCAGTACTTTCCTAAGGCTCTGTTTATTGTGCTGTACAACCCGGTTCTGACTTTTGAAGTCTGTGGCTAAACCCTGAGAAGTAACCATTCAAATGAAAGCTATTAAGCAGTACTTTCCCATGGTTCTGTTTATTAAACTGGATACGCTGGTTCTAATTTTTTAGTCTGCACCTTTGACTGCACACTTTCTAGACTGCGAGTAGTGTCTAATTTTGGCGAGATGTGATAATGATTTTGAAATGTTGTGCAGGGTTGAGAATGACGTTTTTGAGCTCCCGTCGCTGCACAACATTTCAAAGTCACAATCGCGGCCTGATTGGTGAAAGTCTCGATATTGTATATACCGTTTGCTTATTTTCCTCCTCATTCTCCCAGAAGAGTGCTGTTTGGGAATTACAGCTAAATGTTTTTAATACAACTTTTCACCATAGACAACTTCCTGGCTTTACCTTAAATATGACCGTTCGAATAAAAGCTACTAAGCAGTACTTTCCCGTAGTGCTGTTTGTTATGCAATGCGAGGTGTTTCCAACGTTTCAGTTCGACGACGAAGGGTAAACATTTAAATGAAATCTGTTGAGGAGTTGTGATGCCGTTTATTATGCTGTACAAGGTGGATCTAACTTTTGAGTCTGTTGATGAAATCCTAAAGTGTGACCATTCAAATGAAAGCTACGGAGCAGTACTTTCCTGTGGTGCTGTTTATTATGCTGTACAAGATGGCTCTAACTTTTAAGTCTGTGGATGAAATCCTTAATAAAGCGTGACCTTTCAAATGAAAGCTACTGAGCAGTACTTTGCTGTGGTACTGTTTATTATGCTGTACAAGGTGGTTCTAACTTTTGAGTCTGTGGATGAAATCCTAAAGTGTGACCATTCAAATGAAAGCTACTGAGCAGTACTTTCCTGTGGTGCTGTTTATTATGCTTTACTAGATGCTTTTGACTTTTGAAACCCGTTAATCGCTCCTACGGGCTTGGCAGCTTTAATATTGCTCTCCGTCTATTCTTTGGTATTTTATCACTTATTTATCAGCGTTCAACGTTGCCCACGGCAACATGGCGGCCGCAGCATGGTCACGGAGATGGCGCAACTTCTGCTTTATTATTGTCTTGTTTATCTTCTTTGCCGGAGAAACCGTACTGGACAGCGACAGAAATATTATCTACATCGCTAAAGTAGTAATTCAGCCAAAGCTGTACGTTTTTGGCTCCGTTAGCTTCCAACCATCTAGCAGCCGCAGTTCAGAACCGGCACCCAGTCAAACGGAGATGCTAGCCATGGGTTTCCGTCTTGCTCACAGTTTAATCACAGCACTACTATTAGTTTGTCTTGCTAACGACGTTTCGCCAAATCGTGGTCCTGTGTCTCTAGAATTTGAAGTAAAGGAGTTTACACGTGCTCGTGGTCTGAAAGTGGCCCATATGTTTCACCGAGTCATGATGGCTTTCAAATATCTCCATGGCCAAATCGATTTTAGTTTTAATATTAAATCTAGCAAAGATGTACATGATTATAACACTAGAAGAAAGATGGACGTCAGATTGCCCTTGGCTAAACGAAACTGGGGTCAACAGAAATTTGTTTACTCTATTTTTAGAGACTGGAACACTTTGGATCCGTCTATAAGGGATGTTATGTCATTTTCCCTTTTTAGAACTAAGGCTAAAAATGTGACCTTAATATAATTTCTTAATCATTTTTCAGCTCTTTTTATTGACATTATTACTATTAGGTACATTTCACGTCTAATTTTTCAGTGAATTTTTATATTTATTTTGTCTTCGGAGGTTCTCCCTGAAAACCACGCATTGTGACGAGAGCTTCCTCCATAAAGATTATTATTATTATTATTATTATTATTGGAAATGTCAGGTAAGCACGGAAAAGTCCATACCCCCCTCACTTACTGCACACGTGCAAACGGCCTGATTGATCAGTCTCAATATTGTATGCTTATTTTCCTTCTTATTCTAATAATGGTGAATTTTCTTTCTTGGCAACGCGCCCCAAATTTACACTTTCCACACGAAATTGTGCGAAATTTTGTAATTATTATACAAAATTATAGGCGTTAACGAAATGAAAAAGAAAACTCCTACTGATGGTCCATATATGGTTTATTTTAAGGTTTCCTTACAATTTTTTCTCGTCGAATTTTCACTGTTATGTATTAGTTTCGCAAGACAGAAGGAGTCCTTTGACTTATTCCGCCCTCGCACGTGCCTTTCCAATTAATTCGACTTTAAATTAAAACTCACAACCAGTCAAGTTAAGGTTATATTACAATCGTTTTAACGTAGAAAACAACTTTTTTATACGTTATGATCTATGAGACAGGTTTGGTGCCGGATTAATTTGATTTTCCAGTTGTAGACAAACTGATATACTGGACGATTGTCAAGGTGACGGAGCGAGCAAAGTCAGTGTGGTTACCGGGCCAGGGGCAAATTCTATAATATGGTCATACTCAATGATTTCATTCACAGACTCAAAAGTGAGAACCACCTTGTACAGCATAATAAAGAACACCACAGGAAAAACTGCTTAACCGATTTCCTTTTTAAGTGTTCACATTTCGTGTTCTTTCGCAACACCTCGTATTGCATAACTGGGCTAACCTTTCATTTGAACGGTCACAATTTAGTACAAAATCAACGATATATAAAGATATTGGCAAGAACGTCATGCTAGCCCACATTTAAGGCACTAATGTGAAGGTAAGAGAGTACAAGTGAAGGGAAGTGAGTACAAATGAAGGAAGTGAGTACAAATGAAGGAAAGTGTGTGTTAGTGGAGGTAGGTGCGTTAATCAGTTGGTGTATATATTCATATAGGATTGTAATGTTATTAGTGCCTTATATGTGGGCTAGCATGACGTTCTTGCCAAGATATTGCCCTTTTTGGTCTGAAACCGCTAGAGTATCTATTGCCAACTGTAACAGATGGCCATATCGATGTGAAAAGGGAGGTATTTTAGGTCTGTAATAGAGTATGAAGAATTATATATTTTGGTCTGAAGTAGGGAAGGGTTTTATGGCCTGCACATCACCCACTCCCCCCCCAAATTCCAGACGAGTACTTTTGCTACACTATAGCTATACTGGCGTCTTCTAAGCGGTGGTTTCTTGAAAAATAATACTGAAATGCGAACATTCGGTGACTCAGTTAATCTTGCAGTATTTATAAACAAGAATTTAAAATTGAAAATATCTTTTCTCCCGGAGAAGCGCGTGTCATGCACGTGAGCAACAACTGCACGTGCTTGAACATGATTGGCTGAGCTTAAAAAGTGAACTTTGAAGCGTCACTCCCTTCCTGCGAGGAAAATATAAGCTGTTAATACGAGCAGGCCTATACTGTACGACTTTTATGCCTTTTTCTCTAAAAATGGGGATAGGTTTGAACATTTTATTTACGGGATGAAAGATGGTATGTTTGGTAAGATAAAGATTATTTATCTTTTTTGTCAGAAAAAGCGGGAGATTTTCAAAGTTCGGTCCTAAAGTAAGGTATCGAGTTTTCGTTCCGAAGTACTGGGCCCAAACCAAAATACCCCCCCCCCCCCCGCTACTCCCCCCCCCCAAAGAGTAGCCCCCGCAGCTCTTAACAACCTCTAATTTCATTGGACCTTGGTATCACGCAGCTCTATTGTTTTCGGGGCTAGGGTCCATTGTTTTGTTGTTTGGTGTATTGTTTTCTCAGCAAATCAGAGAAGACCTTGTAAGAGCTGCGACATCGCCCCCCCCCCCCCCCCCTCAAAGGATTCTCCTGAACAAAGCGTTTAAGTCTTAGCAATCGCTTCTACAGAAACAGTCTGATAATTAAAAGCCTATTTGTTCCGCGAAATACATAGTAATTCTCTCTACTATTTACCGATTTCACCATAACTTTGGTAATGAGAATTTCGTAGTACATCGAAATAATACCCAAGCTGGTGGATCAATTTATTTTATTCCCATTACCACTCTGCTTGATAGTGTATTGACTCTGTAAGAAGAAATTAGATATTAATCATTTAGAAAACGGAAAATAACAACGAAATTTAAAGGAACTGAATAAATAAGTCAATAAACGAGTGCTGTTTGGGAACTGCAGATAAATGTTTGTAATATAACTACCGTATTTTCTCGATTAAACGCCGGACCCCGAATAAACGCCGGGTCTACAGGGCCGAGTTTAAAATAAACGCCCCCGGCTTCTATTCGGGGTCCCGGCGTTTATTTGAGATCCCAGCGTTTAGTCGAGATGGGTATATTAAATCAGGATTTTTTATTTCAAAACTGCATACTAGTTCTCTTTTTACCATTTTACGTAAATGTTTACAATGATATTCAAACCGAACTACCTTTTTCCAATTGTACTTCTAACCACAACAGAACGATAACCATGGTAACTTTTCTGCCGGCTTGTTTATCAAGCGAGGATCACCTCGAGGGTCTCTCCAGTGTTTCTCCAGCAGTTTCTGGAATTATTCCATAATTTTGCCTTTCTCAGAACTGATGAAGCAGGAACCTCGCCATCACCTTGTTCTAAATTGCTTGCACAGTTCTTTTGCTGTCGAGCAGTTGCCGATACACTTTCTTAGTGTTTCACGGAGAAATGTAACGAAGAGAGGAGTTCAATCCCTGTTCCTGTCAGTTGTGTTTTTTTGATAATTGACTTAACCGGCTTCACTGAGATGAGACAAAGTTGGCGAAATTGTTTCACGTTTTAAAACGATTTTGTTAAGATTTGGTTCTTAATTCAGTAAACCTCCAGTACTAATGATAAAAAATGGATGGCTGAAAAATGCAGTTAATTTATAAACGCCGGGCCCCGAATAAACGCCGGGTCTACGAGGCCGAGATTTAAATAAACGCCCTGGCGTTAAATCGAGAAAATACGGTATTCACCATAGACAGCCAATTTTCTGGCTTAACCTTCTAGCTTTTCCATGCCCAGTCAAAAAATGATTCCAATAAAACTCTGAAGACTTGTTACGAAATCGATATCATTTGAAACTGGAGTCAAAATTTAAAAAAGTCACCGCCGAAAAACATTTGCGCAAAGGGTCGCAAAGGAATCGAAGAATTTCAGTTTACCTTCACACAGCTTCTAACGGATCCAATACAGCGACGGTTACGTTTCCCGGATTTTGAAGTTAAAATCAAGAATAGCCAGAAATTGAGGATGTTTTCACCTCATTATGTGGCAAGACTAGCCACTTATGCCATGATGTTTGTTTTTCATTGTGTTTCTAACTTTTGAGTCTGTGGATAGAATCCTAAAGTGTGACCTTTCAAATGAAAGCCACTGAGCAGTACTTTCCTGTGCTACTGTTTATTATGCAATACGAGGTGGTTCTAAAGTTTGAGTCTGTGGTTAAACCACTAAAGTGTGACCATTCCAGTGAAAGCTACTGAGCAATACTTTCCTGTGGTGCTGTTTATTATGCTGTACAAGGGGGTTCTAACTTTTGATTCTGTGGATGAAATCCTAAAGTGTGACCATTCAAATGAAATATATTGAGCAGTACTTTGTGTTTGTGTTGTTTATTACGCTGTACAAGGTGTTCCAAATTTCGAGTCTGTGGATATAATCCATAAGTTTGACCATTCAAATGAAAGCCATGAACGGTACTTTTCTATGGAACTGTTCGTTATGCCAGTTATGCAATACGCGGTGTTGCGAAAGAAGACGAACTTTGAACACTTAAATGAAATGAGTTAAGCAGTACTTTCCTGTGGTGTCGTTTATTATGCTGTACAAGGTGGTTCTAACTTTTCAGTCTCTGGACGAAATCGTTTAATGCGTCGATTCAAATGAAAGCTCCTGAGAAGTACTTTCCTGTGATTCTGTTTGTTATGCAATGCGAGGTGTTACCAACTTTTCAGTTTGACGACGATGGAGTGTAAACATTCAAATAAAATCTGTTAGGAGTTCTTTCCTGTGGTGCTGTTTATTATGCTGTACAAGGTGGTTCTAACTTTTGAGTCTGTGGATGAAATCCTAAAGTGTAACGATTCAAATGAAAGCTACTGAGCAGTTCTTTCCTGTGGTGCTGTTTACTACGCTGATCATTCAAATGAAAGCTACTGTGGTTTCAAGTGCTATCATTCAAATCAGGTACCACAATCAGGATATCTTCTGTTTGTTAAGTAATACGACGAGTCTTACTATTTATTCCCAAGTGTGGCTAATGAAATTAAAACCCTGGAGACAGAACAAAAGTTGTTGAAGTTTAGTAGTATTGAAGTGTTCTTTATTTATGCCGTTTTGCGTCCCGTTTCTCACATGCAAAGCACAAGTTCTTTAGGTTAGATTTCTGGGTCAACAAGTAAAAAATCTCCTACAACAGATCACGTCAAGTTGAATAATTTTTACCGACAGCAGGCAATAACAATTGAAATTTTACTTGAATCTGCAAACACAAATTAGTTTATGTCTCGATGCCAGTTGGTGTCTAATTTGGTATTGCTTATATCATATGGAGTCGTCTTATAAAGCGAAACATTTCACATTCACTATCCCCAGGTCCAATTTTTGTCCAATTGTAGTTTGTAAGACTAACACAACGCACCCACTGATCTCATTTTGAAAACAACTTGTTTGTTAATTGAATCTTCTAGACTGGGTCCACAGGCGACACACGCGGGAAAGAGTCTAGTATCTATCTCAGTGTTGAAGAAAACAGGAGTAATATTTATCCCGTTGACGGCGGTATAATTTTATGCAAGGACCGTACTTCTTGAAAAAGAACAATAAGAGAAGAAGATCGTTTTTGAAATTATAAGTGTGACAGTGACGAATGCTCAAAGGAAACGAATTGAAAATCGAGTTTAAAAGATGGAGGACGATGTTCACAATGTCTGCTTTTAAAAAATGAACGACACTTTCTCCTTATTTTTTGAATTTATTTTTATGTTGTAAACATATTTTGACCTTGGAACCTTTTTTTACAAGTGATTTAAAATGGAACACCATATTGCATCTTTTTAAATAACTGTGAAATTGCAAAAGAACTGGCGGTTCTGTGAACTATCATAGGAATGCTTTCACGAACTCCTACACTAATCTTACGTTTAAGATTCGTCCGGTACATTTCAGCACGGTTTATTCTCAAACGTGATTTCTATACGCTTTTTCCAGTTATTCAGGTCGGTTTAGATACTTTTAGAAGGCCCCGCAAGCGTTTAGCTCATTATTTGAACGTAATATTTATCTATATGTGATTATGACGGTGAAAGTTCTCTGTTTAACAAAGAAGAAAGAAAAATGGCAAATTAAGTCAGAAGTAAACGGTTGAAGAAGCAGATGAATGCTTAATTGTAATTTACCTCGTTTCATTTTTTTTTATGAGGTGTCGCAAAAATACTGATCATTTTTCAACCAAGCAGTATAATTACATTGATAAAACAGCTTTTAGAACTTTTTGTTCCTGTGGATAAAAAAGGCGTGCAAAATTAGATAAACGGTTTTTCTTTCAACGACAGTAAACACTGTATGGCGCTGTATCCTTAGTTCTGCAGACTAGAATTTTAAAGTTAAGACATAAGTATTTAAATATTCGCCTATTAACGCTTCATTTGACATTTGATGTCTTCTTCATTTAAAAATTCATTTAAAACTTTCAGCTAACTTTGCCCATAATGCTATTAAATTTACCTGATTCACGCAAACTTGGTCTAGTTACCACTCAATTATTTTAAGAGAAATTGAAAGATTGTTGTTTAGCGTATCTTATTCTCATTGAAGATAAAAAGAGAGCTAAATTCTTCAAAAGTGACTTTGAATACGTTATAGCGTCAAGGAAACCATTCAGTAGTAATTGAATGGAGGTCGCACTAGGAGACGCAGTTGATGTCTTATCGCTAAGGGATTTGTCGTTTTGGAAAAGAATGTTTCTACCAAATTAGAACTTTCTAATTCGTTTGCCTTGAACATTATCCGCCTTCCCTCCGCAGAGGTAGGAGGTTCAGAACTTTTAGACGAAAAAAGTAAGCTGTTCTTGTTGAATTGCTTTGGAAATAGTTTAAAGGAAGTCTACAGTGAGCAGGACGGAGAAGGAAGGCGCGAGATGTATAGAAGAGTGAAGCTCAAGTCCGCAGTAGTGCCGATGGCGTCGCTTCTGCTCTGCGCGGTGCTTCTTCAAGGCATACAGACGGCTAACTCTTTCGGGTAAACATTAATTCCTTCTGTTTTTCACTGTGAATGTTTGAAAGTTTGTTGTACTCAAATGGTGCGATGTTTAACAAGGAATGTTAAACTCGTGGTCGTTTCAGTGTGGGTTGATTTTCTCTTATATCTCAGAGATCCGAATTTCCCGTTTGTTTTTCCCGTTTACAAGCAACTTAATTTCCTCGGTTTAATCTATAACAGTTTTCGTGCTAAAGAAGGGCAAAAATTGAGCCTTAATTTTGATACATAGAATGAACAGAGCAGAGGAATTAACCAATATTTGAATTCCGTATCAAGTAACGCGTAAAATTTCAGCGTTGAATAAATGAACCAGGTCATTAAACCGATGCGGTTAAACATTTAAACACGACCAACCAACTTATTTCACTGCTGAAAACAATCTGAAGACAAGAAGAAAATCAGGGCCAAAGACGATAAAGGAAAATTTATGCCTAGCTGTTACAACATGTTCAACAAAATTTACTTCAATATTTCACTCGCTGGCCATCACGTTTAAACACTATCCACTATTGCATAAGTAAACGGTTTTACTCCCCAGCTTTCTTCCTTTGCTCCTCAACATTGAACAATTGGAAACAAGAAGGCAAAAAATAAAGAATAACCTGATATCCTGGCGTCCCTTGTTTTTAATATTCGACCAATTTTTCTTACAATTTTCAACTTTTAAATTACCGTCTTGAAAATTTTACTCACCATTGCATAAGCAAATATCAGTCACCTTGTAGTCTTTTTGCTAACGAATACTCATTGGAAACGAGAAAGGATAATATCATACCTAAACTGGCATCCTTGCGTGCCTTGCTTTTCACATTTTCTAGGAGTTACATTAAATTTTCCGCAAATTTTCCACAAATCGTCTCTCTCCCCCCACCCTTCACTTCTTCACACTGTTCAAAACCAGTTGGAAAAAGGAGGGGAGAACTTCAACACTAAACTGATATAACGTGTGCCTTGTCTTGGTCAAATTTAGCCAACGTTTCATTACAATTTCACTACCTGATCATCGCTTCAAAAATTTTATTTGCGTTCGCCTTTGAAGTTTTTTTTTTGTTAAGAAATAATTTGAAACGAGAAGGGAAAACGTCCTTAAGTTGCTTACCTTTATCGCACTTTTTCAGAATTTACATTAAATTTGGAACTGGTTTATGTTTTAGTCTAAATTTTGTATTCGTTATTGCATAAGTAAATGAGACACCTTTGAAATTAATTAGTTTAGGGGGGGGGAGGAATATGCTGATATTCTTGCCTTCAAATATTCACAATTTGGCTAAGATATACTAGTACTTTGAAACGTAAACTCGGTTATGTGTATTCTAGTTATTTTTCGCCACTGCATAAGTACATGTCACGCCTACAGTATATGATAAAAGTTTTCTTGAAAGAATATTGATGCCAATGCTTTAACTTCGAGATACAAGTGCTTTTCGTCTAGGTCAACACTGGGTTTAAAACGTTGCCTTCTTTTTAAAAAATAATTTGCCCTTCGACATTTTCACTTTGATCAGTACTAGCAAACCACTGAGTACATCGAAGGTAGTTTAAGGCAAGCGACAATAACGACACGGAAGGAAGTTAAGAGGGGTGTCATATTCCAGCGATTGAGGGTTATCTACTACCGAGTGAACGAGAACGCCAAAAATGTTTACCTTTGCGAAAGCGCGTTTTCAGTACAAGAAAAAAATAGTCTTATCTCTCTCAAAACTGCGTATCAGGGATAAATATACCTTTCACGACAATAAAAGGACAAATTTAACGAGACAACATCAAAGCATGCGATGATTCAGGAAATTATCCTAGAAAAATCTCTGCTTTCTCTCTTGTTCCTTCCCTTTCTCTCTGCGCGATCTCATCTCTTCCCCACATGCTGTTGTTGATCAAATCTTCTTTTTCTTCAGATATGATTTGGAAAACACTTTTGAAACAGAAGTAAACAGCCTGGTACAACTGGAGAAACAAAGATCCTTACGAAGTTGTAAGTAAAACCAACGCAATAAATTCTTGGTGTGAAAAAGTACCTTTAAGTCGCAGCTTAAAGTAACGTTCGGAATTTGGCCCTTGTTTATCTAGGACTGATTAATTTTACATACGTTAGGAAATTTACAGAGTTTAAACAGTTTTCTTCCTGGGAGCATGAAAAACAAGGGGGGTATCACCAAATAACACCGCATTGTTCATTTAAATGTCCAGTTCGCATGGTAACCTGAACGTTTTAGACACCGCGACACCTTCACCTCTGATGCACAAAAACTACAAACACGTACGTACAAGTACGGTGTTTCATCGGCTATCTTTGTTATCTATTTGTATTTTTATTTTTATGGATTCGAGAAAGTTATTTTGCTTTTTTTATTTTTGAGTGATAATAATCGCGGTGAAAATAGGGGACGGGGTGAGAGGATAAAGGTTAAATTTTACCTGGCGTTTGATTGGATGACTACACGAGCTGTGCACGTGAACATCATGTCCAATTACTCAGGGTTTCAAGGTTAGACTAAACATCCCAAAAATTGCATTTAATTTTCCTCAAGAGAGGAAATAATATTAAAAGAGAGGCACCTTTTTTTCACAACCAACCACTTTGCTTGAAAAGAAAAAGGACAAAATAGTGAGCATCTCTCAGAAACTCACATAGAGTTTAATTAACATGAGGTCTTCTTCGCGTAAACTGAAGTATTCGGCGATAAAAAAACGAGCGCGATTGGGCCTTTAAATCTTAGCCCTGTGATGTAAACGAGTAGTGCGGAATAAAAAGCAAAGATGAGTGCCAATGTTAAAAGCAAGGAATTACACTGCCGTCTTCCTCTACACCAAAAAATTTGCTCACACTTTTGGTAAACTTCTACGTTTTTGGCGGGATCAAAACGCAACAATTTTTCGTGATTTAAGTACAAGTCATGAAAACGTGAGCAATTTGGCGTGAGAGGACCCTGCCCACTCACACTGCTGACAGGATTCGCCGAGGGGGAATTTTATAAAATTTAAGAATATGAAGAATTCAACAGGAGAAATTTCTGCCGTCTCGCTCCCTACAGTGAAGTTCTTTTTAAATGTAAAGTGAAGAACTATATTCCACCAGAAAATTCGTTTTATTAGTCTATAAATCCTTCTGCTTTTTGCAATGACGTTTTGCCTAAGTTGTATTGGCTCTCTTGTGAATAAAGTAATCTAATCTATAAAATGTGCTTTCAATTTTAACTAAGCGTAAACCTCGGTTCATGTAACGTAGTTCTACAGAGTGACCATTCAAATGGAAGCTACTGAGCAGTGCTGTAGTACTGTTTATTATGCAGTACAAGGTGGGTCTAACTTTTGAGTCTGCCAATAATTTCTTAAAGTGTGACCAATCAAGTGAAAGCTACCGAGCAGTACTTTCCTGTGTTGCTGTTTATTATGCTGTACAAGATAGTTCTAACTTTTGAGTCTGTGGATGAAATCCTAAAGTGTGACCATTCAAATGAAAGCTGAGCAGTACTTTACTGTGGTTTATCATGCAGCACTAGGTGGCTCTAAATCCTGAGTATGGAATAAGATACTAGACTGTCACTACTTGACTGATAAAGGTAGCGCTTTTCTGTGGTGCTGTTTATTATGCTGTATAAAGTGTTTCTAACCTTTGAGTCTGTGGATAAAATTATGATTGCACAAATGAAGGCTGTTCAGCAGTACTTTTCTGTGTTGCTCTTTATTGTTCTTTTTATATAGTACTATATAGTACTATATAAAAATACTATATAAAGTAAATACTATATATATAAAAATACTATATAAAGTACAATACTATATAAAATACTATATAAAATAATATATAAAGTACTATATAGTACTATATATAGTATTATATAGTACTATACATAAAAGTAGCTTAAGTTTCTTCTCTTTCTGCCCTATTTTAGATTTGTTTGTTTGTTTTATTGTTTTTAAGTATACCATGTTTTTCCTCCACTTCCTTTTTTTCTTTTTTCGAACAAACGTTAGGCTCTATAAATAATATTGTTCTTTTTTACACAGTACAAGACGACCCTTCATCTGCTATATCAGTGCCAGCCCCGCAGAAAGGCGTCAACAAAGTTTTCCTCGAACAAATTATGGAAGACCTGCAGCGCAAGCGTAGCTATGCGGTACATCTTGACCCGTGCTACCTTCATCTCGAGAGCATTCAGAAGCGCTGCGCTGATGCCAACTCTACTTTGACTAAAAGGGATTGTTTTGCGAGCTGTGGTAAGTTGAAGGCTTGGCGACCTGGCCTTAAACTGTAAGGTTAATGAAGTTTGCATTGTGTTCGCCATTTAAAAACTAGTAGGGGCTTGAAAACGAGTAAAAAATATTAGGAAAAAAATCAATAACAAGGAAATGGGCGGCTACACGAAAGAGGACACCAGGATTAGCATCCATAGAACGTTTGGATGAAAATTCTTTTCAGTACAAGCTTTTAAACATCCAACCAAGAAAATCCCACACAATGTCTTAATTATGAAAGTCATCTCCCTCCATCCATACAAACTCTGTGGATTGTCTGAATCTTAGAAGCCATTTATTCAACCGATTAGTTCCAAACCTGGCAGAATTACTATATTTGAGATGCTTTATCGGCATAAATATATATATATATATATATATATATATATATATATATATATATATTAAATATATATATATATATATATATATATATATATATATATATTATATAGTTAAAATAATTTTTATTCCATCGATTGTTTTGACAACTCGGTTGCATGGTTTTGTCTGGATTTGATATCGATACCAAAGTCATTAACACGTAAACTGCTGGTTGGTAGGTCTGTCGAATTTTTTTCCACAAAAACTTTGATGCAAGAAACCACATTGAAAAATCTGATCAGCTGCAGCCTAGACATGTACAGGATACTTTTGTATATGGACTTCCGATTAAAAAAAAACCCTTTAACCGGCAATCGTACATATATGTACGAAAGGACCCTCACCTGGTAAACGCTCTCTACAGTTCCGTGATTTGGCCTTGGACTGTTTTAGTGCATTTAACATGAAGTTGTTTTAATGGAATTTTGCAATATTTTTGTTTAGTCCCCAAGGTAACAGGTGATATCTGTTATCGACTATGGGAACCCGAGGAGTATGGAGAAACAAACATCCAGGTTGAAAGGCGCTGGTATTACAATCAACAAGCTCAGTTTTGCTTGCAGTTCGATTACGGTGGTTGCCTTGGTAACGGAAATAACTACGTCAACGAGGCAGATTGCCAATTGCAAAACGACTGTAAGTTTAACTTAAAATAAGCAAGCTTGTTAGCCTCCTTTGCAGGTAACTCAAATAGAATGATATAGGACTAAACGCTTTAATGCAAACTGTAGCTTCCGGAAAAGACTGGAACCTAAAATACCCCAGAAGATTGGGAGGGGCGTGGGACTTAAACAAAGCGGACAGATTGTGAGGGTCTGGAGAGACTCCTTTTCAGCCCCTCTCCATTTTTGGTCAGCGTTTTAATAGAGTTGCCCTCTGAAGGAAGCCAGTGGCTCATAACTTTTTCTTGAGTTTTTAGTCAATGAATATGACAATTACTTAGAGTATTCCTCACGATCAAAACGTTTGCTTTTAAAATGAATTGACTACTGCACCAATATTAATACTTACAACAACGTTGGTCAACTTAAAAGGTACTCAGGTGTTTTCCATACTGCCGTTGATGAAGTTGTTCCTATTTCATGAATGTTGGAGTTTTTGAGAGACTATTGTCCAGGCAAACTGTTCCTCGCTCTTGGATAAAATGAGCACATAATTCTAAACAATTTACTTTCAAGACTTCATTGTTAGGATAAAAGAAAAAAAGCAACATGCAAGCTTTCTCATAATACTAGTTTGGATAAATTGGTTAAATATCAAGGCAAGTTATGTCTGTGATCAGTTCGTTATTCTCAAGAGCTGAGTATTTGATTATGTACTGATATTACAAGGAGATATTAGACGTCGATCACCAGAACTGCTACATACTAAATATGAATGGTTTGTATTTTATCAACAGTGGAAATGACAGCCAGTGACCATGACCTGAACACTAGACAAAATCTCCAAGAGTTGAAAAGTAAGTTCCCGTTTATACCTTCCCAAAAAACATATTTAGATTCTGATTGGTCACTGGCAAATATAATATAACTAAGAAAGCTACAGTGGAGTCTGAACTGAAACTGTTAAATCTGAACTGGGGGGAGCTGCGAAGCTCGCAAAAGACGCAACAAATGGAGGGATCTTGTTTCTGCCCTATGCGCCACTTGGCGCGAAGGAAAATTATGATGATGAAAAAGGCTATACTGAGAAGCGCAAAAAACGTGGAGGAGTGTTGTTATGCAGGAAATTGAGACAAAACCATGAGGGCGTTTTTAGGTCAATCAAAGTAATTAGAAAATTCTTCTCTCTTTACTAGAAGCCAAAGTAGATTTTGTAGCGAAGAATAACTTTGAGAAAACGCCACGACCGCTAACAGTTAATCTAGCAGCTGTATTTCGTTTTCACGATAATACCCACCATCTTGAAAATGGACATGGCGCAAACACCGTGCGAAAATACAATGTTTTTTCACAAAAAACCGAACTCCTATGTCAACCAATTTAACGAAACTTAAGGTAACAGGTAAAAGATTTTTCCAGCAAAAGCAAATTCACCAAAAAATTTCTCGATAAATTTTTTCCGCGAACTTTGACAGGTTTTTATTGAGAAAACTCGTAGTACATGAGCTCTCAGACAACACGGCGCTGTGCGCTTCGTTGGCCGTGAGCTTATGCGAGACAAGATTGAGTGGATTAATGGTTAATTATGCTTTTAATTTCCAGCTCCTGGGCAGTGCTCTGTGTTTGGAAACGCTCACATCAATACCTTTGACAGCAAGACTTACACACATTATGGCCAGTGCGACTACACTCTGGTAGAGGTCCCTATGGAGGGTAGCTACTGGAAAGTTATCATACAGAACGAAGATTACTGTGATCCCCGCCAAGCTTGCCCAAAGAAACTCTACATTCACATGCACGGAGTTGAAATTGTCCTTGGCCAAAAAGGAGCAAATGGATTCTCTGCGATCGTCAACTCTCGAGAGATAAAAAAGTTTCCATACACGGACAGTAGCAAGAAAATTTACATCAAAGTTTTGGTATGTGAAACAGTCAATGAGTGTTTTGATATATGAAGCGCACAGTGCAGGGCAATGCACTGCAGTGGAGTCTAATTCAGCTCAATGTTGTGTGGTGTGGTCTGGTATAGTGCAGTGCAGTGAATTACAGTACAGTACAGTACAGTGCAGTGCAGTGCACTGCAGTACAGTACAGTACAGTAAAGTACAGTACAGTACAGTACGGTACGGTACGGTACGGTACGGTACGGTACGGTACGGTACGGTACGGTACGGTACGGTACGGTACAGTACAGTACAGTACAGTACAGGACAGGACAGGACAGGACAGTACAGTACAGTACAGTACAGTACAGGACAGGACAGGACAGGACAGGACAGGACAGGACAGGACAGTACAGTACAGTACAGTACAGTACAGTACAGTACAGTACAGGACAGGACAGGACAGGACAGGACAGGACAGTACAGTACAGTACAGTACAGTACAGGACAGGACAGGACAGGACAGGACAGGACAGTACAGTACAGTACAGCACAGTACAGGACAGTACAGTGCAGTGCAGTGCAGTACAGTAGAGTGCAGTACAGCACAGTGCAGTACAATGCGGTGCAGTGCAGTGCAGACTTGACTCCGTTAATGGTTCGTGTTGAGACGTGTGGGTGCACCCAAAAAGATTCCCAAACTTAGTCAATACGGAATATATAACATCCCAATGACTGATTGAACAAACAAACGAAGAATGAAAAGGAAAGAAAATAGCAATTGTGTGCTTGTTTTTCTTTTTTCAGCCTCCAAACTCACCGGAGTATATAATAGTGAGGACAGTTGATAAAGCAGCTATTTTCTGGGACGGAAAGCGTACCGCACACATACGGTTACCAGAATCGTTCAAGACCAAGACAAAGGGTTTGTGTGGAACCTACAACGACGATAGCTCTGATGACTTCTTAGATTTCGACGGTAACCTCCAATCAAGTGTTCAACCGTTTGCCGATAGCTACATATCTAATGATTGCCAGCCAACTGCATACAACCCACCACAATGCGCGTATGAGTGTACAGAACTGGATCAAAGCTATTTCGCTCCGTGTCATGGCGTCGTAGACAAGGATTTCTTCAAACGCCTGTGCAAGATGGATGCTTGTGCCAGTAATGACGCGGGGCGTCCGGCAGCGGTTTGTGCGATCCTTGATGTGTACAGCCGACAGTGCGCTATGAATGGAATTCAGTTGAACTGGAGACGAAGTGACTTTTGCCGTAAGTGTTCACTGTCACAGTCTGAACGGACCACTTTGTTGTCGTTCTTGATTGTGCATTTCTGCACAGTTTAATACTCTTTAATTCACAAAATCACTCGATTGTTGGCACTCTGCAGAATCGCTCATCTTTCGCAATATCACCCTTTGCAATATTATCATTTGCAGTCCCTGGGACTCAATAAAGCTTTAGTGTCCTTATGCTGCCAATTAAATTTTGGTCATTTTTTTTGTCAATTTAGAGTTTGTTTTGTACCTAGTCCGGCGAAATGAGTGTTTTCTCTTCCTTTTACTAGCAACCATATTTAAATACTGAGAATAAACATTAACTGAGATCGTTAGAGATTTGAGTTTTTGCTCCCCTCCCCCCCTCCCCCCCTTCCCCCCCCCCCCCCCCCAGTAAACGGTGGTTCTTACTTTTGGGTCTTCGGATAAAATCCTCAAGGGTAAGTTAAAGAGTAGGACTGAACTATCCGATATACCTGATTTTTGGCTTGGGCAAATCTTTGCATGCAAGGATAATTTGAACCAAGAAATATTAGCCACTAAACTCACTTGTTTTCTCCCTATGTTTTATACAGCAAAACAATGTCCGTCCAACATGGTTTTCAGCGAGCGTGCTCCTGCTTGCGCGAGAACCTGCAAAGATAAAGACATGATTAAATGTAGCTTGGAAAGCGCGCCTGCTTGCACGTGTCCAGAGAACAAGTACTGGGATGGACAGTCGTGCGTAGACAGCGCTAACTGTTCCTGTTACCATGGTGATCATGTATATGGACATGGACAATTCCGTTACGAATCTTGCCAAGTGTGGTAAGCTGGAGTTACTGCTGTTATTATCAAAGAACGTTTGGTGGTTTGCACTAGCGTAACCAATAGGTTTTGGCTGTTTTAATTTATATTAGCTCAAACTATCGTATTTCTCCTCTGTTTCGTCTGTACTCACCAAAAGCTTAGGTCCCATAAAGGATGGAGGGGAGGGGCCTCTAAAGACGGAGAGGGCTAATTACATTTGTCCAAATCAACGTTGTATTCACTGCTGTGAAGACACTACTCATTGTAATTCATTGGCAAAACAACTTTTTATTTTTTTCATGAGACAAATCCTGTTTCGAAACACTGCAAGACGACTGAGATAATTTTGAAACTTGAGCCGATTCAGTCACAAAATTGACAGCACGCGGACAGCCTACAGAAAATCGATCGCAAAGTTTGAGTCAAAGTTTCAGTCAACCAACCAAACACGTAGTTGAAAAAGATTATTGCAGAAAGGGGATTGGAAGGAGACTCGTTTAATTTTTTTACTCCCGAAAGAGGGGTGGATGGGAAGGCTTATTGTAAGAAGGGGGGCTTGAAGGCATTATTCTGCTTTGTCCACTTTTCGTGTTCAATTCTATATCTTTCGAGTTCAAGAGTAACGAAATTTCGTGTCTTGAAGCTGTAATATATCAAGAAGATTTTAGCGATTTCGATGAGTCCATCGAATATTTTGGAAAACTGTGCGGACTTTTCTGATAACTTTCCCAGAAATTACGACCACTGTCAAGACTTCAAGACGAGAAAGATCGTATACCAACAACGTTTAATTCATTCAACAATAATACGAGGCGTACATGGTAACAACAAACACAACAGATCGCCTTGTAGTCTTTCTAAGTGCTGTACTTCAGCTTAGAAAGGACACATTAAAATTAACAAAACTTGAAAATTTGAACCTAGTTTCTTTCCTGGAAGCGAAGCTATAGGTTAGCGAATTTCGATACTTTTGCAGGAAATCTGTATTACCATGCATACGTCTTAAAAGACACTTACCTATGTTCTTCGCATCTAGGCGAGAAATAATGCTCAAATTCACGAATAGAAACAATACTCTATAAAAACAGGATTGAATTACATGAGAGTATTAATTGAACAGTACTTGTCTAAATAGTTTTGTATTTTTTTTATCAAGCCAATGCAATGGGGGATCATGGAGTTGCACTAAAACACCCTGCAAAGGTGAGTAGTTATTTTCAATAGCAACATTTAAACACAACAGGTAGCAAGTGCTTGGATGCCAGCTCTTCAAGAAAACTGACGAGCAAAAAAAATCCAGCCATTTTAAACAGCTTTCCGCTAAATCTTGCACCTTTTATTTAACTCCATTTATTTTCGACTCAGAGGCAGATCTTTAGACAAGTGATATGATTAGAGTTTTTGAGTCCGTGGATGAGATCTATTGTGAGAATTCAATTGAAATCCTTTTCACGTTACCCTTTAATTTCAAAGTTTTTCCAGTTTTATTTCTTCAAATGCGCTTCACAGCAATTGAAGGATGAGATTGGATGCTGGTATACTAACGCTTTAAGCTCCAGGAGAGATGAGCATATAATTTCTCCTCATCACATCACTGCATTACAACACATTCAAGTAACCAGAATTGAGGAAATAATCCACAACAATAAATTGTCTCGATTTTAAACAAGTTTTCTTATGTAGTTCTGAAAAAAGAGTCCACAAAGAAGGATTTGTATTATGATGATGAGGCTTAAAAGGTTAAGAAGCAAATGGCAGCCGCTATCAACCACTTTGCTTTATACAGTAATCTTTTATAAACCTTCGTTATTTCCGAGCTCCCCGATTTTCAAGGAACGGGTTCGCTTGTCCAGGTTGTGATGTTGTTACATTCGACTTATGTAGCTAGATTTTGTTAATCTTCGGAATTTTGGGCGCTTTTGGACAACTCCTGATTACATTTTGTAATGATCGAGGACCTTTTTTTGTTTTACTTATTACTCTTTTTTATCTTATGCAGCAACCTGCTCCGCCCTCGGATTCACAAATTTCCAGACATTTGACGGCAAGCAATATGAAGTGTACCCAAAAGCTTGCGGTTACACTCTCTTCCGTGACTGCAGCACGGTTTCGTCACGATACTCGATCCGTGTCCAGAATGAAGACTGCCTTAGCAACGAACACGTCCAATACTGCAAGAAACAAAACCTCTTTGCAACCTGGAATGGACAAAGCATCGAAATCAGAAGAACAATCTCAGGAGACCCCGAGACAGTATCTCTTGAACTTCACGTGAACGGCTTACAGATCACTGAACACTTTCAAGACAACGGATTACGTGCGGATTTTGTAGGCGCTAGTTTGATCCTCAAGTTTGATTCTTTCGATTTAGTTTGCTCCGGGCAGAACTTCTACCTGACCGTCTCGGAGGATCTTGAGGGTAAGACATGCGGTCTTTGCGGCACATACAACAAAAACAGCCAGGATGATTTTAGCGATGCTAACAACGGCGGTGCCAGCAATGCCGGGTACTTCCTACAAGCTTGGCTTAATCCCCAAGATCAACCGAGCTGCAAGGCGATCCCCAAACTGGGAGAAGAAGAGCCCACACATAGCATGGACTATTGCGGTTTATACTCGCAGAATGAAGATTTGTCGCTCGCTAGAGCCTCTTGGATCAAGAAGGAAGACGGACCATTTCAAAACTGCATGGGGACACTATCACCTCATCCTTTCTTCGACAGAGCCAAGAAGTCAGGGTGTAGGCACAGTGAAAGCTTGTGTCATGTAGCGGCTGGGTACGCTAAGGCTTGTGGTGATAAAGGTGTTATCGTAGGAAACTGGAGAAAGCTCATACCGGGATGCGCTGAACGTAAGTATTGTTAACAATTCGTTTATAGAGCCGACTTTTCTCATTAACAATTAGATTATGAGCTCGAGATTTCTACCGCGTGATAGTTGATGAGGCCGGAGGCCGAATCAACTATCACGCATAGAAATCGAGAGCGAATAATATAATTCTTTTTAGTATAAATCTCGATTAATATACCACGAAAGTGAAAAGTTTTACTTAATTGCATTATTATTTTGAAGTATAAGACTGCGCCTGCCACTCACCTTTTCGCTACTCATTATCTATCACGGAATAGATAGCGAGTAGGATAGCCAATCAGATTGCAGCATTTATGATAGAACGCTATTAGATTTATACTAATATAATAGCCAATAGACAACAAGTTGCAACCTAGTTAACGAATCGTCCAATTGCTAAATTCGCCATTAGGGCCTGGGAACGAATAAAAATTGTTTCGAAAATCAAAACAATTTTTCTGCCACATAAAATAGCACACAAAAATTATGATATCCTCAGCAAAATTGAGAGTTTCGATGAAAATTTTCTTGAGAGTATAAGTTTCAAACATGAATTGGATATAGGTCACAGTGAATGTCTATTAATAGTGAATAGACAATGACGATTGAGGGACTGAGCGATTATAGTACGAGACTAAATTTTGGCGTGCTCCCATTGGGCGAAATCGATCTCGTGACGCGATAGTGTCTCTCCTCAGCGGGCGCCTATCGGCGCATAGTGCCCGTTTTTGGCAATTTAGAAAATGGCGATTGAGCCAATCAGATTCACGTATTCACGATAGACCACGGTGAACGTCTACTAATCCTCATTATATCCTTATCACATACACATATTTTAGCGACTTGCCCAGCCGATCAAGAGTTCAGGTACTGTGAGGAGGATTGCCCCCAGACCTGCGGTGATGTATACAATGATGCAGCATGTATCGAGTAAGTGCGCTGTATGTTATTTGATTAACTAGTTGCTCCCTTATACTGCCATATCAAGAACCAGGTAAATTTAAAAACAAACAAACAAACAAAAACAAAAACCTTCTACTTCAAGTGACAAAATTTGCGACGCCATCTGAGAAAAAAAAAACTGCTCAATAGCTTTCATTTGAATGTTTACACTCAAAGATGTCTTCCAAAAAACTCAAAACTATCATTCACTTTCTACGGCATAATCATCAGAGCCACAGAAAAGTATTGCTAAAGAGCTTTCGACCAGATACCTTTACTTTAGGATTTCATCCACAGACTGAAACATTAGAACCACTTTGTGCAGGACAGCACCACAGGAAAGTACTGCTCAGTAGCTTCTATTTGAATGGTCACACTTTAGGTTTTCACCCACGGACTCAAAGATTAGAACCACCTTGTACAGCACAATAAACAGCACCACAGGAAAGTACTGCTCAGTAACTTTCACTTGAATGGTCAAACGTCAGGATTTTATCCACCGACTCAAAAGTAAGAAACAGCACCACAGAAAGTACTGCTGAATAACTTTCACCTGAACACCAAGTTTAATTTTGGTTGATTGGGATGGCCGCCACAATGTTGTGTGGTCAGTGTACGCGAAATGCAATTTTCAGATCGCAGCCCTAAGCGCATTCTGTAATTACTGTGTTCGACCAGATATATGACCATGATCTATGATATACGATATGATACTGATTTACAGTGATATGAATCTGATTTAACACGTTTCTTTTCTTACCTTTAGTCGAGCATGCATAGAAGGTTGTTATTGCAAAGATTCCGATAAGGTGCTTATGGGAGGCAAGTGTGTAGAGAAGTCGAAATGCAAAGGTAGGTAAATTTGTCATCAAACCCGACTGGATTGACCTACAGACTCATTCATAAATGGGCACCATCCGATTTTTGTCAACGGCAATCATGATTTGACTTTCAATTTTCGGTGTTTAGTAAGCTTATTTGTTATTAAGTGCGAAAAATGACGTTCCATACTTTTCGTGATGTTGTTGCACGTGCTCCACGTGCTTTCACATACAAACACTCATTCTGCTGATTTTGGTGAAAATCCCATAAACCTTGCGGTCTTGTCACCTAGGCTTATGCTTTCACCGGACAACTTTAATTGAAATAGCTGTATACACCCAATTGAAAAAACGTTGTCGGGTAAAAAGGAGAAATCATTGACGATGCGACCCAATGGTGTACTGGGAAGCATGAAAATTTGCCTCTGTGCTTAGATAAGTGCACATTATAATAACACATGCCTTAATTTACTCTTTAAATTATCTTGGAAAGAAAATATTTTGAATATCAAGAAACGAAACCCAGTAACAAACTTGCCCCTGTCATCTTCCCAGAGTTCCATAGTGTCGCATTGCCCATCGTTTATACTTTCCACCCAACAACGTTGTTTCAAACGGGTGTATATGTAAACAGGGATGGAAGAGTTGGAACAAAACGATTTAAAATATCCTGAAAGAAAGACAAGGCGTATAAACGGTGTAAAGAAACTGACTGAGCTTTCATTTTGGTCTCCAAAGCGCCATAAGGAATTCGGGATCTTAGCTCTTCGTTCCAACTTTTGAAGATTGAAATTGAAATTGGGATGTGCCTCCCCCCCCCCCCTCCCCAACTTCAACCCTTTGGTTGTGGTTTCGAAGGGAACACCTTTCTATTACTCATTCAGAGTTCATAAAAGGACAGTGCATGGGACCTCTTCTCCTCTTATAGGTCTTCCGGACGCACTGATATCTTATTCGTTCTTAGTTATACAGCGAAATCGTACAGTTAGTTTTCCAAATTTTTGGCCAAGTACTACTGGGGTTCGAAATCATTTTTACGTGAACGGGCATACCCTGTTACAACAAGAGCCAAACAGATCGGATGTTTCCGCAGGCTATAACTGAGACCTCTTAAACTGAAATGATTGGTAGGGGGATGGGGGGGGGGGGGGGGTCGGAGAGGGGATTCTCTTTTATGTTCGTTTCATTGATATTGACTGCGCTAAATGGTGTGGTGTTTGCCCAATTTTGGTCTCACAAACGTTTGAAATGGTTTTTACCTTTTTGCACTGAAAAATGATACTTCTTACTTACTAATATTTTTAAACGTTTAGACTAAGACATTTTTCTTAGGAAAAGGTTTATAGAAACAGGATACATGAAATGAATTAGTCTGGGATAATAGTGTCAGCTGAGACCCCACCCACCCATCCCTGTGTTTTATTGGGTCATGTTCCGTGTATTTTGAAGTCTGGGGCCGGATTCAAAAAGCTTGCCGAAGTTTTTAAGTTTTGTTTCTTAAGCCTCTAAGCCCCAGAAGTGACAAGCATCTAATTTCTCCTTACTGTTCTTGAGAATAAGATCACTAATGTTAAAAAATAATGATGCTTAAACAAATTCTCCCAACTAGTACCATAAGAAATAAACAGAGAACAGTGAGGAAAATATGCATGTGGACACTGTTGTTTAAAGAACTGAGTTTTTGTGTCCCAGCATTACTTAGAACACGACATAAGACAGCTTCGTCAATCCTGCCCCAGAGTTCGTAAAATTTTACACGTAATTGTCTTTCAAAACGGGTAAGACTTTATCAACATAGGTACCAACATAGGGACATGGAATACGACCAAAAAACACCCTAATTTATAAATACATTCTATGCAATAGTTCATTTGTATTTTCATTGAATAACCTTACTCATAGTAACAGAGTCTCACCATTAATTGATTAATGAGTAACCTTACTATTGACTAATTTCGCATTGAACGGGCACCTGGCACGTTCCTAACCCTAACGAAATGCAGGATGAATGTCACGTATCAATGAAATTTAATGGTAAAGCTCACTGCTATTCCTTTTGGGCCTTTGCTTTCGAGAAACTTCTAGAAACTGCGAAACTTTCGAGAAACTTTAAGAAACGTCGAGACTTTCGAGAAACTTCGAGACTGTCGAGAAAACTTAACAAAATTCGACACTTTCGAGAAACTTAGACAATCTTCGAGACTTTCGAGAAATTTTGAGATTTTGAGATTTTGGGTTGAAGAGGCGTTTGTGTATTTGGTTATGATTTAATAATATCTGAGGCGAGTATTGCTGAAAAACAATTCGGCAACCTTCGAGCTATGGGAAACGTAAATTGGCAACTCTATTCGCCTCTTAAAAACGAGTATCAGCCTGCGACCGAATAATAACTATTTCGGACCAGGAAATTTTAAATCAATTGATTCCAAAAAATTTGTCTGCTACATGAAAGAGTAATCAGAATTATCATTTTTGACAAAGTTTGGACGAAAATCTACAAGAGAGCAGGAGAAAACCGTGATTTATTCAGTAACTATGCAACTGATTAGTTCCAAACTTGGCAAGTTATGATATTTGAGATGCCTTATCGATTGACTTAACCGTTTGTTCTTAGTCTTCACATCGTTTCTGAAGTGTTCAGTCATCAGTGCGACGTTAGATTCGTGTTAGATTGTTATTACAAAGAATGCAAAGCTTTGTTGGAAAACTCTGCCTTTATTAGCAAATATGCTCACTTTTTTTTTGTGGGCCTCTTGGCAACATGATAACCAACTTTCTCTTCGTATTCAAGTCAAGTACTTCTTTCATTTTTCTGTCTGTTTATTTTGTGGTGTTGTTTGTCTTCATGCCTTCCTACTTTCTGCTGGAAAAGATACTACCTAACCTTTCAGGAAATTGGAAGCCGGTGGATGGGTCTCATTTTCTTCCATTTTTGCGAGGAATTGCCGGCAGGTTTTTTTGTGTACAGTGTATGAAACTAGCGAAATTGTTCCGATCGGATCTCTCATTTAAGCATGCACTCAAGGTTGTTGCCCTACACTCCTGCTGCTTCAGTTTCTCGTCAAAAACACGTTGTCCCATAAAAAAACGAATGACGTCACAACTGGCACGACGCGCATACCTCTAAAACCGGAATAAATCCACGCTTCACTGTCTTATGACTAAGAAGGTTGGTCTAGACAGTCGGTTAATCACTGCACGATGTCTGGTGCGTTTTAGCGGTTGGAGCATTATACCATGGCTTGAGTTCGACACCAGTGACTCATGGCCAGTGACATGACTGAGTAACCGTCTAACCCAAACTAACTCGTAACATCTCTTTTTGTTTACAACTTCTCGTGAACAAAGACCTCGCTGACGAATTTCTTATGGAAGGTCAAGAACAATGCCCGGACGGCCAGGAGCTGAGACCATCCGGAAAAACCTGCGTTGGTATACTGAACGAGGATCCTAGCGAATCCAAGTGGGGATGTCACTGCAAAGATGGTTTATATTGGAACGAGTTTACAAAACAATGCATTCCCATGAACCAATGCGGTTGTATACAGGACGGGCAATATTACCCACCCGGCGCAACTAATCCAAGAGATTGTTCACGGTGAGCATTATGACAGAAAACAAACAAACAAAAAGATAAAAACTAATAAACAAAAATCGAAGTGATGGATGAAGCCCTCACCACAGGTAACCAAAGCATAATCAGACCCTACAAAACTCGAATCAGACCCTACAAAACTCGCAAAAACGTAGTTTTTATAACACTATTAAAAATAATTATAGCCCTTCTACCTACTTAGATTTAACAAGGAAGAACCCTTTAAGGGAAACATTAGTAAAACTGAGAATAAGCTGTCACAAACTTAGGATCGAAACAGGTAGATACGACAATATACCTCGTAATGAAAGAATATGCAACTTCTGCAATTGCAACAAAATTGAAGATGAAACTCATTTTTTGTTAGATTGCCCAGCTTATTCTCAGGTACGCGGCATATTCTTTTCTAAAATAGAATCCAAACTTCCATTACTACGCCTACTACCACGCGAAACTCTATTATCACATCTTATGAATTCCACTGACTACTTTGTAAACATTAAGCTAATCTCATTTATCTCGGCATGCTTTGAATTGAGAGACAATCTCGTTACAATGATCACCACTTCGAACAGTTAAATGAACAATTATTGTTAGTAATTGTTTCATATATTATATATTATATTTTTTTTTCTTTGTTATGTTATGTTATTTTCTACTTTACTAATTATCTTAGTTAATGAAATATGTAATTAAATTTAAGTAGCTTTTGCAATACTACCAAATTTCTATGTAGTCATGCAAATAAAGCTTGTTGTTGTTGTTGTTGTTGCATAATATGAGAGTTTGTATGGAGCTGAAATTCGATCGAAAACAATCGGCGGTTTTCCGCCGAAAATACATTAAAATCGAAATAAAGCTCGAAAAACCTTACCTGTTTTGTGTTTGCTGTGTTTTTATCGCTTTTCCGAGCTTCTGGAGGCCGTTTTGGGCGATTTTCTGTTTAACGTTCGATGCGACGGCATGTCACGTACAACGCCGGTTAAGCAGAATATCGCCCAAAACGGCCTCCAGAAGCTCGGAAAAGCGATAAAAACACAACAGACACACAACAGGTAAGGTTTTTCAAACTTTATATTGATTTTAATGTATTTTCGGCGGAGAACCGCCGATTATTTTCGATCGAATTTCAGCACCATGCAAACTCTCATATTATGCTTTGGTTACCTGTGCCCTCACCAAGGCTACGGAGTAAAAGATAAAGAGCTTCAAGACAGAAAAAATCAGGCGGCGTTTTTTCAGACTCCAAGGCTGCAAAGAAACCGACAGGTTTTAACCCCCTCCCCCAAATTGAAAATCACGTCCTTATTTACAATGAAAGGGGCTGAAAGATCATCACCCTTTGGAGTTTATCAATGAATAACATAAAATACTAGTTCTGGGGCTAATTTTAGGTGGCCTTTTGAAAGCAAACAGTAAAAAAAGGAGGCAAAAGGAATTGTAGGAATTCTCATCGCTTCGTTACAAGACTGAATTAAAAATTCGACGCTAATCCAAAGCTAGCTTAATCCTGCTTTGAACAAAAGGGCAGAGGATTTCATCCTCGGGGCAAACCATAGAACCACGTTTTACAGTATAATAAGCAGTACCACAGGAAAGTACTGCTCAGTAGCTTTCATTTGAGTGGTCACACTTTAAGATATTATTGGCAGACTCAAAAGTTAGAACCACCTTGTACAGCATAATAAACAGCACCACAGGAAAGTACTGCTCAGTAGCTTTCATTTGAATGGTCACACTTTAAGATATTATTGGCAGACTCAAAAGTTAGAATCACCTTGTACAGCATAATAAACAGCACCACAGGAAAGTACTGCTCAGTAGCTTTCCTAAAATGATCACACTTTAACATATTATTGGCAGACTCAAAAGTTAGAACCCTCTTATACAGCATAATAAACAGCACCACAGGAAAGTACTGCTCGGTAGCTTTCACTTGAATGGTCACACTTTAAGATATTATTGGCAGACTCAAAAGTTAGAACCATCTTGCACAGCATAATAAACAGCACCACAGGAAAGTACTGCTCAGTAGCTTTCCTAAAATGGTCACACTTTAACATATTATTGGCAGACTCAAAAGTTAGAACTATCTCGTACAGCATAATAAACAGCACCACAGGAAAGTATTGCTCAGTAGCTTTCATTTGAATTGAGAAGAATTGCATCATTATTATTATTATAATTATTAGAATGGTCACACTTTAGGATTTCATCCACAGACTCAAAAAAGTTAGAATCACCTTGTACAGCATAATAAACAGTACCACAAGAAGATATTGCTCAGTAGCTTTCATTTCAGTGTCACACGTCAGGAATTCATCCACAGTCGAGAGACTCAATGGTTAGCACACGATTAGATTGTAAGAGATGCATGAGAGTTTGTACAGAAAGAAATTCCTTTCCCAAATGTAACATACAGCTGTTTGCGGCATCTATTAGGGTATGTAACGGCTCAAGATACTGGGTGGAAGATCCCAGAATCGAGCCGTTACCAGAAGAGGAGTGCGCAGCGTATGGTCAGGAACAGTACCGAACATTTGACGGCAAATGGATCACGTTTGAGGGTATAAATTCTTGCCAATATGAACTGATGTCCATTAAGAACACCGCGCATACAATAACAATATCAAATGAAGAATGTAAAGACACTTGGGAACTTGTTATGTGCAAGAATGTTCTCATTGAAACTGAAAAGGGGACAGTTGAGCTCATACAAAAGGACATCAGAGTGACTCCAAAGCATAAACCACCGATGGACTACAATCCCGGCAACTACCCCCAGCCCTGTCAAAGCAGCAGCTTGCCTTACACAGAGATCTTCAGCCGCGGTGTGTTCACAGTAGTACGCGTTTTTAACCCACAAGATCCATTCCAGCCACTATACGAGGTTAGTTAGTCTCCTTATTACTGTTCTCATAGAGGATAAAGTAGCTATGTAAACAATGAAAAGGACGGGTGATTATTGTTGAAAAATTTTCGGCAATATTCGGACTTCTTACTGATCTTATAGTGGACGATGTAGGCCCGTAAATGTGACGAAAAATGACGGATGGTTATCGAAAACCTTTTAGAAAAAATGCAGACTTGCTGCCGTTGTTACAGTGGATACCGTAGCCCCGCAACTGACGCAAAGCGTGTTCGACGAAAAATGACGGATTATTATTGAAAACTTTTCGACCTCGGCGTCGGGCTTGTTACGGTTCTTATAATGGATGACGTTGCCCCGTCATTTTCAGGAAATGCATATGACAAAAAATGATGATGGACTTCTGAAAGTGTGGCGAAGGAAACTAATTATTAACGACCATTAACAAGAGCGCCTTCGAAATTTTCGGTTGAGTTGAGCGTTAAGCTGACCGTTTCGAGTGTGTTGGGGACCGTGTTTTCGTTTGGTTAGTCTTCGTCATCATCAAAACAAACACAATTTCGAACAAACCTTTTTTATTTCCCCGAGACGTGAGACCGGCCATTGCATGTGTAAAGGTACCAGAGTGCGGAAAAGACCGCGATATTTGTCCCCATATATTCTGCACGCCACTAAAATCAAGTCCTTCTTTTTAACAGGTCAAATATGACAGAGGTAACCGTGTTTACATCACACCGAATAAGAAATACAAACGCCAAGACATGCTTTATGGGTTGTGCGGTAATTATAATGGGGAAGACGACGATGACAACAAAATTAGACACAATGATGTAGGAAATAACGATGGTCAAATTGGCGGTGGCTGGGCGATCGAAGCCGACATGTGCGATAACCCTCAGGAGACAACTGCAGAAGAAACATGTAACAAACATCCAGACAGGAAAAATTGGGCTGAAAAAGGTGAGATTTTGGCGAGTACAACTGAGGTATGAGAAATGGTTTGTACCCAGGAGTCATATCATAAGGCGGTGAAGTATGATCGTCTGGGTGAGTGTAGTCCTGAGAAGGACCTTTTGTGGTGACATTGAAGGCGTTTCCTTAGAGGAAGTCTCTGATGATGACTTCCGCTCAGGTTGTGGAAACGTCAGCAAAAGTCACCACAAACAGTCCTTCTCAGGACTACACTCATCCAGACGATCATACTTCACCGACTTCGGAAATCAAGGGGACTCAAAATTAGGGTCAGACATGTTATTTGCTGTTTCAAGTCTTTCAAGTTGATATGAGCATGCGAGCCGGCTTTTCGTATCTCTTACATCTTCCGTATTAAGTCAAGTTAAACCATTACATGAACACCTACCGTAAAACGTTTTCTCAGGATGGTTAATACTTCATGTAACTGGCCAGATTAGCGACGAAAATTATCCTGTGAGGCTTCTCGGAATACGTAGAATAAAAACTAATATTACGATGTGTTACAGCGTCAAGTAGTAGTGACAGCATCTAATTTCTCCTAACAATATCACCAGCTGATCAAACCTGCAGGTCGTGAGGATAAAAGAAATGATCACCAAAGATAAAACGTCATGGTG